>JAJOZX010001319.1:75000-675000 GCA_023014485.1 Bathynomus jamesi
GGTACAAGAGGCTCAGTCGAAGAAGTTCTTCATAATCTCTCGAGGATGATTACCACTTCTTAGGGCATTGCGGAGATAGTCTATTACCTCAAGTCGCATTTGTGAAAGGCAAGCATGTTGTCATTTATGAAGGCTTTAGCCACCTCGTCCTTATCAAATGCATCCAACTGACAGTGGCTCATTGATGGCCAGGCCTCCTTGAATCTCCTGAAAAGTGGGATTTGAGGACTTGTGTGTTCCTAGGCACACGACGAAGACATCCTTGAGAATCACTTCGTGAACGTGATGACGGCAAGCAAACCATAAAGAGATCTTCCCAATGCCGCTTCCAAACGCGCACAAGCACCTTGCACTATCCCTGTGTTTGATGCCGTCGTGTCAAACACCATGCCTATGATCTTGTCCTCAATTCCGACTAGGGTGAGCGCTTGATGGACTGCGCTTGCCATTTGCTATCCTGTGCCGTCTATTATTTTCGGTGCTCCTAATAGCTCCTCCACACCATCCCCAGTCACCACAACAGCAATCCGATCGACTGACTTACCTCCTGTTCGATGTCAGTGAGTATCTTTGTGTCCCAGTGGATCTGCAGTCGAAGTGGAAGCTGCTCGAGGTGGCCAATAACATTGGTCCCTATCATTGTACGGGCCTTTTGTCGGAAGCGGTGAACCGTGCTCTTTGATGGAACACTGTCAGGACCGAGAGCTAGGGATTTTGCAGTCGCAGCAAACGCTGATGTTGCCTGTCGAACAGAAAGGCCCTCGCGATCCCAAGTTGCTGCCAGGTCAAGATCACTCAGACTTTCTTTTAGTCTGTCATGTTTGGGAGCTTTCAAAGGTTTAAGTCCACAAGTGACGGCTTCGTTTCCACTGTCAGCTGAAGATGTGCTAGAACTGCTGTCGGTAGCCTCTTCTTCCTACAGCTAGAGCCTCCTCCGTTTGACGCCGGTGTGCCCGCTCAAGAGCTCTTTCCCTTCATGTCTTTTCATTGTGGCTGCATTATATTTTCTATCTTCACCTAACATGTAACTCGTATGTCGATCTGCCCTTTGGGAAATGAGGAATTCCTTGTCTTCAAGAGGGATATCTCCCCGATCCAGAACGTCTGAGCGGGCGACATCAAACATATCCTCCATATCAGCAAGAATACATTCCGCTGCATATTGTAAGTCATTCCAGTCTTGTTCTTGTTTTTATGCATATTTCGACACCTCTGAACCAACGCTTTCAGTTTAGTCGAGGCATGAACGGAGGTTGTTGCCAGATTCGAGTTGGCTCTATCCCAGATTTCTAATACAGCCGATATTACAGCCTTGACACTGTTGGAATCTGTCTTCTTTTGGTCGCAGTGATGGTAGAAGAAAAGGAGCAACACGTCCATATTACTTGGTAATCGAGATTTAGCCAGCTCTGCTATCGGAGACCTCTCAAGAAGCCACAACTTGATGTTTGATCTTATCAACGCCATAATGATCAATTCTAAAAACCAAAAAAAGTCATCAAAACGTCGGGACCTCTAAATACCATCTGATCGATCGAGTTGAAAATGACACAGCCAATGCTTTAGCCCAAACCACATCCGGGCATGACACGAGTGGTCAGGTCGTGTTAAGAAAGAAAATTGGGACACCCTAATGTATATGTATATATATATGTATGTATATATGTATGTATATATATATGTATGTATATATATATATATGTATATATATATATATATATGTATATGTATGTATGTTTATTTTTGTAACTTATATATTGCCTTGATCTGTCCTTTCACTCCAGTGTTCCTGAGGATGTCATTAGACGAAAGCGCTTGAGCACCCCTTTGTGTTTCTTTTCCCTTCGTGGTTTTATTCATCATAAATATTTTTCACGTGTCACTTTCGTGAAATAATTTTTCATATATATATATATATATATTGGGGGGGGGGGAGTTGTGATCAATCTTTCCTTGTGAACAGACATGTTTTATCGAGTGTCCAGTGTTACCATTTGAATAAGTGCTTTTCGTTGAAGTGTTTAAAAAAAAAAGTGTTTGGTGTATTCTTAACTAATTTACTTCGTGTTACTAATCATTCGTTAACGAATATATTTCATGTATTGACTATTCATTACTATATTATTTGATCAAACCAAGGCTAGTGGACGTGGCTTGCCTTGCTTGTTTTTCAAATATATCAGAAAACGTGCGTTCATGAGGTTCATTTTCCCTTTCTTCAGGGGATTAAGTAGAGTGTGGTCACCCACCGTGGGAAAAAGGAAAAACGGAAAGAAAACAGTAGGTCGAATAGCGAACAGATAAGTTTTAGTAGTACTTTTTCATTTACAGAGCTTTCGTCGGTAGCTTAATTATATATTCATTTAGTATAAATTTGTGTTACAAGAACCTGTTTCTGCGTTTCAGGAACATTTTTGCGGGTTGCGCAGGTGACGGCACAATAAGCACGCAGTAGACCTACGTTGTAATTTATTAATTTCCAAACGCTCGTTGTTTGTTTTTTGCTTTTTAATTTTTTTTGTTTTGTTTTTTAACTAAT
This sequence comes from Bathynomus jamesi, assembly GCA_023014485.1. Classification (NCBI taxonomy): domain Eukaryota; kingdom Metazoa; phylum Arthropoda; class Malacostraca; order Isopoda; family Cirolanidae; genus Bathynomus; species Bathynomus jamesi. The sequence continues at coordinate 77,540 of JAJOZX010001319.1, forward strand.
TAAGAGCATGGCATCCCCGTCAAGTACTTGCAGTCGCTGTGAAGGGAAATTTGCCGCTTATGCGTTTACAATGGCTAATAATAATGAACAGTTAGTTTGCAGGTGGTGCTCAAACATGGAAGTCCTGAGGAACGAGTTAGAACGTGAGAGGGAGGCCAGAGTGAGGCTTGAAGAAAACGTGATGCTCCTGACGGCAAAATTAGAATCCCTTGAGACTCCAATTACAACCCCTCCTGCCTCAGTTTCTACTCATATAAATAGTACTAATAGCCCTCTCTCTTCCCCTAGTTCCCAACCCTTCGTTCGAGTGCGTAATGGAGCCTCATTGAGGAAACCTAAGACTTGCCTACCAGTAATAACAAACAATAAGTTTTCTGTTTTAGGTTTCGAAGATGCTGATGAACTGGAAATACGACTTGTTGGCGATTCCATTGTTCAAGGGCAGCTCGAGGAATTCTGTGGGAGAAACCCTCGTCGTAGGCGCCGTTACTGCTACCCTGGTGCAAGGGTGGAGGATATAACTAATAGTGTTGACCATTTCACAGACGGTACCGCCGAGTACACAACGTATGTTATTCATGTCGGTACTAATAACGTTTTAAATTCTACATCGGAAGAATTGTTGGCTAGGTACAGAAACTTACTAGAGCGACTAAAGGAAAAACTAATAAGATTGTTTTAACAGGTATACTTTCTCGAATTATCCAACGTAACGATTTTTACAACAAGGCGACCTATATTAACAATAATCTCAAGTCTCTTTACCAACAGGAAGGAGTGCATTTTGCAAATTTTGGAACAGTTTCTACGGCAGGAGGGACTTGTTCCTCGGAGATGTACTTCATCTTAATGACGTTGAAGCTGCGCGTTTAGGAAGACTATTTCATAATACTGTCTCTCTTCTTTTCAGGCTGCCGTAACTCGAACGGTCCCAGCGTAAATTCCACAAATTTTCCCTGCGCTCGCGAAGGTGTCGCAATTATAAACAATTTGAAGGTCCTATCCTTAAATGCTCGTAGCCTACGAAATAAAATAAACGAATTTTTTCTTTAATTGCTTGTAAATACTATGATGTAATTGCGATAAGTGAATCGTGGCTTAGCACTGAAACACGTGACTTTGTAGGGAAGTATCAAATTAAAGGTTATAGACTTTTTGTTAAAAACAGAATAGGTAGGCGAGGAGGCAGTGTTATGTTGTATATCAAAGACAATATTGCGAACGTTATAGAAGTAAAGCACACAATTCCAGAACCGATAGATTCGACTATAGCAGAACTTAAATTGAACGATTTCAAACTTCTTGTTGCGGTTATACCGTGTGACCACAAAAATTGTACCTGTTTTTAATCGCTTATTACTCAGTCATTATTGCAGCTTCACAAATGAAATAAAAAGCATTCGAAAGAGAACATTTTAAAGTTTTATTTAATTTTTCGATATCCTGGATACGAAATCAGTACTTATAAAAAAATGACAGTTTTATTCACCACAATCATGGGTTATTTGTCGGACATGCAACGTGTTTTCATCACAGAAGAGATGATCAAACATGGCTCGGTAGTTGCCACCCAACGGTCTTTCAGACGACAATACGGTCAGCAAAGGACGATAGATCCTAAAACGATTCGCAGGATTTTCGCAAAATGGAAACATCACGGCTCAATCAAGAACATGCATAAAGGCAACTCTGGGCGCAGCAAAGGTGTGCGAACCGCTGAAAACATTGATTCAGTCGCAAATCAGCTTGAAACGGACAACAAGAAATCTGTGAGACGACTATCAGCTGTGACAGGAATCAAACGGGAGAGCATTCGGAAAATAATCACGTTGGATTTGAGAATGAAGTCATTCAAAATTATGTGTTTGCAACAGCTTAGCGAACAAGACAACCAGCGTCGTTTGATTTTTGTGAACGCATTGAAACAATAATTGAACAAAACCAGATAAGATTAAGTGACATAATATTCAGTGATGAATGCCACATCTATCTCAATGGGTTCATCAACAGACAGAATTACCGGTGTTGGTCACAAAACAAGCCAAATATACACTTGGAGAAACCTCTGCATTCACCAAAAGTTACTGTCTGGTGTGGTTTGAGTAGCAGCAAGGTTTATGGTCCTTACTTTTTTGAGGACCCAGAGACAAAGAGACCGCTTTCAGTAACTTCAGAAAGATATGTAGAAATGCTGAACACTGTTTTTGAACAAGAAAACTGCAGTAACAAGTGGTTTCAGCAAGACGGAGCAACAGCCCACACAACTAGGCAATCACTGGAATGTTTAACAAGATTTTTTGAACAAAGATTCATTTCTCATCGCTCGCAGTTTCCCTGGCCCGCAAGATCTCCCGATCTATTACCTATGGACTTTTTTCTCTGGGGATTTGTCAAGGACAAAGTATTCAGGCAAGAGCCATCCTCTATCGAAGAATTAAAGCAAGCGGTGGTAGAGAGTGTACAGTCCATTGAATGCAGCGTTTTGGAAAATGTAATAAATAACTTCCTTTCCCGTTGTGTGAAATGTAAGAATGTCCAGGGACGTCACTTTGAACACATGTAGAATAAATTAAAACTTTAAAATGTTCTTTTTCGAATGCTTTTATTTCATTTGTGAAGCTGCAATAATGACTGAGTAATAAGCGATTAAAAACAGGGACAATTTTTGTGGTCACACGGTATATAGGCCCCCTAATCAAACAGCTGATACGGACGAAGCGTTATATCGTGAACTAAAGAAATAATCGGTAGTGAGCAGGCTTTAGTTATGGTGACTTTAATTGCGCCAACGTGAATTACGATACAATGCAGGGAGACGCGGAAGGTAATCGTTTAGTTAATTTTCTCGAGGATAGCTTCTTATTCAAAAGGTTGGGAAACCTACGAGGTTGGACAGTATTTTAGATTTAGTAATAACTACGGATGATAGGCTAATTACTGATCTTCAAGTAATAGAACCGTTAAGCAATAGTGATCACAATATGGTAGAGTTTGCCTCTCAGTAAGTCACTCGAAACCAACTAACTCGACTAAAATTCCTAACTTCCAGCACGCAGACTTTAGTAAATTTCGAAATAAATTGTCACACGTAATTGGGAAAACGTAATGGGGAACTCCAACGCAAAACTAATGTGGGAATCGTTCGAAACGGTATTTAGGACATAAATGAGGAATGTGTACCGTACAAAATTAAGCGTGCGAAAGTAAATAACAAGCCCTTGTGGTTTACTTCTAGAGTAGGAGACATTATAAAGAGTAGAGATAGGGCTTATAGGCTACATAAGTGCGATAAAGATAATTGTGTTACGAAACAACTACATATCTCTGAGGCGTGAAGCGAAAAGTGTAATAAAAAAGTCTAAGCGCGAATTTGAAATCTCCATAGCTCGTGACGGTAAAGAAAACCCCAACGATTCTTTCAATACGTCAACAATAGAAATCCAGTAAAAAGTGTTTGGGGCCTTTGAAAAATGTAACGGAGATCTAGTTTCTGAAAACAAGGAAATGGCTACCTTGCTAAACGAATTTTTTACGTCAGTTTTTACTATAGAAGATGAAACGCATATCCCTACGGTCATAGACATAATACCTTTGATAATGGTAATATTTTGGATAATATGTGGTTAGTGAAGGGGAGTAATGCGCTATATTGATAAAATGAAAACGCGTAAATCACGGGGCCGGATTCATATATCCCATACAACTAAAAGAATTAAAAGATAGCATTGTTGTGCCGAACAAAGATTTTTAATGCGTCTATTTCTGAGGGGTGCGTACAGATAATTTCAATTAGCAAACGTAACACCTATCTTTAAGAAAGACGATAAAGATGCGGCGGGAAATTATAGGCCAATCAGTTTAACGTCTGTTGTAGGTAAGTAGGTAAGCTACTGGAATCAATAATTAGGGATCGTGTAGTCGAACCCTTAGAATTGCATAACTTAGTTAGAAATACGCAGCACGGTTTTAGGCGAAGCAAATCTTGCTTAACTAATCTTTTAGAATTTTTTCAAAGCGTGGTTGACGTTTACGATAGTCATCGGGCGGTTGATGTAGTGTATTTAGATTTTCAAAAAGCGTTTGACACCGTACCGCACAAAAGACTCATTGAAAAACTAAGGCTCATGGAATCAGGGGTGTAGTAATAAATTGGCTAGAAGAATGGTTGCGAGGTAGGAAACAGAGGGCGGTCGTTGATGGAGCGGAGTCGTGTTGGGCTAATGTAGCGAGTGGCGTTCCTCAGGGTTCTGTATTGGGCCCCTTGCTTTTTCTTATATATATTAACGATTTAGATGTCGCCTAGTCAGTACAGTTTCAAAGTTTGCGGATGACACGAAGCTGGGTGGTAGGGTGATTAATGACGAAGATAGAAATAAAATCCAGAATGATCTGAATAAAATCGTTGATTGGTCAGTCACATGGTAAATGAGATTTAACGTGATAAGTGCAAAATTTTGCATATAGGTTCGCGTAACGGTAATTTTGCGTATAGTATGTCAGGGAAAGATTTGATAAGCGTAGAGCAGGAAAAAGATTTAGGAGTTATAGTCACTGGTGATTTAAAAGTAGCGAAACAAAGTACAGCAGCGGTCAATAAGCGAACAAAGTGTTAGGTTTTATAGCTCGAATTTTGAGTACAAATCGCGCGATTTTAGTTCTTCTTTATAAATCATTAGTTAGACCCCATTGGAGTACGCGTCCAATTTTGGAATCCGCATATGCGCAAAGATATAGACAAAATCGAAAGAGTTCAAAGACGAGCAACTGAGATGATTCCGTCGCTTAGGTCAAAGTCGTACGAGGATAGGCTTAAGAGTTAAAATTAACTACACTCGAGACTAGGAGGCTAAGGGGTGATCTAATCCAGGTTTTCAAAATTATGAATGGGTTCGATAACATAGATAGAGATAGTTTTTCGAAATATCTCATATAATAGGATTAGAAATAACGGGTGTAAGTTGACAAGTAGAAGGTTCGAGACAGCATTGCCAAAAACTTTTTTACGCATAGAATAGTAATAGCTGGAATAGTTTGCCGGTAGAAATAATTAGTAGCACGTCATAAACATGTTTAAAAATCGATTAGACGCATATGTTGATAGATTGGGTATAGTTTAAGGTAGTAAAATTAAGGATTGGATAAGATAGATTTTGATTCTCTTTTCATTAAAGATCACAATAACCAGACTAGAGGTCATAGTATGAAATTATTTAAGCCAAGATGTAGAACAAATTTAAGAAAACATAGTTTTACAAACAAAGTAATTAAGTTTTGGAACAGTCTGACAGAAGAAGTGGTGACTTCAGATACAATTGATTCTTTCAAAAGAAGGTTGGGTAGTTTGATGTCTGCAAGGGACATCTGGTGATAGTGTTTAAGCCCATTTTTATTGCATGAATAGTACTAGTTTATTTCATATATATTATGTACATTTAGGTGATAGATCCCACAGCTCAACACAAGTGTTGTGGGATCAGGGCCGGATTAACCATTAAGCAAAATAAGCCCGTGCTTAGGGCATCAAGGGAAAGGGGGCACCACAGAAATTTTCCATTGTCGGATTTACCATGGATTTATTATACTATTATAATCGCGGCTTATAGCCTATAAGCTGTTGAAAACTGAATTATATATATTCATATATAGTATTTATTTTTTTTCATTGTTTGAATTTGTAGTGAACAACAACCCTTTTGAGAGAATAAATATATTTCGTTGTAATCACACACTTTACGCTTTGCGTTATTATTTTGTTTATATCAAATCTTTGAGCGCCATATTAAAAATACATATAGATTAAATATTTTCGTGTGCTATAGTAAATGTAAAAACAAGATTCAGTCATGCTGAACTTTAAAAATAATTGTAGAAGACAATATTGAGTGTGCCTTCCCAAATGTAGAAATTGCCTTTCGTATATTTTTAACATTAATGGTCACAAATTGCTCAGCTGAGCGTTCATTTTCTCAGTTGAAGTATATTAAAAATACCAACAGAACAACTATGCAACAAGGCAGGCTGGATGCCTTATCTCTACTAAGTATAGAAGCAGATGTGTTACGTAAGATTAGTTTTGAGGATCTGATCAAAGACTGCAATTAAAAAAAGTAGGAGAAAACTTTTCAAATATAAATGAAGTGGAAGTATACAAAAATAAACATTATTTTCCATCTTACTGAAAGTTTTGTTTCATTTCAAAAAATAAAATTTTATTTTATGGTTTATTTTTGTTTATATTTTGAATTACATATATATGGGGCACCAAAATCTTTTAAGTGCTTAGGGCCTCTAAAGGTCTTAATCCGGCCCTGTGTGGGATATAGGGAGGCAGCATCTTGGGTTAGGGGATACTCTCTGTCCTTACACACCCCATTTAAAGAGATTCCTCTGCCGCTGCGGTCAGGGCCGGATTTTCCAATAGGCAACATAGGCCATTGGCCTAGGGCCCACCAGTAACTGGGGGCCCACTGGGGACCTCCTACAATCCCTTGACACAAACAGTATCATTGACAAATTTGCCATAGAAAAAAGCAGGAAAAAGTCATTTTGAACTTCACATAGTTGTGCTTGCAAAATTTATTATGCTTCAGTTTCATTGTATTTTTCCATTATTCCTATGTGTAAGATGTACATGATATGGAACTTTGTTTACTTTGATGTACTTGATATGGAACTAATTTGATTAAAAATTATTAATGTGTAATGTATTACATTATGTTGTAATTCTTATTGCAAAATTTATTATGCTTCAATTTGACTGTATTTATTTCCATTATTCCTTTGTGTAAGAATAAGTTGTACATGATATAAAACTAATTTGAATAAAATTATTGATGTGTTACATTATGTTGTAATTCTTTTTTTTTTTTACATTACAATATTACGATATATATATATATATATAATATTTTTTTTGGGGGGGCACTGATAAGGTTTGGCCTAGGGCCCACAAACAAGTAAATCCGGCCCTGGCTGCGGTGCCCCCCATAGTACTGTGAGGTATTGAAAAACTCATGATCTTCACTTGCCCCACAAACACCTTTAAATGGGAGACCCAAAATGGGTGCACACACATTTCTACATTACTGTACAGTCTTTACAGCCACACCTACACTTTTCCTCCTAAATATATATATTGTAATGTATATGGTTGTAAATTGTGACTTGGTCCGCAATTGATATGGACCGTGACTTATTTTTGGTTGGCAAGGTACTGGTATTGATGGATAACGTAATGAAATTGACTAGATTCTTTGGATCTGATATATTTGCATGTCGGTTATAAATAGATGTAGAGTGTAACATATTTGTGGATAGTAGTCTATTATGACTTGATCCTCTGGATCCAGAGATTCTATCTTTAGTTTTAAATTGATAATTAATTAGTTTTAAATTGATAATTATTTAGTTTTGTAAAAATTGGTCGTTGCCAATGTACAGGCAGTTTTTACATAGTGGAGCCACCTCGATGGGCCGAAGTGGCCCCTAGTGTGCCCACTATAAAAATTTCTTATGTTCTTGTGGTTCGGAACCCACGTAAAATTGTAGGTCCCCTCCGCCACCACGGAGGACATGCACAATACACAGTTAGGTAGACCAGCCATGAGTGGATCCTAGGGTCTTTGTTGGTCTGAAACATTATAACATTATTATAACATTATAACATTATATAAGAAGTTAGTCAGGTAAGTAAAGGATAATCTTTACAATATGGTTTGAAATTATTTTTAAAAAATTAACGAGTTTAACATTTATTAAATGTGTGTTAAATTTGTTAAGTCGTGATATTTTCGTTAGTTTTAAGGAAAATATCACGACTTAACTTAACCATTCGTCAAGGGCATACAGTTAACTTAACCTGGCATGAAAAATGAGGCACCTCCCGAGACTCGAACCCGGGATCATCCGATTGCCGGTCAGATATGATAACCATTACACCAAGAGCCACAAAGAATCAGAATTCGTAATTCTCCTACGTACAAGCGGAATCGAATGCCTTCTCACGCCGTATATATATATATATATTTTTTTTTAAACTGCAAACGACACACAGTATAATTAATGTAAAGAACGACGCTTGTTTAGAAGCGTGTCCGCACAAGAGGAGGAGAGAAAACGAACAATGAAAAATGAGGCACCTCCCTGGAATCGAACCCGGGATCATCCGATTGCGGTCAGATATGAAACCATTACACCAAGGGCCACAAAGAATTAGAAGTTTTTTCGTTTTCTCTCCTCCTCTTGCGCGGACACTCTTCTAAACAAGCGTCGTTCTTTACATTACTTATACTGTGTGTCATTTGCAGTTAATATATAGGGTGTCCATAAATGATTACCCTGATTAAAGCATGCTATAACTTTTAAATAAACATTCGTATTCAAACACAGTTTTAATCATAAGTAGATAAACATACAAAGTTTTGATACATAGTTAATGAACTTAATAAGCTTCCACATGTGGACCCCTAGAGGCAAGTAAAATGTCTAAACGGTATTCACATTCACGCCACACATTTTCCAACATTTGTGGGTTAACTGTTGCAACTGCATCCGTAATGCGTTCTCGCAATGTCCTGATATCTGGAACAACTTTTACATAAACCAAATCTTTAACATGACCCCAGAGAAAGAAATCCAGCGGGGTAATGTCTGGTGATCTTGGGGGCCATGGGATTGCCCCGTCCCTGCCAATCCATCGATTTGGAAATGTTGCGTCGAGAGTTTCACGAACAACATGCACCCAATGAGGAGGTGCCCCATCTTGTTGGAAGATGACAGTTGGCTGCCTGTCCTGCAGCTGGGGGATGGCGTAATTGGTGAGCATATCCAGGTCCACAGTTGCGGAAACAGTGTTCTCAGCGAAGAAGAAAGGACCAATTATCCACGTTTCCAGTTTCCAAGAATTTTTTCATCCACGACTTAATTAACTTCACATCAGGTGGATTCTTTCCATACTTTGTTCTGAACCTTCGCTGAACACTGACAGGAGATTTTGTTTCTGCAAGCCACACAACACATTGTGCCTTCTCTGTCACAGACGCCATCTTAACTGAACAGCTACTACAGCGCTTCTAGCGGCGAATGCGAGACGAAACACACCAGCACAGAAACTCTATGCGTGTACGAGATCACCTGTAAAAAGAAAACGGATGTAAGATTCGTCATTAAAACATGAGAGCATACTGTTTTCAGGGTAAACATTTATGGACACCCTGTATACTGTGTGTGTGTGTATATATATATATATATATATATATATATATATATATATATAACGGGTGTGCCACAAAAAAGGATACATTTTAAAAAGGCTATAAAATCAACATTTGTCATTTAATTGCAGTGGTGGGCACCGTTAACCAAAAAGTTAACTTCGATAACGATAATCCGTTAACCCCAATTTTTAACTCCGATAACGATAATCCGATAATTTTACTACAAAGTTAACGGAAGTTAACGATAATCCGTTAACGATAACTATTTCTTTACTAACATTTAAAAAAATCAAGGAAAAAAGCTTTAAAACCCATAGAAAATGTTTATTTATGCAAAATCCAACAATAAATAGGTATTTAACTGTATTTTTATCAAGTTTTGCAACTTTTTTGCTTAACTTTTTTTTTTTAATAAAAAATGTACTGATTACATGTTTTGAAACCCTTGTAACCACTAACCATTAACTAAATTTTAATTTACCAGAGAATTATTATGGCGGGAACTGAAAGGTAAAATTAAATTTGAGGCACATTTATTAAAGACTATGACACAATGTGCTGGTTGCCCTTCAGAAAGACCAACTTCTCAAAGTTAGGCCCAACTGCCAGTCTTGACCTCTTGGGCCTCAGGATGTCCTTGCCGAGAGAGAAGAGCCGTTCCACTGCGGCAGAGGACGGAATTGGCGTATTGTACTTCAGGAAGAGGTTGATGAAGATCTGCTCCCCCATGAAGTCAGAGTCGGCCATGTCTACCTTCCCATCAGTGTCCAGCCAAGTGTCGACAAGTCTCTTGGCCTTCTGCTTGACACTGGTACTTGAGCCACCGGCCGTCCACCCAGCGAAGAGGTCGTCAGGCATGCTGCTGTCGCTAGAGCTGGTGGTGCTGTCAACGTTCCGGTTCCTCAGTGCTCTCTCGACCTCGTCCTCCATGGCGGCCCTGACAGAGACAGTTTGGTCGCTGTCGAACCTGCGCAGCCAGTGGAGTTAACGTGTTAACGGACTTTAACAGACTAAATATCGAGTTATCGGAAGTTAACTGGTCCGATAACGATAAATGGAAATTAACTTCCGTTAATAGTCCGTTAAAAAAAGTTAACTTCGTTAATTAACTGTTATCGGATTAACGCTTTGTGCCCAACACTGTTTAATTGTAATAAAACTTCTATACAATAAAACATATGTATTTTTCTATATGCAAACAAGTTTTCACACTAAAATATCAAATAATTCAAATTCTATCAACATTTAACGAAAGAGTTTGATTTTTCTACTTAACATGCAAAAATTATTAAACCTTTTTAATATTTTTTTCTAAAAATATTTTTTAACGTAAAATTTACCTGAAATTATTAAAAAAATTGTTGAAATGCTTTCCTTCCATTTCAATAACTTTTTTTATTCTTGGCCGGAATATGGGAGAACTTAGCAGAGCTAAGAATGTCTGCAATGCAAAATGACGAAGCCAGCATGAAAATAATTATGAATTTGACCACTTATTCTATCATGATAACTCCAAGCAGTGTTACTTCCAGTGGTAGTGAACTACCACGTTGCTCTTTATACACTTGGGAATGATACTACGAGCTGCTTGTATCCTAATGTGTGAAATGTTTATTTGTGAAACTAATTTTTGCTTTCTTTCCTCCCAGGCTATAATCTGGTTCCTTTTAGCTAAACAATATTTCATGTAAAATTTAAGGCAAATCGAATAACTTTTAGGGGTGGCTCAAAGCTGTTTTTTGTATACCATTATGCCATTTATTAATATAGTGAATAATTAAAAGAAACATTATTTACAGATACATTAACTAATGATTATTTTTCTTTCAGATAGATTTATTAAATTTACAGGTTTTGCAATGTCAAATAAACGTACATTTTACTTAATGAAAAAGTCAGAGGAAACAATCACTGGAGCCAAGCTGCCTTCACGTGGCCAGGTCCTCCGCATGTTCCTCCACCATCATCAAGTCTTGAAGAAGGAGATCAAACCTAGTTCAGAAGCTGTTTTTGAAGAATTGCGTCTCTTCTGGGAGAGAGCCCGAATCCCTACTCAAAGGAAAGAAAGACCACATTCTTCACAAAATTCAGGCTCTACACTTGGAGTGGAAAGCGATTAAGAAGAATGCTGGGAGGAAAAGCAACTCTCAGTTAGAAAAAGAGAGAACCTTTCAGGAAGAAATGGAGAACCTATTTGATGTCGCCCATGCTGATGCCTTTACCTTAATCAAAAATGAAGAAGACCGGCAGTTCTTGATCTAACAAAGGAAAGCGGGACGAGTGGGATCAATGGTCTCTGCAGATATGGTGACTGACAAGGCAGAAAAGAGAGCTGCTGAGAAGCAAATGAAATTGGTAAATAGGAAGCGGAAAACTGAAGAAGAAAAATATGCTGCTTCACAGGAAGTTATGCTAGATCAGGGAAGTTCTTCGTCTGAGTCTTTATGTATGTGAGTCAGAAAGAGAAGATGAAGATTACCTTATTAATCCCCCATCTACCAGCGGACCAACTCCACCAAAGAAAAAGGCAGCAAAGAATATCATATCTCCTGAATTGGCTGCTGCTCTGGACAGGACTGGCATCAGTGACAGGAGGGCCACCTTTGTATTAGCTGAAACTGCATCTAGCCTTGGTCAAGATCTTTCAGAGGTGAACATCTCTCGTTCTTCAATCAAAAGGCACCGAGAGAGGCATCGAAGGCAAATAACCCATGCCATTAAAGCTAGCTTTAGTCCAAGTATTTCGATTGTCCACTGGGATGGGAAGTTGATCCCTAATCTACTTGCCAAGAATGAAAAGGTAGACAGACTCCCAGTCCTTGTCTCTTCAGTTGAATCAGGTGATTCAAAACTGCTTGGTGTTCCCAAACTACCAAGTGGAACAGGGGAAGCTCAATCAGCTGCAGTGTATAATCTTCTTTCCGAATGGAACATAGATAAGTCAATAATCGGAATGTTATCAGATACTACAGCATCAAATACAGGAACAAACAGGGGAGCATGCGTTCTTCTGGAACGGAAACTTGGTCGACCACTCTTCTATTTTGCCTGTAGGCATCGTTGCATGGAAGTCATGTATGGAGGAGTGTTTGAAGCAGTCCATTGGTTCATCTTCTGCCCCTGAGCCACTTTTGTTCAAAAGGTTCCAATCTATGTGGGACTACATTGATTTAAAAACCTTCTCTACATCACAGGATGATGATGAGATGAAGGAGCAAGTTGATCCTTTCAGAAATGAAATAATTGCCTTTGCCAAAGAACATCTGGCCACTGGAAATTTTCGAGATGACTATAAAGAGTTTTTGGAACTTTCTTTGATCTTTCTTGGTGAAAAAATTGAAAGTTACACATTCAAACGTCCTGCTGGCACGCACTATGCAAGGTGGATGGCTAAAGTTATCTATGCCATCAAAATGTGGCTTTTTCGAAATCAAATCACCCTGACTCGTCGAGAGAAGAAGGACCTGAAAACCCTTACCCTTTTTGGAGTCCTAATCTACTTAAAAAGCTGGATCACTGCTCCTATTCCATCACAAGCTCCGAAGAATGATTTGGATCTTATCCAAAAGTTAAAGGACTATCATGACCAGAAAGTGGCCAAAGCAGCTCTCAAGAAATTTGAAAACCACCTATGGTACTTATCAGAAGAGCTGGTGGCCCTTGCTCTCTTCGATCAAACTATTGCACCAGACACCAAGGGAATCATGGTCCAGTGTATGAGGGAAAAGGAGGGGTCATTAGACTTCTCAAAGAGAAGAAGACTCAAGGAATGCAAAGCAACACTGAAATTAGAAACTCTTGCCACAAAGAACTCATTAAAGCTTCTTAAGGCCCTACCGATCAATATTAGTTTTCTTGATGATGACCCCAGCACCTGGGAGGAGAATGAAAACTTCCAAGAAGCTAAAAGAATCATAGGAAACATCAAAGTAGTTAATGATCATGCTGAAAGGGCAGTAGCTCTCATTCAAACCTTCAGCGGAACTCTGACGAAAGGAGAAGATCAACTCCAGTTTCTCTTAAGTGTGGTGGATGAGCACCGAAAGAGGTTTCCTGATTCTAACAAGTCCACAATCTTAGCTGGGCAACAATGAGTGGCCTGGTCAGCCATGATACCCCCGCCAACAAGCGGATAATACCCATATATATGGGGGGGACCCAGAAGCCATGAATGTGGACTTCTGGGGGTAGTTGAGCCACCTCTAAATATTAACCGATTGAACCCAAATTTTGCTCAGAGAGCTTTTTTGGAAAAGGAACCTAATGAAACCCTGGGAGGAAGAATTTAAAATACTTCCATTTTGTGGACCACCCTAATATATATATATATATATATATATATATACAGTACCGTGCAAAAATCAGAGACCACTGTCGATCTGATAACTATTAGATAATCTGTCGTATAAAAATTGGTTTTGATACTAAAATACATATTAACTAGAACCTTTGGTTCACATTAACGTATAACTAAGTTATTACTTAAGTGTATAAAGTTGTATAAGCTGGATGACCCTCTAGTCTGCATAAATTGGACTTGACGGTTCATTCATTATATTACTTATAACGCATGTGTTTAAAGATCTAGAGAACTATTAATGATGGATCTGCAGTAAACGCTTCTAAGCTATTGTTATATCACTATTTACAATTAAAAGTATTGACATATTCACTTAAATTCTGAAAAACAAATTTATCCAAAACGTTTCTCATTATAATTATAATTCATGCTGTTTTTTCCTTTCACAGGCTTAAGAAATGACGAAAAGTACAATTTCTGATGAGATTAGATATAAAATAATACATTTTGCATGGTGAGGGACTGAGTCAAAGAAAAATAAGTGAATCTACAGGTGTTTCCAAAACTGGTGTAAAAAAAATCTTGGCACGTCACATATCAAATTATGTATCAGTGGTCATTTGTTTTACAAAGAAAAGCAAATTAAAGAAAAAATACATTGGAAGTGTGAGCAATATCAGAAAACAAAGTGCCCAGCTCGAGTGACCACAGTTAGTGACAAAATAATTAAATCTTGGAAAGAGCACAATCATTGTGGTGATGCAGCACATGTTGAAGCATTAAAAATTCGTGAAAACATACGTAAAAATGCTAAAAATACAAATGATTCACCTCATTCCATATTATCAGATGCTTTTGCTGGTTGCAGTCAAGCAGCAGTGCCTAACCTTCCAAGGACAGATAGCATAAAAAGAACAATACGAAACATCAGACACAAAAAAATTTTGGACCAGTCCTCCCACCTCATCGTAAAGACATATTTTCCTGAAAATTATACAAAAACCCATAATGGAGAAGAGTTCCTACATTTTGATTCTGGACCTGTTGATAACCGCATAATAATTTTTGCTACAAAGCGAAACCTCCAGATGTTGGCACAAAGCAAACATTGGTATGCCGACGGAACATTTAAAACTGTTCAGAAGAAACATATAGGATTTTTTTACAAAAGATAGAGCTTTGAACCGTCACCATTCCCATTATCAATAACGACGGATTTTGAGAAGGCCATGATCAATGCTTGTAAAAAAATGTTTCCCAATGCAAAACAACGAGGCTGGTTTTTTCACTTTTCACAGTGCATCATGCGTGCAATTCAAGCTCATGGGTTAAAAAAACTATATGAAATCGATGCAAATTTTGCCTTAAATCTTCGTATGTTTCCGCAATAGCATTTGTGCCTACACAGGGAGTAGTGGATGCATTTGAATTATTATGTGATAACAACATTTTTCTTCCTGAAGCACAAGAAGTCGTAGATTATTTCGAGGACACCTGGATTGGACGTCCAGATAGAACGCATCGCCGTCGACCACCACAATTTCCGCACGAAATGTGGAATGTTTATGATAGTGTCTTACAGAATTTGCCTAAGATAAACAATTCTATTGAAGGGTGGCATAGAGGATTTGAAGAACAGATTGCTGCCCATCATCCAAATATTTGGAAATTTCTGGAGTGCCTGAAGAAAGCACAAACTTTAAGTGAAGTCAGAATTGAACAGTACATAGGTGGCCACGAACGTCAAAAGAAAAAAGAAATATCGCAATTGTGCTGAACGAATTCGAAGACTTGTCGAAAGCTACGATTCAGAGCATTGTATTGTCGAATATATAAGAGGGATAGCTCATAATATTTCATATTAGAATGTGTTTTAGACATAATTTTCACAAATACTTTTTATTGAGTATGGTTTTAATAAATAAATATTTGACACATTTCTTTATTGTGATTTTAGTAAATAAATATTGTTTCAAACATTTTCTTATTCATTCGTATTTTGTTGGGGTGAACATATATATATATATATATATATATATATATATATATGATGAATAAAACCACGAAGGAAATGAAACACAGAATGGTGCTCAAGCGCTTTCGTCTAATGACATCCTCAGGAACACTGAAGTACATAGAGTTACAGCGTATATAGAGGTTACAGAAAAAAAAATATATATATATATATACACACATACACCTGCGTTTATGGAATCTTGTCTCAACAAGGCAAAACGAACTTTCTATCGTGTGAATAATAACACTCGGACTTTGTCAAAAATATTTTAGTACTTCCATTTTTCCTGGGCTTTTTAGGCATTGCTAATGTACTTAAACTTTTGAATATTAATGTAGTATTTTCATATAACAATATTGTGAAAAATATCATAGTAAAAAATAGCCCTACCAATAATTCAGGCATTATCTATAAAATTGGTTGTAAACAATGTGATTCCTTTTACATAGGTCAGACGGGAAAGGATTTGCGCACAAGTATAAAACAGCATCAATATTCCGTTAGAACAGGACAGTCGTCCAGTGCCCTTTTTGTCCATTTGTCAGAGTTATCCCACTGTATTGATTGGAATAATGCTTCAGTTTTATTTCACTCTGGCAACATTGTTAATAGAAATATTCTTGAGTCTGCCATTATCCAACTTACAAATAACTTCAACATAAGGAAGTCTTTTTCAACTCGATCCTGTTGTTTTGAATTCCTTCAAAACAGATTTAGATAAGAAGGGTAGAACGCTAAATCTTTGGTAAACTTGTATGCTACTCTATAAAAATAAATTGAAAAATAAAAGTTCCGTTATAGACATCGAACTTTAACAAGAAGGGCAGAGTGCTAAAACCCGGGCAGATTTCCAGTATAATTTTTTTTTTTTAATAACATTGGTTGGAAACAATTCATTTGATCTTATACTAAAAATCGGTAGTTTTTCCTTACAAATTTGTATGCTCCTCCCACAATCCTTTAATGTTTAATTTTATATTTTACCTCTCCGTTTATTGTATATATATAGTATATATATTTTTTTTTCCTGTAACCTATATATAGGCTGTAACTCTTTATGTACTTCAGTGTTCCTGAGGATGTCATTAGACGAAAGCGCTTGAGCACCACTCTATGTTTCCTTTCCTTCGTAGTTTTATTCATCATATACTGTACTGTATATATATATATGATGAATAAAACCACGAAGGAAAGGAAACACAAAAAGGTGCTCAAGCGCTTTCGTCTAATGACATCCTCAGGAACACTGAAGTACATAAAAGGTTACGGCCTATATATAGGTTACAGAAAGAAAAAAATAAATAAATAACATACATACACACAAACACACATATATATATATATATATATATATATATATATATATATATATATATATATCTACACATACATATATATATATATATATATATATATATATATATATATATATATATATATATATATATATATATATATATACATATCTACACACACACACACATATATATATATATATATATATATATATATATATATATATATATATATATATCTACACACACACATATATATATATTATATATATATTATATATAATATATATATATATATATATGCAATAAACGGAGAAGTAAAAATAAAAATAAAAAATTAAAGATTAGAGGATTAACAAAGAGGCATACAGATTTGTAAGGAAAAATATCGATTTTTAGCACAAGATCAAATGAGTTATAAAAATACAAATTTATACTGGAAATCTGCCCGGGTTTTAACACTTTGCCTTTTTAGAGTCAAGTTTCGATATATATAAAAATAAATTGAAGATTAAAAGTTAATAAAGTAGCAAACAAGTTTACTAAAGATTTAGCGTCCTACCTTTTTATCTAAATTTGTTTTGAAGGAATTCAAAACAACAGGATCGAGTTGAAAAAGACCTTTGCTTATGTTGAAGTTACTTGAAAGTTGGATAATGGCAGACTCAAGAATATTTTTATTGACAATGTTGCTAGAATGAAATAAAACTGAAGCATTATTCCAATCAATACAGTGGGATAACTCTGACAAATGGACAAAAAGAGCACTGGACAACTGTCCTGTTCTAACGGAATATTGATGCTGTTTTATACGTGTGTGCAAATCCTTTCCCGTCTGACCTATGTAAAAGGAATCACATTGTTTACACCCAATTTTATAGATAATGCCTGAATTATTGGTAGGGCTATTTTTTACTATGATATTTTTCACAATATTGTTATATGAAAATACTACATTAATATCCAAAAGTTTAAGTACATTAGCAATGCCTAAAAAGCCCGGGGAAAATGGAAGTACTAAAATATTTTTTGACAAAGTACGAGTGTTATTATTGACACGATAGAAAGTTCGTTTTGCCTTGTTGAGACAAGATTCCATAAACGCAGATGGGTAACACAGATCACTTCCAATACCGTTGATTTTTTCCAATTCGGCATCGATGTATTTCGGACTGGCGATCCTAAGGGCGCGGAGAAACATTGATGAAAAAATGGCCTTCTTAGTGGGGGTGTCATGTCCCGAGTAAAAGTGTACGTAGGACAAATTGTTTGTTGTTTTCCGATAGATACTAAACTTAAAACCTGGGCTTTCCCTATGTACACGCACATCCAAAAATGGGATTGAATTGTCTTGTTCCTCTTCTAAAGTAAACTTATTGGAGGGGACTTGATCATTTAACTGAAGGAGGAAGTTATCCAGGTCACGATTCATGGGCCAGATACACAAAATATCGTCGACGTACCACAACCAAGATGTGCCAACCCCCAGGATTCTCGGAATGTAAGTAATTTCGAAAAACTCCATATAAATATTGGAGAGGAGGGGCGATAAGGGGTTGCCCATGGCCATCCCAAACACTTGTTGATAATACTCGTTATTGAAAGTGAATTTACAGTCTTTGATGCAAAGCTTAATAAGTTCCAAAACAATGTGTGAAGGTAGTGGCAGGTCATACTTATGTAATTCTTGGGAGAGAAAGTCAAGCATGCAATTCGTATCCGACGAAAGTTTCTTACTAACTGTCTAGAGGAGCAAGTTCTTCCCAAATCCCTGCTTCCGATTCGCCCCAGACAAATTGACGACCATCCGTTCAACAACTTCAGCAGATTAATTTTAAAGAAACATATTGAAGTCACTAGACAAAATGAGTGGTCCGCCTTCAAAAATTTAAACATCGCCAAACATAATTTTGTAACCGTTATTCCCCAACCGTGGATCCAACCTTTGTTTGATGAAATTTACAACGAGTTGCGTCGGAGAACTACTTCACTTCGTAACATTTTGGATCGGAAAATTAAAAGTCTCATTCGAAATAGTCAGTGGAGTAAAAAAGCAAGCTCAAAGTGTTTTGAACCTTTCTTCGAAAACATTAGTGACGATGCAAAAAGTGCCCTTGGATATGGTATGTTCTTTTTTATTGTTAAAAAACCTTCGGCTTTACAAATTTGTTACAGTCTCGCGTGTTTTGAAAACAGTGTAATCTCCCTCAGTATTTGTTTAACATAGTTAAAGGCTTCGTTTTATAGTGCGGCGAATGGTAATTACGAAGATAACTTTCCTAAACGTTTTCGCGATGGCCTCTCACAATTAAAAAAAGATGGGGAGCTCCATATTACTAAAGCAGACAAGGCTAACACCATAGTTATTATGGACAAAGTGGACTACATCGGAAAGATGACAAGCTTCTCCAGGACCCCGCCACATACAGCAAACTTAGGAAGAACCCGCAGGATGACGTCATCAAATCATTTAATAGTGGCTTGAAACGCATTCTCAAAGATCATAAGAACTTAATTCCGCTTTTCATGTCCACTTCACCTTCTCTGCCCTACCTTTACGGTCTTATTAAAACCCACAAACCTGGCAACCCTATGCGCCCTATTATTAGCTCGGTGGGCTCTATTACTTATAACTCTCCAAATGGCTTGTCAAAGTCTTGTCCCCCATTCTCGGAACTATCTCTGATTCACATGTAAAAAATTCCATGGATCTTACTGAAAAATTGAATAATGCACGTACTGAAACTAACGATAGATTGATCAGTTTTGATGTTTGTTCATTGTTTACAAAAGTGCCGATTGATGATATGCTTGACTTTCTCTCCCAAGAATTACATAAGTATGACCTGCCACTACCTTCACACATTGTTTTTGGAACTTATTAAGCTTTGCATCAAGGCTGTAAATTCACTTTCAATAACGAGTATTATCAACAAGTGTTTGGGATGGCCATGGGCAACTCCTTATCGCCCCTCCTCTCCAATATTTATATGGAGTTTTTCGAAATTACTTACATTCCGAGAATCCTGGGGGTTGGCATCCCTTGGTTGCGGTACGTCGACGATATTTTGTGTATCTGGCCCATGAATCGTGACCTGGATAACTTCCTCCTTCAGTTAAATGATCAAGTCCCCTCCATTAAGTTTACTTTAGAATGGAACAAGACAATTCAATCCCATTTTTGGATGTGCGTGTACATAGGGAAAGCCCAGGTTTTAAGTTTAGTATCTATCGGAAAACAACAAACAATTTGTCCTTCGTACACTTTTCTCGGGACATGACACCCCCACTAAGAAGGTCATTTTTTCATCAATGTTTCTCCGCGCCCTTAGGATCGCCAGTCCGAAATACATCGATGCCGAATTGGAAAAAATCAACGGTATTGGAAGTGATCTGTGTTACCCATCTGCGTTTATGGAATCTTGTCTCAACAAGGCAAAACGAACTTTCTATCGTGTCAATAATAACACTCGTACTTTGTCAAAAAATATTTTAGTACTTCCATTTTTCCCGGGCTTTTTAGGCATTGCTAATGTACTTAAACTTTTGGATATTAATGTAGTATTTTCATATAACAATATTGTGAAAAATATCATAGTAAAAAATAGCCCTACCAATAATTCAGGCATTATCTATAAAATTGGGTGTAAACAATGTGATTCCTTTTACATAGGTCAGACGGGAAAGGATTTGCACACACGTAAAACAGCATCAATATTCCGTTAGAACAGGACAGTTGTCCAGTGCTCTTTTTGTCCATTTGTCAGTTATCCCACTGTATTGATTGGAATAATGCTTCAGTTTTATTTCATTCTAGCAACATTGTCAATAGGAATATTCTTGAGTCTGCCATTATCCAACTTTCAAATAACTTCAACATAAGCAAAGATCGTTTTCAACTCGATCCTGTTGTTTTGAATTCCTTCAAAACAAATTTAGATAAAAAGGTTAGGACGCTAAATCTTTAGTAAACTTGTTTGCTACTTTATTAACTTTAAATCTTCAATTTATTTTTATATACAGGGTGGGCCGTAAGTTTCCATACATAGGAAAAATAAACATTTTTTTATGGACAACCATTTTTATTTATATAATATGCTCTACATGGTTGCCATTGTTTTGAAAACACATTTCAATACGTGTTCCCCACTGTTGATGAACACGCATTAGCACAGTTGACGTTATGCTTGTAATGGCGTTGGTGATACGTTCCTTTAGATGATTTATGTCTCGTATCTTTTCCTGATACACCATGGCCTTCAAGTGCCCCCAAAGATAGAAATCAAGGGGGGTGAGATCTGGGGATCTGGGAGGCCACTACACAGGACCACGCCGACCAATCCAAGCATCCGGAAACTGCTGATCCAAATACCGACGCATGTGAAGACCATAATGAGGTGGAGCTCCATCTTGCTGGAAGTAAACTGGGAAGTTACCTTCCTCGTTTAGCAGGGATGGGAAAATCTCTTCTTGCAACATGTTAAGATACCTTTCGGCATTAAGATTTCCACTGACAAAAATTGGTCCAATAATTCTGTCACCCCATATCCCGGCCCACCATCACTTTACCGGCACCTTGCATCTTCGTCGGACTCAGCCAGTTAGGGTTAGCATTACTCCAATAACGTATGTTTTGCCGATTAACCTCTCCATTGACGTAAAAATTTGCTTCATCAGTAAACAAGATCTTACGTCAAACGCATATTCTTAGGGTATCTGAAACATAAAAACAAACGTTTAATTTTTCCTATGTATGGAAACTTACGGCCCACCCTGTATATCGAAACTTGACTCTAAAAAGGCAAAGTTTTAAAACCCGGGCAGATTTCCAGTATAAATTTGTATTTTTATAACTCATTTGATCTTGTGCTAAAAATCGATATTTTTCCTTACAAATCTGTATGCCTCTTTGTTAATCCTCTACTTTAATTTTTAATTTTTATTTTTACTTCTCCGTTTATTGCATATATATATATATATATATATATATATATTATATGTTTGTGTGTATGTATGTTATTTATTTATTTTTTTTCTTTCTGTAACCTATATATAGGCCGTAACCTTTTATGTACTTCAGTGTTCCTGAGGATGTCATTAGACGAAAGCGCTTGAGCACCTTTTTGTGTTTCCTTTCCTTCGTGGTTTTATTCATCATAAATATTTTTCACGTGTTACTTTCGTGAAATAATTTTCATATATATATATATATATATATATATATATATATATATATAACTGAAAGAAATGAATATTCATTTTTACTCCCTTTGGGCAGACTGACTGTCCGACTCGTAGTCATGAAATTGAAAACAAATGCGGCTTATCAGCAGTGTTGCCAACTACATATAATAAAAATATGTTAACGGTTATTATGGCCCTCAGTACCCTCTATTTTAAGTGTACCTCAGGTAATTTATATAATTCTTTTTAGCGAGACCCCAAAAAAGAGGACAAATTAACGTCCGGCTCAAGGTGGCTCCGGATGGAGGACAGAGTGCTCAAAAGGCGGATTGTCCGGCCTAAAGCCGGACGTCTGGCCACCCTAGTTGGCAGACAATTTACGTAGCCTTTCTGGGTATGCGTCGTTCTTTAGATTTGGTATCAACTTTGTTGAACTGCGTTGAACATTTTCAATCATGGTTATATAATTTTTATATTGTGGTGACCAAACTGCATTTGCATATTCAATGTGTGGCCTCACGAGGGATTTATACAGAAGTAAGAATGTTTCATTATCTAGATACGTGTACGTTCTCCTAATTAGGGCCATTATAGAGTTGGCTTTATTAACCTTTATAGTTATGTGATGTTGAAAGTTTAGTTTGTTGTCAATAAACACTCCAATATCTTTCTCTACAATGGATTGTTTCAATTCACTGTTATTTTCCCCCATCACATATGTTTTATTTGCTAGTTTTGTGTTTCCGATTCTCATAGTCTTACACTTGTCCGGATGGAGTTTCAACAGTGAATTATATCTGTCCATTTCACTATATTTTGTATGTCTTCTTGGAGTTTATCACAATCCTCATTGTTGTATATTGCTTTGAAGATTTTTGTATCATCTGCATAAAGGTAGATATCTGAGGCTTGGGCAACTTCTGCCAAAGTATTTATGTAAATAATAAACAAAATAGGGCCAAGCACTGAACCCTGAGGTACTCCTGAAATTACTGGCTGCCACTCTGAGAATTCCTCATTAATCACCACACGCTGTTGCCTATCAGTTAGAAAATTTCTTAACCATCCAAACACTGGACTTTTTAATCCATAATAAACCAAGACAATAGCAAGCCGCCTATGTGGGATCTTGTCGAACGCCTTCATAAAATCAAAGTAGGCCATATCAATACAACCCCCACTTTCAATGATCTCTGTCCATTTGTCCACTATTTGAATTAGCTGTAGTACTGTTGACCTACCGGATATAAATCCAAACTGGTTCAATGATAGTATGTTATTATTAACCATATACTCTATTAACGAATCCCTGAGTATCGTCTCCATTACCTTGCAGACTACACTAGTTAAGCTGATAGGCCTATAATTTTCTGCAACTTTCTTACTACCTTTTTTATGTATTGATGATATGTTAGCCTGTTTCCATTCTTGAGGTACAGTCACAGATCCAGTGGCGTATACTCCTAAGACGCAAGGTAAGCATTGCTTACCCTGCAAAAATTATTCCCTTCCAAATTAAAATATCTTTGTTTAGTTAACATATTATTTATTTTAATTGAATATAGAGCATTCTGCATTTTTTTTATTTAAGTCTCAGTGAATTTATACCTGCTGTAATAGGAGTCTAGACTTTTGAAATTTGCAAGACGGGCGTTTGCCGCTTGAAAATCTGTCCCTCAAATACGCAACATTCAATTTGCAGTAACCTCGTTCCGCCTCTTGCAGAATAAAATGATATGCCACTGCCAGACGTAAGATGAAAACTATTAATTTAATTTATGTTACTCCCCTTTTTTTCCCAAATCCATGTAAATAAGATTCAGATCAATCTGATATGCTGTGGAAAGCATTCTCATGCTAGAATGTCCCCTCAATAATATTTGTTGTTAAATTGGAAGGGAATAATTTTTATAGGGTAAGCAATGCTTACCTTGCGTCTTAGGAGTACATGCCACTGCACAGATCTGATTGACGTGTTAAAAATAATACTGAGAGGCTTGGAGATTACTGCTCTCATTTCATACAATATCCGAGGATGAAGCTGATCTGGTCCGGGAGATTTATTGATTTTCACGTTCTTGAGTATTTTATGTATACATTTTTCATTTATGTCGAGATCAATATCGTGAATAATGTTAACATTTGTTTCTGAAGGGATCCAGCCACCATCTGGTTCTCTTGTAAACACTGAATTGTAATATTCAGCCAAAACTTGAGCCTTTTCTTTGTCAGTTGTTAACTCTTCCCCCTTTTTGTCACCTGACTTTGAGAGGTTTGGTACACCAGGTCTATATTTGGATTTTTTATTTACATAGGTCCAGAATTTCTTAGGGTTTGCCTTAACTTGTTTAGCCACTGATTTTTCATGTTTTCTGCGCCTGCCTTGTTAACCTTCGTATCTGATTTCGAAGTCTACAATATTCTAGATACGTTTCACTCTCTTTAGTCTCCAAATACTTCTGTTAGAAAATCTAGAAGAGGAAGAACCATTGTTGTCCCAAGGCGATATGATGACTAAGCTCATTGATGCAGCATTGCTTGTATATATTAAGTTAAGGTGTGTGTATATATCCATCTCATAATTGTAAGGTTAGTGAAAAATTCACTTAATTTAGAGCTAGCATTTTGGGGCTCTTGTGGCATCATTGTTTGGGCACTCTTATGGCATCATTTTTTGGGGCGCTGCGCGTCTTTTCTACTCGTTTGTGGAATGCCGTACTTACAGGGTGTGGTCTTATAGAAAGCTCTCTTGCAATTCAGTTTGGTCGTTTAGATACAAGATTGTTGCAGGTGCAATAGTGCCCCTTTTGTTTTTTATCTTAAATTCATGCAACTGAGGCCTAAGGTAGGCCCACATCGAGTCAGCAACCCTGAGGTAGGACCTAATAGGACCTCCAAGTCAGTGGCGGTTCCTCATATGGGCAATATGGGCAGCCGCACAGGGCGGCATTTGTGGAGGGGCGGCATGAGCGCCTGCAAAAAAAATAAAAATAAGAATAAATAAATAAAGAAATAAATAAAAATAAAAAATAAAATAAAATAAATAATAAAAGATCAATAAATATATTTTTATTAATAAAAAACCATCTATTGCATTTTCCATAAACCTTCCCATAAAAGACCTAAACAATGCAAAATGCTTCCAGATTAATATTATTGGGAATAAAGGCCCATACTTTAACATATGTAATGTTATTTTTCTGGGTTTGGTTAAATAGTGAAATGTATATTATTTATTACAGAACGAATCTTCACACTAAGCCACTAAGGTCTGTCAAATAACCGCAAATGGATAAGAAGAGGTCAAAGCTATCAGGTGCTCAGTTTAGAAAAAAGAGGAAAGAAGAAGAGGAGAAACGAGCAAAAGATAAAGGTATAGAGCTATGTCATCTACTCTTCACTGCTATATTGCACTGCTATTTTGTGATATAGCTTTCTGAGTCATTTGAAGTGTACTATTATGTATATAATTAGCCATTAACCAAGGAGGTTGTATTATTCATTTGTTTCCTATTCTAAAAGTTTAATAAATTGTGCTTAATAACATGTTAAATTAATTGTACTAGCCTATTCATGCATTGGTCTGTTATGTTCTATTTTACTATTTGCAGGGGCACTTTTGAAATATTTTGGAACACCCTCTGCCACTAGCCAGGATGAGAAGCCGTCTACTTCTGCCATTATTGAGGCTGAGGAGCCATCTACCTCCTCAGCCTCACATATGTCTCCACAAATGCAGTCTGATCCTGAGGATGAAGACCCATTTGCTTCTACTTCTCCCCGGCAGGACTCTTCAGGTGAGTTTGTGTGCACATATGTCTGTGAGTGTGTGCGTGTGTGTGTATGTGTGTGTGTGTGCATCCCTGCAAAGCATTTTGCAAACAGTTATAAATTATAATGTTATTATCACTGGGTCTGGGTTACTGGGTATGTGTGGTGTTTCACCACCATAATTCCATAACACCACCACCATAACAAAGTGCTGTGAATAATGTGTTATCTAACTTAGGTGTGTATACTAATGAGTAATGCTCTTGTTCTTTCTATTAGAAATGCCTGGAGCAGAATCGCCTCCTGAGGATGAGTCTCTGTCCACCGACCCTGCTAACTGGCCTTCAGTTCTGACTGAGAGAATTCGGACACAACTGGTTTCCAGGGGACCAAGTCAAGTACCATCTGACTTTGTATTCCCTAGAAACGACAGTGACGGAAGAAGTTTCCACCATCAATACTTCAGGAAGTCATTGGTTAGTGGGGAAAATATAACCAGAAGTTGGTTGGTCTATTCCTTAAAAAACAACAGCCTTTTCTGTTTCTGTTGTACATTATTTTCCAAGAGGAAAATAAATTTAACAAGTTTGGGACTCTCGGACTGGAAGCATGCAAGCTCATTGCTCACATCACATGACAACAGTTCAGAACACCTAAATTCTATGAAAATCTGGAAAGAACTGGCAGTGAGGATGAGAAAGGGGGAGACCATTGACAAGCAGGAGATGGCACTTCTGGAGGCTGAGAAGTTGAGATGGAGAGCGGTGCTGACACGTCTCACTGCTATTGTGCATTCTCTGGCAGTTAGGAATTTGGCACTAAGGGGACATACAGAAAAATTGTTCTCACCATCAAATGGCAATTTTCTGAAAGAAGTTGAACTGATGGCACAATTTGATCCTATAATGCAAGAGCACATTAACCGTGTCCAAAAAGGGACCTCCAGTCACACCAGCTACCTCGGCCACCACATACAAAACGAACTCATTGATTTGTCGAGCAGCAAGACCATTTCAGCAATGGTGAGCGACATCAAACAATCAAAGTTTTTTTCAATAATTCTAGATTGCACTCCAGATATCAGCCACACTGAACAGTTGTCAGTTGTGATTCGGGTTGTGTCACTGGAGGGGAAGCCCCATATAAAGGAACATTTCATGGGGTTTTTGGAGGCAGAGGAGTCCACTGGTCAACATTTGGCATCTCTGATTCTGAAGAGACTGGAGGAGCTAAAAGTTCCTTTCATGGACTGTAGAGGACAATCATACGACAACGGGGCCAACATGAGGGGAAAAAACAAGGGTGTTCAATCCAGGCTCCTAGAAATTAATCCCAGAGCTCTGTTTGTTCCATGTGGGGCTCATTCTCTGAATTTGCTTGTGGCCGATGCTGCTAAGGGATCTATTGATGCCACAAGTTACTTTGGCATCTTGCAGAAGCTTTACAACTTGTTTTCAGCCTCCACACAACGATGGGCCATTTTGAAAAAACATGTGAACATCACATTGAAGATGTGGTCTGATACAAGGTGGGAAAGCAAGATCAAGAGTGTGGAGCCCCTGAGATATCAGGCAGCTGCAGTGAGAGATGCACTGATCGAGGTGAGGGACCACACCAAAGACTCTGTAATAAAGGTCGAGGCTCAATCTCTGTCAGAGGAGGTTGGGTCATACCGCTTCGCCATTTGTTCAGTGGTGTGGCATGACCTGTTGTGCCAAATTCAGCATGTGAGCAAGCAGATGCAGTCTCCTAGCATGCACGTTGATGTTGCAGTAAATCTCCTAAAAAAAACAGAGAGAGGTCTCCGCAATTACAGGGCAACAGGTTTTGTGGCTGCACAAATGGCAGCCACAGATATCTGTGAACAAATGAATGTGGAGGCTGTGTTAAAACAAAAACGGCTGAGGTCCACAAAGCGGCACTTCTCCTATGAAGCATCTGATGAGCCCTTGATTGATGCTTTGAAGAAGCTGGAGGTGACATTTTTCAATGCAGTGGTTGATGCTGCAACATCAGCCATTCAGGAAAGATTTTCCACGTTGGAAATTGTGGGAGAGAAGTTTGGAGTGCTGACACATTTCCAAAATCTCACATTTGAGGAGCTGACAGAACAATGTGTGAACCTTAGTACTACACTACACTTTAAGGGACAATCTGACTTGGATGGCAGAGAGCTTGCACAGGAGCTGAAGAACTTGCCTGACTTGCCATCAAAGACCATATCCTTGCTTGAACTGCTGACATTTATCCATGAAAGGGAGCTCTCTGAAATATATCCAAATTTGTGGACTGCTCTCAGAATTGGTCTTACTCTTCCAGTCACTGTTGCTGAAGCAGAGAGGAGCTTTTCAAAGCTGAAGCTCATCAAATCCTACCTGAGGTCAACTATGTCACAGGAACGCCTTACCGGTCTGGCCATCATCAGTATAAATCATACAATTGCTGAGCAGATTTCATATGATGATTTAATTCATGACTTTGCATCAAGGAAGGTAAGAAGAGTCAGGCTTTAGATGGCAGTTGTGCTGTGGTGCAATTTATTTTGTTTCTTGTTCAAAGTGTAGCATAATAATTACCCTCCTTAAGTGTCTTATTCTATTTATGTGATAGAGCATTTGTACAATTTAGAAATTTGATTCTCTAGTTTATTTATGGCAGTTGTGCAATTTAATTTGTATTTTTCCTGTTCATAGTATCATAATTACATTCTCTTAAGTGAGTTATTCTATTTACGTGATGAAGGATTTGTAAAATTCAGAAATTTGAGTCTTTGTTTTGGTTCTGAAGTTCCAACAATTAGTCCAATAAAAAGTTATTTTGTGAAAGAGTTATGTCTGTCCTTTATTTTGGGGGGATTCGAATGTGTGTGTGTTGGCGAACAGGGGGGGGGGGCGCTGAAGGTGAGGTTCGCCCAGGGCGTCATGTAAGCTAGGACCGCCACTGCTCCAAGTCCGTAAGTTTTTAATTTTAGCTTAACTTGGGCTGTAGGTTGAACTGGCCCTTCAGAGCTTGGCCGTTCACGGCTCAGCTGGGATTTTGAACCCAATAAATAAATAAATAAATAAATAACAACTTCTTCCACACTCTCTTTTTTCTCATAATTTTGTTAGTGTGTATGAAAAAACTATATAGGGCTATGTGTTGATTGCCCGTTACCTTTCATCCGTAGGAAATTTCCAACCGATGAGAGGTAACAGGCAATCGGTGCTTTTCCAATATGTGCTCTACCACGAAACTGTGATCTACCATATTCCAATCCGTGCTCTACCGTGAAACTAGCCTTATAAGGCTAACTAACGAAAATATCATGACTTAACCTAACCAATCGTTAGGTCAACTATACGCCCTTGACGATTGGTTAGGTTAAGTCGTGATATTTTCGTTAGTTAGCCTGGAATATGGAATATTAGTTGGAATATGGTAGATCACAGTTTCGCGGTAGAGCACATATTGGAAGAGCACCCAGGCAATTAACCCATAGCCCTATATAGTTTTTTCATATGATGCCCCGTCTATGGGGAACTGACCCCTCTAAAATTTACACTGACACAAACAGCGGCTAGGCTTAGCTCGTTAGGCCTAACCCTAACTTCACACTAAGCCTACTTAGTAGGACCACAACATGGGCCTATTTATTAGGCCCACCTTTACCTTAAAGAATAGGCCTACCTCTCAAAGTAGGCCTTACTCTTTACACTCAGGGCCTATCCCAACTAAAAACCTTGTAAATTTTTAATTCAACCTGTGGTGTAGGTTATAAAAAACTTATTTCAGCAATTTAACTCACTCATAAAACTCTTTTAACATCATAAAATTAAACTCGGAACTTTAACATTAACAACAATTATGGAAGACTGGGACAAAAGGGTAAAAAACCCAGACCAAGAAAACAAAAACACAGACCTTGGAGCTATGGCACCATCTCAAAACTACAAAAACCTCGTTTTACAGGGCTTCTTGAGTTTAAAGAACCGTAATTCACTTCCACTATTATAACTGCATGATCACTTTTACCCTTGCTATTTCTATCATTTTCCAATACCAAATCAACTAAACTCGGCTGATCTGTTCCTCTTCCTCTGGTATTAAATGTTACAAGTTGGTCAAGATATGCATCCTTTAGACCTTTACTGCTTCTATAAATTTAAACTCATTACTTTCTTCTGATTTTGCAATAGTTGACTGATCCACCCAGTTTATCTTTGGATAACTAAAATCACCAATAATCACAATACAAGAGTATTTTCTTTGCATTGATATTTGTGACATCATTAAGTTAATTTTTTCATTATTCTCTTGTACAGAGCTTGGGCTTCTGTACACTGTACTAAACAACATGGTTCTGTTTTGAGATAAATTAATTTCGATACAAACTGTTTCTTGAACATCTTCAAACACATTTAGTTGATTATATTTGATTGTAGAGTGTATATACAAAATTACCCCCCTGCCAGCTCCCTCACACAAATTAATACATTCCATATTGTATCCTTTTATAATAAATTCAGATAATTCAGATTCAAATTTTTGTCTTTTAGGTTTTGCTTCCAGAATAGTTATACCGGGTGTCTCAAAATAGATGGAACCCATTGACATGATAATAATTTATTACTCAGAAAATAAACTCCAAAAAAGATTACATTTCCTGGAAGCTGATATGATAACAATTAAAAACAAGATTTGAGGTCTCTAGATCAAAGGATACATTTATTAGAGCACATGTTCCAAATGACCGCCGTTGCGCTGCAGACACACTTGAAGCCGACGAGCGAAGTTGTCAATCACCCTGACACCCTGCACAGAGTGCAAGGGCCTCTGAAGCACCTCGTCTGGGGCTTGTGTGCCCCAGAACACATTGTTCTTGCTATTGACATACCCACTGAGCAAGAAGTGTGCTTCGTCGCTGAACCAAACATCATCAAGAAAGTCAGGATCCTCTTCGATCTTGTTCTCGAACCACCGGCACATCACAACACATTTTGCCATGTCAGCTGGTGTGAGTTTATGCTTGATCTGGATCCTGTATGGGTACAGCTGAAGATCCTTGATCAAGATTCTTTGCACTGACGCACGTGAAAGACCCAGATCTTGGCAACGTCTTCAGATTGACTTTTTCGGACTCCTTCCGACAGAATCTCTCACCGCATTCACATTGTCAGGAGATCTTGCAGTCACCTTCCTGCCAGATCTGGGTGTTTCTGCTTTCTTGTTGAGATTGTTTACTGATCCTGTGGCTTGAAATTGTGTGCCCAACGATAAATTTGGCTTTTCTGGGGATAATTGTTGAAGTTGAACTTCCTGCGAAATTTCGCTTGCACAGTTTTGAATGATTTCGTCTCCAAATAAGTAGTGACGCAAAAATTTTTTTCCTCCTTTGTCCAAGGCATTTTGATTGATAATTATTAGTTGTTATCGTCTCCTCTCTTCAAATCTGAAAAAATAGAACGAGAACATTAATATTGGCAGAATTATTAGCAGTGACATGGGTTGCATGTATATTGAGCATGTAATATCCGCTTCTTGTGTCTGTAATCTTTGCTTGAGTTCCAATAATTTTTCACATGTGAGGGTGTCGACATTTGCTGTCCATATAACTAGCTTGTTTCTCTTTTTCACTATCATCATTGGGTGAGTTAGCTATTCCCCTGTAGTTAAGCTTCAGGGCCCCTAATCCAGGAGGGGCCCTGAAGCAACTTTTTTTTTAATGAGTGAATTTTTCAACAAAATCGATGGAGTTTTTTTAAGTGTTTGTTATTAAAATAAGGCTATTTTAGTGATAGAATCATAAGCCAATGGGTTGAAGTACTTAATATTGACCTTAGAATATGCTCTAATACCCATTTCATATGGCCTCAAAATGCCCCTGTAATTGGTCAAATTTCAAAATTTTCTCGGGGGCTTGCAGCGCCCGAACCCCCAGCTGTATGGGCTCGCTGAGCTCGCCAGACCTCGTTGCTGGTGGGAAGGGGCTCACTGTATGGCCCATTTTCAAGGACACCACCCCACCACCCCGTTCTCCGCCATTTGGGCCTCGAGGTCCTTGCAAGGGCAGCAAGGCCCTTTGAACCTTGTTGGATGTTGCCCTATTGTTGCTGGTTGCGAAGGGGCCCCCATAACAGTTCAAGCTTCAGGGTCCCAACAATGTAGGTCCGCCACTGCTCTTGTTTAGAGAGCCAAGTTTCCTGAAAACAAGCAATGTCATGTGCAGATAAAAGTTTATTGATCTCACTGTCAGCAATGACTTTGAGGCCTCTACAGTTATAGCTACTAACACTGAGTTTGTGAAACTGGGCCATTATTTTTATACACACTATCACTGTTCTCACTGGGTGTCTCCCTGGGATTGCATGGTGGAGTCTGCTTACGCGTATTTTTGTGGACTGAGTTTTTCTTGAAGTTCATGTTATACCAACTATAGTAGATTCCTTCAGGCCAGACTTCTGGCACAATAAATACAGAGGGGTCCTCACATTCTACCTTAATGTAGAAAGAGTTGTAGGTAGCTGGTCGTTTACTGGTTAATTTGGAGCAGGTAGTCCCAATTTTCATAATTTCACGTAGGTATTCTTCTAGTTCTGAAGCAGATTGGTAAGGGATAGTTATTGTTAATTATTAATAATACATAAATCATGAATACGAATTATTAATTATTAGAGTATATATTATGGTAATCATAAGTTATTATTTTGATATAAAACAAATACAAAGTCA
The DNA here is from genome assembly GCA_023014485.1 of Bathynomus jamesi. NCBI lineage: Eukaryota > Metazoa > Arthropoda > Malacostraca > Isopoda > Cirolanidae > Bathynomus > Bathynomus jamesi. Next base: position 110,033 of record JAJOZX010001319.1, read on the forward strand.
TTACTGAAGGTATATACATGAAGTATATGAAGGTATATGAAGGCCAATACATCATCTGATGTATGCAGATGATCTACTGTAGTTCTTATTTCTCCATCTGTAAAAGGGCTCAGCACACTTTTGAAGGTGTGTGAAAGGTATGGGAAGGATAATGACATAAATAATAATCCTGATAAAAGTAATGTTATGATTATGAGGACCAAGGCCTACAAGTATATAAAATTTCCTGAATTTCAATTGAATGGTATGGTGCTGTCAGAAGTAACCTAGACTCAGTATCTTGGCTACGTACTAACAGATAGTCTTTCAGATGACTGTGATATTCTAAGGCAGAGCTTTCCAAACTTTTCACATTGGCGACACACTAATTAATTTTTGTTATCAAATATCAAATATCAGATAATTTTTCAGTAGGTGGTTTATCTTGTAGCCGATTTTGTTGATACAAAAATCAAAATTTTCAAAATACAAAAAAAATTAAAATAATTAACTAAATTTGGCGACACACAGTTTGGAAAGCTCTGTTCTAAGGCAATGTAGACAATTATATGCTCAGGGAAATTTGGTTAGAAAATTTCGTGTGTGTGTGTGTGTGCGCATTAGATGTTAAGTTGATTTTGTTCAAAACTTTTTGTACTCCAATGTATACAGCTCATTTGTGGTGGAACTACAGGATGTATAATTTGAGGAAATTATATGTTGCATACAATAATATTTTTAGAAGTTTATTAAGGACTCCAAGATTTGTAAATGGTGCTCCTTCTGGTGTCAGTATGCTGTTTGTAGTCAATAAGGTGCCTAACTGTGCCAGTGTCATTCGCAATTTTGTATTTTTTTTCACTAGGCTTGGTGAGTCAGTCAGTAAGATAATAGAAGCCATAGTTAGTGGACTGGTCTCCGATATATTTTATAAATCTCAAATCTGGAAGCATTGACGTAAGCAATTGTATGTTCATTATACATAGTGATTCACTGACCTACTTAGTCAGTGCTTCAGACAACTATCTCTTAATCTTCTATGGACCTCTTGTATCATGTTTGTACCTGTTGAGTCTGAAATAAAGTGTGCTTGTTTGTTTGTTATACTAATACTATACAAATAAATCGATATTAGACATGAAAGATGAACAATAACCAGTAATGTACATTTAATACTAGATTTTTATTGATATTAGTAATTCTCTGAATGGTGATAACGATTACTCGAAAAAATGGTTGGCAGTGAAACTTTCTCATTACTATTTACGTTTGCTCACAATGATCTTGCTTATTTTCACACTCTTCTTTAGCTGACTGAAATATGCCAAACGGTGGGCGAGGTATATGCATTTATATACGTTTACAGGGTGTGTCAGGTCGACCCTAGAAATATGGAAATTGGCGGAATTTGTAGTTTGTATTTGAAGTTTGTCGTAGTAATTCCGCCAATTTCCATATTTCTAGGGTCGACCTGAAACACCCTATACTGTACATCGTGAGAGCATGGGAGAAAAGTGTGAAATCTTTGAGAAAGATTGTTGCCAGATTCCCCAGACAGCCAGCGCACAAAATAATGCCAAGTTTTAAGGTTAAAGCCAAATAACAGGAACACTTTTATATACAGTAGATTAAACTTGATAATTAATAAATACGTACAACATACAAATTTATAATGAAAGGTTATATTTAGAACTAAAAATTAATTTCATTATACTGAGACCATAGATTTTTGTGGAAAAAGTAATTTATATAAAAAAACTTCCTTATATATATATTAATCTACATTGTTTTGAACAGAAAAATGCCAAATCAGTCGTACCGGCATTATGATGTCACAATTGGCTCAGACGTTTCTAGAATATTCTGAAATTTTTTTGAATATTCGTAACTGTTTTCCCGAAACCAAACAAAACATTTATGATAAATTATAATTAAATTACTTAGATAGAAAATATGTCTTTAAAAATGTGGATTTTATTTCCTTAAAAGTTGGAAGAGGAGCAAGTGTAGTTTACGTTCCCCTGCGGTGCCTAGTGTAGTTTATTTTCCCCTACATTATCCTAGTGTAGTTTGCGTTCCCCAACTTTGTCCGCGTATACCTAATCAAATAAAACGTTAAAACTAACAAAAATATTACGACTTAACGTAACCAATCGTCAATATATATATATATATATATGTTAAACACAGACCGTGCATGGAACAAGGAACTCTTCTGGGAAAATTAAATCCACTATAGTCCGAATAAGTAATGGTAAATGACAAATACCATAGTTTTTTCTTTTTCATGATTTTAGCCCGACGTGGGCAACGGGTCTCTCGCAAAGAGATCCCATAAATATAGCTTCCCTCACCAGCTATCTGCAAAGCAGACAGGATCCAGCTTTGGGACATGGATCTAGGATTTAAAGCAAGCCTAGATCCCTACATTCAGAACCTCTATATAAGTAAAAGACTCGTTGCATTCACGTCGTGTTGAATAAATCAAAGAAAAAGGGGGTAACTATCGTATTTTTAGCCAAAAAAACCAAAACTTAAACCTCAGGGAACCATTCTGAGTTTGTGTATACTAAACGGACGTGTTTCGTGCCTTGAAAAGTGGACGCTCAATGTCCCGGTTGAGGTTTAAGTTTTGGTTTTTTTGGCTAAAAATACAATAGTTACCCCCTTTTTCTTTGATTTATTCAACACGACGTGAATGCAACGAGTCTTTTACTTATATAGAGGTTCTGAATGTAGGGATCTAGGCTTGCTTTAAACCCTAGATCCATGTCCCAAAGCTGGATCCTGTCTGCTTTGCAGATAGCTGGTGAGGGAAGCTATATTTATGGGATCTCTTTGCGAGAGACCCGTTGCCCACGTCGGGCTAAAATCATGAAAAAGAAAAAACTATGGTATTTGTCATTTACCATTACTTATTCGGACTATAGTGGATTTAATTTTCCCAGAAGAGTTCCTTGTTCCATGCACGGTCTGTGTTTAACATATAATGTTCTCAGGGAACCATTCTGAGTTTGTGTATATACTATATATATATATATATATATATATATATATATGTTAAACACAGACCGTGCATGGAACAAGGAACTCTTCTGGGAAAATTAAATCCACTATAGTCCGAATAAGCAATGGTAAATGACAAATACCATAGTTTTTCTTTTTCATGATGCAAGCCCGACGTGGGCAACGGGTCTCTCGCAAAGAGGTCCCATAAATATAGCTTCCCTCACCAGCTATCTGCAAAGCAGACAGGATCCAGCTTTGGGACATGGATCTAGGGTTTAAAGCAGCCTAGCCCTGCTACATTTAGAACCTCAATATAAGCAAAAGACTCGTTGCATTCACGCCGGATTGAATACATCAAAGAAAAAGGGGTAACTATTGTATTTTTAGCCAAAAAAAAACAAAACTTAAACCTCAACCGGGACATTGAGCGTCCACTTTTCAAGGCACATAACACGTCCGTTTAATATACACAAACTCAGAATGGTCCCCTGAGAAACATATGTTAAACACAGACCGTGCATGGAACAAGGAACTTCTGGGAAAATTAAATCCACTATAGTCCGAATAAGTAATGGTAAATGACAAATACCATAGTTTTTCTTTTTCATGATGCTAGCCCGACGTGGGCAACGGGTCACTCGCAAAGAGGTCCCATAAATATAGCTTCCCTCACCAGCTATCTGCAAAGCAGACAGGATCCAGCTTTGGGACATGCACTGTCTGTGTGTATCATAAAAAACTCAGGGGACCATTCTGAGTTCATTCCCATCTTGAAACGCACATGTTATGTGCCTTGAAAAGTGGACGCTCAATTCTGCCAGTTGAGGTTTAAGTTTTGGTTTTTGGCTAAAAATATAATAGTTACCCCTTTTTCTTTTTCTTTGATGCATCCAATCTGACGTGAAGGCAGCGAGTCTTTTGCTTATATTGAGGTTCTAAATGTAGCATGGCTAGGTGCTTTGAACCCTAGATCCATGTCCCAAAGCTGGATCCTGTCTGCTTTGCAGATAGCTGGTGAGGGAAGCTATATTTATGGGACCTCTTTGCGAGTGACCCGTTGCCCACGTCGGGCTAGCATCATGAAAAAGAAAAACTATGATATTTGTCATTTACCATTACTTATTCGGACTATAGTGGATTTAATTATCCCAGAAGAGTTCCTTGTTCCATGCACTGTCTGTGTGTATCATAAAAAACTCAGGGGACCATTCTGAGTTCATTCCCATATATATATATATTATATATATATATTTTTTTTTTTTCACGTGTTACTTTCGTTGTTACTTTCGTAACGGTATATATAAACTGACGATTGGTTAGGTTAAGTCGTAATATTTTCGTTAGTTTTAACGTTTTATTTGATGGATTCATTTAAGAAATGTCTCCTAAAGATCCCAGTGTAGTTTGTTCCCTAACTTTGACCTACTATAGTTTGTGTCCCCTTTTGCGTCAGGGGGACGTAAACGACACTTGCTCCTTGGAAGAAAACTTTTGTACAGAGGCCAAAAGATTGAGCCACTTTTTATTCTGTTCTTATGGTCTTAAATAATTCACGTCAGTCAAAACAAACAAACAAATAAAGGAAAAGTTCTCTCTCTCTCTCTCTCTCTCTCTCTCTCTCTCTCTCTCTATATATATATATATATATATACCTTACAACTTACAAAGGTTTCGCGCGATGATTTCTCATTTCGCGAAGGTCAAGCTTGTCGCCCCTCCTCTCGAGTTGGCTTGGTGGAGTAGCGAGTTGGATTGTTGTGCTCTCCACCTCACATAGCCAGGTACGCCCGGCTCATCGGGGATTGTTCTGAGCCAGGCGTCTAGTCTTCGTTTGAAGATGTCCACTGCAACTCCCTTCGTGTTTTCTTAGGTCTTTGGGCACCTGATTAAACAGTTTTTGTCTTCTCACTACAAAACTATTTTCTTTCAGGGTTAAGGATGTTCCCTGTCTCGCCTTCAATTTGGGAATACGACACAGACTACCGTTTCTACCTTCCACCGTTGTTTGGGGAGTTATAGGGTTCAGAGTAAGATTAGGGACTAGTTTCTCCATTATTTTCCAGGTGTAAATAATGGTGTATCTCTTTCTTCTCCTTCCCAGTGAATATAGGTCTAGTTCGCGGAAACTTTCCCAGTAATTTAGTTCTTTGCACCCCTCGACCTTGGCTGTGAAGCTTCTCTGAATCCCTTCCAGCTGTCTAATGTCTTCTTTTTTATGGGAATGTTAGGACCGAGTAGTATTCCAATTTGGGTATGATCAGGGTTTTCAGTAGAGGAATCATTACATTCCTATCCCTTCGTTTAAAGGTTCTCAATATATGTCCCGTTATTCTCTTTCCTCTGTTTACTGCTATCTTATTTTGTGTTTCAAATTTCGCATCATCTGTCATTACAACCCCTAAATCTTTTGCTCTGGAATTTCTCTGAATTTCCTGTCCATTTTGGATATAATATTCCATGGATTTTAGGTCTTTTCTTTTTCCGTACCGTAATAGCTGAAATTTCTTGGTGTTAAACTTCATATTGTTGTCTTCCGTCCACTTGTAGATTCTGTTTATGTCGGTTTGTAGGGATCCTATGTCTTCTGGGTTTCTTATTTTTCTACTGATCTTTGTGTCATTCGCAAAGGATGTTACTGTGCTGTCTCTGGTAACGTCCTCATCTATGTCAGTTAGCATGATTATGAAGAGCAGGTGAGCTAATACTGTTCCTTATGGTACTGAGCTGAGGACCTCTGATTCTGATGAAGATACTCCTTGTACTGTAACGACTTGTCGCCGCTCACGAAGGAAATTATATATTCATTTCCCTACTTTTCCTGTTATTCCCATATATTTCAGTTTATGTACTATGATTCCGTGGTCACACTTGTCGAACGCTTTAGCAAAGTCTGTGTATAGTACATCATAGTTTTCATTACTTTCAAGTACATCAATAATGTTGTTGTTGTGTTCCATTAGTTGTGATAGGCATGATCTGCCTGACCGAAACCCGTGTCGGTTATCATTGAATTTTTTCCGAGTTTCCAAAATGTCATAGATTTTCTGTCTAACTATTCTTTCAAATATTTTAGTGAGAGGAGATGTAAGCGACACTGGCCTATAGTTTTTGGCCTTGGATCGATCTCCTCCTTTATATATTGGGACTATGTTTGCGCTCTTCAGGATGCCCGGTATTTCTCCCGTGTCTAGTGATCGTCTCCATATCCAGTATAGGGGCTCAGCGATTCCATTCTTGCAGTTTTTGATCAGTGTGGCATTCCATTTATCCGGTCCTGCGCTGAGTGTTTTTAGTTTCCCTATGGCTTGTGTTATATCATCCGTCGTAAAGTCGAAATCCGTTATACTTTCCCCTTGTGGTTCTTCTTCAAAGAACGCGTTTCTATCGCATATCAATTTGTCAGTTTTTGGGATACTGAAAGATGATTCGTACTGAGCTCTTAATATTTCAGATACTTCTGTTAGATCATCAGATAAAAGCACTGTTCTCATTTTTTAAAGGTCCTATAGTCGCATGGTTTTTCGACTTTCTTTTTACGAAATTATAGAAGTACTTTGAGTTAACCTTTATCGCTTCTGTAGCGTCGTCGTCTTCTTTTTCTGTATGCTTCTCGATATATATACACAGCGTGTCCCAAAGAAATGTATACCCACTTTGTTCGATAATACCAGCTATGAGGATAATAAATATATTACTTTTTATATGTTTTTTAATAAAGAATTTTCTCCTGAATCTAAATATATAATTATTTTTATTAAAAATTGAAGAACAAAAAAGTTACAGATGTTTAAATTATAATTATTATTTTCGAGACTTCATGTGCGATATTTTCTAATATTTTAACCGACTGTTTTGAGATACTTATGTTTAGTGTTGATATTGAAGCATAAATGTTGTAATTATTAGTTAATTCAAAAAATTTACAAATTCCGTGGTTAAATGACACTTTATCTAAGATGTTCGACGTCTTCCAGAACGTTGTTTTTGTAAGTTTTGCACAGTGCCGTCGGTTTCAAACTTATCTCGTATACGTGCAAAAATATTAGAAAATATCGCACATGAAGTCTCGAAAATAATAATTATAATTTAAACATCTGTAACGTTTTTGTTTTTCAATTTGTAATAAAAATAATTACATATTTAGATTCAGGAGAAAATTCTTTATTAAAAAACATATAAAAAGTAATATATTTATTATCCTCATAGCTGGTATTATCGAACAAAGTGGGTATACATTTCTTTGGGACACGCTATTTTAAAAAGCTATTTGCTGGGCTGTAAATAAATAATTTTTAGTAAATAATAAATACCTAAGCGGGCGAATTTAAATTAGCTCGTGGGCGAAATTTCGCCCGCGGGCGAGGGTTTCCCCACCCCTGAATTAACCTAACCGGGCATTCAGTTGACCTAGATACTAGAGCAGAGCTTTCCAAAATTTTCACGTTGGCGACACACTATTTAAGCATAAAAATTTTCACGACACATTAATTAATTTTTGTTATCAAATATCAGATAATTTTTCAGTAGGTGGTTTATCTTGTAGCCGATTTTGTTGATAAAAAAATCAAAATTTTCAAACTACAAAAAACACTAATGTGTCGCGACACAGTGTGGAAAGCTCTGTACTAGAGGAAGACAAAGCACTGGATGTTTTTATCAATTACGGCGTTATCTCTCATCCTTAACTTGCCCGAAATGTGACAGTGAGTGCCTAATACGAAAAGATTAGAAGATATTTAGGTGAAATAACCAATATTAACCTGTTAGGTTAATTGAATGCCCGGTTAGGTCAACTGAATGCCCAGTTAGGTCAACTGAATGCCCAGTTAGGTCAACTGAATGCCCTTGATGATTGGTTAGGTTAAGTTGATATTTTCGTTAGTTTAAACGAAAATGAGAGCAAAAATACATAATAAGCAGTTTGGTAGTCCCGATGATACGTAAGTACCATATATATATATACGATAAAATAAATACCTCAGGAACGTGAAAGGGGTCAAAATGAAAATCTTCAGAAGACTAGATGCCTGGCTCAAGACTGTACCAGATGAGCCGGGTGTACCTGGCTATGTGCGGTGGAGAGCGCAAGAGAGCAACTCGCTCCTCCATCCAGCCAGACCTAGAGGCGGGGCCACCAGCTTGACTTTCGTGTGAAGAGAGACCAACGCACGGAACTACTACGAGGTTACGAGGTATATGTCGCAAATCGTTTACAGGTTAATTCGTTAAAAGAAAACAAAAATTCCACTGTTTCACAAAGAAACATTTCGCCCATACACTCATTAGGATACGAGCAACTCGTAGCATCATTCCCAAGTATACTGTATTGAGGGTCAACGTACTAACGAGCAGTGGTGTAGTGCTAAATAAAGAAGTGAGGGAACGCATTTTGAAAGTGTTACTCAGATGCGGGGGGGGACAATAGCGAGCGCGGCGAGCCTATACAGCTGGGGGTCCGGGGGCACTGTAAGCCCCCTGGGAAATCTTTTGAAATCTGACCAATTTCAGGGATATTTTGAGGTCATATGCACTGGATATTAGGATATATTCCAAGGTTGAAGATGCAGTATTTCCAGTGTCATTACTCATTAGATATACGACATCCAGTACGATCAATAAAAATAGCTAACTGGAATGATTAACTAAAAAAAAGTTAACAACTGGTACGCCGTGGTGACTGTTTCACCAGATCTTTATAGGCTAGCATTGCCTCAGTCGAAGCTAAAAGAAATGAAACAGTTAATGATTCTTTCTCATATTTCTCCTAGGGGTGGGAATTAAAATTTCATGACGGTAGAGATTTGTAATTTCGGATTTATTTGAAATAGTGAGGGAACGCCGTTCCGTCTACCAAAAAAAGTAAGGGAACGCCGTTCCCACGCGTTCCCACAGCACTACACCACTGCTAACGAGTCTTGCGTACGTGGTTGAAGTAACAAAGCTTTAAGTTATCATAATGGAATAAGCGGTCAAATTCATAATTATTTCCATGCTGTTTTCGTCATTTTGTATTGCGGTCACTCGGCTTTTTAGGTCCGATTGCATGATACCTCAGGAGCAAGATGCACCGCAATTGTTTGTGTTTTCTAGCCAAGGTAACACAAATACGACGGTCTAATCACAAATACAGTACATTCATATCACACCAGGTTTGCTCTACTCGGTGTCCGGCGAATTTGTCTACAACAATTTGTCTAAAGATACAATTCATCTACGCCTAAAAGCCTACTCGGTGTCCGGCGAATTTGTCTACAACAATTTGTCTAAAGATACAATTCATCTACAACAATTTATCTACAGATACAATTTAACTACACTAATTTGTCTGCAGATACAATTTGTCTAGAGAAACTATTACTAATATTATTTTAAAAAATGACGATTGGTTAGGTTAAATCGTGATATTTTCGTATGTTAACAGTAAACTAACGAAAATATCATGACTTAACCTAACCAATCGTCAAGGGTGTACTAACTTTTTATGGCCTTTCTCTGAATCAATAAATTGAAGAGGCATTGTGGGTTACTGAACAGTGACCAATGTAAAAGTTCCAGGATGACTGCAATTTTAAGTTCGAAAACCTAAGACATAAGTTACTAAGATTTAAAAAGGCAACAAACGAACAAACGTTTCAAAATAGCTTAAACTATAAAGGCACAAACGCAAGACTTAAATTATAAAAGTTAACAACTAATTTTCGTATTTAAATTATATTTGTTTTTTTTTTTTAAATAATATTAGTAATAGTTTCTCTAGACAAATTGTATCTGTACACAAATTATTGTAGATAAATTGTATCTGTAGACTAATTGTTGTAGACGAATTGTATCTTTAGACAAATTGTTGTAGACAAATTCGTCTAAAAGCGCTCTACTCAAACTAGACCAAGAACGCAGAATATTTGTAGTATCAAACCTTCTGCTTATACGGTTGGTTGTTCCGTTTTACGTCCTTCATGCAAATGTGGGCAATAAGACCCTTGATAATGCCTCCAGCTGCGGAGTCGAACCAAGTACATTACATGCAATGGATTCGTCACTGTATCTCCATCTCCATTTCTTAGACTGCATTGAGATATTCCATGTACGGCTGGGTTGTAGAAATTTATACAACCCTTTATATTGTTTGAACGAGTGAACTGATATTTCGTTTATTTCCGAATATTATTATTAATGGAATAAAGCCGATACCACTCGGCCATTTTTGTTCTCTTTTTTCACCGCTGAATCGTGCTCCGCTGAAAATCAATTAGGTCGTTTACACATTAATCATCGACAATCGGGGGTTTGAATTTTTTTTAAATGTATTAATCGCTATACAGTGACGAGATTTTTGAAAATTTTCAGACCACGATTGTTGTCCATTAGTATGTAAGTGGCTGCAATCGGTTCTAAGCTAGGCACGATACAGCGGTGAAAAACGGTAACAATCGCCGCATGATAGAGGCTTAAGAAGGAAACCAGTAAAGTACATAAAATTCATTCTTTTTTATCCCAATTTTCGTGAAGACAAATATGATATTTTAATATGTATTGTGAATGTAAAGATACCATTCCCTCTTATAGTTTTATGTATACAGATATTTCTAATCCAATTTAATTTCACCTTCCGAAACCTGGTGTAACTGATACATTCACAGTAACCAGGACACGTATTGATCTATTTTCTGCCGTGCGAGGCAACACGCCAAGGATTCTTGTATAAAAGGAGGTAGAAAACTTATTTAACATACTAGGCCCAGTCTAGAATTGCTGTTTAGTATCCTTTCGAAGGAAAATTGCATTCAGTTTAAGTCGTCAAAAAACATTTAAAGATGACAGAATTTGTAAGCTGCATATATATATATATATATATATATATATATATATAGTACTGCCCAAATTATTAGGAATTTTTTTTAAATTTCATTTTTTGGTATAAAATGTTAAATTAAACCAATTTTAAACGTTGAAAAGTTATTTATTTCTACACAAGAATACATGGTCATTATTTAGCAATAGTTTAGTACTTAGTTTGACCCACCTTAGCTGCCATAATGGCTGCGACACGCTTCGGCATGCCATGAATCAATTTTTTGCATAATTCTTTAGTCGAACGAAGCGTTTTTGTTCGTCAGTTGTCGTTTGGTTGTCGTGCGATGCGGGTGTGTTTCTCTTTCTTTTACGTGTCATTGTAACTACCGTTTAATTTAAATAGTGTATTTACCCAATTTCGGCAATTATTTGTTACAGTTTTTAAGTGAATTTGAAAATGGGGCGAAAGAATGACTTGAGTCCACGGAAAATTGGGCAAATACAGGTTTTATTAACTTCTTCTACATTTAAACAAAAGGAAATCGCTGCCAAACTCCATGTTTCACCACAGTCAGTACTTCGTATTAAGAAAAAAATGGTATTTGGAGAAAATGTAGGCCCCAAAAGGGTTGGAAGATGCGGCAGAAAAAGGGTAACGACTCCAAGAACTGATAGACAGATTGCAATTTTGTCTCTTAGAAATAGAAGAGCTACTTGCAAAAACATTTCCAGTAGTCTAGCGGCTGATGGCATCAATATTAGTCGTAGAACAGTCAACAGGAGGCTTCTAACTGCCGGCTTCAAAGCCTACCGCCCAAGGAAGAAGCCCAGGCTCACTGAGGCTATGAAGAAGGCACGTTTTGCATGGGTAAAGGAACACATTAACTGGACTAGTGAGGATTGGGAACAGGTAAGAATAATATTTAACATTAAATAGAATGTTAATACAGTAAATACAGTATGCATAGAAGTGTATTTACAGTACGTGATAAAACTGCAGTAAAAATATCTGTAAAGCAGCAAGTCATACTGTACTTCGTTTTAGCTGTACTTCATACGCTATGCACTGACTCTTTCACAGGGCTTTCTTTGATTGCAGGTGGTGTTCTCCGATGAGTCAACGATTGCCGTGCTTGACGATCGTGTTCAAAGTGTAAGAAGGAGGCCTGGAGAAGAATTTTTGCCTGAGTGTCTGATGAAAACGGTGAAATTTCCACAAAAGATCATGGTTTGGGGAGCAATTTCTGTGCATGGAACTAGTCGTTTGAGCATTGTTGAGGGGAATATGAACCAAGTCAAGTATATAGAAGTACTAAGAAGACGTCTACTGCCTCAAATAAGGGAATGGTATGGTAATAGACGTTGGATTTTTCAACAAGACTCAGCTCCATGCCACACGGCAAAGTCGGTTAAAAAATGGTGTCATGAAAATAGTGTTCGGTTGCTCCCATGGGCTGGAAATTCTCCAGACATGAACCCAATCGAAAGTTTATGGTGTATTTTAAAGGACGTAATCCATGAAACGCCGATAACACAAAACACCAACTCAGAGCGACTTATTCAAGTCTGGTTTCACTCTACACGTATTAAGGAATTATGCAAAAAATTGATTCATGGCATGCCGAAGCGTGTCGCAGCCCTTAAGGCAGCTAAGGGGGGTCAAACTAAGTACTAAACTATTGCTAAATAATGACCATGTATTCTTGTGTAGAAATAAATAACTTTTCAACGTTTAAAATTGGTTTAATTTAACATTTTATACCAAAAAATGAAATTTTTAAAAAATTCCTAATAATTTGGCCAGTACTGTATATACTACAATAATTTTATCACGGAACATAAAACACACACACACACACACACACACACACAATATATATATATATATATATATATGGGATCACCTGAAGACCAGGGACCCCAGCCTTCTTTAGTTAGCTTTATGAGGCTAACTAACGAAAATATCACGACCTAACCTAACCAATCGTCAAGGGCGTACAGTTGACCTAACGATTGGTTAGGAGTTAGGACGTTAGGTTAGGTCGTGATATTTTCGTTAGTTAGTGTTATTTTATTTATTTGTTGGGTTCAAAATCCCAGCTGAGCCGTGAACGGCCAAATTCTAAAGGGCCAGTTCTACCTACAGCCCAAGTTAAGCTAAAATTAAAACTTACGGATTTGAGATCCTATTAGGTCCTACCTCAGGGTTGCTGACTCGATGCGGGCCTACCTTAGACCTTAGTTACATGAATTTAATATAAAAACAAAAGGGGTACTATTTATGGTCTTCCTTCTCAACCTTGCAACAACAACGCAACCTGGACTATTGCACGATGCAACAATCTTGTATCTAAACAACCAAACTGAATTGCAAGAGAGCTCTCTATCAGACCACACCCTGTACGTACGACATCCCACAAACGAGTAGAAAGGACGCGCAGCGCCCCAAAATGATGCCACCAGAGTCCCAAACACTGATGCCACAAGAGCCCAAAAATGCTAGCTCTAAATTAAGTGAATTTTTCACTAACCTTACAATTATGAGATGGATATATATACACCTTAACTTAATATATACAAGCAATGCTGCATCAATCAGCTTAGTCATCATATCGCCTTGGGACAACAATGGTTCTTCCTCTTCTAGATTTTCTAACACTCCCCACCGAAGAGGCATTGTTGTCGTTACCTTCTGCAAGGTTAGCCAAGCCTTCTCCATGAGGCTGTAACTCAAATGTTTCATCTTGACTCTCTGTGTTTTTGCTGATTTCTAAAGCATAGAGTTTTTGTATAGGTCTCTTTAACTTTCCTCCTGAAGTCTTTACCAGTGCAGACCTAACTAAATTGTCTTTGCCAACAAACAACTCTTCAATTATGCCAAGCTTCCAGCATTGCCTTGGTCTTTCATCCCCAATCATTACCACTTCTCCCACCTTGATACAATTTGCATTGGAGCCCTTTACCTTGCCTGATGGGTAATAATTGAGTTCTGGCAAGTATTCCATCTGCCACCTCTTCCATAACTGATCTTATAGCTCTTCAAGGTACCTGAACCGTCTGGTTAACTCTCCTTGAGTGCTCTGGATAGGCTGCAAGTCTTCTGGCACACTGGGGCTTGATGTTAATCGTTTACCACAAGAAAATGATTTGGTGTCAATGGCTCTGCATCCTGCATACTGTTGTAAACAAAAGTGATAGGCCTACTGTTCACCATTGCTTCTACTTCACATAAAACAGTGCAGAATTCTTCTTTGCTCAAATGAGCATCAGCTAAAAGTTTCTTTAATGGACACTTTACACTTCTCACTAGCCTTTCCCAAAATCCTCCCCACCATGGTGCTCTCTCAACAATAAACTCCCACTGTACCCCTTGGTGTGAAAAGTAGGATTGGAATCCTTCCTCTTTTAGCAAGGACCAAATTTCTTGGAGTTCCTTTGCAGCCTTTTTGAAGGTTTTTGCATTATCCGATATGATTTTATTTGGGAAACCCCTTCTGTTCACAAACCTTTTAAAGGCCAAAAGAAATACATCATTACTTAAGTTGCTTACCAACTCCAAATGGATTGCTCTGGTGGTAGCACAGGTGAAAAGACATATATAACCTTTGTTAGACTCCCCTCGCTCATACACATAGACTGGCCCTGCAAAATCTACTCCCACTACATCAAATGGGGCAGTATAGACACACCGTTCTCTTGGAAGTGGAGCCACCTTTTCATAATAAGGCTTTGCACTCCAACGCTTGCAAACCACACATTTATGCAAGACCTTTTTTACTACTTGTCTAATTTTGGGAATCCAAAATTGTTGTCTAATCTCTATTATCACTTCTATAACTCCAGCATGTAACAGCTTATGATGAGTATCCAGGATCAAAAGGCCCACAAAGTGCCCCCCAGAAGGTAGCAAAATTGGATGTCTTTTCTCCTCTGGAAGCCCAGAAAACTGTAGTCTACCTCCTACTCTCAATAAATCCTGATCCAAAAACACATCCAAACCCTTGAGCGCAGAATGTGTTGGTAGAACCTGTAATGGATGGCTGGTGAGCAATTCTCTCTCTTCACCAAATTTTTCCTTCTGCATATATACTATGCATTTTTCACATTGGTGGTCCGTGTGTGGGGAATTTACAAACCTTAACCTTACTTAACAAAAATTGCAGAATTAGGCTAAATGGTCTAGCCTAAGCCTAACCTAACCAAGCCTAATTAGGTCTACAACCTAGGGCCTAACTAGGAAACATTTACATTTAAGGAGTCTCATTCTCTTATAAGCTTAGACCTGAGTGACACATAAGTACTTGGGGGGGATTAAACCAAATTTAAACTTGACTGTTTTGTCTGTACTCTCTCTTCTCTGGTAATTTCTTCTTGTCCTCTATTTCATTACGATCCCCAGTTAAACAATTTTGACTTAGACATGGACAGTGCGGAATTGAAAAAGTTAAAAAAGAAAAGGGGGGCAAAGTTGGGTGCTGTTACAAAGGCCGCGAACACTTTTAACAATATTACACAACCAGTTAAGGAAGATTTAGAGTGTGTAATTCTTAAATTGGAAACTAAAAAGAAGGAAATAATAGCCATTGATGAGAGTATTTCAGAGTTAGTTGAATCCGAAATGGCTGAAGAACAATTGATAGACCTTTACGCTGATAATGATGTTCAGGTAATCTCAATTGAACAGCAAATAAGGAGACTACGGTCTCGTTTGACTGACTTAACACCAAATAAACCTAATTCTGATTTTAATCAAAGTAGAGCTAACCTTCAACAAAATTTAAGTGGCATGCTAAATCCTGAGTCACAAGAATTGAGGGCTCAGTTACCCATTTTGCTAGTACCAACATTTGAAGGGGACACGGTACAATTCCCATCTTTCATTGACAAATTTGAGAGTTTAATAGGTAATAAACCTTATATTTCAACTGTTGATAAGTTTAGCTACTTAACTAGTTTCCTTAAAGGCCCAGCCTATAACCTGATAGCCTATTTACCAGCCGTAGGGAATTCATATGAAGTACCTATTGATCTCTTAAAACGTAATTACATTAATAAAGATGAGATTGTATATGAATTATCTCAACAAATTTTTGATTTTGCACCCATAAAAGATAACCATAGTGATATGGAAAATTTGTATACAAAATTAGAAGCTATTATAGGACAACTGGTTAGCAATGAGATAGATATTAAAGCTTCATCTTGGATTATACAAGGCATAGTTCTTAGGTGCCTTCCTTTGAGGGTTAAAGATATTTTAGTTCTAAAGACGGGAAAAATTATCCTAATCTTGAAGATATCAGAAAACACTTTCCCAATATCCTAACTAATTACAAATTGAGAAATATTCCAACACAAAATAAGACCCAGACTATGGATAAACCAAAGACTGTTCCCAGAGACCAACTAGCTACAGCCAAACAGACAAAACTTGATACTGTAGAATCAAATGTGACCAACTGTAATACACGAACACCTACATCACAGAACTTTAATGTAACTGCTGCCTCAACTTACACACTACATTGCAAATTTTGTGCAAGTAATGAACACAGTAGTACTGGGTGTGACAATATTCAGACTTTAACCAAAGAGCTAAAAGATGTGAACAGTTGAACCTATGTAAAAAGTGTACTGGCCAGGGACATTATAAGAAAGACTGTAAATCTAGGTTAAGATTCAAGTGTAAGTTTTGTAAAAGTTTACGACATGTCTCATCAATGTGTGATTCACCAAAGTGTCCAAACAATAGTACTCAAACTCAAAAGATACCTCCACCAAACAAAGGTAATCAAGAAATGCCACTTTCACGGGACATTCTGTTTGCTCAAACAACGTAACAAGAAACACTGAGATTCTTTTACCAACTATTACTTTGGACTTAGTGAATAGTGAGGGTAGCACCACTCCAGTGAGATGTCTTATAGACTGTTGTTCTCAACAAACATTTGTTTCGCAAAATGTAGTTAATAAATTGGGTTTGACACCAAACCTGAATGAACAAAACCTCAATATTGCATCCTTTGTTAAGGATAACTCGGACAAAAATAACTATAAGACAATTGACCTGGAACTACATTTAGAAAATAAATTAGAGAAAATTGAAGCAGTTATTATTTCTAAAGTAGGACAAAACAAACTGGTTATACCCAAACTAGAACAAACCATAAATCATTTGGGAAAACACTACAAAATAGCTGATAGACATATCACTAACAACACAGTAGCTAACATTGAAATGTTAATGGGGGCAGATTATATTAATCTTATTCATAAAGGCATAGTGAAGATAGGTAATGGTATAGCTATTCAGACTCCATCAGGGATAGCCCCTTTGGGTGACCTATCCAAATACAACCTAGACCTAAACCAAAACAGTTCATGACTAACAAATACTATGTGCCTCAACTCAGTCCTACATAACACCTGTAAGAATAGCAACACTTGAATAATATTATCTCAACTGAGAACATTAATTCATCATTATCAAATGAAACTTTGGATGAGGCAATTCAAACTTTATGGTTGCTAGAATCTGTGGGTATACATGACACAAATCAAACTTCAGAAGATCAGTTAATGGTAGAAGATTTGAAGACACCATTCAGTGCAAAGACAATAGTTATTTTATTGAGTTACCTTGGAAAATAAATTGTCCAACTTTAAGAGACAATCTCAAAGTAGCTAAAGGACATTTATATAAAGTAATGAAAAAACTCAAACAAGATAATAATATTAAAAAGTACAATGATGTCTTCAAAGAACAGCTACAGAAAGGCTTCATTGAAGAAGTAACAAATAACCCTTTTAAAAAGATGGTTGTCATTATTAACCCACAGGGGGGTTTATCGACAAGATGCCCCAACAACAAAACTCAAGAGTAGTATATAACTGTAGCCTCAAAGACAGTGATAAACACAGTTTGATTGCTTGATTGAGGGTCCTAATCTCATTTTGACCTTGTGAAGATCTTACTGAGGTTCAGGTTAGATAAATATGCCGTACAAAGTGACATTTCAAAGGCATTTTTGAGAATAAATCTTAAAAATGAATATGATAAGAACCAACTTAGGTTCTTATGGTTCAAGGATCCATTTGATTTGAATAAAGGGTTCATAACCTATAGATTTAATGTTGTGTTGTTTGGGCCAATTGCTCACCTAGCCTATTAGCATTGACAATTAGACATCATTTAAACCAGTTTAATAACTCTTTAACATTGAACTTCATTAAGGAACATTTTTACGTAGACAATCTAATAGGCTCAACAACAACAAAATCTGAATTATCTGAAGTCTATGAACACTCTCAAAACATTATGCAACAAGGTAACTTTGAACTTAGAGAGTGGATTTCAAATGATGAGGATTTAAACAAAAGATTTTAAAGGATAATAATGGTCTTACTGAGCCATCAGACAGAGTTAAAACTTTAGGTATGAACTGGTATTTGGATGCAACTTCTAACAGTCATGATTCAATCTGTACTAAAGGTTTAAACTTGATGAGGAAGCAAATACTAAAGACAATATTATCAGAGGCTTCCAAAATTTTTGATCCTATGGGTCTATTCCGCTGCTTCAACAATAAAATCAAAGATTCTCCTCCAAGAAATTTGGAGGACAAATGTTGGGTGGGATGATCCAATAACAAATGAAAATCAAAAATCTTGGAAGAAGTTAGCTGCTGATTTAACAAAAGTGCAGAACATTAAAATTCAAAGGTGCTGTGGGTTTTAAGGATAAGCCCCAGAGACTTCATGTGTTTGCTGATGCAAGCACACAAGCTTATGGGTGCTGTGCGTATCTTGTAAGTCCTACGAAATCATCTAATTTATGCAAAAGGGAAAGTTGCACCTCTCAAACCTACCGGAACCATACCTCAATTGGAACTATTGGCTGCTGCATTAGCCATTAAACCATTTCATTGCTTAAGGATGCTTACCATGATGTGAACATAACTCATATCCACATCTGGCTTGACAGTCAGATTTGTCTTGCCTGGATACGGAATGATAGCATTAATAGTAAGAATATCTTTGTAAGAATAGGCTAAAAGAAATAGCTGAAGCTAATGAAAGCCTACAAGTAAACTTTCACTATGTTCCAACTAAACAAAATCCAGCAGACTTTCTGACCAGAGGTTTATCCTACAAGTTGTTGAAGTCAAACAAAACTTGGTTTATGGGACCTAAGTGGCTCTGTAATACAGACCAATGGCCTGTGGAACAAGTTAACTTGACATTAAATTTAATCTTTCAAATGAAAAGGTTGAACCAATCACTAATTATGAACGTTATTCTGACTTCAGTAAACTTGTAGGGTCAACAGCCTACTGTTTGAGGTTTGCTCACAACTGTTTAACTACAATTAACAACAGCTAAATAAAAACAATCATAATTATACAGAAGTTGGCAACCAAATACTGGATAGGCCATGCACAACAAAAAGAGTACAATAAAGAGTTAGAATTCTTGACTAATGGGAAACAAACAAAGAACCTGTACCATCAGTAGTTGTGGATCTAAAACTTGTTCAGAGATGAGGAAGGCCTTCTAAGGTGTAAGGGAGATTAGACAAATCAAACTGTCATACAAAAGCAAACATCCAATCCTTTTACCTAGATTAGCTATTTGACAACATTAATCATCAGAAAAACACATAATGATGTATATCTATGGGGTACCACAGACAGTAACTACATTAAGAAAACTTATTGATACCCAAGGGAAGGATCACTGTTAAAACAGTCCTGAGTGAGTTGTGTCACATGTAGGCGTATTCATGCTAGGCCCTATAGGAAACCAAATCCTCCTGCTTTGCCAGAGGAGAGAGTTTACTCTCAACAGACCCTTTGAGACTGTAGGCATTGACTATACAGGAGCATTGACTGTAGGGGTGGGTTGACACTGAACAAAAAATGTACATTGTACTGTTTACATGTGGCTGCCTCACGAGCTGTTTATCTGGATGTTGTGGAGGGACCTTACAGCAGAATCTTTTGTGCTGTCTTTAAGAGATTCTGTGCACGACATTCAGTTACCAAAGCAGTTTGGACTGACAATGCTACATATTTCAAGCTGGTGAACAAGTCCATCCACGACTTGTTAAGATGAACTCACACAATTATATATACAAATTCAAACATAAAGTGGAAGTATATTCCAGTTGCCTCTCCTTGGTATGGTTCTATCTGGGAGAGAAATATACAAACAGTAAAGAATTGCTTGAAGAAAGCAATTGGTAAAAAACAGATACACTTATTTGAGTTGCTCACTCTCCTGGCTGAGATTGAGAACATCATTAACAATAGACCACTCACTTATGTGAGTGACAACATTAATGACCCGGAACCATTAACTCCAAATCATTTGATTCGGGGAGAACAAGTTAGTCTCCTGCCGGACTACAATATAGACTCTTCAGAAGACCCAAACTGGACTCAACGACATGATGAGCTCCAGACTAAGTTACAACATTTAACTAGAGTTAAAGCTCATTTCATTAAACAGTGGGAAACTGAGTACTTGATGGTCTAAGGGAGAGACATAAACAAATGACTAAGAAGGATTGGTCTGACACAATTAAGGTAGGGGACCTTGTTCTCATACATGACAGTGCTCCAAGACAATACTGGCCTCTGGCTAGAGTTTCAGAACTCAGACCAGGGGCAGACGGGGTAACAAGAGTGGTCAAATTAAGGACTTCAACGGGTGACACAACAAGAGACATTTCTCTTTTGTACCCTTTAGAGTCTGGACCCAAAACAATGGACTTTGGAGAACCTTCTCCACTGACAGTAACAACTGGAGACACTGAACTTCCAGTAACTATTCCTTTGACAGTAGGAGTGGTAACGCATCCTACTACAACATTGACAGACACAAGACCTCAGCGACAAACAGCATTAAAGGCGCGACTATTTTTACAACAAAAAATAGATGCTGGGGAATTGTAATTTTATCTTCTAACTTTCACTTTTTCTTTTCTTATGGTAAAGACCATAGATAGTTTCATCCTATGGATGTATATTTTCTCTTCTAATAAATGCTACACTTCTCCATGAGAAGGTGAGGATAGGCACTGTTAATCAGATTAACAGGCATTACAGTCAAATAGTTAGCTAGTCTACACTCAGACATAAAAATTGGTGACAATGACACCAAATTTTTATCTCCCGGGGCCCCCAGTATATGGAAAACTGATGAGTGGGTAGTTGGGAGGTAACGAAAATGGTTCACTGAGTAGGTAGGTAGTTAATCTAACAATTATTAAATTCCTTTTATGTCAATAACTGGGTGGATGAAACCAATTGGTTGCTCACCAGCGTTATTCTCCACACTAGTATTTATATACTGTGTGACAAGAGCGTGCTCGGTAATTGATATACATTACCGATCAACCAACCGAGGAAAAAACCAAGACGACGCTGGTGGAAAAAGCCCCGCTAAAAGGAGAACAAAGGAGAACGAAAACGAGGAACGGGGCGATAAGACGGAACGAGGGAAGGAGAAGAACAGACAAGAAAATAAGATCCCCACCAGCAAGTACGCTCTCGACAATTATACAGGAAGGAGAAAAGAGACTCTCTAATAAACTAGCAGTAAGTGACTAATTGTGTTTTTAACCCAGTTTAGGTAGATTCATTAAATTAAGCTGGGTCAGACAACTTAGGCCTACATTGTGGCCTAAGACCCAGCATCAACTCATAGCTTAACAAAGGTAAAGGTAGATTGCCCTAACCTAGTTTGGTGAGGAATCCTACTGTGGACCTCAATTTATCTGCCCGCTGGACCATTTCCGGAATCTCTAGGCTGACCCCTCTAGGCTAGACTTGATCTACTCTATAGTTAGACTGGAGAAATAAGGGGTGGGTTAATTGTGGACCAATTCATACAGAGCATTTTTCACATATACCACCCAGTATTTCCTGGCTTGCTGAATCTCATTACTGTTCAGAATTCCTTCCCTTCTTGTTTCTCCCTTAATGTTGTTGGTAAATCTATATACCCATGCTGTCACTCTTAACAATCTTTTCAGACTGCTAATGTCCTCAAGCCTCAATATGGGGTCCTGCTGCATAACTTGACAACTGTTCACAGCGCATTTTCTCACCTCACTCACCCATGCTTCTTCAGCCTGGCATTCTCCTACAATAGGCTGATTAGAAGGCCAGTTTTCACTTCCAAGTTTTAGCCACTCTGGCCCATTCCACCACAAACTTGACTGTGAAAGATCTTTCACTGAAATTCCTCGTGTTGGTAAATCAGCGGGGTTTTGGTGCCTGGACAATGCTTCCATTGCTTGGGATCTGTGTGCGCTTGAATTTCCTCCACCCTATTGGCAACAAATGGTTTCCATTTCCTTGCCTGACTTCTTAACCAGTGCCAAACTATAGTGGAGTCTGTCCAATAATAGCTTGGAATTTCATAGAGGGCCAAAGACTTTGCACTGTAATTGCAAGCCGACTAGCAATAACGGCACCCATCAATTCCAACCTTGGAACAGAAAGCCTTTTCAAAGGTGCTACTCTGCTCTTTGCAGCAACCAACCTGCAACTTACTTCCTCTTGCAATGCGCCTCTTATATAAATACAAGTTGCATAGGCTTCCTCACTTGCATCACAAAAGATGTGCAGCTCCAAATTGTCTGGACTATTGTTCAACTCTCCAAAGTACCATCTTGGGATTTCAATGTCTCCAAGATGTGCCAATTCTTTGAACCAATATTTCCACCTTACCACCATATGATCAGGTAACTCTTGGTCCCAACCAAGTCCAATTTCCCAGAGGCTCTGAAACCAAATTTTTGACTTTATCACAAATGGAGCCAGGAATCCAAGAGGATCAAAGACCTTGAAGCCAAACTAAGAGCTGTACGTTTTGTCCACCTTGTCTCATTCTCAGCCAGCTCTACTAAAGATTTCCCATTGAAGGTAAACAAATCATCATCTTGCTGCCAAACAATGCCTAGCACCTTTGCGTCTATTGCCCACAACTCCTTAATACCAGAATCCTCAATACTTTCTGCTGCATCAGGTACTACACAGGAATGACTCATAAACTCTTGTAATTGCGAATGATTGGTCTGCCATTTTCTGAGCTCCATGCCAGCCTCCCTCATTATAGCTCTAGCCTCCATGAATATCTGTTTAGCCATTTCTGTATTATCCACGGAACACAGCAAATCATCAACAAAAATTTTTCCTTATGTGTTCAATAGTGTTAGGATAGACTTCAGAATATTTCTTAAAATGGTACTGCATAGTAGCTGCCAACAGAAATGGACTAGAGCTGAGGCCAAACAACACTGACTTCATTCTATATGCTTGAACCTTAGGTTCATTTTCCAACAAGTCTTTCGTATCCACCCACAGATACCTTACTGCATCTCTGTCCTCTGGTTTTAACTTTATCCGCAAAAAGGCTTGCTTCACATCTGCAGTCAATGCTACTCTACCAAACCTGAATCTCAGTAAAAGGAAAAAAAAAAAAAAATTGTTTTAAAAAAAAAATCTGCATTTAAATTTGGCCCAGCATCCAAACAGTCATTCAAGGACACACCACCTTTGTCCTTGGCTGAGCCATCAAAAACTACCCTCAGTTTGGTGGTAGTTTTGTCTCGCCGTACCACTGCATGGTGTGGCAGATAATGTGCCTCCTGGCTCACCAGCTCACCTTGCACCCTTTCAGCATAGCCCTCCCTTACATAACTTAGGATGGCCTCATTGTATTCAATTAACAACTCCTCATTTTTTCTTAGCCTGTACAATGAAGTCTCCAACCTCCGATTAGCTAGCTGAAGGTTTGAACCGGGTTTGCAAGAATCCTTCCATGGTAGGCCAACTTCATAGCAACCATCTCTAAACCCAATCCCTTTTTCAAATTGCTCTAAAACATCATTGTTCACTGTACTTGCCTGTTGTCCTTTATGCCAATAGATTCAAGTTCCCAAAACGCTTTCAAATGCCTTTCCAGACCATGGCTGTTCTCCTCAATCTTAACAAAAAGAGCCTTAACTTCCATTTCATTGCAATAACTACCATGTAGCATCCAGCCTAGCTTACTTTCAATAGCTACCGGGCCTGAGATGTACGGACAATATTACCAGTGATGAAGTCCCAATAATAGTCAGCTCCAATCAAAAGACTAATATCTTCTGTTCCTCAAACTTATTATTGCCCAAATTAATTCCTTTAACTTGCAATTCTTGGACACATGCCATATCTAAACAAGTAGTGACTGGAGCACAAAGTTCCTCAATCTCTACAGCTTGGACCTTGATAGTGGGACTTTGCGGTAACAACCCTTTAACCAGAACTTCTACCTTCTTAAATTTGGTTCGGTTTTGAACGGAACCCCCAAACCCAGAAATTCTTAAATTTTCCCTCTTAAGTTCTTTAAACTTCAATTTTCTGGAAATTCTGGTCTTAATAAAACTACACTGGCTACCACTATCAAAAACACTCTTACAGTAGCTTCTCCCTCATTCCCAATTAATAAGGCTGCAGTTGTTTGCAATAATCCCCCTTTACTTTTACTCCCTTGCATAGCAGTGGCATGTGCCACTGATGTCTCTACTTCTGGGGTAGGCCTACTAGGAGTGTTTCACACAATAATGGCTGATGCCTACCATGACATTTTTTGCACAAAATTTTAAACTTACAAAACCTTGCTCTATGACCTTTCAAAAAACATTTAAAACATGCTGTGGACTTAGTTACCCTGTCCTTTCTCTCCTCAAAGGGTAAGCCTCAGCCACCTCACATTTATATGACTTGTGGTTGCCTTCGCAAAATATGCATTCCTTAATTCCCTTTAATTTATTCTCAGAGGAGGCATGTAGAGCTGACACTGTACCTGGGTTATTCCTTTTTGTGGAAACTTTGGTGCTGTGCCTGCCTTTGTCCCCTTGTTTACCATCCCACTGTGCAAACTCAATTCCCTCTCGTCTTGTTAATTCTGTGCCTAAAAGACTTAACATCTGCTGAAGGGGGATGTACACATGTTCTGTAGAGTGTCCCCTACTTAACTCAAGCAAAATTGAGCTAGGCAATTTAGACTCCAGTGTAGGAACCAACATTATACCATACCTTTCCATTCCTACACCCAAGTTATCCAGGGACCTAGTTCTAATTTCAAATTCATCATATAACTGCCGTAACTCCTTGACACTATAGCTAAAAGTGCACGGAGGTGGCTTTTAATTAAGATCTCTGGCTTACCAAACCGTTTCTTTAATATATCCCAAGCCACATTATAATTAGCCTCTGTTAATGCTAATCCTGCTATAGTCTTTGCTGCCTCCCCTTCCAAGAGAGACTGCAAATAATTAAACTACTCCACGGCACTTAACACTTGACTAGAATGAACTGCTGATTGAAAACTGTCTGCCCATCCTTGCCATTCCTGAATACTCCCAGAAAATGGTTTGAGTACAAGCCTCGGTAATTGAACTACAGATCTGTTAACCTTAACTTCACAAACATCATTTGTTGAGTGTTGTGTTTCATTATTAGACCTGGTCTCTAACTGTACTGAGCTGCTAAACTCTTTTGCTCGGAGGCCTACTTTAATTATATCATCAATAATCTCTTCAAAGTAAATTATGTTATTTTCTATTTCATCCTCTTCTATAAGAGCCTCAATTTTAACATTTACCTCACTTAGAGCAACCTTTTTAGTTTCTAATATGGAAAGCTGCGCAGTCACTAAGCGTAAATCCTCTTGCTCTATGGCAGAATCTATAGTGGCAATGACCTTTGTAATTAGACCTTTGTAGGCGCTTCTCCTTTTTATAAATTTGTTCAATTCAGATGCACTCATCTTCAATGCAAACAAGAATTGGGCTCAATGCCAAATGAGCTGAATTGGCAGAAATACTTAACCAAACTGATCAAACGCAAATTTTACTTTCAAATAAACTGAATTGCTGGGTGGGGTACTAACCAAACACCAGTATGGAATACCAAATTTTCCACCCAGGACCTTAATTCAATAATAACCCAAAATTAACCAAACCGGTAAAATGTAGGCCAAAAACAACGACAGACGACTGGCCAAGTTTCGCAATTGGGCAACCAAACTTTCTACCCTGGGACCTTAATTCAATAATAACCCAAAATTAACCAAACCGGTAAAATGTAGCCAAAACAACGACAGACGACTGGCCAAGTTTCGCAATTGGGCGACCAAACTTTCTACCCTGGGACCTTAATTCAATAATAACCCAAAATTAACCAAACCGGTAAAATGTAGGCCAAAATCAACGACAGACGACTGGCCAAGTTTCGCAATTGGGCGACCAAACTTTCTACCCTGGGACCTTAATTCAATAATAACCCAAAATTAACCAAACCGGTAAAATGTAGGCCAAAACAACGACAGACGACTGGCCAAGTTTCGCAATTGGGCGACCAAACTTTTTACCCTGGGACCTTAATTCAATAATACTCAACCCGTCTAGGCCTAACTTGGGCTACAATTTGCACAATCAGAACTTTGCCGAAAAATAGTCACTGACTCAGTCTTGGGGTAGAATCCGGTTCTGAAGGACCATGTTATTTTATTTATTTGTTGGGTTCAAAATCCCAGCTGAGCCGTGAACGGCCAAATTCTAAAGGGCCAGTTCTACCTACAGCCCAAGTTAAGCTAAAATTAAAACCTACGGATTTGAGATCCTATTAGGTCCTACCTCAGGGTTGCTGACTCGATGCGGGCCTACCTTAGACCTTAGTTACATGAATTTAATATAAAAACAAAAGGGGTACTATTTATGGTCTTCCTTCTCAACCTTGCAACAACGACGCAACCTGGACTATTGCACGATGCAACAATCTTATATCTAAACAACCAAACTGAATTGCAAGAGAGCTCTCTATCAGACCACACCCTGTACGTACGACATCCCACAAATGAGTAGAAAGGACGCGCAGCGCCCCAAAATGATGCCACCAGAGTCCCAAACACTGATGCCACAAGAGTCCAAAAATGCTAGCTCTAAATTAAGTGAATTTTTCACTAACCTTACAATTATGAGATGGATATATATACACCTTAACTTAATATATACAAGCAATGCTGCATCAATCAGCTTAGTCATCATATCGCCTTGGGACAACAATGGTTCTTCCTCTTCTAGATTTTCTAACAGTTAGCCTTATAAAGCTAACTAGAGAAGGCTGGGGTCCCTGATCTTCAGGTGATCCTATATATGTTTTATGTTCCATGAAAAAATTATTGTAGTATATAATTTAGCAATAGAGTACCTTTTTTCACCTTTCTTTAATTCTTACAATGACAGTCGGGTGCTGTAACTATTTGGCCTTAAATATTTGGCCTTTTTTGTGAATTGCTTGCATCTGGCAACTCTTTCTTCTCGAAGTTTCTGCCATTTTCCACAAGAATTTCGTCGATTATTTAAACTGGCGAAGCACACGAAGGTCTCAGATCAAATAAAGCACCCAGAAGGTTGGGAAGAGGTTCATCGTAAGAAATATATAAAACTATAATTAATTCCGCAGGAATTTAAAACAGTTTCGTTATATCTGTACTGGGCGTAATATATTATTGATTAACTGTACTCGCTATCGTCACTGAAACCAAAAGTAAGTTTTAAATCTTTTGTTTCCTTTTTTAGATTATGATAAAATTTTACAGTATAAAAATTATACAACTTCTCGTACATTAAATATATCATTCCTCTGAGAAATGGTTTCAAGCGTCATCAAATAAATTTTAAGTATTTTTTTAAACAAAGAATAGTAATGAGAAAGGGGATAATTTAAATCTGAAGCCTATAATATAAAGTTAATTTTAACATAAACGAAAATTGTTAATTTTATTTTCCTTTTCTCCACAGGAAACAATGAAAGCAATTGGAATCGACTTGGGTACAACTTACTCCTGCGTTGGAGTGTTCCAGCATGGCAAAGTGGAAATCATCGCTAACGACCAAGGAAACCGCACCACACCCTCCTATGTGGCTTTCACAGACAGTGAGAGACTGATTGGCGATGCTGCTAAGAACCAAGTATCAATGAACCCCATCAACACAGTTTTCGATGCGAAACGACTGATTGGAAGGAAGTTCGATGAGCCATCAGTTGTTTCAGACATGAAACATTGGCTCTTCAAAGTGATCAGCGATGGAGGAAAACCTAAAATCAAAGTCGAACACAAAAGCGAAGAGAAAACCTTCAACCCTGAAGAAATTTCTTCCATGGTTCTCACTAAGATGAAAGAGACTGCGGAAGCCTACCTCGGAGGAACTGTGAAGGATGCTGTGATCACTGTTCCTGCTTACTTCAACGATTCTCAGCGACAAGCAACTAAAGACGCAGGAGCTATCGCTGGTCTCAATGTCCTCCGAATCATCAATGAACCGACTGCAGCAGCCATTGCTTATGGTCTAGACAAGAAAACCGGCGGGGAAAGGAATGTGCTGATTTTCGATCTGGGAGGAGGCACTTTCGATGTTTCTGTCCTATCAATTGAGGATGGTGTGTTTGAAGTAAAATCAACTGCTGGAGATACTCACTTGGGTGGTGAAGACTTTGACAACCCCGACTAGTGAATCACTTTGTTCAAGAATTCAAAAGAAAACACAAGAAAGATTTATCTGAGAACAAACGTTCACTGCGACGTTTAAGAACTGCTTGCGAAAGAGCGAAACGAACGCTTTCTTCATCGACACAATCAAACATTGAGATCGATTCTGTATTCGAAGGTATCGACTTCTATACATCAATCACTAGAGCTCGTTTCGAAGAACTGTGCGGGGACTTGTTCAGGGAAACTCTTGAACCAGTTGAAAAAGCTTTGAGAGATGCAAAGTTGGATAAGTCTCAAATCATGAAATCGTCCTGGTGGGTGGATCGATACGTATTCCGAGAGTTCAGAAACTCCTTCAGGACTTCTTCAATGGAAAAGAGCTGAACAAATCTATCAACCCTGATGAAGCCGTTGCTTATGGAGCTGCCGTTCAAGCAGCAATTTTGAGTGGTGACAAATCGGAAGTCGTTCAAGATCTTCTATTGTTAGATGTTGCTCCTCTCTCACTCGGAATTGAAACTGCAGGAGGAGTGATGACTCCTCTCATCAAGAGGAACACGACCATCCCTACCAAACAGACTCAAACTTTTACAACTTATTCGGATAACCAACCAGGAGTACTTATCCAGGTGTACGAAGGAGAGCGAACCATGACCAAGGATAATAACTTACTCGGTAAATTCGAACTTTCGGGCATTCCTCTTTCTCCACGAGGTGTTCCTCAGATCGAAGTGACGTTCGACATCGACGCCAACGGAATCCTAAACGTGTTTGCCGTAGATAAATCAACGGGTAAAGAAAGCAAAATTACCATCACTAATGACAAAGGTCGACTCAGCAAAGAAGAAATCAAACGGATGGTTAATGAGGCAGACAAGTACAAAGCTGACGATGACAAGCAGAGGGAGAGGATAGAAGCGAAGCATTCCCTCGAATCTTACTGCTTCAAAATAAAATCCACATTGGAAGACGAGAAAGTGAAGGAAAAAGTACCTGCAGAGGATCAGAACAAGGCCTTGTGCGCTTGTAATGACGCAATCCAATGGCTCGACTTAAACCAGTTAGCGGAGAAAGAGGAAGTCGAACACAAACAAAAAGAAATTGAACGAGTCGTGAACCCCATTATCGCGAAAATGTACCAGGGGACAGGATGTTCTGCGGAAGGTATGCCAGGAGGAGTGCGAGGCTCTTGTGGAATGGAAAGCGGATTCTCAGGCTCCACTTCCAGAGCTCCAGGACCTACTATTGAAGAAGTCGATTAAATGTACTAATACTTAAACATTTTTGCTTTGTTATGCAAAGAATATATATATATATATATATATTATATATATATATAATATATATATATATATATATATTATATATATATATATATACAGGGTGGGGCACGGGAACCAAGTGTTTTTGGAATAATCAGGAAATGATATTTATTTTTGTAAAGAAATATATTGGTAGAACAACATTCGTAAGAACATAGCATTTCATGTCATAATAATCATGTACCGAAAATTATATCTGGCATATGATGTCCTTGGCCGTCGACGCATTGTTGAAGGCGTTACGAAAATTGGCCTCCACTCTTCCCAGCAGGTCTCTGTTGATTTGGATGATTTGTTGACGGATCGCTTCCTTCAATGCATCTAATGTACGGGGCTTGTCCTCGTAGACACGTGACTTGAGGTACCCCCATAGAAAGAAGTCACATGTGGACAAGTCAGGGGACCGAGGGGGCCATGCAATGTCACCAAATCTCGAAATGAGATGGTTGGGAAACAGGGGGCGAAGAACAGCCATTGACGCTCTGGCGTGTGTGGCGTGGCCCCATCTTGCTGAAACCACAAATGTCGACGAGCAATACGCCTTCTTCGTAACTCAGGGATGAAAAAGGTGTTCACCATCTCAATGTAACGCCCAGATGTTATGGTAACGGTAACCCCATTTTGTTCGAAGAAATAGGGACCGATGACGCCAAACTTTCCCACCGCGCACCAAACTGTAACCTTAGGGCTATGCAGCGGTTTTTCATGGAGTTGTCGCGGATTTTCAGCAGCCCAATACCGACAGTTTTGATTGTTGACGGCCCCATTAAGGTGGAAATGGGCTTCATCACTCATTACCACCATCATGTTTTCATTCTGCTCATAAAGTGCAAGCATTTCCTGTGCAAAATTCAGTCGTTGGGGGCAATCGTTTACATTCAATTCCTGCACCATCGCTAACTTGTATGGGTGAAAATGTAATTCTTCATGCAAAATCCGTCTAACAGTACGATTGCTGATTCCGAGTGCAGCTGAATGTCTCCGAGCAGAGCGGCCTGGGCTTTGCAACATCGCTTGTCTGACCCTTTCAACGTTCTCTGGAGTACGCACAGTGCGTTGCGGCCCCTTCGGTTTTGTTTTCATTATTGAGCCTCCTGTTCGAAGATTGTTAACCCAACGTAAGATTGTGTCACGAGCGGGAACAGAGTCATTTCGATGAATGTTGAATCTGCGGCGAAACGCACGCTGAACTGCTGTCACTGACTCGCCACTCCTAACAAAATGATCATACGCGAACATGCGGTGTTCTAACGTCCACTGCTCCATGATGGCACCTGAAAGATAAAGGTGAGTGTTAGTTAAAGTTAAATGCTATGAACCCAGAAATGGAATGCTACCTACCGCACGCCCCTCCCATTCCTAATGGCCGATTACTAGCTATTCAAAAAACACTTGATTCCCGTGCCCCACCCTGTATGTTTATTGTCAAATGCTTGTCAATTATCATATTTATTTTTTCTACTTTTTAATAATAAAGCTGAAAATGTTGAAAGCTTTTTTAACCTTGTGAAAAAACGACTATTCCTAAATATTATTTGCAATGTTCTTGTGAATAGCCTAAAGCAGGGCTTCCCAACCTTCTGGGAGATAACAGAAAATACTAGGAAAAATAACTGCCTAGATCTGGTATTCACAAATAACACGAACTTGATTGCCGATATAAAAGTAACTCCAACTATTATTTCAGACCACAATATAATCGACTTATCAACAAATATGGCGATAACTTTAAAAGACAATACACATACGGAAGGAAGAAGCAAATTTGGGGCTTTTAACTTAACCTCCAAGACTATAAATTGGGAAGAAATCAGATCACACATGGCCCAAATAGAGTGGAGAACAACTAAGGAAATGCTAACAACCTTGGAAGAAAAGACGCTGAGAGTTTTGGAAAAATATGCTCCGAAAGCACAGTCAAAAGGAAAGAGGAACTGGCTAGAGAGGCAAAAGAGAAGAATATTCCGCAAAAGAAAGAGAGTAGCGACGAAGTTAGCTAAGTGTGGAGCAGTGGCGTACTAAGTGGGGTGCGAGGGGGGCGGTCCGCCCCGGGTGACAGCCAGGAGGGGGGTGCCATCGCGAGAGTTGAAGTACCAGTACAAGTTTTCAAACCAAATGAAAAATTCGCCAAAGTAAAAAAAAAAACTTAAAAATGTTCAAACTATTACAACAGCTTAATGTTAATTTCCACTATAAAATATATTTTTATTTTTATTGGCAATACAAAATTAACAAACGAAAAATTAAATATTTGATAAAAATTACATCGAAAGGCGAATATTTGTTGACGTTTTAGTCATCAGTTTGTTGAGCATAGCCAGCTGGCTGCAACTGACATTCCAAGTCTTGTTCACTCGACACTGTGATTCCACATACATAAGGTATGTTTCATTAAATAACACTGGGGAACAAATTTCAACTTTTTGTCTATTGAATTAGATTTGACAGTTAGTTCTAGGTAATTTGGGTGCGCTGAGCACGAATATTTACTCGGTTTTGCTCTATCAGGTCCTGATTTTGCTCAACACCCTCCTCTTTCGTCGTATTCATAAAAAGGTTTTTTTCTCAATACTCGCTAAGTCTTTTTGCAGTTACACATTATGCAACTAGGTTTTTATCTAGGTATTTGTACCTATTGTTATGGTATTGTTGTATTATGTATATTTTTATATGTAACACCCTAAAAATATTTTTAATTTTGTCATTTTTAACCCATTTTAATATTAGTAAATTAAGCTAAAAATATCATAGAATTCTAAAATTTTCTCGAGCGTTCCTGTTCTCTGTAGAGTATTCTAGAGGGACAACTAAAATATATAAAAGCGACTCGTTTCCAGAGTTAATCAGTCAATTCAATCAGTCAGTCAGTCAGTCAGTCAGTCAGTTGAGTTAGTTAATTAAGTTTGGGCATTAACATAATTTTGAATTGGCATATGATTTAGTGAGTAATTTTGTCATCGTGATTTAATATAGTTGATTTAATTAGACGTAATTTATATTGTACCTACTCATCCGTGTTTCTAGTTTAATTTCATAGATTGTAAGTACCTATTTCATAATAAGTACCTATTTAAACTAATTTTTGTGTTTATATTTCAGATTTTCTTAATTTATATGAATTAAGGGCTTTAAATACCTTTACAAATTGGCAGAACAATCAAGCAATATGTCATCAAGCACTAGAAAGTTCAAAT
This sequence comes from Bathynomus jamesi, assembly GCA_023014485.1. Classification (NCBI taxonomy): domain Eukaryota; kingdom Metazoa; phylum Arthropoda; class Malacostraca; order Isopoda; family Cirolanidae; genus Bathynomus; species Bathynomus jamesi. The sequence continues at coordinate 142,881 of JAJOZX010001319.1, forward strand.
GCAAAAACAACCCTGATTCCTTCTGTTATATATGTGGAAATTTTACACTTCCACATCAACGAGCAAATATAACTGACTTCGTAAAAAGAGCTTACTTAGCTTATTTTGGCATAAAACTGGGGGACCAAGATAAATCGTGGGCTCCACATAAAGCCTGCACTATATGCATTGAAAGACTGCGACATTGGACGAAGGGTTCGGATTCAAAAATACCTTTTGGAGTTCCGATGGTAAGTTTATGATTTCATAAAACTACGTAATTTAATCACTAGTATACTGTAACTTACCTAAATGTAATTGTAACTTAGGTACATAAACAAAAATTTACAGAAAATGTTTATAAGAATCTCAAATATTGCATAAGGTTGAAACACATAGAAATGTTAAATGTTTGGGTGATAACTTTTGATAAAATTCATAAAAACAAGTCTCTCGTCGCTTTTGTTAACGCTTTACAAATTTTTTTCCATATCAGGTGTGGCGAGAGCCTACTAACCACGAGACCGATTGCTACCTTTGCTTTGTCAAGACTTCGGGCTTCACTAAGAAAAATAAACATTGTATCGAGTACCCAAATTTCGACACCGCGATACGACCTGTACTACATTCAAATGAGATCCCATTCCAAAATTTAAGGGTCTGCCAACTCAAGAATTAGTTGAAGATGTTCCTGAAAATATTGTTATGCACTTTGAGGAGTCAGACACCGATTTTGACCCCAGCGTATTTGAAAGTCAAAACGATCCGCAAAAGTTTAACCAGGCCGAGTTGAATGATCTTGTAAGGGATCTAAATTTGCCAAAAAAGGCTGCGGAAATTTTAGCTTCAAGACTTAAAGAGAAAAACTTGCTTACTTCAAACACATACATTTCATTTTACAGAAAAAGAGAAGAAGAACTTGTTAAATATTTTAGAACAGAGGATAGTTTAGTATATTGCTGCGACATAGTTGGTTTGTTAAAGAAGATGGGGGTTGAGTCTTACGATGCAAATGATTGGCGCTTGTTTTTAGACAGTTCGAAAAGAAGTCTTAAGTGTGTGTTGTTGCATAATGGCAATCTATACGGCTCGATACCGATTGGGCACTCACAAAATTAAAAGAAAAGTATGAACATATAGAAAAGGTTTTAAATCTTATCAAATATAGGGAGCACGAGTGGATCATATGTGTTGACTTAAAAATGGTTAATTTTCTGCTAGGACAACAAGGAGGGTATACTAAATATCCCTGCTTCCTTTGCTTATGGGACAGCAGAGCCAAGGAAGAACATTATTTCAAACAAATCTGGCCAGCACGAACATCACTTACTGTCGGAGAAAAAAACGTAATTAATCCACCTTTAGTGAGCAGAGATAAAATCATATTTCCTCCTCTGCATATAAAACTAGGCCTCATTAAACAATATGTAAAAGCTTTAGATACGAACGGCGAGTGTTTCAAATACATAACTTCAAAATTTCCAAGTTTAAGTTATGAAAAAATCAAGGCGGGAATTTTCGACGGTCCACAAATAAGAACAATGATTAAAGACAGCAATTTTCCTAATGTCATGAATGAACGCGAAAAAAATGTCTGGTTCTCATTCGTGGACTTGATAGAAAACTTTTTAGGCAATTATAGGGCAGATAACTACGAAGAAATCGTAAAAAAAACTTTTAAGGGACTACAAAGAGTTAGGTTGCAATATGAGCATAAAAATGCATTTTTGAATAGCCATCTTGACCAATTTCCAAGTAATTTAGGTGATGTAAGTGACGAACAAGGGGAGAGATTCCACCAAGATATCAAAATTATGGAGGAACGGTACCAAGGCCGCTGGGATTCCCACATGATGGCTGATTACTGCTGGTGCTTGAAAAGAGACCTGCCATCAACAAGCAAATAAGCTAGAAAGTCTTACAAAAGAAAATTTTTGCCACAGTGAAAGCTTCATATCTGTTTTTTTTTTTTATTTTAAGTCATTTCTATCGTTATAATGTAATTTTACTGTAGTTTGAACTGCTTGTATTCATGAAACTTGAAAAAAAAATTTAACACATGACTTAATTTTTTAGTCCTAATTTGAAAAATCTGGAAAATGGCACATAGGCTGTCGACAAGAATCAGGACCTGATAGAGCCAAACCGAGTTGAAATTCGTATTCAGCGCACCCAAATTACCTAGAATCAAGTGTCAGATATCATTCAATAAAATACGTGTTGCCCAGTGTAATTATTGAGGTGACGTGTGTGTATATATATATGTATATAGTCTAAAAGTCACTAAAGGGGAAATATCACTAAAGCTAAGCTGAATGGCAACAGCAAGGCATAAACGAACCAACGCGGCTGTTCATATTGTTTTGAGCTAGCCTAGAGATGTTTTTTCCTATCTGACCTAATCGTTGGTGCTGAGTGTAATTAGGTGGTGTTTCTAAGGTGACAAATGAGGTAGGAAGTCGTCCGTACTTAAGTATAGTTAGGGGTAATGTCTATAGCTTCTAAATTGGTAATGTAAGAGAGAGTTAGGTAGGCTGTTTGTGGGACACAGGAATCTAATGGTAGGCTCCCAAAGGAATATCTAATTCAACGCACCGGTAAGTGCCTTTGATTGTTTGCTAGAACCTAAGTAACCTAACTGGGGTGTCTACCCCACGCTATCACATTTGGCGACAAGGATGGGATTCAATTAAGCTCATGGGATTCGATTAAGCTCATTGGATTTAATTTGGCTTATTGGGTTCAAGTGGTTGTTTGGAAAATTGGATGTAGCCTAGTGGGTCGTCCGATTTGGTTTGTTTGTGTGGGTAAGCTACCGTACTATAGCGTAGGTCCCGCCGGCCTAACTCTAAAACTAATTCCTACTCAGCCCTAACTCTAAAACTAATTCCTACTCAGCCCTAACTCTAATACTAATTACTACTCAGCCCTAACTCTAATACTAATTCCTACTCAGCCCTAACTCTAATACAATGCACTATTCAGCCCTAACTGGGGAGTAACTAGATCAAATTTAAACCAAATCTAACCTACTTCACATTATTTGGCCTAATTCGGTTTTGCTCTAGCATGTCGGTGAGTGGCCATATAAGCCCCTACGAAGACTCTGGGAAGGACTTCGAAGCTTATGCCACTAGGGTGAGGTTGTTTTTCGAGGCAAATTCCATTCCTGATGCTAAGAAAGTACCTACCTTTTTAACTATAATAGGCCCAAAAACGTTTGGTTTAGTTATGGACCTAGTTTCTCCTAAAGCACCGGAAACTTGCATCTATAATGAATTGGTACAGGCCCTAACCGATCACTACAAACCCCGAGTAGTTCTCATCTATGAACGTTTCAAATTTTATTCGAGGCATCAGACGGGAAATGAAAGCATTGCAGAGTTTGTTGCAGGAATAAAAAGCCATAGCCGTACGTGTAAATTTGGGGACCTAAGAGATAGGTTTGTAATGGTCTCAAAGAGGAGTCTACCCAGAGAGCCCTATTAGCCATACAGGACCTAACTTTTAGTCAGGCTGTAGAAATAGCTACGGCTAGAGAAGCAGCTGCTAAATATGTTAGAGCTTTTGGCAATCACAGTAGTAAAGCCCAACACGTAAATAGCTTTAAATCTTCTAGGCCTGGCAGACCTAATGAGCCTACTAGACAGGCAAATAAAAGGTATGAGGCAAATACGACTAAGCCTACTAATTCTACTAAGCCTTCCAAGCCATGTGCGGGGTGTGGAAAACACCATTGGAAGAAGGACTGCCCTTTTAAAGAAGCAGTTTGCCGAAACTGTAGTAAAATAGGCCACATAGCTAAAGTGTGTTTTTAAAAAAAAACGAAGGGTGAAAATTCTAATTTTACCATTTCTAGTGTAAATCCTCAAAGGGGAAATACTTCGAACATTGGAGTGGAGTACCTATTTTATGAGCAGCAAAGTGGGAATAATACAGGCCCATATATTGTAGAGGTAGGCTTAAATGGAATTACAGTTCCTCTAGAACTAGATATAGGTGCTGCCCGAACTGTCATGTCCAAAACAGTTTTTGACAAAACTTTCAAAAATGTACCTAAACTACATGCATCTAAAACTATATTAAAGAAATATGGGGACATACAAATACCTATTTGTGGAGAAGCATCCGTCACAGTTACACTCAACTAGAAAACTTTGTCTCATCCCTTAACCCTTTTAGTGGTGGATGAGCAAGGGCCTACTCTACTAGGCCGTGATTGGATTGATGCTTTGAAAATGCCTATTGACAAAATCTTGCCAAAGGGTCAGGCAGATGTGCATACACTCTCATATCCGTCTGACATAGACTCATTGTTAAGAGAGTTTTCTTCTGTTTTGGGGCCTGAAGTAGGCAACCTAAAAGGCCATCAGGTGTGTATAGAAGTAGATCCTAATGTAACTCCGAAATTTTGTAAGGCTCGTTCAATTGCGCATGCACTGCGGGAGAAGGTAGATTTAGAAATTGACAGGCTGCTAAAAGATAAAATTATCGAACCAGTCACACACGCTAAGTGGGCTGCCCCAGTAGTTCCTGTACTAAAACCGGACAAGTCCGTGCGGTTATGTGGGGATTACCGTTTAACAGCAAATAGAGCCGTCCTTCTAGATTGCTATCCTATACCCAAGCCTGATGAATTATTTAGCTCTCTTGCTGGGGGTAAATATTTCACAAAACTCGATATGTCCCAAGCCTATGCTCAACTAAGTTTAGATGAAAACTCAAAAGAACTAACTATCATAAATACGCACCGAGGCCTATACGAGTACAATAGGCTATGCTATGGAATAGCATCGGCTCCGGATATTTTTCAGAGGACAATGTACCAAGTTCTAGATCACATTCCAGGGGTACTTTGCTTTCTAGATGATGTCCTCATTTCAGGTTCGTCTAAAAAAGAACACCTAACTAGATTAACCACGGTTCTAAAAAAACTCCGGGATGCCGGACTTAAGCTAAAGAGAGAAAAGTGTTCATGGGTCACTAACGAGGTTTCATATTTAGGATTCCGCATAGATGCCTCAGGCATTCATCCAACGGTGGATAAACTAGAAGCAATAAAAAATGCACCACCTTCACAAAACATCACAGTTACAAGCTTATTTAGGTCTCCTAAACTTTTATAGAAAATTTTTGCCTAATGCATCGACTTTCCTTGAACCCCTAAATAAGCTATTACGATCTGGGGAACAGTGGAGATGGGAGGAAACTCAAAAGGAAGCATTTGAGGCTTCCAAGGACGTACTACTAAACTAAAGTCCACTCTCCTAGTGCATTATGATCCTAAACTTCCTCTCGTAGTTTCAGCAGACAGCAGTTCTTATGGAATTGGGGCAGTGTTATCTCACCACATTGATGGTGTAGATAGGCCTATCTGTTTTGCTTCTAGAACACTAACTGAGACTGAAAGACGATATGCACAAGTGGAACGTGAAGCATTAGCCTTAGTATTTGCAGTAAAAAAAATTCATTTCTATTTATGGGGTCATGAATTTAAACTAATTACTGACCATAAGCCTCTTTTAGGTATATTTTCACCTAATAAAAATATTCCAGTTATGGCCTCAGGTAGGATTCAACGATGGGCACTGATTCTACAAGCCTATAAATTTGACTTAGTACATCGGTCAGGTAAACTTCTAGGTACGGCTGATCCGCTAAGTAGGTTGCCCTTAGAAAATCCAAATGATTGTGTACCTATACCTACAGAATGGGTTCACTTGGTGGAGTTTTTGGAATCCACTCCAGTATCTGCGGTACAAATAGAGCAGTGGACAAAATCAGACCCTATTCTGTCTAGGGTCATCCATTCCTGCTCAGTTGGTTGACCTACTAAGGTTGAAAGTGAATTACAGCCTTTTTATCAACGTCAGTCTGGCCTCTCGATTCAAAATGGCTGTCGTATGGCTGTTCGTATTGTTTTGGGCTAGCCTAGAGATGTTTTTTCCTATCTGACCTAATCGTTGGTGCTGAGTGTAATTAGGTGGTGTTTCTAAGGTGACAAATGGGGTAGGAAGTCGTCCGTACTTAAGTATAGTTAGGGGTAATGTCTATAGCTTCTAAATTGGTAATGTAAGAGAGAGTTAGGTAGGCTGTTTGTGGGACACAGGAATCTAATGGTAGGCTCCCAAAGGAATATCTAATTCAACGCACCGGTAAGTGCCTTTAATTGTTTGCTAGAACCTAAGTAACCTAACTGGGGTGTCTACCCCACGCTATCACAATTATGATAAAGCATAAAGTGCTGGTATTTATAACAATATCATGGTACTTATACCAGTGTCCAGTAATTTTTGACAATGTGGTATCATAGTGATGTTTAAGTGTTTATAAATGATAATTAATGATAACACTAGGCAACAAATTTCAACTTTTTTTTTGTTACAGACACGTGAACTACTGATTCCTACTAAAGCGCTGATGCTGATTTCAGATCTGATATCAAAATTTCTCTATCACGTCCAGATTTTGTGTAACCCGAAACCCCTATTTTTCATTTTTTTTCTCACCCGCTTCTATTACGAAAGCCGTCTAAGCTACTTTTCCGTGCCACGTTTTATGTTAAGCATACTTAAATAATTAGTGAACAGGGATGTCTTTCCTCCTTTATTCTGGCTTAAGACAGACAGCGGAATTCCGCTGGCGGAGTTACCACCCCTGCGCCCAACCATCCACCCAAAGCGCGTTAGTATTTTGTTGTTACTACTGAAAGGCAAATTCCTATTCTTAAGTGAAACTTTGGTGTGTCCTCTTCCTTTGTCGCTTGTAGGATGACGAGCTCTCCTTCTGCAGGAACCAACAATAATCTCCCATCATATTTGGGTTGAAATTACCTTGGTATCTGTTTTCCATAACTGAGATCTGTTGGTGGAAGCGCTCACCATGCTCGTCACTTACAGCCCCAAGGTTGGCCGGGAAGAAGTCAAGATGAGAATGTAAAAAATGAATTTTCAAAGACATTCTGCATCCCTTATTTCATAAGATTTAAGCATGTTTTCTACGAGTTTACGGTGGTTTTCAGCTTTGTGGTTTTCAAGAAAATTTTTGACAACTTCAACGAAAGATGTCCATGCTCCTAGTTCATTCTCATTTAGGTTAGATGGAAACGATGAGTCGTGGATGACACTGCGGATCTGTGGTCCAGTGAAAACTCCAGCTTCTAGCTTAGCATCTGTCAATATTCCTTTGAATTTATCCTTTAAATATTGGAAACCACTACCTTGATGATCCATACCCTTCACGAAATTTTTCATAAGGCCAAGTTTAATGTGAAGTGGTGGAAGATGTACTTTCTGAGGGTCAATAAGTGCTGGGTGTTTCACATTGTATTTACCAACAACATGTTCAGTTCTAGATGGCCAATCATGTTTTTTGTAGTGGTTCTTGTCATCTCTGCTGTTCCATAGACACAAAAAGCACATATGCTTTGTGTAGCCCAACTGTAACCCAAGAAGTAATGATACAACTTTAAGGTCGCCACAAATATTCCATGTGTGGTCCTTATATTTGATGAGTCTTAGCAGCAGTTTCATCGATTCATAAGTCTCATTAAGGCCAGTGGCATGTGCTACAGGTATTGAAGGTTTTTCATTGCCGTTGTGCAGTAATACAGCTTTAAGGCTAGCTTTACTAGAGTCAATGAACAGTCTCCATTCTTTTGGATCATAGCGACAGCCAATCCCTTGCATCAGACCACTGATATCGTGGCAGAAACAAACGTTTTCTTCCTGTAAGTAAAATGATGAAAACTGTAAATGGCGATGGCGGAAATGGGAAACTTTGGTGTTTGGTTGGAGAAGATTAAATTCTTGAAGTCTTGAACCAAGCAACTCTGCCTTTTCTTTTGGTAATTCCAAATCGCGCACTAAGTCATTTAACTCCGCTTGACTTAACAAATGTGGGGAAATATTTGCATCTGGAACATATATGCCATCTTTCCCTGTTTCTATATCACTAGCAGAATCTTCAGATGAACTGCTGTCTGTTATCGTTGCTGGTGGAACTGGTGGTGGATTTGTTTCATCATGTGGTACTGGTTTCATTGCTGATTCGCAGTTTGGGTACGTGATCTTTGATTTGTTTTTCTTTGTGAAACCAGCAATCTTTGTCAAACAAAAATAACAATCATTGAAGTGATTTTTCGGCTCACGCCAAACCATGGGGACTGAGAACGGCATAGCTTTTCTTTTACCATTCATCCAAGCTATTAACATTGCATTGCACTGTGCACAGCAAATATGTGGTGCCCAGTCCCTCTGTTGGTCTCCTAACTTAGAGTCAAAATAACACTTGTAGGCAAGTTTAATCTTTGTTGTTATGTTTCTACGTTGTGGCTTAGGTGTATATTGTCCACAGACAAAGCAGAAGTTGTCTGGGTGATTTACACAAGCACGTCTATTTGATGCCATTTTGAATTACCATACAATATCTGAAAAAACGTAGAAAGTAATTATTACGATGTGCAAAATAAAAAGAAATACACACCGTAGTACAAAACAAATGCTATAAAAACACACAAGTCACCACAACCTGTCACTTGCTCATCAGCAGAGAGCTTCAACAACCGTTCTGCTTGACTGTCACGTAGCGACTTACCGTTGGGCCGTTGCCCGTTACTATGCTCTTGACTCAGTGTTGCCAACTCGGGATAAATTTTATTTATCAAAATTGTTCGAATTTGTATATAGTTGGCCAAAAAAATTGCTTTAACCTTGAAAAGCAAGTTTCATATTACTGGCATTAAGCCGATTAAAACCAAAATCTGGACGTGGTAGAAAATTTTACTAAAGGTGATTTGCATTTTACACAAAATCTAGACGTGATAGAAAAAATCTAATTATAGATTTGAAATCAGCATACCGAAATTAGCTAGGAGCACCTATTTGGTCTTCTGTAACAAAATCTTTGTTGCCTAGTGTATAATTAATAATGATAATAATAATGGTAATTAATTGTCTCTGCTTGTCTCGGTTGATAATTTGATAACTCAATGGGTATCTGGATGGAAAAAGTTTGAGAACCACTTGTTTGAAGCTTTTCTGTTGCAATAAATTTTTTTTACTTCTTTATTTACTGGATATACTGTTAATTTTCATTTTGTCAGTGGTCTAGTTATTTGTGAGTAATGCTCATAGTTTTCTGCTTTTTTAGGAGTCGTGTTTGTACTTACCCAACCCCCCCCCAAATAATAATAATAATCACAGACAATTTGTTCAGTTAATGTATTTCAAGTCAATAGTTCATGCTTCTTATGCATGTTCATGCTTTATACCTTTTGATTTTAAAATTTTGCAGAAAATATCCACTATGAAGCGAAATCGACCCAGTGGATTCCAACAAAGAAAAATGAAGAAGGCAAGAGAAGAGGTGGCTCAGGCAATGTCCGGATCAATTTTGAAGTATGTGACGCCTTCAACATCAAGTGCAATAGGAGAAAGTCCTGAAGATATTCAGCCTGGTGAATCTGAAGGGCAAATACAAGAAGCATCTTCACAAGAGGATTCAAATGAGAGAGAGCAAGGATTGGAGGATGGCAATTCATCTTCTAAAAGCAGTGAAACTGATGAAGAAGAGGAAGGAGACGCCAGCAGAAGTCCACACCAACAGGAGGAAGACTCTGATGAAGAAGAGGAGACGGATAGATTTTCAACTTATTCTGATGTCACTGCTTGGCCAATCCCGGTTCCAAATGACTTGAGAGTTGATCTTATTAAGAGGGGAAGTGAACCCTTCCAAAATAGGGGTGGACCTTTCAGTGCAGTTCAAAGACAAGGAGAGAAATCCAAAGGGAAGAGTCGACAGCTGACCACTGCATGGTTCTATAAGGTTCTGCCAAATGGAGAGAAAGTTTTGAGAACATGGATGGTTTATTCTCCATCAAAAGAAAATTTGTTTTGTTTTTGCTGCAGACTTTGTTCTTGATGACAAAGGAATTGGAACATCCAGCTTTGTCACTGGGTTTCAAGCATGGTGGAAGCTAAACCCAAAAGTGTCTGACCATGAGGCTTCTGAGCCGCATCTCTCATGCCTGGAGAAATGGAAGACCTTGGGAGCAGGGTTGAAGCTTCAAAAAACCATTGATCAAGTTCATCAAGCAACAATGGACAAGGAGAGAAAGAAATGGAGGGATATTTTACATCGCCTCTTGGACGTAACCTTGTTTCTGGCTCACCAGAATCTTCCTTTTCGTGGTCACAAAGAGGACATGTCATCGGCAAACAAAGGAAACTTCATGGAATTGGTAGAGTTGCTGTCAAGTTATGATCCAGTTTTGAATAAAGGATTAAGCATTCTATTCCATCTGGGAGGAGAGTGGCTTCGTATTTATCCCCAAAGATTCAGAATAAGTTCATTTGTCTTTTGGGGAATTACGTCAAAGAGAAAATAGTGGCTGATATCAAGAAAGCAAAGTATTTTGGGATTCTTTTTGACAGCACTTCTGATGTGTCCCACACTGATCAGATGTGTGAAGTGATCAGATACGTCCATATTGAATGTGACAAAGTTGAAGTAAAGGAATCATTCTTGGGCTTCTTCCCTATTGCCGGAAAGACTGCTGCTGAGATTGCGTTGAGACTGGATTTCCTGTGTTTTTGGTATAAAATAAAATGCAGTATTACTTGTTCACTGAATTCTTAATGTCCTGCATTTTTCTTATTTCCAGTTTGCTTATGACAGTACTGTACTGTTTAAAAATCTACTTGCAAACATATATTTTTCTGTGTGTTTAAATTTTAAAATTATTTATGGGGGTGCCAAAGGAAGGATCCGCCCCGGATGCCAAATACTTTAGGTACGCCCCTGTCGTGGAGACAACAATGCCAGGAAAGTAATACAAGAAAAACGAGAGAATCGATTGGGAAATACAAACTGATAAAAGGCCATACAGAGAGGGAAGAGGAAAAGGCGGTAGAAGCAATAAAGGAAAATAAAAAATATTTCTGCAGCTATGCGAAAAGGAAAACAAAAATGCGCGCTACTATCGGGCCCTTAAGGAAAGGAAATAATGAACTAACAGACGATCTAAAAGAAATATCTGAAACATTGAGAACCTAGTATGAATCGGTCTTCAGTACCCCAAAAAGTGACAAAGCGATACCTGACATAGATGCATTCTTCGAAGAGAAATTGCAAGGAGAATGTATAACAAACTTTGATTTTACCCCAGAAGATGTAGCGAGAGCTATAGAACAAATGAAATCACATTCAGCTGTAGGTCAGGACAATGGAACGCACTATTGATTAAAAACTGTAAAAATGAAATAGCTACACCCTTATACTAGATATGGAGAAGATCCCTAGACACTGGGGAAATACCGAGCATCTTGAAAAGAGCAAACATTGTCCCTGTATATAAAGGCGGGGATAGGTCTCAAGCAAAGAACTATAGACCAGTGTCCCTGACGTCCCACCTCACCAAAATATTTGAAAGAATAGTCAGAGAAAATCTGACTTCTTGGAGACATTGGAAAGACTCAACGAAAATCAGCACGGATTCCGATGAGGAAGATCATGCCTATCACAACTTATAGGGCATTATAACAATATCCTAGATGCACTTGAAGGCAATGAAAACTATGATGTCATATACACGATTTTGCTAAAGCTTTCGACAAATGCGATCATGGTATAACAGCACATAAAATGAAACATATGGGAATAACAGGCAAAGTGGTTAAATGGGTCTACAATTTCTTCAGAAAACGACTACAGGTGGTCAAAATTCAAGGTGTATCATCATCAGAATCAGAAGTACGCAGCTCGATACCACAAGGTACAGTGCTGGCCCCACTCCTGTTCATTATCATGCTAACAGACATAGACAGTGCAGTAAACAGCAACAGTATAGTAACATCATTTGCGGACGATACAAAGATCAGCAGAAAAATCAGCGATGCAAATGAAGTGGAAGTCTTGCAGAGGGACACGAACAAAAAAATATACAAATTGTCAGAAGACAACAATATGACATTTAACACCGAGAAATTTCAGCTCTTGAGATATGGTAGAAATTAGGAACTTAAACAGACTGCATATTATGCTCCAGATAGACAAGAAATTCAGAGAAGCACAAAAGCGGTCGACTTGGCGGTAATAATGACCGATGATGCCAAATTCGAAACACAAAATCAGATAGCAATAAAAAAGCAAAAAGGGTCGCAGGACATGTACAAAGAACGTTCAAAAGGAGGGACAAGACAGTAATGATTCCCCTGCTGAGAACACTGATCATACCAAAACTTGAATACTGCTCAGTTTTGACGTCCCCATATAAAAAGGAAGAAATGAATAAGCTAGAAGAAACGCAAAGACATTTGCCAAGATTGATGGCTGCAAAGAACTCAACTACTGGGAAAGACTACGTAAACTAAATCTGTACTCCCTGGAAAGAAGAAGAGAGAGGTATACTATAATCTACATATGGAAAATAATAAAAAAACTGGTACCAAACCTTAAACTAAACCCAATTACCATCCAAACAACGCTGGAAAATAGGAAAGGCAGAATGTGTAGTGTTCCCAAACTAAAGACCCGACAAGGGACCTCCTCAACTCAAGGAAAATAGCTTGGTCGTCAGGGGACCAAGAATTTTCAACCAGCTTCCAAAGGACCTCAGAAACGTTACAGGGGTTAAAGTTGGTCTTCAAGAGAAGACTAGATGCCTGGCTCAGGACGGTACAAGATGAGTCGGGTGTACCTGACTATGTACGGTGGAGGGCGCAAGAGAGCAACTCGTTCCTCCACCAAGCCAGGACTAGAGGCGGGGGCACCAGCTTAACCTTCGTGTGAAGAAAGACCGACGCACGAAACCCTAACAAGGTTAAAAAGGTATATATATATATATATATATATATATATATATATATATATACACCGTTAGGCGGGGCAATGTACTATCCGAATGTTTTGGCTCCTCTTGCGAGGTGAGACAAGGCTCCTTGCTCTCCCTTATTGTTTAATGTTTATATTGACGGATTAATTGCTTCACTTCATGAGGCAACAGTGGGATGTTGTATAGATAACACAAGGATAAATAACTTAGTTTATGCCGATGATATGGTGTTAATAAGTCCCTCTGTTGAAGGTCTGGATCGGCTACTAAAAGTCTGCGAAGTGTATTCGCAGAAACATGATATTCTTTTTAATGTTACAAAAACTAACGTTTGCAATTTCATCCTAAAAGCTATATCAGCCAGCTGACATTAGGTTTAAACTGAAAGAATTGAGGAAGTACAAGAGTTTAAGTATTTGGGTCAAACAATTACCAGCTCCTTGAGTGATGACTCGGATATAAGAAAACAATCTCGAAGCTTTTGCGCTAAAGCGAATATGACTATAAGAATCTTTCGGTTCTGTACAAGTGAAGCTAAAGACACTCTCTTTCGTACTTTCTGCAGTAATATTTACGGAGAGTAACTCTGGGTGAATTATAAAAAAGGTTCTGCCAGAACTCTAAATTTGATGTACAACAGGTCTTTAGACTCTTACATAAATTACCCCCCGAGATGCTCAATTTCGCAAATGTTTGCTACCCGCAATGTCCCGATCTTCCCAGAGGTAACAAGACGTGCTCAATACAGTCTAATGCAAAGAATTAAAAAATCAACCAACCCGATTATTCAAGCTATCCATGAGTCCTGTCGTTTATCCTCTAAAGTCTAAGCTATGGAATTCTTGGTATGAAAACGTCCTGTCTGAAACTCCACTTAACTTTGACATTACTGTATTATTTCTAATCAACTGTACATATTTCTATCCTTAGTATGTGAACTGTCATTGTATTAATAATATTTGTCATATGGATTATAGTTTGTCAATAAACTTTTCATTTTAATTCATTTTCATTTCATATATATATATATATATATATATATATAATATATATATATATATATATATATATATATATATATATATATATATGGAAACTGATGAGTGGGTAGTTGGGAGGTAACGAAAATGGTTCACTGAGTAGGTAGGTAGTTAATCTAACAATTATTAAATTCCTTTTATGTCAATAACTGGGTGGATGAAACCAATTGGTTGCTCACCAGAGTTATTCTCCACACTAGTATTTATATACTGTGTGAGAAGAGCGTGCTCGGTAATAGATATACATTACCGCTCAACCAAACCAAGACAACGCTGGTGGAAAAAGCCCCGCGAAGAGGAGAACAAAGGAGAACGAAAACGAACAACGGGGCGAGAGGACGCAACAGGGAAGGGACGAGAACAGACACCGAAGAAAGATCCCCACCAGCAAGTACGCTCTCGACAATTAAACAGGAAGGAGAAAAGAGACTCTCTAATAACTAGCAGTAAGTGACTAATTGTGTTTTTAACCCAGCAAATTAATCACATTAAATTAAGCTGGGTCAGACAACTTAGGCCTACATTGTGGCCTAAGACCCAGCATCAACTCATAACTTAACAAAGGTGAAGGTAGATTGCCCTAACCTAACTTGGTGAGGAATCCTACTGTGGACCTCAATTTATCTGCCCGCTCTGGACCATTTCCGGAATCTCTAGGCTGACCCCTCTAGGCTAGACTTGATCTACTCTATAGTTAGACTGGAGATATAAGGGGTGGGTTAATTGTGGACCAATTCATACAGAGCATTTTTCGCATTGGTGGTCCGTGTGTGGGGAATTTACAAACCTTAACCTTACTTAACAAAAAAAAAAAAAATTGCAGAATTAGGCTAAATGGTCTAGCCTAAGCCTAACCTAATCAAGCCTAATTAGGTCTACAACCTAGGACCTAACTAGGAAACATTTACATTTAAGGAGTCTCATTCTCTTATAAGCTTAGACGTGAGTGACACATAAGTACTTGGGGGGGATTAAACCAAATTTAAACTTGACTGTTTTGTCTGTGCTCTCTCTTCTCTGGTAATTTCTTCTTGTCCTCTATTTCATTACGATCCCCAGTTAAACAATTTTGACTTAGACATGGACAGTGCGGAATTGAAAAAGTTAAAAAAGAAAAGGGGGGCAAAGTTGGGAGCTGTTACAAAGGCTGTGAACACTTTTAACAATATTACACAACCAGGTAAGGAAGATTTAGAGTGTGTAATTCTTAAATTGGAAACTAAAAAGAAGGAAATAATAGCCATTAATGAGAGTATTTCAGAGTTAGTTGAATCCGAAATGGCTGAAGAACAATTGATAGACCTTTACGCTGATAATGATGATCAGGTAATCTCAATTGAACAGCAAATAAGGAGACTACGGTCTCGTTTGACTGACTTAACACCAAATAAACCTAATTCTGATTTTAATCAAAGTAGAGCTAACCTTCAACAAAATTTAAGTGGCATGCTAAATCCTGAGTCACAAGAATTGAGGGCTCAGTTACCCATTTTGCTAGTACCAACATTTGAAGGGGACACGGTACAATTCCCATCTTTCATTGACAAATTTGAGAGTTTAATAGGTAATAAACCTTATATTTCAACTGTTGAAAAGTTTAGCTACTTAACTAGTTTCCTTAAAGGCCCAGCCTATAACCTGATAGCCTATTTACCAGCCGTAGGGAATTCATATGAAGTAGCTATTGATCTCTTAAAACGTAATTACATTAATAAAGATGAGATTGTATATGAATTATCTCAACAAATTTTTGATTTTGCACCCATAAAAGATAACCATAGTGATATGGAAAATTTGTATACAAAATTAGAAGCTATTATAGGACAACTGGTTAGCAATGAGATAGATATTAAAGCTTCATCTTGGATTATACAAGGCATAGTTCTTAGGTGCCTTCCTATGAGGGTTAAAGATATTTTAATTCTAAAGACGGGAGAAAATTATCCTAATCTAGAAAGTATAAGAAAACACTTTCCCAATATCCTAACTAATTAAAAATTGAGAGATTTTCCAACACAAAATAAGACCCAGACTATGGATAAACCAAAGACTGTTCCCAGAGACCAACTAGCTACAGCCAAACAGACAAAACTTGATACTGGAGAATCAAATGTGACCAACTATAATACACGAAAACCTATATTACAGAACTTTAATGTAACTGCTGCCTCAACTTACACACTACATTGCAAATTTTGTGCAAGTAATGAACACAGTAGTACTGGGTGTGACAAATATTCAGACTTTAACCAAAGAGCTAAAAGATGTGAACAGTTGAACCTATGTAAAAAGTGTACTGGCCAGGGACATTATAAGAAAGACTGTAAATCTAGGTTAAGATTCAAGTATAAGTTTTGTAAAAGTTTACGACATGTCTCATCAATGTGTGATTCACCAAAGTGTCCAAACAATAGTATTCAAACTCAAAAGATACCTCCACCAAACAAAGGTAATCAAGAAAATGCCACTTTCATGGGACATTCTGTTTGTTCAAACAACGTAACAAGAAACACTGAGATTCTTTTACCAACTATTACTTTGGACTTAGTGAATAGTGAGGGTAGCACCACTCCAGTGAGATGTCTTATAGACTGTTGTTCTCAACAAACATTTGTTTCACAAAATGTAGTAAATAAATTGGGTTTGACACCAAACCCGAATGAACAAAAACTCAATATTGCATCCTTTGTTAAGGATAACTCGGACAAAAATAGCTATAAGACAATTGACCTGGAACTACAGTTAGAAAATAAATTAGAGAAAATTGAAGCAGTTATTATTTCTAAAGTAGGACAAAACAAACTGGTTATACCCAAACTAGAACAAACCATAAATCATTTGGGAAAACACTACAAAATAGCTGATAGACATATCACTAACAACACAGTAGCTAACATTGAAATGTTAATGGGGGCAGATTATATTAATCTTATTCATAAGGGCATAGTAGAGATAGGTAATGGTATAGCTATTCAGACTCCATCAGGGATAGCCCCTTTGGGTGATCTATCCAAATACAACCTAGACCTAAACCAAAATAGTTCATGACCAACAAATACTATGTGCCTCAACTCAGTCCTACATAACACCTGTAAGAATAGCAACACTTTGAATAATATTATCTCAACTGAGAACATTAATTCATCATTATCAAATGAAACTTTGGATGAGGCAATTCAAACTTTATGGTTGCTAGAATCTGTGGGTATACATGACACAAATCAAACTTCAGAAGATCAGTTAATGGTAGAAAGATTTGAAGACACCATTCAGTGCAAAGACAATAGTTATTTTATTGAGTTACCTTGGAAAATAAATTGTCCAACTTTAAGAGAGAATCTCAAAGTAGCTAAAGGACATTTATATAAAGTAATGAAAAAACTCAAACAAGATAATAATATAAAAACATATAATGATGTCTTCAAAGAACAGCTACAGAAAGGCTTCATTGAAGAAGTAACAAATAACCCTTTTAAAAAAGATGGTTGTCATTATTTAACCCACAGGGGGGTCTATCGACAAGATGCCCCAACAACAAAACTCAGAGTAGTATATAACTGTAGCCTCAAAGACAGTGATAAACACAGTTTGAATGATCTACAGATCTACAGAAGCTAAGGCTAACAAAGACCCTAAGATCCACTCTAAGGTTAGCCCGAGAGAAAGGAAAGAGTAGCGGGTTAAGAGAAGAGAAGAGAATAAGGGGTTAAGTAAGAGCAACACCTATCACTCATGGGTTAACATTCATTCAGAAAAAGAGGAAAAGTGTCTCACCATCATCATCCGCCGGCCACTGCCGACAAGTCAGAAAGATAGTCGGAGAGAATAGGAGATGGGTGAAAGATGAAAAGAAGTAAAATAAGAACGCTTACAAACCATGCAAACACAGTCTTAACTCACTGTCATACCATGCAAACTACAAACATGCAAGAAAAGAGTTAGACACATGCAAAGTAAGGGAAAAAAAAAAAAAAGTAGGTAAAGTTAAACAAAAAGTGGGTTAGTTTACGTTATGAGCTACATCTACATTCGTGTTAGTCTAATTTTTTATTTTTTATTTTTTATTTTTTTTTGCTGGCATCACACGCTGGCATGTCACAAGCTGGCATTCATCGTCAACAGACTCATCCTCGAGCACCACCACCAGAGCTCCTGTTGTTAACTTTCTTTTTTAATTTTAAACAACGTTAATATTTTTAAAATGTCTGTCAAGACGGTTCTTAAACACATTAACGCTGGTAGAATGAACGACTGACGCGGGAAGATTATTCCATTTATCAATTACTTTAAACGTAAAGAAGTTTTTAGCGATATTAGTAATGAAACGTCTGCCACGCAACTTGAATCCGTTATTGCGAGTATTACTATTATCGAAAGTGAACAATTTGTCAAAATTTACGTTATCGATGTTATTAACGATTTTGAAAACTTCAATAAGCTCCCCCCTTAATCTCCTAGTTTCAAGTGAATACAAGTCTAACACTTTAATCCTATCTTCATAAGGCTTATTGCGCAATGACGGAATAAGTTTCGTGGCACGACGCTGAACCCTTTCTAACCTATCAATATCCTCACGCAAGTACGGGCACCAAAACTGAACGGCATATTCTAAATGAGGCCTGACTAGGGACTTGTAAAGGGGCAATATAATATCCTTCGATTTAAATTCGAAATTACGCGCTATGAAGCCTAACATCCTATTAGCTTTTGCGCAAGACTCCAGGCACTGGTTCCTAACCTTTAAATCTTTAGTTACGCGTACGCCTAAATCTACTTCCTCGTCAACGCTCGCTAAATCCCTATCATCCATCGTATACACGTAATTATTGTTGCGAGAACCTATATGCAAAACTTTACATTTATCTACGTTAAATTGCATCTGCCACTTATCCGTCCACTCCATAATCCTATCTACATCGTCTTGGATCCTATTTCTATCGTCCTCGTTAACAACCTTACCGCCTATTTTAGTATCGTCCGCGAATTTTGACACGTTACTAATCAATCCTACATCTATGTCGTTAATGTAAATTACGAATAACAATGGGCCTAACACTGAACCCTGTGGGACACCACTACCTACCTCTAACCACCCCGATTCACTACCATTAACTACGACCCTCTGCCTCCTAGCACGAAGCCATTCTTCTAACCAGTTAGCTACCTGACCGCGGATACCGTGCGCTTTAACCTTCGCAATTAGTCTCCTATGCGGAACTGTATCGAACGCCTTTTTAAAATCTAAATAAATAACGTCAGCTGCCCTATGCCTATCGTATTCGCGCACTATTTCGTTATAAAATTCTAACAAATTAGTTAAACAAGACCTATGGCGTCGAAACCCATGCTGACTACTATTAATCAAACCCCTACTTTCTAAGTGATCGATAATACGATCCCGAACTACGGATTCCAAAAGTTTACCGACAATTGACGTTAAGCTAATGGGCCTATAATTGCTAGCTACCGCGCGGTCGCCTTTTTTAAAAATAGGCGTGACGTTAGCTAATTTGAAGTCTTCAGGAATAATCCCCGTTTCGAGTGACTGATTAAAAATCTTCGCTAAGGGGCCTACGATAACGTCTTTCAAATCTTTCAAATGTCTAGGATAAAAAGCGTCAGGGCCTGGAGCCTTGCTAACTTTTAGCCTATCGATATAATGCGCAATCTCAGCCTCGTAAACAGTTATTTCATCTAAAATAGTCTCGCTACTAAATGGAACGATATCGTCAACGTCGGGGACATTATTTACGTCCTCTACGGTAAAAACTGTCGCAAAAAAGTTATTGAAAATACCCGCCATCGCCTGAGCGTCAGAAGCCAAAGCGCCATTTACATCCACTAGAGGGCCTATGTTATCCTTTACCGGCTTACGATTATTTACGTATTCAAAAAACTTTTTTGGATTATGTTTACTATCCGCAGCTATAACTATCTCTAAATTACGCTTGGCATTCCTAACTGATCTTTTAACCTGACGTCTAAGCTCGATATATCTATTAAAGTTAGCTACCTGGCCATTGCGCTTGTTAAGTCTATACGCTCTATTACGCTCGTTTATGAACTCGCCTACTTCCCTAGTCCACCACTTCGGCCTACCACGATTTCTAACGCGCTTGGGCCTACGAGGAATAAACTCCCTTTCAATATTCCTCCCTTTCAGTATTCCTCAATTGCCTGATTGAGGGTCCTAATCTCATTTCTGACCTTGTGAAGATCTTACTGAGGTTCAGGGTAGATAAATATGCTGTACAAAGTGACATTTCAAAGGCATTTTTGAGAATAAATCTTAAAAATGAATATGATAAGAACCAACTTAGGTTCTTATGGTTCAAGGATCCGTTTGATTTGAATAAAGGGTTCATAACCTATAGATTTAATGTTGTGTTGTTTGGAGCCAATTGCTCACCTAGCCTATTAGCATTGACAATTAGACATCATTTAAACCAGTTTAATAACTCTTTAACATTGAACTTCATTAAGGAACATTTTTACGTAGACAATCTAATAGGCTTGTAGTGAATACTCTTATTTTAGTTTCAAGTTAAATGTTAATTTTACCGTCTTGAATTTCGGAATAGTATAAATTCATTTTAAATTAGTTACCCCATTATAATTCAATTGTGAACCGCATTAATACTAATTTTATGTATACTATATTATTTTATTGTATGTAAACATAATTAATTATATATCACAATTGTCAGTTAATTATTTATATTCAAATATTTATTTTAATCTAATACCATGTCCATTTTACAAATAAATAATAGAAAACCAATGGTTATATTTTCCACCTTTGGTACTGTCGCAGTTTCGCCTAACGGACTCAATACGGCTAGTGAGATAATCACTGGTTGGCACTTAACTAGCGGCAGTGCTTATGGCTACATCATCCAGGTTAACCTATACCGGATAGATGCGCTACGGTCCCAAGCCGTAGCTTGCCTAGGCCAACGACGACGACGACGTAAACCAACAATT
The DNA here is from genome assembly GCA_023014485.1 of Bathynomus jamesi. Classification (NCBI taxonomy): domain Eukaryota; kingdom Metazoa; phylum Arthropoda; class Malacostraca; order Isopoda; family Cirolanidae; genus Bathynomus; species Bathynomus jamesi. Next base: position 163,716 of record JAJOZX010001319.1, read on the forward strand.
GGTGACCCCCGGAGCTGGATTACCCCTTTTACCCGAACGACTAGGATTAGACTGTAATGTCGTTCGTGCCCATCACCCCCTTCACCCGAACGACTAGGACTAGACTGTAATGTCGTTCGTGCCCATCACCCCCTTCACCCGAACGACTAGGACCAGACTGTAACGTCGTTCGTGCCCACCACCCCCTTCACCCGAGCGACTAGGACCAGACTGTAATGTCGCTCGTGCCCTCTGCCCCTCACCCCTGCCCGTGCGCTCTGTGCCTGCGCTCGTCTCAACCTCCACTCCTTCGTTGGTAACTTGTCGTCTTGCTTGTACGTCAGCAAGCATAGGAGAAGATGCCTGACGACGCTGGTGCCATCTCCCACTTGAGCGTAAAGCTCCCGTCTTCTGGCCGGGTGATCCATTTATTTGGTTCCACCAAGTGGAATCACAATTCAACTTGGTAAGGATCACCGCTAGCAGGACGAAATACGATCATGTTTTGTCCTCTCTACCAGCGAGCATCATCTCTGAAGTCCGTGACGTCATCGTATCTACTTCCACGAGTGAGGACCCGTACAACGATCTGAAGTCTGCCATCCTGTGCCGCACCACTGTCTCCGAGCGTGAGAAACTACATCAGTTAATCTCTAAAGAAGAACTTGGAGACCGTAAGCCCACTCAAATGCTGAGGGCTATGCAGTGCGCTCTAGGCGAACGCGCACAAACCTTCGATAAGGACATCTTTAGACAGTTGTTCTTGCAGAAACTTCCTCCATCAGCTCAGCGTGTCTTGGCCACTATGGATCCTGCTACTCCAGTTGATAAACTAGCAGAAACTGCCGACAAAGTAGTGGAGATTGACACAGCTCCGGTCAACAACGTGAACACACAATCGGAACTGGAGTTGAAAGTGAAAGAGTTAAGTCAACAACTCAACCACGTTTGTTCTCTGCTACAAAATCAACGGCAAAGAAGCCATTCTCGGTCAAGATTTACGAAGAGGCATCGTTCGAGTTCCGGGAAGATCTGCTTCTACCACTCGAAATTTGGAAAGAAGGACAACAAAATCTGAATTATCTGAAGTCTATGAACACTCAAAACATTATGCAACAAGGTAACTTTGAACTTAGAGAGTGGATTTCAAATGATGAGGATTTAAACAAAAAGATTTTAAAGGATAATAATGGTCTTACTGAGCCATCAGACAGAGTTAAAACTTTAGGTATGAACTGGTATTTGGATGCAACTTCTAACAATCATGATTCAATCTGTACTAAAGGTTTTAAACTTGATGAGGAAGCAAATACTAAAAGACAAATATTATCAGAGGCTTCCAAAATTTTTGATCCTATGGGTCTATTCCTGCCTTCAACAATAAAATCAAAGATTCTCCTCCAAGAAATTTGGAGGACAAATGTTGGGTGGGATGATCCAATAACAAATGAAAATCAAAAATCTTGGAAGAAGTTAGCTGCTGATTTAACAAAAGTGCAGAACATTAAAATTCAAAGGTGCTGTGGGTTTAGGGATAAGCCCCAGAGACTTCATGTGTTTGCTGATGCAAGCACACAAGCTTATGGGTGCTGTGCGTATCTTGTAAGTCCTACAGAAAGTCATCTAATTTATGCAAAAGGGAAAGTTGCACCTCTCAAACCTACCCGAACCATACCTCAATTGGAACTATTGGCTGCTGCATTAGCCATTAAAACCATTTCATTGCTTAAGGATGCTTACCATGATGTGAACATAACTCATATCCACATCTGGCTTGACAGTCAGATTTGTCTTGCCTGGATACGGAATGATAGCATTAATAGTAAGAATATCTTTGTAAGAAATAGGCTAAAAGAAATAGCTGAAGCTAATGAAAGCCTACAAGTAAACTTTCACTATGTTCCAACTAAACAAAATCCAGCAGACTTTCTGACCAGAGGTTTATCCTACAAGTTGTTGAAGTCAAACAAAATTTGGTTTATAGGACCTAAGTGGCTCTGTAATACAGACCAATGGCCTGTGGAACAAGTTAATTTGACATTAAATTTAATCTTTTCGAATGAAAAGGTTGAACCAATCACTAATTATGAACAGTATTCTGATTTCAGTAAACTTGTCAGGGTCACAGCCTACTGTTTGAGGTTTGCTCACAACTGTTTAACTAAAATTAACAAACAGCTAAATAAAAACAATCATAATTATACAGAAGTTGCAACCAAATACTGGATAGGCCATGCACAACAAAAAGAGTACAATAAAGAGTTAGAATTCTTAACTAATGGGAAACAAACAAAAGAACCTGTACCATCAGTAGTTGTGGATCTAAACTTGTTCAGAGATGAGGAAGGCCTTCTAAGGTGTAAAGGGAGATTAGACAAATCAAAACTGTCATACAAAAGCAAACATCCAATCCTTTTACCTAGATTTAGCTATTTGACAACATTAATCATCAGAAAAACACACAATGATGTATATCATATGGGGGTACCACAGACACTAACTACATTAAGAAAAACTTATTGGATACCCAAGGGAAGGATCACTGTTAAAACAGTCCTGAGTGAGTGTGTCACATGTAGGCGTATTCATGCTAGGCCCTATAGGAAACCAAATCCTCCTGCTTTGCCAGAGGAGAGAGTTACTCTCAACAGACCCTTTGAGACTGTAGGCATTGACTATACAGGAGCATTGACTGTAGGGGTGGGTGACACTGAACAAAAAATGTACATTGTACTGTTTACATGTGCTGCCTCACGAGCTTTTTATCTGGATGTTGTGGAGGACCTTACAGCAGAATCTTTTGTTGCTGTCTTTAAGAGATTCTGTGCACGACATTCAGGACCCAAGACAGTTTGGACTGACAATGCTACATATTTCAAGGCTGGTGAACAAGTCATCCACGACTTGTTAAGCAATGAACTCACACAATTATATATACAAAATTCAAACATAAAGTGGAAGTATATTCCGGTTGCCTCTCCTTGGTATGGTTCTATCTGGGAGAGGAATATACAAACAGTAAAGAATTGCTTGAAGAAAGCAATTGGCAAAAAACAGATACACTTATTTGGGTTGCTCACTCTCCTGGCTGAGATTGAGAACATCATTAACAATAGACCACTCACTTATGTGAGTGACAACATTAATGACCCGGAACAATTAACTCCAAATCATTTGATTCGGGGAGAACAAGTTAGTCTCCTGCCGGACTACAATATAGACTCTTCAGAAGACCCAAACTGGACTCAACGACATGATGAGCTCCAGACTAAGTTACAACATTTAACTAGAGTTAAAGCTCATTTCATTAAACAGTGGAAAACTGAGTACTTGATGGGTCTAAGGGAGAGACATAAACAAATGACTAAGGAGGATTGGTCTGACACAATTAAGGTAGGGGACCTTGTTCTCATACATGACAGTACTCCAAGACAATACTGGCCTCTGGCTAGAGTTTCAGAACTCAGACCAGGGGCAGACGGGGTAACAAGAGTGGTCAAATTAAGGACTTCAACGGGTGACACAACAAGAGTGGTCAAATTAAGGACTTCAACGGGTGACACAACAAGAGACATTTCTCTTTTGTACCCTTTAGAGTCTGGACCCAAAACAATGGACTTTGGAGAACCTTCTCCACTGACAGTAACAACTGGAGACACTGAACTTCCAGTAACTATTCCTTTGACAGTAGGAGTGGTAACGCATCCTACTACAACATTGACAGACACAAGACCTCAGCGACAAACAGCATTAAAGGCGCGACTATTTTTACAACAAAAAATAGATGCTGGGGAATTGTAATTTTATCTTCTAACTTTCATTTTTTTTTTTTCTTATGGTAAAGACCATAGACAGTTTCATCCTATGGATGTATATTTTCTCTTCTAATTAAATGCTACACCTTCTCCATGAGAAGGTGAGGATAGGCACTGTTAATCACATTAACAGGCATTTACAGTCAAATAGTTAGCTAGTCTACACTCAGACATAAAAATTGGTGACAATGACACCAAAATTTTTATCTCCCGGGGCCCCCAGTATATGGAAAACTGATGAGTGGGTAGTTGGGAGGTAACGAAAATGGTTCACTGAGTAGGTAGGTAGTTAATCTAACAATTATTAAATTCCTTTTATGTCAATAACTGGGTGGATGAAACCAATTGGTTGCTCACCAGAGTTATTCTCCACACTAGTATTTATATACTGTGTGAGAAGAGCGTGCTCGGTAATAGATATACATTACCGCTCAACCAAACCAAGACAACGCTGGTGGAAAAAGCCCCGCGAAGAGGAGAACAAAGGAGAACGAAAACGAACAACGGGGCGAGAGGACGCAACAGGGAAGGGACGAGAACAGACACCGAAGAAAGATCCCCACCAGCAAGTACGCTCTCGACAATTAAACAGGAAGGAGAAAAGAGACTCTCTAATAACTAGCAGTAAGTGACTAATTGTGTTTTTAACCCCGCAAATTAATCACATTAAATTAAACTGGGTCAGACAACTTAGGCCTACATTGTGGCCTAAGACCCAGCATCAACTCATAGCTTAACAAAGGTGAAGGTAGATTGCCCTAACCTAACTTGGTGAGGAATCCTACTGTGGACCTCAATTTATCTGCCCGCTCTGGACCATTTCCGGAATCTCTAGGCTGACCCCTCTAGGCTAGACTTGATCTACTCTATAGTTAGACTGGAGATATAAGGGGTGGGTTAATTGTGGACCAATTCATACAGAGCATTTTTCGCATATATATATATATGGGGCCAGACTTTTAGGCCATTTTGTACTTTATAGTAATTGTTCAGTATTAGTTTTTTTCTCTGGGGAGTTGTTCAACACATGGAGGCAATGTCTTGCCCGGCAACCTACCAGTCCGCTCACCTTGCCCTGCCCCTGCCTCCCCAGACTTTTGGGCAAAAAAAAAAAAATATATATATATATATACAGTATATATATATATATATATCATGCCTATCACAACTAATGGAACACTACAACAACATTATTGATTCACTTGAAAGTAATGAAAACTATGATGTACTATACACAGACTTTGCTAAAGCGTTCGACAAGTGTGACCACGGAATCATAATACATAAACTGAAATATATGGGAATAACAGGAAAAGTAGGGAAATGGATATATAATTTCCTTAGTGAGCGGAGGCAAGTCGTTACAGTACAAGGAGTATCTTCATCAGAATCAGAGGTCCTCAGCTCAGTACCACAAGGAACAGTATTAGCTCCACTACTCTTCATAATCATGCTAACTGACATAGATGAGGACGTTAACAGAGACAGCACAGTAACATCCTTTGCGGATGACACAAAGATCAGTAGAAAAATAAGAAACCCAGAAGACATAGGATCTCTACAAACCGACATAAACAAAATCTACAAGTGGACGGAAGACAACAATATGAAGTTTAACACCAAGAAATTTCAGCTATTACGGTACGGAAAAAGAGACCTAAAGTCCATAGAATATTATACCCCAAATGGACAGGAAATTCAGGGAAATTCCAGAGCAAAAGATTTAGGGGTTGTAATGACAGATGATGCGAAATTTGAAACACAAAATAAGATAGCAGTAAACAGAGCAAAGAGAATAACGGGTCAGATATTGAGAACCTTTAAACGAAGGGATAGGAATGTAATGATTCCTCTACTGAAAACCCTGATAATACCCAAATTTGAATACTGCTCGGTCCTAACATCCCCATATAAAAAAGAAGACATTAGACAGCTGGAGGGGATCCAAAGAAGCTTCACAGCCAAGATCAATGGGTGCAAAGAACTAAATTACTGGGAAAGGTTACGAGAACTAGACCTACTGTATATTCACTGGAAAGGAGAAGAGAGAGATACACCATTATTTACACTTGGAAAATAATGGAGAAACTAGTCCCTAATCTTACTCTGAATCCCATAACTCCCCAAACAACGGTGGAAAGTAGAAGCGGTAGACTGTGTCGTATTCCCAAATTGAAGGCGAGACAGGGAACATCCTTAACCCTGAAAGAAAATAGTTTTGTAGTGAGAGGACCAAAACTGTTTAATCAGTTGCCCAAAGACTTAAGAAACACGATGGGAGTTGCAGTTGAAATCTTCAAAAGAAGACTAGATGCCTAGCTCAGAACAATCCCCGATGAGCCGGGCGCAGAGCTGGGCAATAAATACATTGAATGTATTTAAATACTAAATACATGGGAGAAATGTATTTAAATACTAAATACTAAATACATTTTACGAATGTATTTAGATACTAAATACAAAATACATCAATTGTATTTAAATACATTTGTAAATACATTTTAAATACATACAAATTTTAACATATGCATTCACTAATTCATGAGTAACAACAATATAAAATGCTTGATAAAGGATAAAGAAATAGTACAATCTAATTTCCGATTATATATTTCCCTTTTTAGAACAAAACAAAAACAAAAGAACTTAGAACTTACGATGTTCAACCAGTGACATATTATACTCAACTTTTCCACAGTTTGAATCATGCCAGGGTGGACACGCTGTGAAAAAAATAAACATGAATTACCTAATGAATAATGATCGATAATTCACAGGTCAACAAAAAAAATTTTTTTTTTCGTTGCCAAGGAAATTCGTACGAATTTAGGGTATTTTGGGGTTGCTGAATTGCAAAATGAAAGTAGTTTTTCCTATTTGGCTCTAGTTCTTGAGATAATGAATACCCTCAATTAATAGGAAACGTAACCATAACGCGTGCATATGGGAAACTACCGGAACATTCTAGATGGTGAGACCGAATAAAATGCCATTATGTATTTCATGTGTTTACTTTTGTATGATTTGAGACAATTTCAATGTGATTTGTAAGTAGGCTCAGCCTGAACATTAAATTTTTTGCATTTTTACGTGTTTCAATGGGGTACCAATTATCTCATAAATTAGAGCCAATCTAGCAAAACCGATGTCATATTCGGAATCAGCACCACAAAGTTACCCCAAAATCACTCTAATATGATTGGCAATAAATGAATCAATAATGAATCAATTAATGAATCAATAATCATTGATATCAATTTCTGATAAATTTCTACTTTAGGGGACACGGTGAATTTCGAAATAAATACACCACTCGATAGATCAGACGATTTTAAAAGTTTTTTCATCAATGAATTTTCCATCGCAAATTGGATTGATTGCAACGAGTTAGTTACACAGGCCCACTTAAGGCAGAGCCGTTTTGTACGATTATTCGGTCAATTTCAAGATATTTTTTGATGTCTAAAAAAACACTTACCTTCAGATGAGTGTACAGATTCGTTGTAGCATTGCTTGCAGCAGAGACTTCGTATTTACACAGCAAGCAGGTGCACTTTACCTTATTACCGTCTTTAGATTTAATTTTAAAGTATTTTCCATCAAACAGAGGGTGCACTAAATTGTTATCTGCAGATATATCACTGTTTGATTCACCGGATTTGCTTGTTGAAGCCATGACACGCACACAATAAAGAAATCAACCGCTTTCGACTAAGAGTGGCACACAAGTTCACAACTGATTGAACTGACACGTTGAAACATGAACCATGCTGTACTACACTGTCGACGCGTCGTACTGTGCTAGTACAGAACGTGTATTAAACCAGTAAAAGTATTTACATTTTTATATTTTGAGTATTTAAATACATTGTAAGTTTATTTAAATACTCATTAAAGTATTTAAATACTATATTTAAATACATGAAAAACAATGTATTTATAAATACAGTTCTAAATACACAAATGTATTTAAATACGTATTTAAATACAAATGTATTTAAATACTGCCCAGCTCTGGCCGGGCGTACCTGGCTATGTGAGGTGGAGAGCGTAAGAATCCAACTCACTACTTCACCAGGCCAACTCGAGAGGAGGGGCGACAAGCTTGACCTTCGCGAAACCTTTGTAAGGTTGTAAGGTAAGGTTATAACTTGGTTGAATGGTTTGTTCTTAGAGAAACGTAGTTTAGCGAGGAGTAGGAGGACGAAAAGATGGTACATGTTTATTTACAAACGTTTCTGAAAAGTTCAATTTCCATCATCAGTGCTAAAAAGTTTAAAATCAAATACAAATAAATAAGTATAATAAACAAAAACAAAATATATTAAAATGAACATGCGACAATGGTTACAATGTATATTAAATTAAAATTAAAAGATTAAAAATGAAATAATATAAAGTATAAGAGTGAGGACACTAAGTAAAAAATATAAAACGGTTAAAAGGTGAATCAGAATTAAGGAGGGTGGGGGGTCTTACCAGGTTGCTAACGTTGTGAAAGACTAATTGTACAGAAGATTGGGGATGGTTGGCTTGTTGAAAAAGTCCATATTAGAAAGATGGAGCCAGGCGGCATAATGGAGGATTTATTTTCTATATGAGAGTTTATTTGGCGATGTTTAGGTCGAAAGCGGAACTGTAGTCGTTGAGGGTTGGCTGAATACTAAGTATATAAAGGGACTCAAGTATGCGGAGGTCTATTAGCTGGTTGGCAGAATTAATGATTTTGAAATTGAAGGGAAGTAACGGGTGGTTGTGGAGGTAGCAATGATCCCTTGTTGCTGATTTGGAGGGTTTGTTCAGGGGTTGCGAAGTTCTAGTGGAAATATCACGATGTTCGTCCACTCTTCTTTGGTATTGGCGGATGGTACTGCCAATATAGTTCGCTTTGCAGCGAACACAATTAAAAGCGTAGACAGTGGACGAAGCAAGTGGCTGGGGTGTTTTTTCTTTATGGTTAAGGTAAGATTTGATGCTATTGTTGTTGGTGAAGACAAAATTAAATTTAATTTGGGGGTAAAGCGGGGTGAGTAGGAGACGGAATTCTGAAAATATTTTGTGGCTGATGTGGTCGTAATAGGGAAATGAAAAATATTGTACGTCTTTTTTAACAGTGGGAACTTTAAACGGGGGGGTTGAAAAATATTATTAAGAAAGTTTCTGGTTAAAGATTTTAACAGATGTTTTGGGAAGGAGCAGGGGTGTACCTAAAGTACTTGGCACCCGAGGCGGATCCTTCCTTTGGCACCCCCCCTAAATAATTTTAAAATTTAAACACAAAAAAATATATTATGTTTGCAAGTAGATTTTTAAACAGTACAGTACTGTCATAAGCAAATTGGAAATAAGAAAAATGCAGGACATTAAAAATTCAGTGAACAGGTAATACTGCATTTTATTTTATACAAAAAACACAGGAAATCCAGTCTCAACGCTCAGCCTATTCTTCAAAGGTAAATAGAGAGGATTCATAGTCTCTGCTTTCGAGCCTTAATTTCTGCAAATTGATCAATGACTTCATCAAAATTCACCTTCTTTGCATATTCATCACTATGATACCACATTGTCAAAAATTACTGGACACTGGTATAAGTACCATGATATTGTTATAAACACCAGCACTTTATGCTTTATTAATTATTTAATGAAACATACCTCATGTATGTGGAGTCACAGTGTCAAGTGAACAAGACTTGGAATGTTAGTTGCAGCCAGCTGGCAATGCTCAACAAACTGATGACTAAAACGTCAACAAACGTTCGCCTTTCGATGTAATTTTTATCAAATATTTAATTTTTTATTTGTAAATTTTGTATTGCCAATAAAAATAAAAATTTATTTTATAGTGGAAATTAACATTAAGCTGTTGTAATAGTTTGAACATTTTTAATTTTTTTTTCTTACTTTGGCGAATTTTTCATTTGGTTTAAAACTTGTACTGGTATTTCAACTCTCCCGATGGCACCCCCCTCCTGGCTGTCACCCGGGGCGGACCGTCCCCCTCGCATCCCCCCTTAGTACGTCACTGCACAGTGGTCACAATTCGCCTGGGAGTCCTTTAGATGGGTTTCCATGAGATGAGGCATGCAAAATCTGCTCCGGTTTCTTGCATGAGTCCTTTCAGGTATAAAACTTTGTCCGGGGAATGATTTGATTTAAGGCCCTGAATGTTAGCTAGGATTATTTATATTTTTTCGTTATCATTTTCGCATACATTCGATTCATTTTCCAATAGTGGTGCCGGTTTCGTTGTCTTGTGGTCCTCCGAGAATTTGCCTCTCTTTATGTTTGTCGGTACCTGTTATCCCGATAACGCATGAAGTGGCTTTGTGCGTGCCTTCTGACTTCTGTGCGGCTCTCGGATTCCTACAGTATCTTTGTCAGCTGACTTTGTATTTGTGGATAGTATTTAGCAGCTGAATTGTGTTGGCTACGTCTGAAAAATTGGTAGCCCTCTTTGATGTTCGTTTTTCCTGTTCACCTGGTGCGTTCCTTTGAGGGTGGTGATGGTGGTATATATATATATATACGGGGCTCCAATAAACCTTAGCCCCCCCCCCCCCCCCCCCCCGCCCATGGCCTAAACCATTAGAGGTACAGTAAAACTAAACATACCTTACAAAAGAGAATTTAATCCTGCATTTAATGAGAAACAATTAAAACTTGGTGTTCCCGCCATTGGCTTCCAAGACAGCCTGAATTCGTTTTGGGTAGCTTGCCAAAAGTGACGTGAATAGATCTTGATCGTTACGCAAATTTGCTAAAACAGTTTCAATGTGTTGTGTCATTGTACCCTTCGAAAATCAATTTGCTGCAGGTTCTTCAAACAAGAGACATTCAACCTTGTCCTTTATAATTGATCCAATGTGTTCACAGACGTTCAGGTCAGGAGAATTTCCTGGCCATTCTTCATTTCCAAAGAAATCGATCTCATGGTTCCGCAACAACTGTTGAATGGCTAATGCCTTAAAGCAGGGGGCCTTATCGTGCAGAAGTGTGACCTGATCGACATCCATAACATTGTTTGGGTTTCTTAGAAAAGGAATGACATGCTGGGATAGAATAATATCACGAAAATACTGTCCATCCCAACTCTGACCATTTGGCTTCAGCACCCACATGAGCTTCTTTGCAGTGAACAAAACAAACACACCAACACAGTCTGGACTTTTTAATAATTCGCGATAATGTTCATTGTCATCGATTTCATCTGGTGTTGTGGCCCACACTCGATCATTTTGGTAGTTAGGCCGACGTGTTACGTAAACAAAAAATTTATCGGAGACAGCTAAATGCATGAAATCATCCACATCCCAATCTTCAAAATAATGGGCAAACCACATTCTGTCATCGATGTTAAGTTGAGTTTTTCTTGGCTTTGGAAGTTCATGCCAAGGCTTTAAACCTTGCCTATGACGGTATAGTCGAATGATCTCACCACTAACGATCTTTCTTCTCAACACTTCGATCTCTGTTTTTCCGCTTACGCGTACCGCTTTCAATGATGTCCTTTGTTTCCTGAGAGAGTGGCAAATTTGGGCACCCAGATTTGGTTGTATCCATTTCACATTCATCCAAAGTTTTATTCCAATTTCTTTTGACGAAGTCCTCACGTCTTCGCAACTTTTTGGCAACCCATGAACGTGTTATAAAGGTGGCTCCAGCATCACGAGCTTCCCGAAATGTTATTGCTCGTATGCGATCTATCACACGTTGCCTCTCCGAATCATCATTTAATTGAGAAGCCATTATATTATCACTTTATCAGCTAGAGTAATTTTAATACCTGCAATAAATAAAGAATTTTATATATTTTTATAATCACTAAAAACTATTTCGATATAAGTAAACATGTAAGCTGCAAATGGGGGGGGGCTAAGGTTTTTGGAACCCCTTATATCAGGGGCGTATATTCAGGGTGTGGTAGGTGTGCGGCGTACACTAGGGTTTCTTCTTATATGCAGCTTTCTTCATCCCGGGAAATCCAGGAAATGGTTGTATATTTAGGAGAACGGTAATTTTTTTTATTGTTCAGTGATAAAATACCCTTTTAGAATTGGGATAACCAATTACTTATGCCTAGATGACCACTTTTGCATTGTAATACTTGAATTGAGTTTACCAATCAGTGGTAGCTATTTATTATTTATTAAACATATTTATCATGCTATTCATCTGCAGGGGACAAATAAAAGGCTAAAATATTATATTCCTTTAATTATAATTAAGTGCATTTGCAAATAAAAAAGAAAAAGAAAAAGAAACTTCATTTAAAAAAAATAATTTATACCTTTTATCTCAATATATTTTATTTTAAATTTTTTAGCCAATACAAAAAAATAAAAATAAAATAAACTTCATTAGAAAAAATAATTTCATCCTTTTATCTTAAAATATTTTATCTTAAAATATTTATCTTAAAATATTTAAAGAGTCAATCAACATTTTTAAAATAGCTTCTTAAAAAACATAAACAATCGATACTTCTATCACTAAGACGAGGTCTCAGCTTGGTGATAAATAAACCTGCTGCAGAAAAGGCTCTTTCTGATTCAACAGAGGTTGGTGGAATGGTTTTCAGTGCAAAAAATAAATTCGTGATGTTTGAAGTTCTCTTCCCTATTGTCTCGAATAACTGCAGTTCTTGCTTCAAATGCTTGCTTAAACTCTGAGCAAGATGAGTTGCCTGCGATCGCTAGATAATATACTGAGACTCGGTTCCTTGTATTATACGCAGTGCAAGCGACATTCCCTCGGCCAGTTTTTGGCATACGGGCCCACTTTTAGATTGCTCTAAGTTGCTAATGCTAGTAGGTGTTCATTTAAGAAAGCAGAAAAATAGAATAAAATGTGGTAAATATTATGCAGTTTTCTTTAATTCTACCCAAGAGCCTTCTAATAACAAAAGAAAAACAAATAAATCAATAAAAAATAAATTAAGTCATTTTAAAATTCCCGGATTTCCCGGGATATTTGTCCAATTCCCGGGATTTTCAAATCCAATAAAAACAACCGGGATCCCGGGAAAGAAACCCTAGCGTACACCCACAAAAGCTGTAAAATAATTATTTAAAAAAATTAATAAATAAATAATTAAATCTTTTATACTAAATAATATTTAATAAAAGGTCATGATAATTTTGCATGCATTAATACACAGAACCTTTCTCGCACACTTTAGGGAGGAGATATAGAAGTGAGGACAGGCAGGAGATGGGGGAGATGAAAGGGAGTGTTAGGGAATAGTGGAGGTTATTACTGGCTGAAGTCGAGCGTAGACTTAGGTTTGCCAGGTTTGGCTAATTTCATTACTGGCTGGCTATAGACAGTGATGGGCATCGATACATGAAAATCGCTAAAGCGATACCGATACATCGATACATGAAGAACGTCTTAGGCGATACCGATACGCCGATACTTTCTAGATGTCTTAAGCGATACCGATACCGATACATGCATCGCCGATACATGTATCGCAGGTACATTTTTATAATTATTCATTTAATATGTAGGTATTAGATATTATTGTTTATACTAGTAATTTGTACGCACTGTAAGTAAAATCAACGACATTTTAATGGGTTTTATAGATGTAAATAAAAACAATTGCTTTATTTAATGAAAGTATGTTTTAATTTTGTAGGATACATGAATGACTGAAAATATTACACTAACAATTAAAAGTAATTACTATTACCCTTCAAAAATACAAGTTACAAGTATGAACCTGTTTAAACTCAACACCGAGTGGGCGTGGCCAATAGTGTTGCAACACCAATGAGCGTTTCTATATTATATGAGCGTTTCTATATTATGAGCGTTTCTATATTATGGTTAATTAATCTCAATAACACAAGTACAAACGTGTTTAAACGTTGCGCCGTACTGTGTGACGTGACCAGTTGAGTAGTACTGTCATTAAATAAATATTTAATAATATTATTATTTATGTATATTCATAAATATAACTCAGTAGTGTCATATTATAACATCTATTTAAATATTTAAAAATTCTTATTAATGTATCGATGTATCGAAGTATCGATTTTTTTCGATACATTTAAGAAAATTGACCTTAGCGATACCGATAAATCGATACTTTTGTCAAGTAGCTAAAGCGATACCGATACCGATACAAAAGTATCGATCGATACGTATCGGCGATACATGTATCTAGATACTGCCCATCACTGGCTATAGATATTTCGAAAGTACTAGCCAACGGCCTTTTAGGCTAATTTTGGCCTATTGGGCCTATAACCAGAAAATCTGAGTTAAATTTATATTTTTTTATTATTTTGATTAAAATTTAAATGAATTTTTGAAATAGCCTAAGAGTCATTAGCATAGAAAAAATCTCTAAAGTAGGTAGGCTAGGCACAGCAAAAAACGTAGTGGTATCATGTTTATAATATGTTACTGGACCATAATTCACCAGCGAACCATAGTTCCCTTAAAATGTTTGTTTTTGTAGATATACAATTAGAATAGAAATTAATTTTCTTTCACTTTATATATTACATTAAAAGATAAAATTTCATTATTTCACTTATATAAATTAATGTTTTAATATGATTTCCAAAATATCATCTGGCAATCGTAAGTTACTCGTAACCTTTAGAGAAACATTATTGCTTTTGAACTTTCAGTTTGTTGAATAGGCCCTATAGTCCAGGCAATTTAGAGCAAAAATAGCTTCAACCTGGGCAAAATTGCTTCAGAAGCTTTCTAAACTGTTTCCAGCTCAGGAACCATTGCAGAATAACATATCCAAAATCCGACAAAATTGGAATTCGGGAACACCCCCAAAAATGAAATTCAAAATGGCGGACTGGCAGTTTCCTACGAAATACAATAAATTTTAATTTCGCTTTGTAGAGAGAGTTATGACGTTTTTCTTGATCAGTAAAATGTTTTAAAACACATTTTCGTTTCTAAATTAACCTATATGACACTAAAAATTGTATTAGGCGGCTAGTATTAAACTATGACGTCACGTAATGTAAATAAAATATACTGTATGGAGTGTATGTGAGAATGGACATTGCTACATCTTTATAAACTTATATTATATACAACTCTTTAATTCCTACTACCCACTATCAAATCTGCGTATTTGTGCTTGTCATTTTCTTTAAAACTGTTATTATGTACTCCTTTTAAATACTGCAACACAGTTTATTAATTGTGTTTTCTGTTTCAGACTGACTCGGTGTACGGCTGACTCGGTGTGCGTCCGCCTTCAAGAATGCAGACCCCTGAAGAATTGTGCGTGATTTGTAAGGAGAAATTGGACAGCGGACAGGAAGTGGTTCACATCTCGCAAAAAGGAGCAGATGGTATAAATGCATCCAGCCGCAGCCGTGGAAGCGATGTTGTTGCAACAGCTGGAATAAGTGTTCACGTTGTATGTAGGAAAAGGTTTACGGATAAAAAGACCATTGAAATAAAGAAGCGACAGACCGCAGCCGAGGCAATACCAAGGAAAAGTGCTCGTTTTCATGAATACGCATTTTCCAGTGCTACTCACTGTTTGTTTGTGATACCTTTGTGGACTTTTTTTCCAAACACAAACCAAAATCAGAGCATGTCAAAATAAGAACTACAGAGTTCTCCGAAACCATAAAAAGGTGCTGTGAAAGCAGCTGCGATGAATGGTCGTTTAATGTAAAAGGCCGTCTGGAGTATTATCTTCGTGATCTTCCTGCTGAAGATTGTGTCTACCATCACACCTGCAGCGTAAATTTTCGAAGTGGAAAAAACATTCCTCGCGCATACTCCTCCGACGATCATGATTCGAAGAAAGGGAGACCAACTAATGAAGAGCAACACCAAGCATTCCTTCAGACCTGTGCTTACCTGGAAGAGAATGATGATGAACAACTGTTGATTGGAGACCTAATTTCCAAAATGGAGGAATATCTTCAAGGAAGTCAGAGCTCTGTCTACGAACGCAGGCACATGAAGAGAAAGCTTTTAGAACGTTACGGAGACAAGATCATAATATCAGGTGAAAGTGGGAAGGCAGATGTAGTAACACTACGAGAGACAGCTAATGAAATTCTTATAGATTATCACAAAAAGTCGAAAGAATGTGATATAGATATAGAGCTACAGAAGATTTACCTAGTAGAAGCTGCTGCAAAAATAATCAGAAGTGATATCAAGTCTGTCGACTCGCCTAGAAAAGATGTGTATCCATCTCCAAATGACATCACTGCAGAAAGTGCTCTTGATTACATTCCCAACAGTCTGAAATTGCTATTATCAAAAGCATTTGCGGGACAGGATGCTTCAAGAAAAATAGGTGCAATTGGGCAGAGCATTATGCAAGAACCCGTCCTAGAGGATTACTATGTCCACTACAGATCGGTTTGTCGGTTCAGCTACACCACAACTTTAGGTCAAGGTACCTTATGACGTTCTCCATCAGCTGGGTTACTGTTCGTCGTATGCAGAAGTAACAAGATTCGAAAGAAACGCGGCGCTGGCAAGTGGGTCTGGCTCTTTTACTGTTGATGAAAACACTGCAGTCCTTCTAGCAGCAGATAACGTCGATCATGATGTCTGCACTTTGGATGGGAAGAATACCTTTCATGGAATGGGTATGATTGCCGCAATAACTCCGAAGATCAAGATCCACCCTTCTATTCACAGGCGTAATGTTGGTGACAATGACATTAAGAAGATTGCAACCGTTGACATTAGGGAATATAGACACGCGAGAAGCATGTTGAGGGACATCTCATTCCGCGAACTTCCAGTACCCACTGCCACCATAAGTCGACTTAGTCTTCTCTGGCAGATATCTTCAGCAGAAAGATCAGGTCCAAGTTGGTCCGGAACAATGCAGGCAATTCACGGTGGATCAAGTGTCTCACATCCAGGTGTGGCGTCGATCACGTTCCTTCCCATCATAGATATGTCGCCAACTGACATGACCTGCATATTTTCGACATTACTATATTTGAGCAAGATAGCACGCGATCAAAAGGTCCCATGCATTATTACCTTTGATCAGCCTTTGTTCTGGAAAGCTTCCCAAATCATCAATAAACAGAGAGACCTGCAGGACATTGTTTAATGCTGGGATCATTTCACACTCTGATGAATCTTTTGGGAGCAGTCGGTACTCTTATGAATGGTTCAGGATTGTCTGAAGTACTTCAAGAAATATACGGACCAAATGCCGTGCAACACATGATGTCTGGAAAAGCTGTTTCAAGAGCGATACGTGGTCATATGATAGTAGATGCAGCTCTTAGTACCTTACTAGTCGCAGACGTTTTCCCTCGTAATGAAGATGGAACTCCTCATGACCTCCATAAGGAAGCTTGTGACCTGCTCGACGATGTTATGACCGCCAAACATCATTTGAGGATGTGGAATCTTCGAATGCATTGTCTCAGATTGCTACCACTTTGGATGCGAAGAAAACTGACCTACAATCTACTTGAAACTGGGAAAAAAATAATTGTTGTATTATTGATTATAAAAATCTGTAAAAAGCTATATAACATTATATTTGCGTAATAACTGGTTGTGTTGTATATTGTTGAATTATTTAAAACATTACAACTGAAAGAAAAAGCATCAAATGTATCTCTATAAATAAAAGCGTAAATTATATATTTTTTTTTTTCGTAGGAAACATCCAGTCCACCATTTTGAATTTCATTTTTGGGGGTGTTCCCGGGGTCCAATTTTGTCGGATTTTGGATATGTTATTCGGCAATGGTTCCTGAGCTGGAAACAGTTTAGAAAGCTTCTGAAGCAATTTTGCCCAGGTCTAACTACAAATTGCCTGGACTACTAGTTATGATGTTGCATAATTATTCTGTGGCTATAATGACCGGTGTGTGAAAGTTTCTCTCTGTTTAATTGGAGGTGTTTTTATTAAATTAGCAATTAATAAGTACCACGTGACCACAAAAATTGTCCCTGTTTTTAATCTCTTATTACTCAGTCATTATTGCAGCTTCACAAATGAAATAAAAAGCATTCGAAAGAGAACATTTTAAAGTTTTAATTTATTCTACATGTGTTCAAAGTGACGTCCCTGGACATTCTTACATTTCACACAACGGGAAAGGAAGTTATTTATTACATTTTCCAAAACGCTGCATTCAATGGACTGTACACTCTCTACCACCGCTTGCTTTAATTCTTCGATAGAGGATGGCTCTTGCCTGAATACTTTGTCCTTGACAAATCCCCAGAGAAAAAAGTACAAAGGTGATAGATCGGGAGATCTTGCGGGCCAGGGAAACTGCGAGCGATGAGAAATGAATCTTTGTTCAAAAAATCTTGTTAAACATTCCAGTGATTGCCTAGTTGTGTGGGCTGTTGCTCCGTATTTTTTTTACCACAAAAATTGTCCCTGTTTTTAATCGCTTATTACTCAGTCATTATTGCAGCTTCACAAATGAAATAAAAAGCTTTCGAAAAAGAATATTTAAAAGTTTTATTTAATTTTTTCGATATCCTGGATACGAAATCAGTACTTATAAAAAAATGACAGTTTTATCCACCACAATCATAGGTTATTTGTCGGACATGCAACGTGTTTTCATCGCAGAAGAGATGATCAAACATGGCTCGGTAGTTGCCACCCAACGGTCTTTCAGACGACAATACGGTCAGCAAAGGACCATAGATCCTAAAACGATTCGCAGGATTTTCGCAAAATGGAAACATCACGGCTCTATCAAGAACATGCATAAAGGCAACTCTGGGCGCAGCAAAGGTGTGTGTGAACCGCTGAAAACATTGATTCAGTCGCAAATCAGCTTGAAACGGACAACAAGAAATCTGTGAGACGACTATCAGCTGTGACAGGAATCAAACGGGAAAGCATTCGGAAAATAATCACGTTGGATTTGAGAATGAAGTCATTCAAAATTATGTGTTTGCAACAGCTTAGCGAACAAGACTACCAGCGTCGTTTGATGTTTTGTGAACGCATTGAAACAATAATTGAACAAAACCAGATAAGATTAAGTGACATAATATTCAGTGATGAATGCCACATCTATCTCAATGGGTTCATCAACAGACAGAATTACCGGTGTTGGTCACAAAACAAGCCAAATATACACTTGGAGAAACCTCTGCATTCACCAAAAGTTACTGTCTGGTGTGGTTTGAGTAGCAGCAAGGTTTATGGTCCTTACTTTTTTGAGGACCCAGAGACAAGGAGACCGCTTTCAGTAACTTCAGAATATGTAGAAATGCTGAACACTGTTTTTGAACAAGAAAACTGCAGTAACAAGTGGTTTCAGCAAGACGGAGCAACAGCCCACACAACTAGGCAATCACTGGAATGTTTAACAAGATTTTTTTAACAAAGATGGAGGCGACTCACCTTAAACAGCGACCCCATATAAAAATGGGATTAATTATGCTGAGGAAGAAGAATTCATTCCTCATCGCTCGCAGTTTCCCTGGCCCACAAGATCTCCCGATCTATCACCTTTGGACTTTTTTCTCTGGGGATTTGTCAAGGACAAAGTATTCAGGCAAGAGCCATCCTCTATTGAAGAATTAAAGCAAGCGGTGGTAGAGAGTGTACAGTCCATTGAATGCAGCGTTTTGGAAAATGTAATAAATAACTTCTTTTCCCGTTGTGTGAAATGTAAGAATGTCCAGGGACGTCACTTTGAACACATGTAGAATAAATTAAAATTTTAAAATGTTCTCTTTCGAATGCTTTTTATTTCATTTGTGAAGCTGCAATAATGACTGAGTAATAAGCTATTAAAAACAGGGACAATTTTTGTGGTCACGTGGTATTAAACATTATGGGTAAGTGGAACACGAATTACAGTGAAGCTAGGAAATATAACCAAGCATGGGAAAAAGACCATATGTGGCTAACATTAAAAGATGGATCATGTTTTTGCAAACTATGTCAGTGCACGATTACTAAATTTAAAAAACATAATTTAGTTATGCATTTAAAGACCGAGAAACAAAAAAAAAGAAAATTGTATGAAATCTACAAAATCTGTGGGACAGTTCTTTCCTAACAAAAAAATCTAATGAGTCACTCAAGATTTATTATATAAAACTGAGTGTTTCTGTAGCGTGTCATTGCAGCGTGCGCGCAGTTGATCATCTAAATTCTAACAGATATTATAAAAGATCATGGAAAAGCAGGGTCGGATTTAGACCGTCTTCCACCGTCTTCCGGAAGACGGTCAGAATTTTCACTGAATTTTTTATTATATGATATTTTAATAATATTTAATTATATAATATTTTGATAAATATGATGTAATTTTCCATTGTTTTATTTTTATATCTTTCATTTCATTTAAAAATATGTTATAGCAACTTGAAAATGTACTTCTGCCAAAAAGGCGATAGCGAAAATTTTATGATTTACAATAGTTCCGTACGCATTTTTTACTTTTCAAATTTTGGAAGACGGTCAGCCCAAAAGGCTGGATCCGCCCCTGAAAAGGTAGTGACTTAGAAAATTTGAGGCTACATAGAACGAAATGCTCTTGTTTGATTAAAAATGTGATAAATGTAGCTCTTCGTGAAACGTTGATGGATGAATTGAAGGATGTAAAATATTCTTTATTAATTGATGAGTCCACTGACATATCGTCAACTAAACTTTTATGCTTATGTGTCAGATATTTCTCATATAATAGTAATATTATGAAGACAGAATTTTTAGGAATGATTCCTGTCATTTCGACTACAGGTGCGAGTCTTTTTAATGAAATAGAGAAGTTTTTACAGACTTACAAAATTGATCTACAAAACTGCATTGGCTTTTCGTCCGACGGCGCGAATAATGTATGCCCTATGCCCTATACCCTATGCTGTGAACATGCTAACAGAAAATTGCCATCCAATATCGATTTTTTTAATTTTGGAAATTGCACGTTGGTTTAAATTTAGTTCTCTTCGACGAGCTGATTTCAAGAATATTTTTTCATTAATGAATGATGGCTGCATAGAACCCACAAAGTTCATAACTCCAGTAATACAAGGTGGTTAATTAAAGGTAAATGCATCTACGTAATTTTAACTCAGTGACAAGAAATGAAAACTTACTTCATCGCTATTGCGGATAAAGAAAGAAATTACCATGCTCGTATCATTAATGACATGCTCTCTGATATCAAGAACTACCTGTATTTGACATTCATTTTGCCCATTATTCAAGATTTTGAAAGTGTGAATGCTGCATTTCAAGCAACAAATGTTGATCCATGTAAATTATTTCGTGACCTTGGCATCCCTCATCAATCGCTTCAACGTAAAATTGAAACTAAATCATTCGGAGCCAAATTTGAAATGAATATAACCCTTTAACGCCGGAATTGTTTGTAGGGTTAAGTTATGAATGCGTGTATTTGAAAGGTTACCAATATGTAGCGGTCGTCCTTTTAGGGATAAAAGATGTAGAATTAAGTGAGGTGGATAAAAACACAATTAAAACACGATGTCTTGATTTTTTAATAGAGGCAAATGCACAACTAGAAAAACGGCTGACTGGCAACTTTGGTGTAGCATTAAACCTTCGTTTGTTTCAGCCAAAGGATTGTTTGTGTCAAATCAGAAAAGCCTATACAGATTTTCCCAAATCATTCCATGAGTTTGCAAAAGATGAAGATATTGGAAAACTACAGTAGAAGCTCAGTACAACAAGCTACCCTTTGTTAATTGGAAAGATGAATTCAAAACTACGGAAATTTCATCTGATCCTATTGAATTTTGGGCAAAAGTTAGAAATTATGAAAATGCTTTGGGACTCAAATGCTTCAAAGAACTTGCTGAAGTTGTACTTCATGCTTTCTCCATTCCAATGAGCAATGCCTTTGTGGAGGGTGGGGCACGGGAATCAAGTGTTTTTTGAATAGCTAGTAATCGGCCATTAGGAATGGGAGGGGCGTGCGGTAGGTAGCATTCCATTCCTGGGTTCATAGCATTTAACTTTAACTAACACTCACCTTTATCTTTCAGGTGCCATCATGGAGCAGTGGACGTTAGAACACCGCATGTTCGCGTATGATCATTTTGTTAGGAGTGGCGAGTCAGTGACAGCAGTTCAGCGTGCGTTTCGCCGCAGATTCAACATTCATCGAAATGACTCTGTTCCCGCTCGTGACACAATCTTACGTTGGGTTAACAATCTTCGAACAGGAGGCTCAATAATGAAAACAAAACCGCTGCATAGCCCTAAGGTTACAGTTTGGTGCGCGGTGGGAAAGTTTGGCGTCATCGGTCCCTATTTCTTCGAACAAAATGGGGTTACCGTTACCATAACATCTGGGCGTTACATTGAGATGGTGAACACCTTTTTCATCCCTGAGTTACGAAGAAGGCGTATTGCTCGTCGACATTTGTGGTTTCAGTAAGATGGGGCCACGCCACACACCGCCAGAGCGTCAATGGCTGTTCTTCGCCCCCTGTTTCCCAACCATCTCATTTCGAGATTTGGTGACATTGCATGGCCCCCTCGGTCCCCT
The DNA here is from genome assembly GCA_023014485.1 of Bathynomus jamesi. Taxonomy (NCBI): domain Eukaryota; kingdom Metazoa; phylum Arthropoda; class Malacostraca; order Isopoda; family Cirolanidae; genus Bathynomus; species Bathynomus jamesi. Next base: position 185,998 of record JAJOZX010001319.1, read on the forward strand.
GACTTGTCCACATGTGACTTCTTTCTATGGGGGTACCTCAAGTCACGTGTCTACGAGGACAAGCCCCGTACATTAGATGCATTGAAGGAAGCGATCCGTCAACAAATCATCCAAATCAACAGAGACCTGCTGGGAAGAGTGGAGGCCAATTTTCGTAAACGCCTTCAACAATGCGTCGACGGCCAAGGACATCATATGCCAGATATAATTTTCGGTACATGATTATTATGACATGAAATGCTATGTTCTTACGAATGTTGTTCTACCAATATATTTTCTTTACAAAAATAAATATCATTTTCCTGATTATTCCAAAAACACTTGGTTCCCGTGCCCCACCCTATATATACGAAAAACGGAAAGTACTTTCCATTGAAACGTCTATGCCAAGCACCAGTGATATTATGGTAACTTTGCCCAGCACTCTTGATGCTAATATCGTTGAGAAAGATGAGCAGGTCTTGGATAATATCATCTCTACCCCTTTTTAATTATTAACGTAAGTTTTGTTTTCAGTTTTGTTTTAGCAAGCAGATTATATATATATATATATATATATATATATATATATACACTACAGGTATATATATATATATATATATATATATATATATATATATATATATATATATATATATATATATATATATATATATATATATATATATATATATATATATACTGTGTGTGTATATATATGTATATATAACCTGCTTACTAAACTAAGTATGTACGTACTGTATATTAACATTTATAACATTACTTATAGGTTATACTGTAAATTGGCTAAATTTGGCTAATCTAAAAGAGCAATTTGGCTAGTTTTACTTAAACCAACCTGGCAACCCTGCGGAGTGACAGTCTAACTGACAGAATGACAGTAGCAAACAGCTTGCTGTTTGGTGAGGTTGTGTTTTACAGTGTCGTTTCATAATATAGCCTACTTTTGTCACTTATGCACCGCAGAAAGAGAATCGGATTTGCATAATTCGTTCATTTTTAACGAATCACTATTCTTTGTATGTTTAAATTTCCAATTCTTAATGCATCTCTACATTAGTTTTTTTTCTATCTCGCATATATATATATATACAAAGGTGGGCAGGACCGAGTTCCAAAAGGACCGAACTCCAGGAACTCGGTCCGTGAGTGGGAAAGTCGGTCCTTTTCTCAGTGAGGACCGAAATGAGGAGCGACGGTCCATTTTTAAGCAATTCCGGACGGTCTTTTTTAGTGTGTTTAGTGATTATTTGAAGTTCTAAAGAAGATGGATCGTTTCCTCCAGAAGACTCAGAAAGAGACTGAGACTGAACTGAAACTTGTTTCAACACCTGGAGGAGACGAAGAATCTACTGATGTTAGTGCTTCAACTTCAAGTCAAGCAACTGGAGCTCCTAGCGGAAGAACTGAACCCGGCAATCCCTGGCCGTACCTGGACAAATACTTTGAATACCTGGGCCCCAAGAGTGAGCAGAACCTGGAGGACAAGTGCTTGCTGTGTTCATCAAGTTTAACACGCCTATCCCATCCAGTGCCACCGTGGAGAGGCTCTTCTCTTTAGGGAAGGACGTCCTCAAGCCGAAAAGGTCAGGGCTCAGTGACAGCCATTTTGAAATGCTAGTCTTCTTGAAGGGAAACTCAAGCATTTAACTTAATAACTTTTTTTCATCATCTATGTATTGTATTAATTATAATTTACGTTAATAAAATTAAAGATTTCCGGTGTCTTTAATTTCATTTTTCATTTTAATCAAATTTTTCACTTATATTATATATAAGGACCGAAGACCGAGTCGTTCCTAGGTCCTATCTTCAGAAAGGACCGGGACCGTCGGTCCTTTTTGAGGCCCGGGTGCCCACCTTTGTATATATATAAGAGGTTCCAAAAAACCTTAGCCCCCCCCCCCCCCATTTGCAGCTTACATGTTTACTTATATCGAAATAGTTTTTAGTGATTATAAAAATATATAAAATTCTTTATTTATTGCAGGTATTAAAATTACTCTAGCTGATAAAGTGATAATATAATGGCTTCTCAATTAATTGGTGATTCGCAGAGGCAACGTGTGGTAGATCGCATACGAGCAATAACATTTCGGGAAGCTCGTGATGCTGGAACCACCTTTATAACACGTTCATGGGTTGCCAAAAAGTTGCGAAGAAGTGAGGACTTCGTCAAAAGAAATTGGAATAAAACTTTGGATGAATGTGAAATGGATACAATCAAATCTGGGCGCCTAAATTTGCAACTCTCTCAGGAAACAAAGGACATCATTGAAAGCGGTACGCATAAGCGGAAAAACAGCTGTGCTAAACTTTCTAGAGAGATCGAAGTGTTGAGAGGAAAGATCGTTAGTGGTGAGATCATTCGACTGTACCGTCATAGGCAAGGTTTAAAGCCTTGGCATGAACTTCCAAAGCCAAGAAAAACTCAACTTAACATCGATGACAGAATGTGGTTTGCCCATTATTTTGAAGATTGGGATGTGGATGATTTCATGCATTTAGCTGTCCGATGAATTTTTTGTTTACGTAACACGTCGGCCTAACTACCAAAATGATCGAGTGTGGGCCACAACACCAGATGAAATCGATGACAATGAACATTATCGCGAATTATTAAAAAGTCCAGACTGTGTTGGTGTGTTTGTTTTGTTCACTGCAAAGAAGCTCATGTGGGTGCTGAAGTCAAATGGTCAGAGTTGGGATGGACAGTATTTTCGTGATATTATTCTATCCCAGCATGTCATTCCTTTTCTAAGAAACCCAAACAATGTTATGGATGTCGATCAGGTCACACTTCTGCACGATAAGGCCCCCTGCTTTAAGGCATTAGCCACTCAACAGTTGTTGCGGAACCATGAGATCGGTTTCTTTGGAAATGAAGAATGGCCAGGAAATTCTCCTGACCTGAACGTCTGTGAACACATTGGATCAGTTATAAAGGACAAGGTTGAATGTCTCTTGTTTGAAGAACCTGCAGCAAATCGATTTTCGAAGGATACAATGACGCAATACAGTGAAACTGTTTTAGCAAATTTGCGTAACGATCAAGATCTATTCACGTCACTTTTGGCAAGCTACCCAAAGCGAATTCAGGTTGTTTTGGAAGCCAATGGCGGGAACACCAAGTTTTAATTGTTTCTCATTAAATGCAGGATTAAATTCTCTTTTGTAAGGTATGTTTAGTTTTACTGTAGCTCTAATGGTTTAGGCCATGGGCGGGGGGGGCTAAGGTTTATTGGAGCCCCGTATATATATATATATATATATATATATATATATATATATATATATATACATACTGCCATTTAAAAGCATACCATTTATTATATATAACTTAAATTTTAGGCTTTAGGTACCTTGTTATAATGTTCAGCACACCCTGTTTTGTTAACCACCGTACGCCACTGATATATATATATATATATATTAAGGTGTCACTTATTTGTATGGTAAGAATTGAACGATCAAGAAGTTTCGGTCTGACCCTCTAGAAATGTGACATTGCATGTAAAAACACTGATTATGAAGTTTCATGAGAAAATATTGATATTTAGAGGTCGCTCAAGGCCATTAAAATTTTGATGACGTGTCGTTACTTGTCCTAAATTGAAATGTGCTTCCTTTCTATGGGCTACCTCACCCCAGTATCATTTCAGTCTCCTTAATGGTAGGGTGTGTTTGCATTAGTGTGTGTTATTTTAGTCTTTTAGTCCTCCCTGATATAAAAAATCGCATGGTCATATCTATGACTAGTGTTGATGGACAAGAAAACCCTCCGAAGAGTGTGGTTGTTGACCTGGATACTGTGAAAGAAAAAGGCTTGGAAAACTTTGTAACAAAAAACACAAAATCAGTGTTCATGAAGTTCAACCTCCCAGATGAATTCTTGGAGAAAATTGCTGAGCAATGGGAAAAGGATACCCATTACCAGACTGTGAAAGAGACTAAAAAATCTAACTGTAACAAATGACTTCGCTGAACGTGGAGTTGCTCTCATCCAGGATTTTTCTGGATACCTAACCAAAGATGAAGAACGACTCCAGTTTCTTCTCCAGGTTGTTGAAGACCATCGCAAGCATTAGACATGGGGACAAAAGCATACCTTGAGTTGAGTGGAAATAATGATTAATCATAATAATTACGCTACTGTCTGATGTTAATGTACTTCATCTTAATATTATGATAATGTCTTGTGCACTTCCTCCTATAATAAATTGTTTAAATACATTTGGAAATTGTTTATATTCACACTTTCTGAGAATCTCGTATCCAATACTTCGAAGTCGTTGAGCGAACTCTAAATATTAAAATATCTCAATAAAACTGTGTACAGTGTTTTTACATCATATGGCATACTTTGATGGGGCAGAGCACGGAAACTTAAAAGTTGAAAAATAAGTGACACCCTAATATATATATATATATATATATATATATGGGGTGAATTTTACAGCTAAATGCATGAAATAAATAAGTGATGCACATCCGCAATTAAAAACGAAAAGCTATTTCAAGACCTTTTGTGTATTTAACAGTACACCTCACCATACCCTGAACCCTGGTGGTGCGATTTTTTCATCATAAAAAATCGTGTGTTCGTAGTCGTACATGATATTCCATATACAGTGTGTATGTATGTATGTATATATATATATATATATAAATATATATATATATATATATATATATATATATATATATATATATATATATTAAATATATATATATCAGTGGCGATTTCTTAATGAATGCAACGCATGCAATGCATGTGTTAAATATGTTCTCTTTTCAGATCTAAGTAAGGATTATAATTGACAAAAATAATTTTCAGAAACTAAAAATAGTCTAAGGCTTCAATCACGCATGTACTGGCTATTGGGCGGTGTAAACAAAATTATGTCTTATTTCATTAGACAATTAAGAACATTTTTCTGTACACAGATCGAAATACTTGTAGTTAAAGCATTCACTAATTCAGTCTGGGTACAGAAAAATGTTCTTAATTGTCTAGTGAAATAAGACATGATTTTGTTTACACCGCCTTGCCTTGGGCAATTTTTTAAGGAGACTTCTCACTATCCATAAGATATTTTTTTTGAGCCTCATAGCTAAATTCAAAAGGCAATATGTTTTAAAATATGCTTAGAAAATTTACTTAATATTTTTACTAAAAATAATTAAAAAGCTTCGTTCTGATTTTTTTTAATTAATGAAAATAATACGGCATGCATTCAGTTTTATAGGTGCATTCACCAAAAAGTAACATCTGGCAATTCTGACAAGGCTTCTTTCCAGTACCACAGCCGCAGCATCCACTTGTGTTCGGTGTTCCCTTTTGTGCTTTAGTTATTTTGGATAATCAGTTAAATAAATTATAGCATTGTAGTGCCCATAATGACTGACGATGTGTTTAATCAATTGAAGAGTAGAAGATTTTACTCACTCTCTTTTGATGAGAAAAAGCGCATATTGAATAATGGCAGACCGATTCCACATTTGAATTTAAGCAAAGAAAATAAAGGCTTCACTAGGAAATTTAATCCTAAGCTGTATGATGATGTTCCCTGGTTATGTGGAAATATTTCAAATAACAAATTGTACTGTTGGTCGTGTTTCCTATTTTCAAGAGATAACTCTGTGTGGAATTCTGTTAGTCGTGGATACGACGATTTAAACAATTTACATACTGCAATTTCTCGCCATGAAAAATCTCTTGCTGTCACATAAATGCATTTGTTGATCTTAAAACATTTGGAAAGTCAGAAAGAATTGATTTAATACTCGACAAGCAGAAATCAGTTGCCATTTCCAGACATAACGAAGAAGTTAATAAGAATCGAGAAATTTTGAAACGTTTGATTAGGATAACATGTTTTTTAGGTATGCAAGAATTAGCATTTCGCGGTCACAATGAAGAAGAAAACGCTGACAATAGGGGTAACTATATTGAATTGGTATTTTGTATGGGAGAATTCGATGAAAAGCTTCAAAACCATTTAAAAACTGCGGACTGTTTTTTAAGGGAACATCATCTGCTATTCAGAATGACATAATTCAATCTATTAGTGCAGTTATGTTAGAACAAATAAAACGTGAGCTTATCGACTGCATGTATGTGGCGATTTTATTAGATGAAACATCTGATGTCAGCTGTTTTTCTCAACTCTCTACTGTTGTTCGTTATGTTAATAAACATGGAGATTTTGAACGATTTATAAAATTCAATGACGTCAGCAATGATAGAAGTGCAGGAGCGATTCTGATTTATCTATAAGGCAACTAGGTGAACTGGGCTGTTTGAAAAAATTAGTTGCTCAAACCTACGACGGTGCTGCTGTTATGGGAGCGATCTTAAAGGAGTACAAACAAAGATTAGAGAAACTGTACCAGAGGCTATTTTTCTTCACTGCTACGCCATAAACTTAACCTTGTTTATCCCAAGCTGTCGCCTGAAATTTCCGAATGTATAATTTTTTTTCAGTATTAGGAAGTTTGTCATCATTTTCAGCAGTTCAACTAAGGCGAACTTCAATGCTTGACAAAGTTGTTGGAAAGCGTTTCCCTAAACTGGCTCCAACGCGGTGGAACTATTCATCTCGTCTAGTTGAAAGAGTTAAGGAAAATAAAGAAGATATAATAGATCTTTTAAAAAGCATTCTTGAAAACCCAAAGAAATTTGATGAAAACAAAAAATAGTGCACGCGGATGCTTGCTGGTATCGATACTTTCGATTTAATCTTTTATTAGAAGTATTTTTCTTCAATTTTCCTTTAACTGAATATCTATTTAATGTGCTGCAAACAAAATCTATGGATATTGTGTATAGCTCAATCACCGTTGAAAGCACTATGAAAAAAATCAAACAAATAAGGGATACAAATTTGCAGATATGTGGGACTTGATAACAGAAAGATGTGGTGAACCTGTATGTAAAAGGAAACAGAGTCTTTCTCCCAAGAGAAGTATAGTCAACTATTTCATGAAATATTCGATAATATACTTCTCAAATGAAAGAGCGTTTCAGTTCAATGGAAAAATTGGAATCATTGAGCTTTTAGATTGCAAAAAATTTGAGTTCTATGATGTTACTTTCCCAGAGAGAGCTTTTGAATCTTTGAAAAGAAGCTACAATTCATTTTTTGAGTTTCCTCGTCTCCGTTCTGAATTGTGTGTTTTATATTCGCACAAATCTTTTGCCAAAAAGAATGTTGCTGAGCTCCTAAAATATCTACTGGAAAGCGAAATGCACAAAGGTCTTAAGGAAATATATAAATTGACGAATTTGATTCTAACTATACCAATATCGACAGCAAGTGTTGAGCGATCATTTTCTGCGCTTAAAAGAATTAAAAGTTATTTACGGAGTTCCCAAAGTGAAGAAAGGCTATCTAATCTTGCCTTAATTTCAATTGAAAAAAATTTCCTCAAGAAGCTTATGGAGAATCGAGAGTACTTTTACAATTTGGTCATCGAAGAATTTTGCAGGAAAACTAGGAGAGCAGAATTTCAATTCAAATAATGCTTCACAATTATTTAAGGTAAATTTTAAATTTGTATCTTTTTCTTTAGATCAATTCGGTAACTACTATATATAAATATGTCTAATTTTTTGTTCGCATATTTAAGCCTAACATTAAATGAACTTTCCTTCAAAGAGGTCCCCAAAAGTTTGTAAAACACCTTTAACTTGCTAAGTTCTATGTAAACAATATGCAAAGTTTGGGCAAGAGGGTTAGGCGGATGTTTTTTTTTTTTCCATTCCATAACATTGCATGCCTGAACAAAAATGTCACGAGTCGCCACTGATATATATATATAGAGAGAGAGAGAGAGAGAGAGAGAGAGAGCGGAGGCCTTGCAGAGGGACACAAACAAAATATACAAATGGTTAGAAGACAACAATATGACATTTAACACCGATAAATTTCAGCTCTTGAGATATGGTAGAAATGAGGAAATTAGACTGCATACCATGTTCCAGATAGACAGGTAATTCAGAGAAGCACAAAAGCGGACGACTTGGGGGTAATAAGGACCGATGATGCCAAATTCGAGACACAAAATCAGATAGCAATAAACAAAGCAAAAAGAGTCGCGGGACAGGTACTACGAACGTTCAAAAGGAGGGACAAGATAGTAATGATTCCCCTGCTAAGAACACTGATCATACCAAAACTTGAATACTGCTCAGTTTTGACGTCCCCATATAAAAAGGGAGAAATTAATAAACTAGAAGAAACGCAGACATTTCACAGCCAAGATTGATGGCTGCAAAGAACTCAATTACTGAGAAAGACTCCGTAAACTAAATCTGTACTCCCTGGAAAGAAGAAGAGAGAGATATACTATAATCTACATTATGGAAAATGATCGAAAAACTGGTATCAAACCTCAAACTAAACCCAATTATCATCCAAACAACGCTGAAAACTAGGAAAGGCAGAATGTGCAGTGTTCCCAAATTAAAGGCCCGACAAAGGACCTCCTCAACATTGAAGGAAAATAGTTTGGTTGTCAGGGGGCCATGACTTTTTAACCAGCTTCCTAAGGACCTCAGAAACGTTACAGGAGTCAAAGTTGGTTTACAAGAGAAGACTAGATGCCTGGCTCAGGACGGTACCAGATGAGCCGGGTGTACCTGGCTATGTGCGTTGGAGAGCGCAAGAGAGCAACTCACTCCTCCACCAAGCCAAGCCTAGAGGCGGGGCCACCAGCTTGACCTTCATGTGAAGAGAGACCTACGAACGAAACCGCAACGAGGTTAATGAGGTGTGTATATATATAATGAACAAGAACACCAGAGAAAAAATAAACATCCTTCATGGTTTCATCAGTACCAACATTTCGGAATGCACTAATTCCACCTTCAGGGCTAAAATAATAAGAGACCCAATTTACATAGAAGATATAAATTGCAAATGCAAATTAATTAATAACAATTTAAAATAACAAAGTTAAAATTATAAAAAGGTAGCTAAGAAAAATATAAAAGCATTAAAACTAAAAGGTAAATAGATAAAATAAATAAATAAGTACCTTAAGTAAAACACAGCAGATCTACCGATGATTCATCAGATTGAGGTCTGGTTTTAATTTATAAATCAACAAAGATTCCATAATTTTAAGTTTAAGGTCAGAGCTTCCGGCAGCAAGTACAGCGAAACTAGACTGTAAAATTCGGTGGTTATTGTTGTATGGAAAACTGATACGTGGAGGTAGTTGGGAGGTAACGAAAATGGTTCACTGAGTAGGTAGGTAGTTAATCTAATAATTATTAAACTCCTTTTATGTCAGTGACTGAGTGGATGAAACCAATTGGTTGCTCACCAGAGTTATTCACCACACTAGTGTTTATATACTGTGTGATAGAGTGTGCTTGGTAGTATTGATACACACTACCAATCAACAAACAAACAAAAAAGACGCTGGTGGGAAAAGCCGGAACAAAGGACTTGCATGAAGAGCGGCATTGCGAGCGAAGGAGATTAAAAACATCACCAGAAAGTGCGCTCAGAAATTAAGCAATAGACGAAAGACTCCAATAGGAAATCAGGCCTGACTAAGGATACCAGGACTCATCTAATAACACTCAGTAAGTGAACAATTGTATTTCTAAACCCCAGTTTAGTGGTAACATTTAAACTAGGTCGTTAAATTAGGCTTACATTGTGGTCTATATGGAAAACTGATACGTGTGGGTAGTTGGGAGCATAGGCGTATGAGATGGCACTTTACTGGGGGGGGGTGGAAAAAATTTGCCCTGAAAATTTTCAGGGTGCCTTGATTTCCGCATAAGCACTATACTATGTGTAGCATAAAATAACACAAAGGTTAGAGGATGAGTAACATATATTAAAGCCTTTTTGATATAAAAAACATTACAATTTACAAAAATGAGATAAAATTTTGCTACAAAATTTCTAAATGACAAGCAAAACTACGGCATTGCAGTTGATATAGAATTCAGTAAGTCCTCAACTTAGTTTTAATTATTAACTACAAGTATAGTAGCAAGTAATTCATTCACCTCAAGAAGCAAAAAAAAAAAGAAAGGAATGTCAGGGAAAATCTGCCCTGAAAATTTCAATATTTGCCCTGAAAATACTCAATTCCCTAGTCCTGATCCCCCGCCTCATACGCCTATGGTTGGGAGGTAACGAAAATGGTCCACTGAGTAGGTAGGTAGTTAATCTAACAATTATTAAACTATGATAATAAAAACCCACTCTAATAGACAGAGTTTATTTCCACAACAGTTTCGATGCCCACTGGCATCCTTTTCGAGTGGATACAGAAAAACGAATGAACCAAAAACAAGAGGGGAAACAGTCCAGGGACCATTAAGAAATTCGCACCTAGGTTAGATCCCGTTCTCCCGACACTGGAAGGGCATTTTATTACAGGGTCCCGCTTATAAGTACATTCGCACAAATTAAAACTATCTTCTTGTTCTATACATACAGATTCTATTATTTTGACATAATTACTGTATTTATTATTGCATTTACATTTTTTTAACATTTATTATTATTACCTTTACACTAATTATTACATTATTTTATTACCTTTATTATTACATTTACTGCATTTATATTTATTTCCACATTTATTACTTGCATTATTTACCGAGAAAAAACAAAAAAAAAACGAATGAACCAAAAGCGAGTAAGGAAACAATCCAGAGACCTTTTAAGAAATTCACACTTAGGTTAGAACCCGTTCACCCGATCCGTAAGGGATTTTTTGACAAAGAATCTCATTAAAGGGTCCAACTTATAAGTACCTTCGCACAAATTAAAATTATCTTCTTGTTCTATACATACAGAAGGCATTATTGGTGACACAGAGTTTTATCAGTTCTAAAAATACAGATGTGGTCATGCCTAGTTCTACGTTACACTGTCGTTACATGTTGGCAATTTTCTATCTAAAAAACTAAGTACATCATCAATGGGAACTTTCGTAAACAAGGACTCAACGTCAAAACTGATCATTCTTCCCCGTTTTAAATCTAAGGACATAACTTTGTTAATAAAGTCACAGGAATTAGTGATGTGCGAGCCTGAAAATTTACTAACTAATGGGGACAATTTATCTGCAAGAAATTTAGATAACCTGTAACTAAAGGAACCCCTGTGTGAAATAATGGGACGGAGTGGTATATTAATCTTTTGGGTTTTGGGTAAGCCGTAAATGTGGGGGAGTTTGGGGTTAATCTGTAGAGATCTTAGGGTCAATCGTCGGGACATCTTTTAATAAGTTCCTGATAGTTTTGTTGAATTCAGCAGAAAGACGCTTTAGGGAGGACGATCTCACTTTGGTGTAGATGAATTCATCACTAAGTAACGCTTCCATTTTTTTTGTTTATAATCACACTTGTCCAAAATAACCACAGTGTTACTTTTGTCCGCTTTAGTGACAAATATTGCTTCGTTCTTCCTGAGCATGTCTAAAGCTAACCGGAATCTTTTGGGAATCGAGTCCATTGAGTTGAAATGTTCCAGAAACTTGCTCAGAATCAAACCATTTAAACACGGTTCCTTTAGTTACAGGTTATCTAAATTTCTTGCAGATAAATTGTCCCCATTAGTTGGTAAATTTTCAGGCTCGCACATCACTAATTCCTGTGACTTTATTAACAAAGTTATGTCCTCAGATTTAAAACGGGGAAGAATGATCAGTTTTGACGTTGAGTCCTTGTTTACGAAAGTTCCCATTGATGATGTACTTAGTTTTTTAGATAGAAAATTGCCAACATGGAACGTAGAACTAGGCATGCCCACATCTGTATTTTTAGAACTGATAAAACTCTGTCACCAATAATGCCTTCTCCTTCGGTGAAGAATTTTATTTGCAACGTTTTGGTATGGGAATGGGGTCCCCTTTATCCCCAATACTGAGTACATTATACATGAAATATTATGAGTCGGAATTGTTGCAAACAATATGGCCCAGGAATCTAATTTAGTTTCGTTATGTAGATGATATTTTCTCATTTTGGCCTGACCACTGGAACAACTTTGACACTTTCTTTCAGTCATTAAATAATCTTGTTCCCTCTATTAAATTTAAATATGAATGGGAGAACGACAAACAATTACCTTTTCTAGATATTTTGGTCATTAACGAAAGCGGAAAGCCCAATTTCACGGTCTATACGTAGAAAACCTACTCATTGTAATTCGTACATTCATTATTTTTCATATCATGATGAAGGGGTTAAAAGCTCAATTATTTCTTCCATGTTTCTAAGAGCACTCAGGATTTGTAGCCCACATTTGCTGGACCCAGAAAATTCAAAGATTTGGAACATTTTTAAGGATTTAAAATATCCTGAGTGGTTTATCAGAAAGGCGTATTTTAAAGCCAGAAAATCTTTTTATGCCCCTCGGGAACCTTCAGTTAACCAAAAACAATATGTGAGTTTGCCTTACATTGCCAGCTTAGAAAGAGTAAAACCGTTGACGAAAGATTTTAAGTTTGCTTTGGCGTTCAAATATTCGTCTACCGTGAAAAGTAAATTGGTTAGGAATAACGTTGCAAAACAGGACCAAGCCTGTGTCTACAGCATTCCCTGTAAAAGTTGTGATTTAGTATACGGAAGAGAAACTGGAAGAAATATTGAAATCCGTATTAACGAACTCAAATATGCCTTCAGAAGTTGTAATACTAATAATGCCATTTTTTATCACGCCAGCCAAAATAATCATGTTATAGATTGGGAATCAAGTAAGGTACTTTATAAATGTAATAATTATGTCAAAAGAAAAATAATAGAATCTGTATGCATAGAACAAGAAGATAATTTTAATGTGTGTGAAGGTACTTATAAGTTGGACCCTTTCATAAGATTCTTGGTCAAAAAATCCCTTACGGAGTCGAGTGAACGGGTTCTAACCTAAGTGTGAATTTCTTAAAGGTCTCTGGGTTGTTTCCTTACTCGCTTTTGGTTCATTCGTTTTTTTTTTCCTCGGTAAAATGTAAATGGAATAATAAACGTAAATGTAAATGTAATAATGCAAGTAATAAATGTGGAAATAAATATAAATGCAGTAAATGTAATAATAAAGGTGATAAAATAAATGTAATAATTAGTGTAAAGGTAATCATAAGAAATGTTAAAAAAATGTAAATGCAATAATAAATACAGTAATTATGTCAAAATAATAGAATCTATATGTATAGAACAAGGAGATAGTTTTAATTTGTGCGAATGTACTTATAGGCGGGACCCTGTAATAAAATGCCCTTCCGGTGTCGGGAGAACGGGAATCTAACCTAGGTGCGAATTTCTTAATGGTCTGTGGATTGTTTCCTTCTCGCCTTTTTCATTCGTTTTTCGGTTTATAATTTCTGCATAATAAACAACAATATAATAATCAATGTAATAATAAATTTATAATTCCTGTAATAAATAATAATGCATATTAAATGTAATAAATTTAATAATAAATTGTAATAATTATGTGAAAAAATAATAGAATCTGTATGTATAGAACAAGGAGATAGTTTTAAATTTGTGCGAATGTACTTATAAGCGGGTCCCTTTAATAAAAATGCCCATCCAGTGTCTGGAGAACGGGATCTAACCTGGTGCGAATTTCATAATGGTCCCTGGACTGTTTTCTCTCTTGTTTTTGGTTCATTCGTTTTTCTGTATCCACCCGAAGAGGATGCCAGTGGGCATCGAAACTGTTGTGAAAATAAACTCTGTCTATTAGAGTGGGTTTTTATTATCATATTTTGACCTTCACGTAAAAAAAAGTGAAGTTTTTTGCATTAATTATTAAACTCCTTTTATGTCAATGACTGGGTGGCTGAAACCAATTGGTTGCTCACCAAAGTTATTCTTCACACTAATATTTACATACTGTGTGATAGAGCGTGCTTGGTAGTAGACATACACTACCGATCAACCAACAAACATAAAAGACGCTGGTGGAAACAGCCGAAAAACAAAGGACTTGCATTAAGAACGGCATGGCGAACGAAGGGGCTTGAAAACAGTTAAAAATCCCCACCAGCAAGTACGCTCTCAAAACTTAAGCAACTAGAAGGAAACTCCAAGAAGAAATCAGGACTTATCTTATAACACTCAGTAAGTGAACAATTGTATTTCTAAACCCCAGTTTAGTGATAAGTTAGGGCAGTCAAAAGTTGACCGAAAAAATTAAGAAAGTTGACCTTACGAATTGAAAAAATTGACTTATAAAGTTGCCTTTACTTTCAATAATAAAAACGATACTTTAATTGCTTATTTTTGTTCTTCTACATCAGTTGACCGATTGTGGTAAATTATGAAGTATTTGCCGACATTTTCTGGCAAAAAATTGCGATCCTTACTTAATAATTTATTAAGCATGGAGAAAGATCTCTCTACAGCGGCAGTTGTTGGTTGACATTGCAAAAGCTGACCATAAACTGTTGGTGAGATTTCAGGTCTACTGAGGTTAATTATTTCACAAATACCATTTGTCTTGAGTCTTGTTTCAATGTATTGTTTGACTGAACACATATCTTCGCCAAGGTTGATAGAAGAAATGGTTTCATATGCCTCTCTAATGGTGCAATCAGATGCTTCCATCCTAGTCACTAAGCTAGCAATCAAACTATAATTCATTTTGATTGACATTAGTTGCTTTGGCAGTTTTTCATTAGCAACACTCTCTTTAGCCTTCTGAACAATGATTCCTTCATCTTCAAAATTTTCAACAATTGTCTTCACATTTGGAAAATTGTCTGCATAATAAAAAGCAGCGTTCAGCCAGCTTGCCCAACGTGTTACAATCGGTTCTGGAGGAGTTCCTATTTCAGCAAACAATTCCTTCCTTCTTTGGTTTTTAAGAGTAGAAGCCTTGACACATGCAATTAAAGTGTCAACATCACTATAAAATGCTCTTATTTGCATCGCACAATTATGTAACAGATGCGCAAGACACGTTACATGGAAAAGTCTTGGAAAAAGTTGCTTGAGTGTCGCTCCAGCTGACACCATGTAATGAGCTGCATCAGACAGAAGTAAGCAGAAATTTTCTCTTGGTATCTCGAATTCTTTTACAGTATCGTCAATCTTGTGTATGACAGTTCGTGCATTAACATTTCCAAGAAGAACATCGCACCTGATTAAATATGTTTTCTTGGGAACATCAATAGATCCAGCAAGTATGTTCAAATATTTTGAGCCCCTTACTTCACTTTCATCAACAATTAGGGAAACTAATTTACCCTCTAGCAAATGTTTTATTCTACTTAACTCGCTTTCTGCCTGTTTCATTGCTATTGATCTGCAAGTTGACACGCAAGGCACTGCTACACCTAATTCAGAGAACAATTGTTTCACATGAGGGTTGCTCAACTTATGAAGAGGTATGTTGGCTGACAGAAATGTAGTCACAAGTTTTTCCGAAAAATCTGAAGACTTGTACTTTAAAAGGGTTTGCGTCTTTTCATTTCCCACATTTTGGTCTATACCACGCTGGTGCTTTTGGGTAGAGCGATGTTTATCCACAAAAAAGGATTTGTCATGCTTGACCACAACACAACAAATCTGACAGTATAGCTCATTTTTTCCTGAACAAATGAATTCATCAGGATATTTTGCAATTATAGCGCGCACTTTAGCAATAGAACTAACTGCAACTTTTGGCATTTAAATATCTGAAATCAAAAGAAATCGAAATCAGTGAAATCACAAATCAGAAAAAATCACAAATCAAAAATGGTAACCAGTAACCACAATACATACAACACAACCACATCCAAAACCAGAACGGACATAACTGAATAAGACAAATACGAGCAGCGAAGTTGCCAGTTAACCAAAATGATGCCAATTTTTAGTTATTTTAATTATTTATTCCAAAAAATTGACTTTATTTACCTCATTGCTATTTTTTGACCTAACAGGTAAAAGTTGACTTTTGGTTGACCTATTAACTTTGGTAATATACCCCCTAAAGATGTTTTTATTGCATTTTCAGTCGTTTCAGCGAAAAGTGCCCCATAGGAAACAATTTGACTTTATTGACTTTTGACCGCCCTAGTGATAACATATAAAGTAGGGCCAGTTAAATTAGGCCTACATTGTGGTTTAAGATCTAGCATCAACTCATAGCTTGACAAAGGCTAAGGCAGTGATGGCGAACCACTGACACGCGGGTCAAGTGTTTTCTTTAATTTCTCAAAAGATATGTTGTTTCAATTTTCATTTTACATTGTGAGCACAGTAGATAAATTTATTTAAGTTGTGTTGGCTCACAAGTTTTTATTATCTTTCTTATGCATGAATAAAATATATGATACAGTGTTATGCCCTATTAATCAGAATTAACTAAGTACCGGTAAGGATTACAATACATCTTGGAAGTTGCATAAAAAAAGAAAAATCATACAATTAATTTTGCAAAGCATGACACGTATCCTTTGGTAATGTTAGTGCTTCTAATGGCCTGTTGGAGTGAGGGAGCCTGAGCCTGTGATGATCCTAATTTCTTATATATATATATATATATATATATATATATATATATATATATATATATATAATATATATGATGAATAAACCACGAAGGAAAGGAAACACAAAATGGTGTTCAAGCGCTTTCGTCTAATGACATCCTCAGGAAGTACATAAAAGGGTTACAGCCTATATATAGGTTACACAAATAAAAAAAAAATAATAATAATAATATATATATATATATATATATATATATATATATATATTATATATATGTAAAAAGTGAACAATGAACAATTCCTATACCATCGTTATATGGATTCATTGTCTTCATGCAGTACTTATGTTCGTATAGTTTTTATGTTCGAATGTCCATTTTTACATAAGAAACCAAAATCGCCTAAGCGAGTTTTGGATAGAATTTCGATTTGCACTTCTTTATTCATTACTGTATTTCTCTAATTCATCTTTTCTAATAATGACTTATACACTATGACGTCATAAAATAACTTTATTCTCTTTACGTTTCCCATACTTTGTACACTGAATCACGTTCTTAGTATTTGGACATCTTCCGTATTCAATGTATGGTAAATTCTTTAGTAATAATGTTGTGGTGTTATGTAGTATAAATATTATTATTCAACCACATTCATCTATACGTCATTAATTTCCCTTGATCATTATCCTATATAAATTTTATTAAATATTCATTTTTACTCGTGTCAATCTGTGAAATGCAAAACTTTTGCCTTCGTTCGAAAACGCAAAAATACGTTCTCGTATTATTTTTTTCATTTTTATTTTTAACTATATCACCTCCCGCATTGAACTCAAAAATGCTGAGTTAAGTTATCAAATTCCGCTCACTACGACAGAATCGAACGCTTATCAGAGAGGCATACAGATTTGTAAGGAAAAAATATCGATTTTTAGCACAAGATCAAATGAATTATAAAAATACAAATTTATACTGGAAATCTGCCCGGGTTTTAACACTCTGCCTTTTATGGTTAAGTTTCGATGTATGTAAAAATAAAATGAAAATTAAAAATTAATAAAATAGCATACAAGTTTACCAAAGATTTAGCGTTCTACCCTTCTTATCTAAATCTGTTTTGAAGGAATTCAAAACAACAGGATCGAGTTGAAAAAGACCTTTGCTTATGTTGAAGTTATTTGAAAGTTGGATAATGGCAGACTCAAGAATATTTCTATTAACAATGTTGCTAGAGTGGAATAAAACTGAAGCATTATTCCAATCAATACAGTGGGATAACTCTGACAAATGGATAAAAAGGGCACTGGACAACTGTCCTGTTCTAACGGAATATTGATGCTGTTTTATACGTGTGTGCAAATCCTTTCCCGTCTGACCTATGTAAAAGGAATCACATTGTTTACAACCAATTTTATAGATAATGCCTGAATTATTGGTAGGGCTATTTTTTACTATGATATTTTTCACAATATTGTTATATGAAAATACTACATTAATATCCAAAAGTTTAAGTAGTACATTAGCAATGCCTAAAAAGC
This sequence comes from Bathynomus jamesi, assembly GCA_023014485.1. Classification (NCBI taxonomy): domain Eukaryota; kingdom Metazoa; phylum Arthropoda; class Malacostraca; order Isopoda; family Cirolanidae; genus Bathynomus; species Bathynomus jamesi. Next base: position 204,002 of record JAJOZX010001319.1, read on the forward strand.
CCGGGAAAAATGGAAGTACTAAAATATTTTTTGACAAAGTACGAGTGTTATTATTGACACGATAGAAAGTTCGTTTTGCCTTGTTGAGACAAGATTCCATAAACGCAGATGGATAACACAGATCACTTCCAATACCGTTGATTTTTTCCAATTCGGCATCGATGTATTCCGGACTGGCGATCCTAAGGGAGCGGAGAAACATTGATGAAAAAATGGCCTTCTTAGTGGGGGTGTCATGTCCCGAGTAAAAGTGTACGTAGGACAAATTGTTTGTTGTTTTCCGATAGATACTAAACTTAAAACCTGGGCTTTCCCTATGTACACGCACATCCAAAAATGGGATTGAATTGTCTTGTTCCACTTCTAAAGTAAACTTAATGGAGGGGACTTGATCATTTAACTGAAGGAGGAAGTTATCCAGGTCACGATTCATGGGCCAGATACACAAAATATCGTCGACGTACCGCAACCAAGGGATGCCAACCCCTGGATTTTCGCAATGTAAGTACCCTTGGTTGCGGTACGTCGACGATATTTTGTGTATCTGGCCCATGAATCGTGACCTGGATAACTTCCTCCTTCAGTTAAATGATCAAGTCCCCTCCATTAAGTTTACTTTAGAAGTGGAACAAGACAATTCAATCCCATTTTTGGATGTGCGTGTACATAGGGGAAGCCCAGGTTTTAAGTTTAGTATCTATCGAAAAACAACAAACAATTTGTCCTACGTACACTTTTACTCGGGACATGACACCCCCACTAAGAAGGCCATTTTTTCATCAATGTTTCTCCGCGCCCTTAGGATCGCCAGTCCGGAATACAGCGATGCCGAATTGGAAAAAATCAACGGTATTGGAAGTGATCTGTGTTATCCATCTGCGTTTATGGAATCTTGTCTTAACAAGGCAAAACGAACTTTCTATCGTGTCAATAATAACACTCGTACTTTGTCAAAAAATATTTTAGTACTTCCATTTTTCCCGGGCTTTTTAGGCATTGCTAATGTACTTAAACTTTTGGATATTAATGTAGTATTTTCATATAACAATATTGTGAAAAATATCATAGTAAAAAATAACCCTACCAATAATTCAGGCATTATCTATAAAATTGGTTGTAAACAATGTGATTCCTTTTACATAGGTCAGACGGGAAAGGATTTGCACACACGTATAAAACAGCATCAATATTCCGTTAGAACAGGACAGTTGTCCAGTGCCCTTTTTGTCCATTTGTCAGAGTTATCCCACTGTATTGATTGGAATAATGCTTCAGTTTTATTCCACTCTAGCAACATTGTTAATATAAATATTCTTGAGTCTGCCATTATCCAACTTTCAAATAACTTCAACATAAGCAAAGGTCTTTTTCAACTCGATCCTGTTGTTTTGAATTCCTTCAAAACAGATTTAGATAAGAAGGGCAGAACGCTAAATCTTTGGTAAACTTGTATGCTACTTTATTAATTTTTAATTTTCATTTTATTTTTACATACATCGAAACTTAACCATAAAAGGCAGTGTTAAAACCCGGGCAGATTTCCAGTATAAATTTGTATTTTTATAATTCATTTGATCTTGTGCTAAAAATCGATATTTTTTCCTTACAAATCTGTATGCCTCTCTGATAATCCTTTAATTTTTAATTTTTACTTCTCCGTTTATTGCATATATATATATATATATATATATATATATATATATATTTTTTTTTTCTTTTTTTTTCTTTGTGTAACCTATATATAGGCTGTAACCCTTTTATGTACTTCACTGTTCCTGAGGATGTCATTAGACGAAAGCGCTTGAGCACCATTTTGTGTTTCCTTTCCTTCGTGGTTTTATTCATCATAAATATTTTTCACGTGTTACTTTCGTGAAATAATTTTCATATATATATATATATATATATATACACACATACACACAGTTAATTACATTAACTACCTAATTTCGGGCATTCTTTGTTGTAACTTAAAAATTCGGGCAAATTTGTATTAACCCCCCCATAAAAGATTAGGTGCCGTACGCCTATGGTTGAACCTATGTAAAAAGTGTACTGGCAGGGACATTATAAGAAAGACTGTAAATCAGGTTAAGATTCAATTGTAAGTTTTGTAAAAGTTCAAGACATGTCACATCAATGTGTGAGTCACTGAAGTGTCCAAACAACAATACTCAAACGCAAAAGATACCTCCTCCAAACAAAGATAATCAAGAAAATGCCACTTTCATGGGACATTCTGTTTGTTCAAACGACATAGCTAAAAACACTGAGGTTCTTTTACCAACTATTACTTACAAACATTTGTTTTACAAATTTTAGTCAATAAATTAGGTTTGACACCAAACCCAAATTGAGGTGACGTGTGTGTGTGTATATATATGTATTAGTAGTCATCCCATAAGTAATGCGGCATTTTTAAATTTTTTTTTTTTTCCATTTTTATCATTATTTTACGGATAGAAATCAAACAACTCTTTGAAGTTATTTATATTTAAATAAATATTTATTTAAATATAAATAACTTCAAAGAGTTGTTTGATTTCTATCCGTAAAATAATGATAAAAATGGGAAAAAAAAAATTAAAATGCCGCATTACTTATGGGATGACCTAATATATAGTCTAAAAGTCACTAAAGGGAAAAGTCACTAAAAGAAAGCTGAATGGCAACACAAAAGGATAAACAGCGGAACGCGGTCTCTTCGTTTGTTTGGGCTGGACTAACAGCATGGTTATTCGTATCTGACTAAATCGTTGGTGCTAAGTTTAATTTGGTGATGTTGCTAAAGTGTTATAGTGTAAGCAGGAAGTTGTTAAACAGTATATAAGTGTAGGGGTAATGTCTATAGCTTCTAAATTAGTAAAGTTAGAGAGTTAGGTAGGCGCTTTGTAGGACGCTGGAAATCTATGCTAGACTCTAAAGAAGATCTAAATCAAAGCACCAGTAAGTACCTTTGTTGTTGTTTAGAAACCTAGTAACTTGGCGGGATCACTAACCCAAGTTATTACATTTGGCGACGAGGATGGGATTTAATTTGGCTTATTGGGTTCAATTTGGTTGTTTGGAAAATTGGATGTAGCCTAGCCTAGGTGGGTCGTTCGATTTGGTTGGTTTGTGTGGGTAAGCTACCGTACTATAGCTTAGGTCCCGCCGGCCTAACTAATACTAATTCCTACTCAACCCTAACTCTAATATTAATTCCTACCCAGCTCTAACTCTAATACTAATTCCTACTCAGCCCTAACTCTAATACATTTTACTATTCAGCCCTAACTGAGGAGTAACTAGTTACTGTAGTTCTACGCTCTAGATAATGTTATCTACAGTTAACTACAGTAACAAGTACATCGTATTCTGACATGCTTCGGAATGAGTTAAAGCAAGCAATTCGCACAAAACCGAGAGGGAGATTGTCGGAAGGTGTTATTCTGTTACACGATAATGCGCGCTCTCATACCGCTGCACAGACTAAAAAAATGCCTTCAAGAACTTAAATTTGAAGTTCTCGACCATCCAGCCTACAGTCCAGACCTGGCACCTTCGGATTTTTACCTGTTTGGACCACTAAAAGACGCTTTGAGAGGTCAGCGATTCCAAGGCGATGATGATCTGAAGGAGGCGGTGCATGACTGGCTTCAAACACAGCCAAAAACATTCTTTTGTGATGGCATTAGGAAGCTTGTAGATCGCTGGACTAAATGTATTGAGAAACAGGGAGACTGTGTTGAGAAGTGATGGGTTTATAATCTATCAGATGTGAAAATAAAAAGTGCGGATACTTATTGAATTACCCTCGTAGTACAATGTCTCTCCCTGCTAATACTGAAAATATAACTGGGACTGAGAATATGGTCAAATTATGGAAGGAACACTACAGTGAGTTATTCAACTTTGTACAGAAGAACAATAATGTTAATTGTGATGCTACCTATAGTCCAGATATAAGAGTTAATGTATTTGAGACTAAGCAGGCGATAAAATGTTTAGATTGTAACAAATCATGTGGTATTGATGGTATCTCTGCTGAGCATCTGAAATTTAGTAGTAACAGATTAGTGTTTCTGTTAGCTTTGCGCTTTACAGGTTTACTCATACATGGTGTTTTGCCAGATACAATGTTATCCGTTGTTTTGATGCCAGTACTAAAATATAAAAAGGGTAAAATCAACTGTAATAACGTGGGTTGTTAGATCCCGTTAGGTATTAGGTTATTAAATAGACAATAAAGGTAATTACAGGTGCACACCATTGGTGCCAGCACCCCACAAACGACCTACGTAAATAGCTAACCTTAGTAATTTAGAAGCTATAGACATTACCCCTAACTGATATAATAATTATAATTAGACAACTTCCTGCTTTCCTTATCCACTTTAGAAACATCACGAAACTAAACTTAGTACCAACGATTTAGTGAAATACAAAAATTCATGCTGTTTAGTTCAGCCCAATAAACGAACAGACCGCGTTCCGCTGTTTATCTTTTTGTGTTGCCATTCAGCTTCCTTTTAGTGACTTTTCCCTTCAGTGACTTTTAGACTATATACATATATATAGATACACACATCACCTCACTCCTCCCCTACAAGTTGAGTCTGTCAGGGGGGGTGAGAGACCCTAGACGACCTGTGGAGCGGGGTTGATGTAGTAGGAATAGGTGCAACCTGCTTAGGCGGGCGAATTGAACCATTTTCAGAAGGATCAGGTCTCCCTTCTGGAAGACTCTGGTCATCCTGCAATTCACGTTCCCATATCTGGTCCTGATGGCGTTTAATAGAACGATCACCTTCTAGTTGGCACTTGAAGGAAACAGAGCCCATTCTCTCCTGCACCGTTGCAGGAACCCATTTTGGTCCAGCCCCATAGGTGCGAACAGGAGCGGCTTGCAGGTAGGCACTGTGGAACTGCAGCACCCCCATGATCTTATGATCTTTATATTTAAATATTTAAAATAGCCTCTCTGATTGTTTTTTTCAATGAACTTTGAGTTTTTAAATCAGATTATATCCTTTTTTCCTTAAACTATTTCAATGCCGAACGAATGAATCACGAAAGTAGCTTCAGCCTTCCCGTGGAACTATGTACTTAACAGTTCCAGATTTTGTTCGAAACGCTTGAAACCTCGGTGGCGGACGTACGAAGAGCGAGTCAGAATCGCGGGTTTAAGAGGATCCAAAACACTGTGGACAGAGCAGTGCCGATTTGTTTGTTTGACGTGGTAGTTGTGTCGCTCTATCGTTTGCTAATTCGAAATTTAATTTCCGAATTGCATTTATCAATGATTCGTTATCATTTATTTTTTGTCGTGAGATTGAAGTTAATTATATAATAATTGGATTATTTACAATATATAGCTTTCATTTCTTAGAATATTTTTTTCGCAAGTGACTTTTTGTTTTTTTAAATTTTAACTAGGCGCCTATTCTATTATCATGGCTGCGCTAGCCCCAGAAGTGAGTCGGGTGACAGTGAGTAAAATTCAGTCTCGTAATTTTTAACAGTTATCTCTTCAAGAAAAAATAGCTATTAAAACTGAAGGACGCCCTACACCAGAAATTCAAATATCTCAGCCCGGAATAAGTAACAATAAGAAATATATTCGTAGTTTTAATTCAGAATGGTACCAAAGAAAAAGTTGGCTTTGTGGTTGTAAAGTTAAAAATGCATTATTTTGTTTCCCGTGTCTACTACTCGGTGGTGACTTGACGTGGACAAAAAGTGGTTTTACAAATATAAACAAAATGAAAGAAAAAACTGAAAAGCATGAGCGTTCAAAGAAGCATATTGATAATGTGATTTCCCTGTCACTTTTAGGAACGGTAAATATCAAAGAAAAACTTAGTGAGGCTTACAAACTCTCGATTATCGAACATAATAACAAAGTTACCAAAAATCGTGAAATATTGTCGAAAATAATAGACTGCATTAAATTCTGCGGAAATTTTGAGATTTCTTTACGTGGACATGATGAAAAAGATGATTCGGCAAATCCAGGTGTATTCAGGGATTAATTAATTTCGCATCAAAATTAGATCCCGATTTGAAAAAACATTTAGAAAGCAACACAGTCTTCAAGGGCGTTTCCAAAACCATTCAGAATGATATTCTTGACTGTGTGCTGCAGGTATCCCGCAATCAAATAAAAAAAGAAATTAAAGAAGCTTCGTTTGTGGCGGTCATGGCTGATGACACAACTGATGTTTCTGAACACACTCAGATGGTTATTGTTCTGAGATACGAGCTGAATGAGGAAGTCTTTGAGCGCTTCTGGGGTTTCCTTACTCCGGAAAATCAAACTGCAGAAGGACTATCTAAGTGCATTCTAGATCAGCTAGATATTCTTCTCGAAGGAAACAAGCAGAAACTAATTGCTCAGACATTTGATGGCGCAAATGTCATGAAAGGAAAAAAAGGGGGAGTTCGGGCTAAAATTAAAGAAGTTTACAATAATGCACACTTCATTCACTGTTATGCCCACCAACTGAATCTGATTATGAAAAATGCAGCAAGTACTACCCGAAATTCAAGAATATTCTTTTCTAACCTCTTGGCTATACCAACATTTTTCTCCAGGTCACCACTTCGTCTCTCTATCTTAAGCAAACATATGGCCAGCCGCATTCCTCGTCCATCCCCTACTAGATGGAATTTTCATATACGCACGCACCGTAAACCGCGTCTATGAAAATTTCGAACCCTTAAAAAAATGCCTTGAAGAAATACAGTCGACAGCAAACGCAGATCAAACCATTTCAGAAGCAACAGGAATTTTGCACGTTTTGAATAACGAAAAGTTCATCTTTTGGTTGAAACTTTTTCATCAGATAATGCCTCACGTAGAAGTCATTTACAATCAAATGCAATCTCGAGCTATTGACTCATGTAAAGTACAAGAATATATAGCAAACTTCAACAATGCCATTTTAAAAATAAGAAATTCGGAGTACTGTGAAAATCCTTCAAAAACACTCATGATTGAAGCAAAGGAAGTGTGCGACTGCGTATGTGTTGACATAGCTGAGAGGTATTCATTTACCAAACAATTAGTAGCTGCTAAGCTGTTTACCAAGGAAAACTTCGATAGCTATAATATGAAAATGCCTATGGAAGAGGTAACGGTGACCACTGAGGCATATCCCATGATTGAAAAAGAAAAGCTTCTTACTGAACTACAAGTTTTCTACAGTAGACCTGATATGCACAATTACGACAGGTTAATTGATCTGCTGAAATTTATCACTGAAAATAATCTAGTAGATGTTCTTGGAGAACTAGCTAAGCTCATAAAAATTCTTTTGACCATCCCCATGACTACATCCGAGGCCGAACGCTGCCATTCAACATTAAAAAGAATAAAGACGTTCTTAAGGAGCACTATGAATCAGGAAAGACTAAATGCTCTTGCAATGATTTCAATAGAGAAAATTTGATCAACAGTACACAGAATTTCAATGAAAAAGTAATAGACCTTTTCGCTCAGAATAAAAACAGAAGAATGGAATTTGTTTATAAATAAAATTTTTGGCAAATTCGAAATTACCCGTTAAGCGTAAGTACCCTATAATTGATTTTATGATACTATTTTACTTATTTTTATGACTGAGTAGTGAGTAGTTATCTATTTATCTATTCAACTTTCTCTCTCTCTCTCATATATATATATATAATCGACACAATTGTTCGCACTTTCTGAGGCAGCACCCCCATAACTAAAAGTCACGAGCCGCCACTGGGTGCGAATCATAACTGGATCATTAGGTTGTGCTTCTATAACTCTCCTTGTTTTAGTGTCATGATACAACTTCTGTTTTTCCTGATGGCTAAAACTCGTTGTTATAACGTTTCGTTTGGAGGTAACAGATCGAAAACTGAACGAATTCCCCGGCCAATCATGAGTTTAGAAGGAGACACCCCCGTCGTTGTATGTGTTAGTCGATATTTAAACAAAAATTTATCCAACACCACTTGCATTTCCTCCCCATGAGAATGACGCAAGGCCGACTTGAAAGTACGGACCATGTTTTCCGCGAGACCGTTAGCAGACGGGTGAAAAACACTAGACCGGACATATCTAATGCCATTTAGGTGGACAAAAGAACGAAATTCTTCACTGGTAAAACAAGTACCATTGTCGGAAACCAGAACTACGGGTAAACCCCATCGAGTGAAACACGAAGGGAATAAGCGAATAGTAACACTCGAAGTCGTGGAAGTGGTTGGAAAAATGTCCACCCACTTAGAGTAGGCGTCCACAATGACTAGGAAATACATATTATTTATAGGACCTGCATAGTCAACATGGATCCTATGCCAAGGTATAGTAGTCCATTCCCATGGATGAAGTGGACTTTTTCTTGGGAGATCTCTGTTCTCTAGGCAGTTTTGACAGGAACGAATCAATGATTCGAGTTCTCCATCTAAACCGGGCCACCAGAAATAAGCTCTCGCCAGCTCTTTCATTTTTGTTGCACCAATGTGTTCAGCGTGAAGTTCCTTCACTAAATTCGACCTGCCTTCATTCAGAATTATCACTCTGTGGCAGGGCCGTTTCCTCGCATAAGCAGACTAAGCGGCCGCTTAGGGACCCGCTGCTACTAGGGGGCCCCTAGACAGGCTACCAGGTCATAGCTCAGTGGGCAAGAAAAGGAATATAGCTGAAGTTATTATTAATATTATTGTTATTATTATTATCCTTATTATTATTATTATCCTTATTATTATTATTATTATTATTATTATTAATATTATTATTGTCGTATTAATTAAAGTTTTTGTATGAGACGAGACAAATGTGATAAAACGGAGACAAACGAAACGTTTTGGTCGTTATGTGTAAATAACTATTGTGAGATCTTATTTCTATATTATTTAACTTTATTCTTACTATATGCTTATACTTTCCGAAATGCTTAATTTTTCTAGTACTGTAAAACATTATTTCACTAATTTACTAATTATTAAGGGATTTTGTAACACTTTAAAACCTAGGATTATTTTCATTATGTTTTCAAGTTTATTAATTCCTTTCTCATCTTTTTCAGATAATGTGAATTTTGTTGGTTAAAACCTAAATGGTCTGATTATTTGAATGTATTTGATTAACGTTACAATTATAATAATAATGATAATAATTATTATTATTATTATTATTATTATTATCATAATTATTATCATGATTATTATTATTTAGCAGATTAGTTGTGGTTAACTAGATGTGACTGCGTGCATCTTGGAAAATGAAACGACATTATCCATCAGGAGCTGAAAAACGGAAAAAGAAGAAAATAGAGGAGGAGAAGCTTTCCAGTAGCACAGGTGAGATGTGCAACTTGTATATTCTTATGATTACAGTTCAGGCAACTAGGTTAGGTAGACCATCAAGCTAGGCAAGTGCTCAGGAATCGTGTAGAGTAAGCTAGTCTCTGTAATATTTATAATATTTCGAAATGTGAAATTTAATGGATCACATCACCTCAAATTCTGTTCACACAGATCAATTATCAAACAAGATAAGAAAGAGTATTTTAGCAAAAATTAACAGAATATGTAATGTTATGTTCTTCTCAGGAGCACTACTGAAATATTTGGAAAAGCCATCCTCAGCAAAGCCTGATGAGCATCATGAGCCATCAGCAGGACCATCCTCTATGCAACCTCAAACACCAGTAGAAGTAGAGCCTGATGAACCAACAAGTGGCCCATCTTCTGTTCAGCTTCAAACGCCACACACAGGCATTTCTACTGAGCAACAAGAACCAAGATCTGCTCCACCGCTTGATCCGTATGACTGGCCAGTTGTCCTGTCAGATGCCTTGAAGACAGATCTGGTGTCTCGAGGACCATTTCAAATCAGTCCAGATTTCACATTCCCTAAAAGAGAGGACGGTAAAAGCGTTCATCACCATTACATGTACAGAACATTAATTAATGGGGAAAAAATAAAGCGAAGCTGGCTGATGTACTCTAGAAGGAATGATGCTCTTTATTGCTTCTGCTGCAAGTTGTTTTCAAGGAAGTCGTACAAACTAATTAGTAATTACGGATGGACTTTCAGACTGGATAAACGTTGGTTCGCTTCTGAAAGGCCATGAATATAGTTCAGAACATGCAGATAACATGGCAACATGGAAGGATCTGGAACTGCGGCTAAAAACTGGGAGGACCGTTGACCAAACCGAAATGTCATTAATGGAGGTAGAGCGAAGACGCTGGCGAAATGTTCTCACACGTCTTGTAAGTATAATCCAATCACTAGCAGAGAGAAACCTTGCTTTCAGGGGGTCTTCCTCTACATTGTACAATCGAGACAATGACAACTTCTTGAAGGAGGTTGAGCTGCTTGCCAAATTTGATCCAGTGATGAAACAACACATCAGCAGAGTCGAAAGTGGCCAGTATAGTCATTCAAGTTACCTAGGAAACATCATTCAAAATGAGCTCATTGGGTCCATTAGTGGGAAGATCTTGGATGCCATTGTTGCAGAAATAAAACAAGCTAAATATTACTCACTCATTTTAGACTGCACTCCAGATATAAGCCACCAAGAACAGATGTCGATTATTATCAGAACTGTTAAAATGGGTGAAGTACCAGAAATAAAAGAATACTTCTTGGGCTTTCTTGAGGCTTCAGAAAGTACAGGCCTGGGTTTATCAGTTCTGATTCTGAAAAGACTAGATCAGGGGTCACCAACCTTTTTTTTGTTCACCGCCCACTTTTACGATTTTTTGAAAATTAAAAAAGCTTATCGCCTACCTTAGATCAAAAAGAATAAATCAACATAATCGATAAAATAAATAATGAAATAAATGTTTAATTACCTTTAATGTGAGCCCACTAGTGGGCGCTACCGCCCAGGTTGGTGACCCCTGGGCTAGATGAACTGAATATTCACTTTGATGACTACAGAGGACAGTCATATGACAACGGAGCGAACATGAAGGGCAAGAACAAAGGTGTTCAGGCAAGGTTATTAGAGAAGAACTGTCGTGCACTCTATGTTCCATGTTGGGCTCACACTCTGAGTCTTGTAGTGGCTGATGCAGCTAAAGCTTCCACAGATGCCATCAGCTTCTTTGGCAACGTACAAAAATTGTACAACCCTCTTGCAGCAGCTACACAGATATGGACAATCCTAAAGAAGCACGTGAACATAACACTCAAGTCTTGGAGTGAAACCAGGTGGGAGAGCCGGCTTAAGAGCATTGAGTCTGTGCGATACCAGATCCACAACATCAGAGAGGCCGTGTTGGAAGTCAGAAACAATGCCACAGATGCCACAGCCAGGACTGAAGCACAAGCACTTGCAGAGGAGGTAGGGTCTTATCGCTTTCAGATTTGCACAGTAGTGTGGTATGACATTCTTCATGCAGTTAACCATGTGAGCAAACTTCTGCAGTCTCCTACAATGCAGTTTGATGTGGCAGTCAACCTCCTCACAAAAACAAAAGACTCACTCACCAGCTACAGAAACACAGGTTTTGTTGCAGCACAAGTTGTAGCTAGGGACATATGTGAGGAAATGAATGTGGAGGCTGTGATGAAGGAGAAGAGGCTCAGATCCACAAAAAAGCACTTTGCTTACGAAGCTCCTGACGAACCATTTACAGAAGCCTTAAAGAGGCTGGAAGTCAAATTTTTCAATGTGGTGGTGGATTGTGCCATCGGGTCAATAAATGAGAGATTCAAAACATTAGATGATGTGAGGGACATATTTGGGGTTCTCCTAAACTTCACCACAATGAACAAGGAAGACTTGTCCTGCAAGTGTGGAAAGCTCTCTAAGATACTGAGCTCTGGAGCTGACTCTGACATTGATAGAAGAGAACTGGACCTCGAAATTAAGAACTTGCCGACTTTACCTTCACACAACATGACTGCATTGGAGCTTCTCTCCTTCATTCATCAGAAGCAACTGGAGGAACTATACCCCAATCTCTGGGTTGCACTAAGAATTGCCTGCACTCTACCTGTGACAGTAGCGTCAGCCGAGAAGAGCTTCTCTAAGATGAAGCTAATGAAGAACTACCTCAGATCATCAATGGGGCAGGATCGTCTCAGTGGCCTTGGCATCATAAGCATCAACCAGGACGTTGGCAAGGAGATTTCATATGATGATGTTATTGATGATTTCGCCCAGAAAAAATCTAGGAGGCAAAAATTTTGAAGATACAAACTGTTCTGTATAACTGTTAGCTAGTACACGATTGTATCGTAGAGTTAGTAATTGTTTGGTAGTTGATAATTGCATTATTTTTTTATACATAGTTCTGTGTCATTTATTCTAAATAATGTATAAGCTAATTTTCAGGAATTTCATGAAGAGTATTTTTTCTGTTTGTCTTCTAAAAGTACATATTTGTTGTTTTGGACATAAATGTTTCATTAAAATTGTTTCATAATTGTTTTTTATTAACACAGCCATTTTTTGTATGTGTGTGCTGAGGTGATGTAGTAAGGCGTGAGTTGGTGGATGGAGGGGTGGGGCATAAAATTAAGTTGCATAAAATTAAGAAAAACAAAACAAAAGGGCAGGGCCGGATTAAAACCTTTAGAGGCCCTAAGCACTTAAAAGATTTTGGTGCCCCATATATATGTAATTCAAAATATAAACAAAAATAAACCATAAAATAAAATTTAATTTTTTGAAATGAAACAAAACTTACAGTAAGATGGAAAATAATGTTTATTTTTGTATACTTCCACTTCATTTATATTTGAAAAGTTTTCTCCTACTTTTTTTAATTGCAAAGTCTTTGATCAGATCCTCAAAACTAATCTTACGTAACACATCTGCTTCTATACTTAGTAGAGATAAGGCATCCAGCCTGCCTTGTTGCATAGTTGTTCTGTTGGTATTTTTAATATACTTCAACTGAGAAAATGAACGCTCAGCTGAGCAATTTGTGACCATTAATGTTAAAAATATACGAAAGGCAATTTCTACATTTGGGAAGGCACACTCAATATTGTCTTCTACAATTATTTTATAAAGTTCAGCATGACTGAATCTTGTTTTTACATTTACTATAGCACACGAAAATATTTAATCTATGTGTATTTTTAATATGGCGCTCAAAGATTTGATATAAACAAAATAATAACGCAAAGCGTAAAGTGTGTGATTACAACGAAATATATTTATTCTCTCAAAAGGGTTGTTGTTCACTACAAATTCAAACAATGAAAAAAAATAAATACTATATATGAATATATATAATTCAGTTTTCAACAGCTTATAGGCTATAAGCCGCGATTATAATAGTATAATAAATCCATGGTAAATCCGACAATGGAAAATTTCTGTGGTGCCCCCCTTCCCTTGATGCCCTAAGCACGGGCTTATTTTGCTTAATGGTTAATCCGGCCCTGCAAAAGGGGCACTATTTATGGTCTTTTTTTCTAAATCTTGCAACAACAGAACCCGCACCATTGCACGCCCAGTAAGTGCCGCATTCAACAAACGAGTAGAAAGGACGCGCCAGTGCCCAAACAAAAATGATGCCACAAGAGTGCTCAAACAATGATGCCACAAGAGCCGATAAATGCTAGCTCTAAATTAAGTGAATTTTTCACTAACCTTACAATTATGAGATAGATAGATATACACTTTAACTTAATATATACAAGCAATGCTGCATCAATCAGCTTAGTCATCATATCGCCTTGGGACAACAATGGCTCTTCCTCTTCTAGATTTTCTAACACTCCCCACCGAAGAGGCATTGTTGTCATTACCTTCTGCAAGTTTAGCCAAGCCTTCTCCATGAAGCTGTAATCCAAATGCTTCATCTTGACTATCTGTGCTTTTGCTGATTTCTAAAGCATAGAGTTTTTGTATAGATCTCTTTAACTTTCCTCCTGAAGTCTTTACCAGTGCAGACCTAACTACATTGTCTTTGCCAACAAACGACCCTCCAATAATGCCAAGCTTCCAGCATTGCCTTGGTCTTTCATCCCCAATCATTATCACTTCTCCCACCTTGATACAATTTGCATTGGAGCCCTTTACATTGCCTGATGGGTAATAAACTAATAATTGAGTTCTGGCAAGTATTCCATCTGCCACCTCTTCCATAACTGATCTTGTAGCTCTTCAATGTACTTGAACCTTCTGGTTAACTTTTCTTGACTGCTCTGGATAGGCTGTAAGTCTTCTGGCAAACTGGGGCTTAATGTTAATCGTTTACCACAAAGAAAATGATTTGGTGTCAATGGCTCTGCATCCTGCATACTGTTATAAACAAAGGTGATAGGCCTGCTGTTTACCATTGCTTTTACTTCACACAAAACGGTGCAAAATTCTTCTTTGCTCAAACGAGTATTGGCCAAAAGTTTCTTTAATGGACACTTTATACTTCTCACTAGCCTTTCCCAAAACCCTCCCCACCATGGTGCTCTCTCAACAATAAACTCCCACTGTACCCCATGGTGTGAAAAGTAGGTTTGGAATCTCTCCTCTTTTAGCAAGGATCAAACTTCTTAGAGTTCCTTTGCAGCCTTTTTGAAGATTTTTGCATTATCCGCTATGATTTTATTTGGGAAACCCCTTCTGTTCACAAACCTTTTAAAGGCCAGAAGATATACATCACTACTTAAGTTGCTTACCAATTCCAAATGGATTGCTCTGGTGGTAGCACATGTGAAAAGACATATATAACTTTTGTTAGACTCCCCTTGCTCATACACATAGACTGGACCTGCAAAGTCTACTCCCACTACATCAAATAGGGCAGTATAGATACACCGTTCTCTTGGAAGTGGAGCCACCTTTTCATGATAAGGCTTTACACTCCACCGCTTGCAAACTACACATCTATGCAAGACCTTTTTTACTACTTGTCTAATTTCGGGAATCCAAAACTATTGTCTGATCTCCATTATCATTTCTCTAACTCCAGCATGTAACAATTTATAATGCGTATCCAGGATCAAAATTTCCACAAAGTGCCCCCTAGAAGGTAGCAAAATTGGATGTATTTTCCCCTCTGAAAGCCCAGAAAACTGTAGTCCACCTCCTACTCTCAATAAATCCTTATCCAAAAACACATCCAAACCCTTGAGAGTAGAATGTGTTGGTAGGACCTGTAATGGACTGCTGGTGAGCAATCTTCTCTCTTCACCAAATTTTTCCTTCTGTACATATACCACCCAATATTGCCTGGCTTGCTGAATCTCCTTACTGTTCAGAATTCCTTCCCTTCTTGTTTCTCCCTTAATGTTGTCTGTAAATCTATATACCCATGCTGTCACTCTTAACAACTTTTTCAGATTGCTAATGTCCTCAAGCCTCAATATGGGGTCCTGCTGCATAACTTGACAACTGTTCACTGCATTTTCTCATCACACTCACCCATTCTTCTTGAGCCTGGCAGTCTACTACAATAGGCTGATTAGAAGGCCAGTTTTCACTTCCAAGTTTTAGCCACGCTGGCCCATTCCACCACAAACTTGACTGTGCAAGATCTTTCACTGAAATTCCTCGTGTTGGTAAATCAGCTGGGTTTTGGGTGCCTGGACAATACTTCTATTGCTTCGGATCTGTGTGTGCTTGAATTTCCTCCACCCTATTGGCAACAAATGGTTTCCATTTCCTTGCCTGGCTTCTTAACCAGTGCCAAACTATAGTGGAGTCTGTCCAATAATAGCTTGAAATTTCATAAAGGCCCAAAGAGTTTTGCACTGTAACTGCAAGCCGACTAGCAAAGACTGCACCCATCAATTCCAATCTTGGAATGGAAAGTCTTTTCAAAGGTGCTACTCTGTTCTTTGCAGCAACCAACCTGTATCCTACTTCCTCTTCGAATGTGCCTCTTATATAAATGCAAGTTGCATAGGCTTCCTCACTGCATCACAAATGATGTGCAGCTCCAAATTATCTGGACTACTGTTCAACTCTCCAAAGTATCATCTTGAGATTTCAGTGTCTCCAAGATGTGCCAATTCTTTGAACCAATATTTCCCCTTTACCACCATATGATGGGGTAACTCTTGACAGTGGCGGATTATCACTGAGGCTAGTGATGCCTCAGCCTCAGCCTCCCATGCTTGAGGGGACCCCCAATCAACTGAGTTTCGATGATATAATTCGAAATTTCGCAAACTTATTTGATTAAATATGACAGAGTATACAAATTATCAAATTCCCTGTTTCATTTTATGTTTTATAGGCCCTAAAGTAAAGTTTATTTAATACTGTTTGGTTTTGGCAAACAACAAAATACACTGTGTTAAGGTTCTTTTAAGTTTGTTTCTCAATTAGCCTAAGCACCGTACATATAATTCGTGTAAATGTACTATGTACTGAACATGTACATATATTGTTAATAAAAATCTATAGAAAAGGGCCCCCAAAATAAAATTAGCCTCAGGCCACAAATACAGTTAATCCGCCCCTGCCCACAAGTATATTAAGAAAAAATTTTGGATAGCAATCAGTGTGTTTTGAAAAAATAATTATTTTTGAGCAAACGTACAAGTTGTTAAAATAGGATCAATAATTAAAAAAACGATACATATTTAAAAGAATGGGAATTTATAACAAAAACACACGTCTGTATATCTAAGTGTATTTTTAATCAAAAACAACGTTTGTAACTTGTAAGAAGAAGAGTATGTACGGAGCGGGGCCCCCTATATTCTTCATTGCCCCGGGGCCCCCCATATTCTTCATTGCCCCGGGGCTCCGAGGTGTATTAATTTGCTTCTGACTCTTGGTCCCAACCAAGTCAAATTTCCCAGGGGCTCTAAAGCCAAATTTTTTACTTTATCACAAATGGAGCCAGGAATCCAAGAGGATCAAAGATTTTCGAAGGCAAACTAAGAGCTGTACGTTTTGTCCATCTTGTCTCATTCTCAGCCAGCTCTACTAAAGATTTTCCATTGAAGGTAAATAAATCCTCTCCTTGCTGCTAAACAATGCCTAGCACCTTTGTGTCTTTTGCCCACAATTTCTTAATACCAGAATCCTCAATACGTTTTACTGCATCAGGTCCAGAGCTGGGCAGTATTTAAATACATTTGTATTTAAATACGTATTTAAATACATTTGTGTATTTAGAACTGTATTTATAAATACATTGTTTTTCATGTATTTAAATATGGTATTTAAATACTTTAATGAGTATTTAAATACTCAAAATATAAAAATGTAAATACTTTTACTGGTTTAATACACGTTCTGTACTAGCACAGTACGACGCGTCGACAGTGTAGTACAGCATGGTTCATGTTTCAACAGTTTGGGAAAACATCCTCTCATAAAAAGACTGTTCCTCCGCTATAACACGACATTACCATCTTCGGCACCGGTAGAGCGAATATTCTCATTCGCGGGAATCACTTTGACTCCCAAAAGAAACTCTCTTTCAGACAAAACTTTTGAAAGATTGGTTCTGATCCGCAGCAACCGTGAAATAAAAGAGAATTCGTAAGGTGCCTTATGTTTATGTTTACGTTTTATGTTTACGTTTATGTCTCATCTACTCATTAATTGTTACTCATTTTGCAATGATATAATGAGTATAATATGTCACTGGTTGAACATCGTAAGTTCTAAGTTCTTTTGTTTTTGTTTTGTTCTAAAAAGGGAAATATATAATCGGAAATTAGATTGTACTATTTCTTTATTCTTTATCAAGCATTTTATATTGTTGTTACTCATGAATTAGTGAATGCATATGTTAAAATTTGTATGTATTTAAAATGTATTTACAAATGTATTTAAATACAATTGATGTATTTTGTATTTAGTATCTAAATACATTCGTAAAATGTATTTAGTATTTAGTATTTAAATACATTTCTCCCATGTATTTAGTATTTAGTATTTAAATACATTCAATGTATTTATTGCCCAGCTCTGATCAGGTCCTACACAGGACTGACTCATAAACTGTTGTAACTGAGAATGATTGGTCTGCCATTTTCTAAGCTCCATGTTAGCCTCCCTCATTATAGCTCTAGCCTCCATGAATATCTGTTTAGCCATTTCTGTATTATCCACTGAACACAGCAAATCATCAACACAAAAATTTTGCCTTATATGTTCAATAGTGTTAGGATAGACTTCAAAATATTTCTTAAAATGGTACTGCATAGTAGCTGCCAACAGAAATGGACTAGAGTTGAGGCCAAACAATACTGACTTCATTCTATATGCCTTGGATTCATATCAGTGGCGTACATAAGGTGGGGCATAGGGGGCATAGGCCCTCCCATTGTAAAAATTATTACTACTCTCATTAAAGATACGTATTTGAAAAAGAAATTTTCAAAAATCGATAACTTTGCAACATTCACCACCGAAAAATTATGTCATATGGAATTTCAGTTATTTCATGGTTACCAGGACATGTTATGAACTCAAAACTCAAAAGCAATTTTGGATGGCTTAGGAACGTTTATATATGTATTTATACAGGTCCGGCGCCAGCCTATTTGGCGCCCTTAGCAGGACTGCAGCTGGCGCCCCCACCCGCCTCCCACTTCACGATTGGGTTTGCCCACAAAGTAATCAAGGTACCATATTGAAGAAACTATTTGCCTTACACTGATCTATTTTAATTTGCTAATACATACATTTATTATAAAATTATAAAATCATTTCACAGTTCAAGAAAGTGTCATGACCAATCAAAACAGCGAGTAAAGCGAGGCATATGTAGTAACAAATCAGAACGCTCAAAAGTGCTAAAATATGCGTGCAAAAAGGACATATCTACTGTTTTTTCCAAGCAAGAAGGGCATATGTCACATAAAAACAGTTATTCGCTTATTGACGACTCCCGGAACTCATATTAAGCCGTAAATAAGCCGAGTCGCTTATTGACGACTCCCGTCTGTGCGCGCAACATTTTTAAATCGCTTATTTACGACTCCCGTCCCTAAAGGGTTAAAGGTCGTGATAGTGAAAGTTCTATAATGACCCAATAAGATGAATAAGTTAATTATGTAAATATCAGTCAAGCTAAACTGGTGTACATACGTCGTACAACCTTTCATCATTTGTCTATGCTTCTCATTCCTTCATTATTTTTTTCATGTTGTTCTTACATAATACTATCAGACGTGCACAGGGCGGGAGGCGCTGGCGCCCCCCAGATCTTTGGCGCCCTTAGCATTTACTAACCTCGCCTAATGGAAGCGGCGGCCCTGTATTTATACATACGATTAATTTGTGCAAATTTAATTTTTTGCCCATAAATTGGAAATAAAATACAACTGAAGTCTTCCAAGATGCAATTCATTTTGATTCCAAATCAATCATCATCAATTTTGAGCTCACACACACACACAATATATATATATTGTGTGTGTGTGTGTGTGTGTGTGCCCCCCTCCCTTTAAGAAATGCTGTGTACGCCCTTGGTTCATCTACCTTGGGTTTATTTTCCAACAAGTCTTTCGTATCCACCCACAGATACCTTACTGCATCTCTGTCCTCTGATTTTAACTTTATCCTCAAAAAGGCTTGCTTCACATCTGCAGTCAATGCTACTCTACCAAACCTGAATCTCAGTAACAAGGAAAATAAATCTGCATTTAAATTTGGCATTTGGTATTTCTGCATTCAAACCTGACTCTCAAACTTGTTTTGATAGCTTTTATCTATTGATCCTAAGCAAAGCTTTTTGGGTCCTCTTTGGTCTATTAGTGTTACTTTTTTATTTTATTGGGTTCAGAATCCCAGCTGAGCCGTGAACGGCCAAGCTCTAAAGGGTCAGTTTAACCTACAGCCCAAGTTAAGCTAGACCAAAAACTTACGGACTTGAAGGTCCTATTAGGTCCTACCTCAGGGTTGCTGACTCGATGTGGGCCTACCTTAGGCCTCAGTTGCATAAAATTAAGATAAAATACAAAAGGGGCACTATTTATGGTTTTCTTCCTAAACCTTGCAACAACAACACAACCTGCACTATCACTATTGCACGATGCAACAATCTTGTATCTAAACAACCAAACTGAATTGCAAGAGAGCTCTCTATAAGACCACGTCCTGTAAGTGCCGCATTCAACAAACGAGTAGGAAGGACGCGCAGCGACGCAAAAAAATGATGCCACAAGAGTGCCAAACAACGATGCCACAAGAGCCGAAAAATGCTAGCTCTAAATTAAGTGAATTTTTCACTAACTTTACAATTATGAGATGGATATATATACACCTTAACTTAATATATACAAGCAATGCTGCATCAATCAGCTTAGTCATCATATCGCCTTGGGACAACAATGGTTCTTTCTCTTCTAGATTTTCTAACAATTAGAAACTCTATATCTTGCTGCTTTGTTACTGAAGTTTTTAATGGATCTTCTTTTATTATTTCTATGGCACTTTGAGAACAAATATCAAATAATTCCTTTAATTCTTTCAGGAAAGATGGTCTCTTCTTATTTATTCTTTCTTCCTGTGTTTTGTTTTTCGAGAAGTATTCATATTGCTTTATCAATTGTTCTACTTTTTTTCTCGGATGGCGGCTTTTTGAAATATCTTGGCATGTGATGCCGGCCCAATCACAAATTTTTTTTACTTTTCGTAGTACTTCTTGGATCACATATGACTATGATTTCTTTTTCATAGGTCCTCTTGATAAAAATAGATAGTGGCGTAAAACGTCATCATTAGATGGCAAAAGAGACCCTTTCTGAGGCTCCAGATTGTGAATTAAGTTTGAGAAGCCAATCTTCTGGCTTATCCGTGGTACAAGTTTCAACTTTTGCACAAGCCATTTTAGTCTAACTAATCTAATCTGAAATTTCTATCATAATCATATCCTAAATCATATAATTATAAATCTGAAAATAAATAGAAGTACACACACACACACACACACACACACACACACACATAATATATATATCATTTTTTTTTTTTTTATACGGCTTTAGGGTCAGAAATGGAGAAGAAATGTTAAAATCTGAATATTTTTGCCTTTTAATTTTCTATTTTGGTAAAAACGCATAGTAAATTAGGTATCAGTCGATAGCTATTTTAATTTTCAATCCAAAAATGTACATAGTCTAAGGTTATAATAAAATGCAAGAAATATATAACCGAAAGACTTCCGAAAATTGACAATTTTTTATAAAGAAAAGGGGAAAATTGGTTTTGTAGGCCTAGGGGGTCCGAAATTTTCATCAAATGGAAAATAATTGCTATTTTCTTACTTAGAGTGACAGGCATAAATGATATTAGGAGGTTGGATCCGGGAAAAAAAGAAGTTGGTCAAAAATGGGACATCCTACTTTCCATTCCTATACCCAAGTTGTCCAGGGACCTGGTTCTAACTTCAAATTCACAACCTAACCTAACCAATCGTTAGGTTAACTGTACGCCCTTGACGATTGGTTAGGTTAGGTCATGATATTTTCGTTAGTTAGCCTTATAAAGCTAACTAAAGAAGGCTGGGGTCCCTATTCTTCAATAGCTCCGAATAAAGAGTTATGGAATTTAGATTTGGAGTTCAACTGAATAACCTTGAATAAACTTGACAGACCCCTTCACCCAAGTGGGTTCATGTCTTCCAAATGAAATGTAATATAATATAAAAATAAGTTCATCAAGTGCTAAAACACTCTTGTCTTTTGAATTGAGTGTCCAGGTTAAGATAGGCAACGTGTGTATTTTGTCATAGAAATATTAATGACAGTCCATTCGGCAAATCGTCCGTTCGGCGAAACAGCCGTCGGCGAATCGTCCGTTCGGCGAAACGTCCGTCGGCAAAATGTCTGTCGGCAAAACGTCCGTCGGCGAATCGACCGGGTACCTTTAGTTTCTAATATGGAAAGCTGCGCAGTCACTAAACTTAACTCCTCTTGCTCTATGGCAGAATCTATAGTGGCAATAACCTTTGTAATTAAATTTTTGTCGGCTCTTCTCTTTCTTCTAAACTTGTTCAATTCAGCTGTACTCATCTTCAATGCAAACAAACAACTGGGCTCAATGCCAAATAAACTGAATTGGCCAAAATACTTAACCAAAGTGACCAACTCAAAATTTCCCTTTTTGTCAAATAAACGGAATTGCCTGGTTGGGGTACTGACCAAACACCAGTCTAGAATATTAAATTTTCCACCCACGTAACTAGCACATTGAAGTCTGCAACCTCCGCCTACAAATAATAAAACCAAATGTAGGCCCAAAACAACCACAGACTAGCGGCCAAGTTTCGCAATGGGCCGACCAAACTTTCTACCCTGGGATCTTAACTCAAATTATGCTCAACCCGTTCAGGCCTAACTTAGGCTACAATTTGCACAATCAGAACTTTGCCGATAAATAGTCACTGACTCAGTCTTAGGCTAGAATCCGGTTCGAAGGACCATGTTATTTTATTTATTTTGATTAGGTTCAGAATCCCAGCTGAGCCTTGTACGGCCAAGCTCTGAGGGGCTACTTTAACTTATAGTCAAAGTTAAGTTAGACTACAACAAACTTACGGACCTGGCGGTCCTATTAGGTCCTACCTCAGGGTTGCTGACTCAATGTGGGCCTACTTTAGGCCTCAGTTACATAAAATTGGCACTATTTATGGTCTTCTTTCTATACCTTGCAATAACAAAACCGACACCATTGCACAATGCAACAATCTTGTATCTAAACAACCACACTTAATTGCAAGAGAACTCTCTATAAGACGACGCCCTGTAAATGCCGCATTCAACAAAGGACGCGCCAGTGCCCCATAAA
Source organism: Bathynomus jamesi (assembly GCA_023014485.1). Lineage (NCBI taxonomy): Eukaryota > Metazoa > Arthropoda > Malacostraca > Isopoda > Cirolanidae > Bathynomus > Bathynomus jamesi. The sequence goes on from JAJOZX010001319.1 coordinate 226,693, forward strand.
AATGATGCCACAAGAGTGCCCAAACATTGATGCCACAAGAGCCCAAGAATGCTAGCTCTAAATTAAGTTAATTTTTCTCTGACCTTACAATTATGAGATGGATATACTGTATGTACACCTAAACTTAGTATATACAAGCAATGCTGCATCAGTCAGCTTAGTCATCATATCGCCTTGGGACAACAATGGCTCTTCCTCTTTTAAATATTCTAACAAACCCACAAGGAAAAAAATTATTCCAAGGCCTTTCGTGTATTTAGTATTCATTCCCTGACGAGGTGTACTTCTGAACACACGAAAGGACTTTGAATCATTTTTCTTTTTCCCTTTTTAGTCCAGGCAATTTGTAGTTAGACCTGGGCAAAATTGCTTCAGAAGCTTTCTAAACTGTTTCCAGCTCAGGAACCATTGCCGAATAACATATCCAAAATCCGACAAAATTGGACCCCGGGAACACCCCCAAAAATGAAATTAAAAATGGCGGACTGGATGTTTCCTACGAAAAAAAAAATATATATAATTTACGCTTTTATTTATAGAGATACATTTGATGCTTTTTCTTTCAGTTGTAATGTTTTAAATAATTCAACAATATACAACACAACCAGTTATTACGCAAATATAATGTTATATAGCTTTTTACAGATTTTTATAATCAATAATACAACAATTATTTTTTTCCCAGTTTCAAGTTATGTTCATTACAGAAGAAGTGATACCTGGTCACAAACATACAGAAATTAATCCTCTTCATCACTATCATCGGATAGATTACCGGTACTTGGGTTGTTATCGCAACCACTGATTTGGCACTCGCCACAAGCGGCTGAACAGGGCATTCCATTACGCTTGCATCCACATCTTGAAGTAGCACATTTCGTCTTACAGGAGCAGCGGATCATGTTGAGTAGATAATTTGGAGCTGGTAGCTTGTCGCAGGCTGTAGGGTAGTAGGAATTATTCTTTACATACCAACCCCACTGTTCTGCATCGATCTTCTCTTCTGTAGACTTCCAGATTAGTATTTGAAAGTATGTGCGAAAGCTGTGGTACTTTGTGGACGCATCGGTAGGTGGCAAACGTTCGGGTGTAACAAAAGATTTAGCTGTAGCTACCTTTTCAACTAACATTCGATGACGTAGTGCGTTAGTGGATTCAAGTGTTTTGCAGCCATACAACAGAAGCATTGCCTTTCTTCCAGCGGCTTCAATGTCAGAGTGTTGGCAACAATCAGAACAGAATGTATTTGCAACTGAACGGAGTTCAGCCACCTTCATCAGTGTGTCGAATGCTTTGGTTTTACCGATCGAAAAAATTCTGGATGTGCTATCACAGCCCGTGAAAGCATGCACAAACAGGAGATACTTGCAGATGTCATTGCCTAACAATGATTGAATGCTGAGAATATCATACACAGGATTAGGAGATGGTCCCCGTCTTATATCGCTGCGATAGTACAACTTGAAACCACTGTCCTTGGCATGGTACAGAAGGAGAATCAGCAAGTCGGTGTCTTCCCCTATTACTGTTGTAGTTGCATTTTCTGATGAGGAAACTGCTGCACGAACGATGTCCACATCAGCATCCCCATCTGCGTTGTGAACAGTACACCCGTGCTTCTTCAACATCTCACCTACGAGGGAAATAAATGCTTGCTTGTTGTTTTCATTAGCCAAGAAGTGTTCCTTCTGGCCAACAAACTTCATGCTTGGACTGAGATTCACATTTCTGCTTGTCTTGGTGCTGCGTCTTCTGTGGGTCATGTCCTTGATCGTAGGAGAGCTGCTGTAGCCATCAAAAACAATGATTGCTTTTCCATATGTTTTCAGAGTGAAATCGGCATATGAGTTGGCGATGCTGTCATATGTTTCATCTTGACGCCAGGAAACACGATGTAGTAGAGATCCACCATCCAATACGTACTGGTCTGTGCACTGAATTTCTTGAACTTCTTCCATGCGTAAAGTGTCAGTGTATTTGATTATTGCATGAGCTAGCTGAGACTTATCGGGTTTCCTCAAGATACTTCGTGATTCGAACAATGCAGGAGGATATGCACACAGTTCGTAACACATGACATCTTCAAGATTCATGTCTCCGCCAGTGGCAACAGTCATCATTCTCTGAAACAGTAGTGCAGGATCTACTTCTATATCTGAAGCATCAGTGATCACAACGGCAGAAGCAGATCCTAGTGTTTTCACTTTGTCAGATCTTTTGGCAGAATATGTAAAGGCTTGTTTCCCAATCATTTTTACGACAATGTTCGTACCGATTGAATGCAATTGATGAACGTTAACTCCAGGATCAGCAGTTAGCCCTGTTACAATGTTGGAGAGACCCGAGGTAGAATGGAATGGGGATAAGGATTCCAGACGTTCAAGTACTTTCTTCATGTCATTACTGTCCCTGATTTGTCTACTTCCCCTCATTTCCTTGTGCTGTTCACTACTTTCCAACAAAACTCTGGTGTATTCCTGCATTGCTAAGTTATAAGTGGAACACAGAGACATAGAAAAGAGCCACGTTGTCCTTTGGATGTCTGTAAATCCACTTCCGCGTGTCAGTCCGCCTCTGCTTTTCAGGGAACGCATTAGTACTTGTTCTATCACCAGGTCTGTGCCGAGTCCGGCCCATAATCTGTCGCTTCTTCTTACCACAAACTTACCTTCCTGGAACATTTTGTTAACGGCTGGATTTTCAGAAGGCAAACTTAACATTTTCTGCAGGTACAGGTATATCGATTTCAGGTAATTGTGATGTCCGGCTGTTGCAATTATGGGGATGGTCTCCAGCATAGCTTGCAAGTGCAAATCCCACGAGCCGGTTCTGTCTGCTGTTATCAAGGAACGTGCAATGTTGATCATTCGCTGATATTCCAACCAGAGTTGACTTGTTTGCGAAGTAGATTGTAGGTCAGTTTTCTTCGCATCCAAAGTGGTAGCAATCTGAGACAATGCATTCGAAGATTCCACATCCTCAACTGATTGTTTGGCGGTCATAACATCGTCGAGCAGGTCACAAGCTTCCTTATGGAGGTCATGAGGAGTTCCATCTTCATTACGAGGGAAAACGTCTGCGACTAGTAAGGTACTAAGAGCTGCATCTACTATCATATGACCACGTATCGCTCTTGAAACAGCTTTTCCAGACATCATGTGTTGCACGGCATTTGGTCCGTATATTTCTTGAAGTACTTCAGACAATCCTGAACCATTCATAAGAGTACCGACTGCTCCCAAAAGATTCATCAGAGTGTGAAATGATCCCAGCATTAAAACAATGTCCTGCAGGTCTCTCTGTTCATTGATGATTTGGGAAGCTTTCCAGAACAAAGGCTGATCAAAGGTAATAATGCATGGGACTTTTTGATCGCGTGCTATCTTGCTCAAATATAGTAATGTCGAAAATATGCAGGTCATGTCAGTTGGCGACATATCTATGATGGGAAGGAACGTGATCGACGCCACACCTGGATGTGAGACACTTGATCCACCGTGAATTGCCTGCATTGTTCCGAACCAACTTGGACCTGATCTTTCTGCTGAAGATATCTGCCAGAGAAGACTAAGTCGACTTATGGTGGCAGTGGGTACTGGAAGTTCGCGGAATGAGATGTCCCTCAACATGCTTCTCGCGTGTCTATATTCCCTAATGTCAACGGTTGCAATCTTCTTAATGTCATTGTCACCAACATTACGCCTGTGAATAGAAGGGTGGATCTTGATCTTCGGAGTTATTGCGGCAATCATACCCATTCCATGAAAGGTATTCTTCCCATCCAAAGTGCAGACATCATGATCGACGTTATCTGCTGCTAGAAGGACTGCAGTGTTTTCATCAACAGTAAAAGAGCCAGACCCACTTGCCAGCGCCGCGTTTCTTTCGAATCTTGTTACTTCTGCATACGACGAACAGTAACCCAGCTGATGGAGAACGTCAATAAGGTACCTTGACCTAAAGTTGTGGTGTAGCTGAACCGACAAACCGATCTGTAGTGGACATAGTAATCCTCTAGGACGGGTTGCTTGCATAATGCTCTGCCCAATTGCACCTATTTTTCTTGAAGCATCCTGTCCCGCAAATGCTTTTGATAATAGCAATTTCAGACTGTTGGGAATGTAATCAAGAGCACTTTCTGCAGTGATGTCATTTGGAGATGGATACACATCTTTTCTAGGCGAGTCGACAGACTTGATATCACTTCTGATTATTTTTTGCAGCAGCTTCTACTAGGTAAATCTTCTGTAGCTCTATATCTATATCACATTCTTTCGACTTTTTGTGATAATCTATAAGAATTTCATTACTGTCTCTCGTAGTGTTACTACATCTGCCTTCCCACTTTCACCTGATATTATGATCTTGTCTCCGTAACGTTCTAAAAGCTTTCTCTTCATGTGCCTGCGTTCGTAGACAGAGCTCTGACTTCCTTGAAGATATTCCTCCATTTTGGAAATTAGGTCTCCAATCAACAGTTGTTCATCATCATTCTCTTCCAGGTAAGCACAGGTCTGAAGGAATGCTTGGTGTTGCTCTTCATTAGTTGGTCTCCCTTTCTTCGAATCATGATTGTCGGAGGAGTATGCGCGAGGAATGTTTTTTCCACTTCGAAAATTTACGCTGCAGGTGTGATGGTAGACACAATCTGCAGCAGGAAGATCACGAAGATAATACTCCAGACGGCCTTTTACATTAAACGACCATTCATCGCAGCGGCTTTCACAGCACCTTTTTATGGTTTCGGAGAACTCTGTAGTTCTTATTTTGACATGCTCTGATTTTGGTTTGTGTTTGGAAAAAAGTCCACAAAGGTATCACAAAACAAACAGTGAGTAGCACTGGAAAATGCGTATTCATGAAAACGAGCACTTTTCCTTGGTATTGCCTCGGCTGCGGTCTGTCGCTTCTTTATTTCAATGGTCTTTTTATCCGTAAACCTTTTCCTACATACAACGTGAACACTTATTCCAGCTGTTGCAACAACATCGCTTCCACGGCTGCGGCTGGATGCATTTATACCATCTGCTCCTTTTTGCGAGATGTGAACCACTTCCTGTCCGCTGTCCAATTTCTCCTTACAAATCACGCACAATTCTTCAGGGGTCTGCATTCTTGAAGGCGGACGCACACCGAGTCAGCCGTACACCGAGTCAGTCTGAAACAGAAAACACAAATTAATAAACTGTGTTGCAGTATTTAAAAGGAGTACATAATAACAGTTTTAAAGAAAATGACAAGCACAAATACGCAGATTTGATAGTGGGTAGTAGGAATTAAAGAGTTGTATATAATATAAGTTTATAAAGATGTAGCAATGTCCATTCTCACATACACTCCATACAGTATATTTTATTTACATTACGTGACGTCATAGTTTAATACTAGCCGCCTAATACAATTTTTAGTGTCATATAGGTTAATTTAGAAACGAAAATGTGTTTTAAAACATTTTACTGATCAAGAAAAACGTCATAACTCTCTCTACAAAGCGAAATTAAAATTTATTGTATTTCGTAGGAAACTGCCAGTCCGCCATTTTGAATTTCATTTTTGGGGGTGTTCCCGAATTCCAATTTTGTCGGATTTTGGATATGTTATTCTGCAATGGTTCCTGAGCTGGAAACAGTTTAGAAAGCTTCTGAAGCAATTTTGCCCAGGTTGAAGCTATTTTTGCTCTAGATTGCCTGGACTATGTGGCTTTGCATCATATATATATATACAGAGCTGGCGCGCTAACTGATATAACCAGCACCGCTGTCGCTAACGCTAATAGTCTGTAAATCTAGCGGCGCTGTCGCTGACGCTAGATTTATCGCTAATTTTTACACTAATTTATATATATATATATTAGGGTGTACCATTTTTGGGTCATTTTCAAAAAGTCAAGGTCCAGGAGTCTAATGTTGTGCCAAATGATGTCCTAAACACGAATTTTACAGGCATTTTCTAATCCGACAAATTTTGAATCCCCCACCCCCCCTTGAAATTTTGCGCATCCCCTTTTCCTAAAAACCCCATATATCTCAAACACTATCAACTTTATCGAAAAATGTTATAGAATAAAAATGATTTAGAATCAAATGTTCTATTAGAAAAGTTCATCAAAATAGAAATTTACTTAATTTTGAAAATTTTCATTTATTTTTTAAAAATTTAAATTAAAAAATTTTTTTGCTTGCAGTGTCTTCTTCTTAAATAAGGTGTTACCGCCACCTTTGAAGCATCACCCCAATGCAGCTTCGCGGCGATGGGCTTTGTATTTGCTAGTTATAATGCAAATCATAATTAGTTTTTATTATAACTACCCTATACAAAGTGAGGACAACCTCAAAACATATATATATAAAATAAAGCTAAAAATTAACACTTTATCTATAGTTGTGAGGTCCCATCGTTTTTTTTTTCCTTTATTCAACACTTTCCTCAAAAAAATAAAAAGAAACAAGTTTCCTAATTAGAAATCATTGATATAAGAGCTTTTTAAACATAAAAATAAGAAAAGACAATTTATGGTATATTTAATAACAAAAAAAAATCAGCCTCTTCTAAATTAAAACAATCTCTGCAAATAAAAATACCTAATCTATCTGTTAATGAACTATTCTTTACTGAGTTTCATTCTTTTAAGAGTCTCTTTACTAGGATCAGGAATTAGTCTTCTATTCTCTTCCACAATTTGCAAAAGACCTTGAAATTCTTCTTCATTTTGACATTTGTCATGAAAGTCTTGAACCAGCTTGATTCCTCTTTCAGCGGTATCATTGACTACTCTAATAGATGAAAGAATGTTTTTTAGTTTGTTGTAGTCATCGACCTCTTCCCATGTTGATGCTGGTTTCTTTATCCATGAGTCTGGTTTTGACCCACAGCATTGAAATAAATGCCATGAAATTGGACCTACTAGCTGATGAAGCTTTGTGTCTTCCTTTAAAATGGGGAAAACAGGTTGCCCACATACATAATTTTCTGGAACTGGATATTTGTTTAAGGATTTTGCGATCTTATCTTTTTCATCATTACAGTACTTAGCGATCCAAAGAAACTCAAAGGGACCACTTCCTCCGTCAAATACCAGTAATGATTGGCAAAAGATTTCAAAGCAGCATTTGCAACTTCCCTATCTTCCTTCTTGTAATTCACCAAATCATGATAAAACTTCAGATCATTAGCTGGACTATCTAGTGAATTAGAACATAAAAGCCAGTATTTTCCATAAATTAATGCATTAAATAGACACATTCTCTTTAATTTCTTAATCAATGATTCATCATATGATGCTTGGTGGGCAAAAGCATACATTTTATTTGTATACAAAATCATTGCCATCCACCTGGCACGGTGCATTGCACCAGGTTTCCGCCAATGACTGTTTTCTCTGGAAACCTCTCCTAAAAGCATTAAAGTTGTTTCAGTAACTTCCTTATAGTCATCACGTGGAAAGCAGTCAGATTTTCTTAAACATTGGGTCATAAATTCTACACATTCTTCCTTTAGGCCTCTTTGATACCTTGATTTAACATCAAGAACATTGTATGTAGATTTCGTATTAATTTTCTTCCATTTAGACTCGCGAAATTCTTTGAATAACTCAAACTCAGGAGATTTACTTGGGCCAAAAATGGTTTCATACACAGCACACAAAACTCTTTCAGCCACATGATGGCGGCATGCTAACCAAATCAATTTCTTTTGCAAAAGTTCTTCAAGTAACTTACAGGAACCTTTCATCCATCCTGAATTGGATGCAGTGGTATCAAATGATACTCCAAAGACATTTTGCTTCAAGTTCCATTTTTCAATACTTTGAAATACAGAAGTGGCTTGAGACAATCCAGTGGAATCATCTATTATAGAAACTGATAAAAGTTTTTCTACATTTGGGTATCCAGTAACAAGCATTGCAAAGCGGTCTTCTTGTTCTGAACATGATTTAGTAAGCAGCTTGCTATCCCAATGTACTAGGCAGTGATCAGGAGGAGTAAAATCCTTGATGCAAGTTTCATATTTTCGTTTTCTTGTCTTTCGAGCGGCTCTTGCAGATGTGGTCCTGGAGAGAAACAGTTTTTCAATATCCTTGCCACACCTAATGGCTACTGCAGCAGCAAAAACAGTCCGTTGTCCAATAGAGAGATTAAGTCTGTCTGCAGTGGAGGAAACCAATGGCGAGGCAAGAATATTTTTGGGGCTGGAAGCATTTGAAGGTCCTGCTGTAGGTTCTGTCGGAAACTCTTCATAGCTGTCTGTCTCAGAACTGGTCGTGCTAGAAAGAAGGGTCTCTGATGTTCTGGCTGTAGCACTCACTTGCTTCACTGATTTGTTTCTCTTTGCGTTTCTTCTCTTTCTCTAATCTAATGTACTTGCGCTGTACTTTTGATGCATAATCTGCATCTAGCAAACCTAAACATGTTTCTCGTTTTGTTCTTTGATCTTCTAAGAATGAAATATCATATGCTTTCTGAGGCTCAGTTCTCATGCGGTCTTTTGGATTAATTCAACGGCATTTTGAGAAGAGATGTCAAAAAGGGAATCCATAATTTTCATGAAATTAGAGAGTTCATTTTCAAAGCTTGCTCTTTTTTTGTGCTTGATTAAATTATTATGCATTTCTTCTAGATTTAACAGCATCTTCCTGCCTTTAGGGTTTTTACTAATATCTATAGTAGGAATGCATGCTTTTTGCCATATTATTAGTAGCTTCTGTAGAACTTCATTAACAGTAGAATCTTTTGTAACTTTTGGACCCTTATACTGCATTCTCCGTAAATAAATAAAATGGCTTAGAACATCTTTATTGGATGGTAAAACAATTTTAGATGAACTCATAATATCAGCCTGCAAGCGACCAAGAATAAAGTCATGCTGTTTTGTAGCTGTTTGACTCATTTTTTATTTATTTTTTCAAATAAAGCAGTCTGAAAAGAAACAATAAGAGTAAAAACAATGCTTGTTTATTAAAATTCAATGTAAAAAAGGATTTTTAAATTTGGATTATACTCACAATATACTCATAAATAATGTAACTTAAGCACCTTATTTTATATTAATACAATAAGGTGCTCTTGGACAAAAGAAAATGAAAATTTTCAAAATTACGTAAATTTCTATCTTAATGAACTTTTCTAATAGAACGTTTGATTCTAAATCATTTTTATTCTATAACATTTTTCGATAAAGTTGATAGTCTTTTAGATATATGGGGTTTTTAGGAAAAGGGGATGGGAAAAATTTCAAGGGGGGTGGGGGGGATTCAAAATTTGTTGGATTAGAAAATGCTTGTTAAATTCGTGTTTAGGACATCATTTGGCACAACATTAGACTCCTGGACCTTGACTTTTTGAAAATGACCCAAAAATGGTACACCCTAATATATATATACACACATACAGGGCCTATTAGAGGGCGGGGGGGGGGGGGGCTAGGAGGGCCATTTGGCCTGGGCCTCAAGCTTAAGGGGGGCCTCAAATTTAGAAATGTTTAAGTTCGAATATAATGTTTTGCAGTGAAAGTAATAATTGGGTTTAGCTATGGGCCTCAAAAGCTGGAAGTGGCCCGGGCCTCTGGACCTCTGAGAGGGCCTGTGTGTATATATATATATGTATGTACACACACACACACACATATATATATATATATATATATATATATATATATAGTGTGTGTGTGTGTGTGTGTGTGATATCTATTTATAAAACTAAAAAGACCTACTTATAGCGGGAAATATTTAATCCAAAGTTCAATTCTTCCTGCTCAATATATGTCATAAATCACGAGGAAGTGCTACGACAATAGTAAAAAATAAACACAGTCGCTCTCTGGTTATTTATTTCAGGCCAAAGATATGATGAATGACAAATAATTATCAAAGTCGACATCCACTGTGACATTCATAATTTTCAGAAACATAATATGTGTCACACATTAATTTATCCTCATTGCATTATGATCTCAATATTTAGTTTAGCTTTAACATATTACACCCTGGGCCTAGTTCCAGTCTTCCAGGCCCACATTAATTTCTCCGTATTATATTGTAATAGTCATATGTTTTTAGCCTTAAACTTTCCACTTTAGTTTCAGGTCACAATTTGTCTCCTCAATTGTAATAATCTGTGTTTTTAATACTAAAAAAAATTCCCTGCTATATACAGTAGTCTAATAACTTTCATATAGCATTTCGTCCACGCATATGATGAGTGGTATGAAATTATGCAAGCCAATATCTACCATGACGGCTGAATTGATAATGTTCCGAAGCTTAATACGAACCATACTGATGATCACGTGACTAGCACAGCCAATCATGTTTCAGCTGTGAGTTGTGGAAATAGAAACAGCTCCTATTTCGGCAACTGTCGACATGGGCTCGTCGTGTCTCTACAGGCGCCTGTTTTGAATCGTGAAAAACGTCGCGTGTAAATAGTGACTTAGTATTCATATGAACTCGTGATAACGTTTTAAAAAAATAGCGGCTTGTAAAATGGCTAATAAAATAGCATCATGAAATAGGAAAAACTATGGTATTTGTCATTTACCATTACTTATTCGGACTATAGTGGATTTAATTATCCCAGAAGAGTTCCTTGTTCCATGCACGGTCTGTGTGTATCATAAAAAACTCAGGGAACCATTCTGAGTTCATTCCCATGTGTGTGTGTGTGTGTGTGTGTATGTGTGTATGTGTGTGGTATATATATATATATATATATATATATATATGTGTGTGTGTGTGTGTGTGTGGTGTATGTTGTGTATGTGTATGTGTATATATATATATATATATATATATATATATATATATGTGTGTGTGTGTGTGTATACACCCCGGTTTTCGCAAGAGTTATGTTCCTCAGACTCATTACGAATAGCGAATTGCGAATAACGAATCATGTTCCCATATAAATACATGTTTTATGAAGGTATGCGTTCCGGGGCCATTTTTCAGAAGGTAAGATGTTTCAATACGTTCCCATACGATACATAAAAGCAAGTATAAAACACAAATACAGACCTGTATTAGCATAGTAAGTTATGAATAACATCAATAAAAGAATAACCATACCTGTACTCAGTAATGGGCATCGTTACATTAAATTGGACGGCGTTACCGTTACTCGTTGAAAATGTACTCGGCGTTACCGTTACACCGTTACTTTTGAAAATCCTTAAAGCGTTACCGTTACTCGATACATGTAACGACGTTACAAGTAACTAGTTACACTGCTTACACTTGATATTTGTTTATGTGCCTTTACACGTATTTTGAAACTACAGATAAACTTACAAAAGGCAACCATACCACATAAATTCTAATAGCTACTATTATTGACTATATAAATGTTGTTTTCTTAAGAACGATATATTGCACAATAATATGCACCCCCAATGATTTTTGGGAAAGATCTACAGACGCTAAGGCTAACAAAGACCCTAAGATCCACTCTAAGGCTAGCCCGAGAGAAAGGAAAGAGTAGGGGTTAAGAGAAGAGAAGAGAATAAGGGGTTAAGTAAGGAGCAACACCTATCATTCGTGGGTTAACATTCATTCAGAAAAAGAGGAAAAAAGTCTCACCATCATCATTCGCCGGCCACTGCCGACAAGTCAGAAAAATAGTCGGAGAAAATAGGAGAGGGGTGAAAGATGAAAAGAAGTAAAATAAGAACGCTTACAAACCATGCAAACAGTCTGAACTCACTGTCATACCATGCAAACTACAAACATGCAAGTAGAGAGAGTTACAGACATGCAAAGAAAGGAAAAAAAAGAAAAAAAAAAGTAGGTACAGTTAAACAAAAAGTGGGTTAGTTTACGTTAGAGCTACATCTACGTTCGTGTTAGTCTAATTTTTTTTTATTGCTGGCATCACACGCTGGCATGTCACAAGCTGGCATTCTTCGTCAACAGACTCATCCTGGAGCACCACCACCAGAGCTCCTGTTGTTAACTTTTTTAATTTTAAACAACGTTAATACTTTTAAAATGTCTGTCAAGACGGTTCTTAAACATATTAACGCTGGTAGAATGAACGACTGACGCGGGAAGATTATTCCATTTATCAATTACTTTAAACGTAAAGAAGTTTTTAGCGATATTAGTAATGAAACGTCTGCCACGCAACTTAAATCAGTTATTGCGAGTATTACTATTGTCGAAAGTGAACAATTTATCAAAATTTACGTTATCGATGTTATTAACGATTTTGAAAACTTCAGTAAACTCCCCCCTTAATCTCCTAGTTTCGAGTGAATACAAGTCTAACTCTTTAATTCTATCTTCATAAGGCTTATTGCGCAATGACGGAATAAGTTTCGTGGCACGACGCTGAACCCTTTCTAACCTATCAATATCCTCACGCAAGTACGGGCACCAAAACTGAACGGCATATTCTAAATGAGGCCTGACTAGGGACTTGTAAAGGGGCAATATAATATCCTTCGATTTAAATTCGAAATTACGCGCTATGAAGCCTAACATCCTATTAGCTTTTGCGCAAGACTCCAGGCACTGGTTCCTAACCTTTAAATCTTTAGTTACGCGTACGCCTAAATCTACTTCCTCGTCAACGCTCGCTAACTCCCTATCATCCATCGTGTACGCGTAATTATTGTTGCGAGAACCTATATGCAAAACTTTACATTTATCTACGTTAAATTGCATCTGCCACTTATATGTCCACTCCATAATCCTATCTACATCGTCTTGGATCCTATTTCTATCGTCCTCGTTAACAACCTTACCGCCTATTTTAGTATCGTCCGCGAATTTTGACACGTTACTAATCAATCCTACATCTATGTCGTTAATGTAAATTACGAATAGCAATGGGCCTAACACTGAACCCTGTGGGACACCGCTACCTACATCTAACCACCCCGATTCACTACCATTAACTACGACCCTCTGTCTCCTAGCACGAAGCCATTCTTCTAACCAGTTAGCTACCTGACCGCGTATACCGTGCGCTTTAACCTTCGCAATTAGCTCCTATGCGGAACTGTATCGAACGCCTTTTTAAAATCTAAATAAATAACGTCAGCTGCTCTATGCCTATCGTATTCGCGCACTATTTCGTTATAAAATTCTAACAAATTAGTTAAACAAGACCTATGGCGTCGAAACCCATGCTGACTACTATTAATCAAATCTCTACTTTCTAAGTGATCGATAATACGATCCCTAACTACGGATTCCAAAAGTTTACCGACAATTGACGTTAAGCTAATGGGCCTATAATTGCTAGCTACTGCGCGGTCGCCTTTTTTAAAAATAGGCGTGACGTTAGCTGATTTGAAGTCTTCAGGAATAATCGCCGTTTCGAGTGACTGATTAAAAATCTTCGTTAAGGGGCCTACGATAACGTCTTTCAAATGTCTAGGATAAAAAGCGTCAGGGCCTGGAGCCTTGCTAACTTTTAGCCTATCGATATAATGCGCAATCTCAGCCTCGTAAACAGTTATTTCATCTAAAATAGTCTCGCTATTAAATGCAACGATATCGTCCACGTCGGGGACATTATTTACGTCTTCTACGGTAAAAACTGTCGCAAAAAAGTTATTAAAAATACCCGCCATCGCCTGAGGGTCAGAAGACAAAGCGCCATTAACATCCACTAGAGGGCCTATGTTATCTTTTACCGGCTTACGATTATTTACGTATTCAAAAAACTTTTTGGGATTATGTTTACTATCCGCAGCTATAAGTATCTCTAAATTACGCTTGGCATTCCTAACTGATCTTTTAACCTGACGTCTAAGCTCGATATATCTATTAAAGTTAGCTACCTGGCCATTGCGCTTGTTAAGTCTATACGCTCTATTACGCTCATTTATGAACTCGCCTACTTCCCTAGTCCACCACTTCGGCCTACCACGATTTCTAACGCGCTTGGGCCTACGAGGAATAAACTCCTTTTCAATATTCCTAAAACTTTCTTTAAACGCCACCCAACGCAAATTTGTGTCATTACCCATAAATAAGTTATCCCAGTCCACTACTCTCATCCTATCAGCAAAACTATCAAAATTAGCCCTACGAAAATCAGGGGCTTCTATTACGTTACTATCCTGAGTGTTTTCTATCAATAACTTAAACCTAAGAATTTGATGATCGCTACATCCTAAACTCTCGCCTACTTCTAAACCTTCGACTATATTCTCGCCGTTCGTCATCACCAAATCTAAGATATTATCACCGCGCGTTGGTTCGGTAACTATCTGTCGTAAAAAGTTATCGTCCATAAACTCAACCAGTCTCAAACCCTCTTCATTACCCGTAAAATTCTCGTAATTAACATTAGGGCAGTTAAAGTCTCCGACAATTATACTATTCCGATTGTCAATAAAATTACCAAGAAGTGAGTAAAATCTAGTATCTATATCGAGGGGTTGAACGGGAGGTCTATAAACAACGACAAATTAAAACTAATACTACGCGCCCTAACTTCAACACAGATCGCATTAATTGCTGCCGGAAAATCTAACTTAACCTCGATAGCCCTAAGGGAATTACGAATGTACAGCAAAACGCCGCCTCCAAATCTATGTAACCTATCATTAGTAAAGATTTAAAACCCGGTATATCAAGTTCCCCAACAAGTCCCGAGTCCCACGGTATTTAACCAAGTTTCAGTGATAGCAACTATATCATAGTTGCCGGAATAAATTACCGCCTTAAATTCATTTAATTTATTTCTAATACTACGCGCGTTGCAATAAAGACGTTTAAGTTATTTTTTACCACGGGCCCGCGTTTTAAACTATTTATCACGTCGGGCCCGCGTTTCCCGGACCCACAACGTTTAAAGAAGGCTTCGACCTATACAGCTTTCGCACGTTTTCGTCTATTAACCTACCTAGCCTAGCATTACCTATTTCATTAAAATGCACCCCATCTTTTATAAAAAGGCTAGGATCATTGAATTCGGACACAGCTTTACGAAGGGTACACTTTCCTCAGCACAAATCTCTTCTAATTTGTTATTCAAAAATATTGTTTTGACGTAATTCTAAGACCCAACCGTGCCTAGGGGTAATACCTAGAACTAAAGACCTATCTGACCTCGCCTTCAGGGACCTAATTAACCCCCTATATCTCTCCAAAAGGTCAGGCACTCTCGTATCGGGCCTATACGAGTCGTTGCCTCCTACCATCGTCACCAACATTGAGTGACGGGAAGCAACGTCAACCCTATCCACTTCGTCTCTAACTCTGTCAACCCTGGCCCCGGGAGACAGACCCTCCTCCTATTGGTTGGATTCCGTTTAACGAACTCTTTGTCCATGTGGCGCACTAAAGAGTCCCCAATTAAAATAGTTTCCCCCTCATTCACGTCCCTTTCCAAATGGGCGAAAGGGTTCGAAACCTCGATAGGGGGGGGATTCCTATCACCTAATGTACGCGGCCTAGCTCCACCCTTAACCTCTCTAAATCCCTCGCTATCTACTACTCTCGGACTAACCTTAACCTCTTCCTCACTCTATCTAACCTTCCCGACAAGCTACCTAAACTAGAAACTAAGTTACGCACCTCACCCTTCAAATTACTAACGTCTTCAACGTTAGTATTGGTTCGGCTTCCGTCAACCGTAGCCCTAACCCTGCCCTCATCAAGCGTTGCAAGTCTATCCGCTACCTCACGTACACTGCGTTTTATGTCAACTAATTCCTCCATGAACTCGCAAAAGAAACAAACTGATCTATCGGTAATCGCCATTGGACCGCCGTTATAATCCTTAAATTCCGAATACCACCGGTTAACCCTACACCTAACACACGACGCTTTCTGCGACGGCATCGCGGAGTTAAAATTTTAAACCGTCACAGGTATAAGTTAAATTAAGCCGGCACGCTATGAAAACTTCTAAATCGCTAAAAACCACTAATCAATACTTAACTATACAATGTAAATTTAAACGCAAGTATATAAAATTCAAACTATCCAAAGTAAAATTCTCTCAGCAATATATAAAAGTAGATGCAAAATCAGAGAGCTCAGGAAATGCATCCGTTCAGTACAGAGTCTGGCTGATGAATGAACAGACCTATAAATTTTAAGTAGAAAATATAAATTTAGTTGTTGCCACTAACACGGAATAGTGAATTGCATTTAATAGTCCTCATGAATGGAATGGCAATATTATCAAATTCAAATTCAAGTATCGAGTAACGAGTAACGAAAAAATCTGTTACATTGATAAAAAATTTGCAAAGCGTTACCGTTACATTGATACATTTGAAAATCTTTCAGGCGTTACCGTTACTCGTTACTTTTGCAACATTCGTTACGTAACGTCGTTATGTAACGCGTTACTGCCCATCTCTGCCTGTACTGTACTTTTATTTCTTCAAACCACCCCTGACTGGGGTCAAACAACCCCCGACTCGCACTGAAAGTTTTACCACCACTGCTCTCACCTTCACCAACGACTTCCTTCCTTACATCTCGCCACAAAGACCGTGCCTTTTCTTGAATAATGGCCTGCGATACGGGCATGCTGCGCTGCGTTTGGTAGCAGGCAGAATTGTGAATTATTTTTCTCTTTATAACGGTGCTGAGTTTGCGAATAGCAGAATTTGGTGTCAAAAAATATATTACGTATAAGCGAAGCTACGAATACCGAAGCTATGAATAACGGGGTATACCTATAACTTTTTTTTTTTTTTACTCCATAATTCTAACTGATGAAACCTCATGAATGAAATTCCCACTGTTTTGTAATTTCGAAGTTTCATGTGGGAGGCGCTGCGAATGAAGTTTAGTATGAATGTTTTTCATAAATGAGAGAGATAGTTTGTAGATTGTAAATAGTCTATATTCTTAGCTTAAGTTATGTAAGCTACTATGGTAGCTCTGTAAATTGTTTTATGTTACTTAGCTGACTTGAGATTGACATTTTGCACATTTTTATTATTATAAAATATACTGTAGCTCATGACTTGCAAAAAACTTCACTTTTTTCTACGTGAAGGTCAAAATATAATAATGAAAACCCACTCTAATAAACAGAGTTTATTTCCACAAGATGCCAGTGGGCATCGAAACTGTTGTGGAAATAAACTCTGTCTATTTGAGTGGGTTTTTATTATCAGCTCATGACTTGTTATAAAATATAGCTCGTGACTTGAATAACCTCGATAGGCTCGAGTGGCTTCATGTTTTCCAAATGAAATGTAATGTAATAAACCAAATAGGTTTTATGAGGTGACTTGATAATTATATTAGACTAAAGGTGTATTTTGGTAATTTCAGCCAATTTTCCTTGTAAATCCAGGTATGTTATCAATTTATGCGGAAAGTGGAACTTTTTCTTATTACAAGCTTTTTCTTTTTGTTATTGTTAACTTTGAAATCATTATGTCTAATTAAAATTAATTAACATTTATTTGATGTTTAGTTCACTCATATTAACTTTTATAACCAAAATTATGTTTTTTCTTTATTAAGGTGACCTGCTTTGATTCTTTAATTACTCCTGAAGTTTGTCACAACCTCTTATCTCTGAAGCTTTTTATGTTTATATCTTGAAGTGGTAGCGCAAATATTGATGACGTAGGCAAGTTCAACATCACAGATTTAGGCATTTTTCTGACGCTATAGTTTGTATTTAAGTAGAGTTTCTCTAGGTATAAAGTATAGTGGTCACGTTTCGAAGTAGGGTTAGTAGGCCTAATTAATTTTAGTAAGTTGACTACAGTAGACCTAGCCAGGGCTGTGCTAATTAGAGTACGTTCAACTTTGCCCTAACTTGCATCACAACAGTGACTACAGGTTTTTTTAACTTGGTTACTATAGACATCCAAATGAAATGTAATTATTATAAAATATAGCTTATGACTTGGATAACCCCTCGATAAGTTCAAGTGGTTTCATTTTTTCCCAAATGTAATTTGTTTGTGCTTGATTACATTGTATTCCAGAAGATATGTCATACACACACAGATACACACCTTTGACATTTGAAGTGTAAATTAGGATAGGAATAAGCATAGCCTATCAAAACAAAGTATTTGTATTGCGGATCATTCACAATCTGTATACAATGTAACAAACAAGTCATACATTTAACTTAATATAAAAATAAGGCCAGTATAGCCACTTAACCAAACATACAAGTACAGCAAGCAACCATGAAACCCCATTCAGGTTTTATCACCTTATGAAACAAATATAAGATATTCAAAGCTCACATGGGCTCTTTATACAAAAGTAAATGAGACCCTAAGCAGGAACCCTACAAATATCCTGCATGTGGGAGATGAAACAAATGGCGGATCTTTTCTGTTTGACTGCCGCCATTGAAACATAGCCTTCTTTAGTTAGCTTTATAAGGCTAACTAACAAAAATATCACGACCTAACAACCAATCATCAAGGTCGTACAGTTGACCTAATGATTGGTTAGGTTAGGTCATGATATTTTCGTTAGTTAGCCTTATAAGGCTAAGTAAAGAAGGCTGGGGGCACTCACCTCTTATGTTTCAATGGCGGCAGTCAAATGGAAAAGATCCCAAATGGCTTCACAAATGTATCAATAATTTACTTAAACATCGAGGGCCTTAACTCAAACCATACCAAAGTACCCTACCTAAAGAGCCTAGTGGAAAATACTACTAGCATAGTTACAGCCCTCACAGAAACATACTTGAATCCTATGATCATGAGTAGTGAAATTGTAATCAAAGGGTGTACTACCCATAGATGTGATAGAGAAGGCCATCTAAATGGTGGTGTCCTGATATACATCCCTGAAAACATTTAAAGTGAATTGCTTACTGCATACTCAAATGGAGCCTGTGAACTCCTAATTATCATGTTCAGTATAAATAAAGAAAACATAATACCAGTGAATATCTATAGCCCCCTAGATAGATCCCATCTAGAGCTCATTGAAGTTCTGGAAAAAAATTGGGTAATGCCCAGCTATCGTAGACTCAACAAGAGATTTAATCATTACAGGAGACTTTAATCTCCCAAATTGCACCTGGAACCAATATGGTGGTATGAAATCAGGGACAAAAAGGTCCAAATCAAAACAAACTTTATGGAAAAACTCCTAGTACAGCATGTTCACTTCCCAATTAGAAAAAATATCCTAGATTGAGCCTTTTCCAAAATTTGGACTGTTTCTTATTTTTTTGAAAAGATATTTAATGTAGATTTTTACGCTGATTTAAAAAATTTAAGTATTTTTGGGAGAAATTATTATTTTAAAAGTTACACAGTATTCTAGTTTATGTATATATATATATATATATATATATTTTTGCTACCCGCATGAAGGGTAGAAAAAATAACTGAATGCCCAGTTAGGTTAATTGAATGCCTGGTTAGGTCAACTGTACACCCTTGATGATTAGTTAGGTTTAGTCATGATATTTTCGTTAGTTTTAACAAAAATATCATGACTAAACCTAACCAATCATCAAGGGCATATAGTTGACCTAACTGGGCACTCAATGAACCTAACTGGGTATTCAGTTGACCTAACTAGGCATTATTATTTTTTCTACCCTTCATGTGAGTAGCAAAAAAAAAAATATATATATATATAAAAACTAGAACACCATGTAACTTTTAAAATGGTAATTTCTCCAAAAAAAGGTTTACATTTTTTAAATCAGCATACAATCTACATTAAATATCTTATTTAAAAAAAAAATAGAAAATAGTCCAAATTTCAGAAAAGGCCCCCTAGATTTAGTGCTGACAAATAATGCAACTATGATTGACCACATTGTTATAACACCAACTATACACTCCAACCACAATGTCATGCACATATTCACAAACTTCTCTCTCCACAAATGTAAGCAAGATCCATGCCAAATGGACTTGCTATACTCTGACCTAAACCTGCACAAGTCTGACTGGCCATCAATAAATAACTGTCTGAGAAAATGAATTAGAAAACCTAGAACCAGAAGAATGCTGGAGTAGGATATAATACCTGCTATCATCAGCATTATACAAGCACACCAAAGAAAAATGATACTGCAAAGAAGCACCTGACAAGAACACAGATATAGAAGGATACTTATGAGAAAGGGAACAAAGCTATCTAAACAACTGACAAAGCAATTAAGTGATACAAGACGTAGTAACATCTTGAAACAGATACTGATGTTAGAACTTAAAATAAAGGAGTCAACCATAAGAGAGAGTATTGATAATGAACACAAAGCTATTGGCACTATAAAAGAAAATAGCAAATTCTTCTTTAGCTATGCTAAATGCAAAGCAGTTATCAAAACGAGCATTGGCCCATTGTTTGCTAAAGATGGACTAACTCTTACATCTAATCCACAGGAAATGGCAAACATTCTACAATCTCAATATGCTTTAAGCTGGAGTACCCCTGTAGTAGCTAAGACAATAAAAACTACAGTATTTTTTGATAGAGAAGAAAATGACCAAGGCAGACCATTATTGGAAGATATACAAATAACTACTAGAGATATACAACAGGCAATAACAGCTACCAGGGAGTTCAGCCCCTGGTCCAGATGGAATTGGAGCCAAGATTCTTAAGGAATGCAAACATACAGTGGAACCTCGACTTACGAATTTAATTCGTTCCGAGACCCTGTTCGCACCTCGAATTGGTCGTAAATCGAATCCATTTTTTCCATTGAAATTAATGTAAATTTAATTAATTCGTTCCAGCGCCCCAGATAATTGTACTTTTAATGCTTTGTAAGAGTTTATAAAGAGAAAATATAAGAGAAAAAAATTATACTAAATTTAATAAGCTGTATAATTTTACTGTACCTTTGTGGAGGATAATCGCTGGCATGAGTGGATGGTGATGAGGAAAGGAAGGGGGAGGGAAGTTACTGTTTGGAAGGAGAGTCCCCTTCCATAAGAACACTGGGCATCTCTCCTTCAGGGGTTTTGTCTCTTTTCTGTCTCTTTAATTCAATGGTTATTTTAAGTTTTCTTTTTTCACTGCCACTATCACTTCACTTTCTTGGGAGCCATAATGAAGGGCTTATTAAAGCAATAAACGAAAAATCACGGAGCAAATATGCGAGAGAGAAAGCAATAAACGAAAAATCACGGAGCAAATATGCGAGAGATCCAATCGCAATCGAAGCGCCGGGCGTATGTTCGTATGTCGATTTGGTCGTAAATAGAGGCGTTCGTAAGTCGAGGTTCCACTGTACTTTATCTCTGCCTTTGAAAATCCTGTGGAGATCCTCACTAGACACCAGTAGAATACCACCAATCATGAAACAAGCAAATATTACTTCCATTCTACAAAGGAGGCAAAAGAAAGGAAGCCAAGAACTATAGACCCATATGCTTGACTTCCCATATTATCAAAATATTTGAGAAAGTCCTGAAAAGCCACATTGTCAATTTTATAGAAAATGAACATTCTTAGAAGATTTTCAACATGGCTTCAGACAAGAGAGATCCTGTCTTACTGAACTTATAGGCCATTGCAACACAATCCTACAATATTTGGGAGAAAACATAATATTGATGTCATCTATCAAGACTTTGCAAAAGCTTTTGACAAGGTTGACCATGGAATATTATTCCATAAACTAAAAGAACTCAGAATTTGTGGAAAAATAAGAAAATGGATCCATGCCTTTCTCTCTGACAGAAAACAAATAACAATTGTATATGGAGCAAGATCTACAGAAAAAAAAGTGATTAGTGGAGTGCTGCAAGGTACAGTACCATACTGGGACTAATTCTATTCATTATAATGCTAAACAATATGAACTGTAACTTAGGAAGCTCTCTCCTATCATTCGCGGATGATACCAGAATACTAAGACCCATTACAGAAAAAGAAGACTGTATAGAGCTACAAAAAGATCTACAAACTATATATGCATGGGCAGATGCAAATAATATGGCTTTCAATGAAGACAAACTTGAACTAATTAAAGATGGACCAAATAAATGCCTAAAAGAACAATTCAACTACACTGGACCTCAGGGTTGGCAAAAAACCAACTGGTTTTTTGCTGGGTAGTTGGGTTTTTGCTGTGTTTTTGTTTTTTTTTCAGGTTTTTGCCAACCCTGCTGGACCCACAGGAAAAGATATTGTACAAACTGATCATGTAAGGGATCTAGGGGTTATATTATCTGAAGATGCAGTGTTCATTCAACAGGCACATTGACAAAGTAACCTCATCATGCAAACAACTAATAGGATATATACTGAGGACATTCAGAACTAGGGACAGTATGACTTGTTCTTCCACGCATTGACTACTACTTTCAATTATGGTTTCCCCACAAACAGAATGAATTGCAAAAAATTGAGGGCCTATAAAGAACCTTTACTTCATATACTATTAAACCTGATGAGCAACAGGTGAGTAAAAACAAATTAAACTACCAGGATTGGCTCAGAGACCTTGATCTTTATTCCATAGAGAGGTGGTTTGAGAGAGACATCCTAATCTACACCTGGAAAATTCTAGAATGGCTTTTAGTTGCCCCCAATACTGAACCAATTGTGCCTACCTTGACAAGAACTGGCAGAATATGTAAAAAATATCACCTCCCACCAAACAGCCTGAGAAGGATTCAGACCCTTCAATATAATAGTATCTCTAGGCAGGGTTCTCACCTGTTTAACTCCTTGTCTCAGTACTTTAGAGATATAAGTGCAGTCCCAGTAGATACTTTTAAAAAACATTTGGACATGTTTTTAGCCAACATACCCAACCAACCCACAGTGCCAGGGTATTCCTCTGCCAGAGCAGCCCTCACAAATTCAATAGTGAGCCAAATTGTATGGCAGGAGCAAGAGAAGAGAAGGGTGATGACTATGTCATGGCCCTGCCTCAGGAGGTGCTGATCAAAATTCGTGGGAGCAGCGCACCCTTGAGGTAGAAGCACTTCAAGGTAAATACAATCTTATCATACACTCAATGCAAAAATAAGACCAGCATAGCCACTTAACCTAACATACAAATACACTTAATATGCAAGTACAATCTTTGCTACATTACAAAAGTAAGGCATTGTGCACCAGCAGTTTTTTGAACCAAGACTGTCATACATGTGAGAGGTACCAGTATACAGTATCTGAGGGTTTATGGTAGATTCATCGGATAATATTCTTTTTAACACCATTCCAAACCATTAAAAAATATTTATATATTCTGAATTCTCATTAAAGATTACTAATGAAAATTATGGTACCACCTTTTCTTGTGGAAATTGATAGAAACCAAATGAAAAAAGTACAAAATTAATGAAAATAATGTCATCCTTCTACCACATCTAGGACCAGCCAGTGATGCCATAGTTATGATATCATCAAGGCCTTTATAAATGGATGACCATGAAACAAAGGCCTTTTATATTAATTGCCTTTCCTCCTATAAGGATGTGTGATTCGTGTAGCTTAGATTTTGAAGAAGTCATCAGACACAATCCCTGATCACTTCGCTATAAAAATGAAATTCAAAATGGCAGCCTCATATGATACACCATGGAAAGCAGGATGTTGCAAAATGAAAATTTAATTATTACAAACAATAGAGAGTTCATTCATAGCAGTTTTTGTATAGTTCCACCACAGATTGGATGCATACAGTGAAGTACAGTGGAACCTCAATATACGAACTTAATCCGTTCCTGAGGGTTGTTCTGATATCGAATTGTTCGTATATTGAATCAGTTTTTCCCATAAAAAATAATGTAAATTGGATTAATCCGTTCCAGACCCCCAAAAGTTACCCCTTACGAAACATTTTTAAGTCAAAATATTGGTTAATTAAACCTGTAAAATAAGACTTACATGCATAAAATCATATACGAAACCTGTAACAACAATAAATAATGCAATATTATACAAATAAATGAAAATTTAACCTGAACTTTACCTTTGCTGAGGAGTGATGATGGCTCAAAAAAAAGTGATGCGCACCGAATGCTGGCTGGAGAGAAACTGACCGGCTTCTTTCGGTTCGGATATGAGGGAATGGTTCGTATACAAGGACAATTTTTTCTCAAAAAAGTTGTTCGTATACTGATTTGTTCGAATAGAGATGCGTTCGTATATTGAGGTTCCACTGTATATACAGTAAGTTCTAAAAAGATAAGTTTTGACTGATTCTGAACACAGACCAAATTTCCTTACTAGCATGTTACACTGTACACAGCTTTTTACATTGCCTCTAACTATCAAGTTCATCTCATAACTCATGAGTAATTATATGACCTAAGTATTTAAATGTGTCTTTGATAGGTATTGTCTGACCATTCATCTCAAAAGACCCATATTATACATTTTTCAGTAGATTACGCTTAAAAATCAGACAACTCTTTGCCCCCATTATAGGTGGTCATTTTCTATACCATATTGTTCACATATCTCTAATAGTATCGTACTCTCAGCCCATGGGGGGAGAGTGACAAAAGAACAAGGTCATCAGCATACATCAAATGATTAGGTACTTTTCTGTTATCTGCCCCCCTTTATTATTGAATGCCCAGTTAGGTCAACTGTATGCCCTTGATGATTGGTTAGGTTAAGTCCGTGTTCTTCAAAGTATTGGTCATGACCCAGTACTGGGTTGCGAGATGCTCTTCACTGGGTCACAAGGTAAAAAAAAAAACAAAGAAAAATTATATATATATATATATATATACTGTATTAGAGATGTGCCGATACTGATACCCACTTTTCAACTGATACTGATACTCCGATACTTTGCCAATACTGATACCATCGGTGAAACACTTCTCGTTTTAATTCGCTAATTTATAATTGTTGGAAATTTGCAGCACAGCGTCATTTTTGGCTGACTATATTTATCATTATTTACCATATTTATCTCGTAAGAAGCTGTTTTATATATAATAATACTGTACAGGGTGTCCCAGAATTAACTATCTATTTCAATGAAATTGGACAAATTTTTTAAAAACACACTTTTATTTATGTTTATCATGTTTAATATGTGTTAAAAATGTATAAATTTCTAAATTTTTTTCATAATTTTATTTTCATAATTTTTTTCATTATCTGGTCCAATGAAAGACCGTCTGAAGTCATAGAATGGCAAAGAGACTCTCCAAAAGTTAACGTGTTGCTTGGAATGACCAAATCCAAAATTTATGGCCCATTCTTCTTTGCGGAAGCAACTGTAACAGGTACCATCTACCTTGATATGCTTCAGCAGTTTTTCGAACCACAGCTTCTTGATGATGGCATTCTTGATAATGTTATGTTTCAACAAGATGGAGCACCATGTCATTATGCTCTAATTGTTCGAGAATACCTCAACAGACGCCTTCCGAATCGGTGGATTGGACATGGAGGACCTCGACCTTGGCCTCCGCGTTCTCCGGATTTGACACCCCTGGATTTCTTTGCATGGGGTTTCATAAAAACAAAGGTTTATCGCCAAAAGATCAATGCTTCTTGTTGAAACACAACATTATCAAGAATGCCATCATCAAGAAGCTGTGGTTCGAGAAACTGCTGAAGCATATCAAGGTAGATGTACCGGTACCTGTTATGCTTCCGCAAAGAAGAATGGGCCATAAATTTTGGATTTGGTCATTCCAAGCCACACGTTAACTTTTGGAGAGTCTCTTTGCCATTCTATGACTTCAGACGGTCTTTCATTGGACCAGATAATGAAAAAATTATGAAAATAAAATTATGAAAAAAATTTAGAAATTTATATATTTTTAACATATATTAAACATGATAAACATAAATAAAAGTGTTTTTTTTTTAAATTTGTCCGATTTCATTGAAATAGATAGTTAATTCTGGGACACCCTGTATTATACTGGTTTGAAATGTAAATTGGCCAAAATTTCAATAATGGTCTATGAAATGATCATCTGAACTTTGCTTCATGCAAGTTACAGAGGCACTTGAGACCAAGTTTGGCAGGCTAAAATGAACCTTATTTATTATGGTATAAGGTCCAAATTTGTGTGCTATATAAAACTCGTCTCTTTTTTCAGTTGAAGGTGAAATAAGCGCGATATTTGCAGGATTATGGTATGGATTGGGAAAGCTGGTGTTAGGATAGGAGTACTGTTAATGTAGGAGCACTATAATAATATTAATATGATATAATAATATCATCTGTGTTAATCAATTACTGTCATTAAACATAACTTTGTCTTGAATCACATAATAAATAAAGTAGAAAAGTATCAGAGTATCGGCCATATTTTCACCTTGCCGATACCGATACTCCTAAAAAAGGCTGATACCAATACTATCGGCACATCCCTAAATTATATATAAAATATATTTGCAAAGTACACCATGATATCAAGTTTTTGTCAATAGTTCACTCAATTAAATATTAGTTACTGTACTTATTAAGCATATTATTATTTATAATTATCATTTTTATACTGTATTAATTGTACTTAGTGCCATTCATGTATTTTGATTATTAGGTATTTATGGAAAAAATAGTGTTTTTAAGTTAACAAGAAATACATCAGAGAGAGAGAGAGTTACAAGGAGTTACAAGGAAAAGAAGTACCTCAAAAGGCCTTGTGGCTCATACTGAGGAGGTACCAATGGCAATGGGTGCCAGGGAAAATTTTCTACACACTCAAATAGCGTGCAAGATTTGGTCTAACCTTTTCTTGAAATGATCCACAGAGGAACTGTTCACAACTTCTGAAGGTAAACTGTTCCACATGTCACAGATCTTATACATAAAGTAATTCCCACACACACTAGTCTTAAACCATTTCAAATCCAACTTCCAACCATTGTTGCGAGTTGGGTCATCATTTAAACTAAACATGCTTCTAAAATTGACATCATTGAACGCGCGTAAGAACTTGAAAACCTCGATGAGTTGACCGCGCCGCCTCCGAGTTTCCAGCAAAAACAAGTTCAGGGTGCATAACCATCGATTGTAGCCCATATGCCTAATGGAAGGGATTAACTTTGTGGCCCTCGCCTGCACTCACTCCAGCCTCTCAATATCTTTCCTGAGGGTGGGTGACTAGAACTGCCCAGCATACTCCAGGTGTGGCTGAACCAGGGAATTGTAGAGAGAGAGCACAGTCTCCTTGTTCCGAAACTGAAATTGCCTCCTGATATAACCCAACAGCTTCTGGACTTTCTTTTCCACCTCTACGCACTGTTTCGTAAACTTAAGGTCACTGTTAATTAGCATACCCAAGTCCTTTTCCAAATCAGTCACCTTGATATTATTCCCCAACATCAAGTAGTCCGACTTGGGATTGGTGTAGCCAATGTGAATCACCTTGCATTTACCCAAGTTAAACAGCATTTGCCATTTTTTGGACCACTCTCCTATCCTACCTAGGTCCACACGCAGTTACTCAATCGCTTTGAGCATCCCAACATTGGCCCCAAGCTTCATGTCATCAGCGAATTTGGCGATCTGACTGACAATGCCGCCATCGATATCATTTATGTAAATGATAAACAACAGTGGCCCCAAAACAGAACCCTGAGGAACCCCACTAGTGACTGAGGCCCAACCCGAACTAACCCCTTTAATTACAACCCTCTGCTGCCTATTCTTCAGCCAGTTTTCAATCCACCTACCTACTTCCCCACGGATACCCAGCGCGCAGACTTTTGGCATTAGCCACCGGTGAGGTACCTACTTTATCAAAGGCTTTCTGAAAGTCGAGATAAAGTATATCAATCACCCTACTCTTTATCATACTCACTCAACATGGCGTGGAAAAACTCAAGCAAGTTGGTGAGACACAACCCATGCTGTCTAGACCCATGTTGGGAGACCCCAAGCAGCTTGTAGGAATCCAAATGGTCAATGATCCTATCCGCTATTATCCAATCTAATAATTTACTTACAACTGAAGTGAGACTAATGGGATGATAGTTCCCTGGACTTTTGTGATCCCCTTTCTTAAAGATAGGGGTCACATTGGCTTCCCTCCAGTCACCAGGCACCTGGCCCATCTTTAATGATTTGTTGAAGACTGTAGCCAGGTGGGGAGCCATTCTTTTCTTGGGGTGGGGTGAAAATGTTCTGATTAAAGTGATAGTAAATTTCAGGGATGGGGAGTCGGCCAAAAACAACTGACTCCCGACTCCTGAGTCGGTATTTTTAAAAACTGACTCCGACTCCCGACTCTTTCCTTATCATGCTGATCTACAACCTTATAAATATTGGGATGTTTGTTTCGTAGATGGCGTTTCAAGTTTGAGGCTCTAGTTGGAGCATTAGCATGTTTCCCAATGTAAGCACTAATTTTTGCATTACACTCTTTACCATCCTTTTCTACTTGACAAATAAAAATACTTTCATCCTCATTTAGCTTAAAATATTGAAAGACTGCTGATTTTCTACTAGGCCCACGACTCATTACTAATAGGGGCTAATTAAATTAATATATTGCTAATTTTTATATGGTACCTAGTATCCTAAAATAGAAATATGAAATTCATTTGCTAAGATTTACCAGAACAATAAATCAAATGTGGAAATGTGAATCTAGAATTAGTTCAGGAAGATATTTATTTAGGGCAGAGTAGTATTCTGGTAAATTGTTGGCATATAGAAATTGAATCAAAGAGTCGGGAGTCGGTCGTTTTTACCGACTCCCGACTCCGACTCCCCACCTCTGATGTAATATACTCTCATGCTGACAGCATAAACACAATTGAGAGACTTCCTGCCTAGACACGTTCAGGTTGTGAGAGGCAGTGAGCAACTCATGAGAATCTCTCTCTCTCTCTCTCTCTCTCTCTCTCTCTCTCTCTCTCTCTCTCTCTCTCTCTCCCCCGTGGGGAGGGGGGTGGGGTACTAATATACGTGAGGGACACGTTGAGTCCGGTTGACTGCCAGTTCCGGTCGGAACGGGAGCTGCTTGGCGTCGATCTGAACGTGGGAGGGACGAACTATAGGTTAATCTTGGTGTACAGACCTCCGCATCTCCTCCTCGAGGAGGATACAGCCCTGTACACCGAACTCAGTAGCCTGCTAGGGGATAGGGTGTGTGTAGTTTTAGGAGACTTCAACTGTCGCGGCATAAAGTGGGAAAACAGGACTGCCGATGCTGAAGGGAGGAGGCTAGTTGACTTTGCTGATGAGAACTTCCTCACTCAGTGGGTCAACGAGCCTACACGAGGCGAAAGCGTTTTGGACTTAGTGTTCACGACCGAAGACAACCTCGTCACTGGCCTCACCGTTGACGAATCGTTGGGCGGGAGTGATCACAGTCTTATTAGGTTCCGTGTGTGCATCCCTCGGGTGAAGCGTAGTAACTCGAGAGGCAGTAAGCTCGATCTCCGGCGGGCGAACTTTGTTAGCCTCAGGGATAGCGTAGGAGATATGGGGTTAGAGGTCGGCGGCGATGTTGAGGGAGTGTGGAGTGCATTCCGGGACGAGTTTATGGTGCTGCAGTCTGCTGCCATACCCTCAAAACCGGTCACCCCTGCTTCAACGCAGCCTAAGTGGTTCAATCGTGACATCGCCTCGGATATCCGAAATAGGAAAGTAGCGTATAGGAGGGCGAAGGCCAATCGTTCCCATGAGAACACTTTAGCGTATGTCCGCCTGTGTATGGAAGTGAAGGCGAAGGTTAGGCTAGCGAAACATAACGAAGAACTACGGGTGGCAAGCCTCTGCAAGGGGAACCCTAAGGAGTTCTTCAGTTATGTTAATAGTAGAAAGCCCATTAGAAGCATGATAGGTCCTTTAAAGGACGGAAGCGGCGTTCTGCGGACCTCCGACGCGGACATCGCTAATGTGCTTAATGAGTACTTTGCGGGAGTGTTCACCAGGGAGGATACCCGCGTCATCCCCGAGCCAGCTGTGAGGCACGAAGGTGCTGGCCTGGATAGTGTTAGATGTACCGCGACAGTCGTTGCTCATAGAATAGACAAACTGAGCGCGTTTAAGGCTCCTGGGCCAGACCAGTTTCTCCCCAGTGTTTTGCGAGAAGTGCGCGACCAGGTGGCTCCCCACCTGGCTACAGTCTTCAACAAATCGTTGGTGATGGGCCAGGTGCCTGGTGACTGGAGGGAGGCCAACGTGACCCCTATCTTTAAGAAAGGGGATCACGAAAGTCCAGGGAACTATCGTCCTATTAGTCTCACTTCAGTTGTAGGTAAATTATTAGAAAGGATAATAGCTGATAGAATCGTTGACCATTTGGATTCCTACAAGCTGCTTGGGGACTCCCAACATGGGTTTAGACGGCATAGGTCGTGTCTCACCAACTTGCTCGAGTTTTTCCACGTCATGTTGAGTGAGTACGATAAGAGTAGGGCGATTGATATACTTTATCTCGACTTTCAGAAAGCCTTTGATAAGGTACCTCACCGCCGGCTAATGGCGAAAGTGCGCGCGCTGGGTATCGGTGGGGAAATAGGTAGGTGGATTGAAAACTGGCTGAGGAATAGGCGGCAGAGGGTGGTAATTAAAGGGGCTAGTTCGGGTTGGGCCTCGGTCACTAGTGGGGTTCCTCAGGGTTCCGTTTTGGGGCCACTGTTGTTTACCATTTACATAAATGATATCGACGGTGGCATCGTCAGTCGGATCGCCAAATTCGCTGATGACACCAAGCTTGGGGCCAATGTTGGGACCCGAAGCGATCGAGGAACTGCGTGCGGACCTAGGTAGGATAGGAGAGTGGTCCGAAAAATGGCAAATGCCGTTTAACTTGGGTAAATGCAAAGTGATGCACATTGGCTACGCCAATCCCAAGTCGGACTACT
Organism: Bathynomus jamesi; assembly: GCA_023014485.1. NCBI lineage: Eukaryota > Metazoa > Arthropoda > Malacostraca > Isopoda > Cirolanidae > Bathynomus > Bathynomus jamesi. The sequence goes on from JAJOZX010001319.1 coordinate 257,375, forward strand.
CGATGTTGGGCAGTAATATCGAGGTGACTGATTTAGAAAAGGACTTGGGTGTGCTAATTAGCAGCGACCTTAAGTTTACGAAACAGTGTGTAGAGGTGGAAAAGAAAGCCCAGAAACTATTGGGTTTATCAGGAGGCAATTTCAGTTTCGGAACAAGGAGATTGTGCTCTCACTGTACAATTCCCTTGTTCGGCCGTACCTGGAGTATGCTGTGCAGTTCTGGTCGCCCACCCTCAGGAAAGATATTGAGAGGCTGGAGCGAGTGCAGGCGAGGGCCACAAAGTTAATCCCTTCGGTTAGGCATATGGGCTACAATCGACGGTTACGCGCCCTGAACTTGTTTTCGCTTGAAACTCGGAGGCTGCGCGGTCAACTGATCGAGGTTTTCAAGCTCTTACGAGGGTTCAACGATGTCGATTTTAGAAGTATGTTTAGTTTAAATGATAACCCAACTCGCAACAATGGTTGGAAGTTGGATTTGAAACGGTTTAGGACTAGTGTGTGTGGGAATTACTTTACGTATAAGATCTGTGATACATGGAACAGGTTACCTTCGGAAGTTCTGAACAGTTCCTCTGTGGATCAGTTCAAGAAAAGGTTAGACCAAATTTTGCACACTCTTTGAGTGTGTAGAAAAATTTTCCATGGCACCCGTTGCCATTGGTACCTCCTCGGTATGGGCCGCAAGGCCTTTTGAGGTACTTCTTTTCCTTGTAACTCTCTCTCTCTCTCTCTCTCTCTCTCTCTCTCTCTCTCTCTCTCTCTCTCTCTCTCTCTCTCTCTCTCTCTCTTAGGTAGGATAGGAGAGTGGTCCGAAAAATGGCAAATGCCGTTTAACTTGGGTAAATGCAAAGTGATGCACATTGGCTACGCCAATCCCAAGTCGGACTACTCGATGTTGGGCAGTAATATCGAGGTGACTGATTTAGAAAAGGACTTGGGTGTGCTAATTAGCAGCGACCTTAAGTTTACGAAACAGTGTGTAGAGATGGAAAAGAAAGCCCAGAAACTATTGGGTTATATCAGGAGGCAATTTCAGTTTCGGAACAAGGAGATTGTGCTCTCACTGTACAATTCCCTTGTTCGGCCGTACCTGGAGTATGCTGTGCAGTTCTGGTCGCCCACCCTCAGGAAAGATATTGAGAGGCTGGAGCGAGTGCAGGCGAGGGCCACAAAGTTGATCCCTTCCGTTAGGCATATGGGCTACAATCGACGGTTACGCGCCCTGAACTTGTTTTCGCTTGAAACTCGGAGGCTGCGCGGTCAACTGATCGAGGTTTTCAAGCTCTTACGAGGGTTCAACGATGTCGATTTTAGAAGTATGTTTAGTTAAATGATAACCCAACTCGCAACAATGGTTGGAAGTTGGATTTGAAACGGTTTAGGACTATGTGTGTGGGAATTACGTTACGTATAAGATCTGTGACACATGGAACAGGTTACCTTCGGAAGTTGTGAACAGTTCCTCTGTGGATCAGTTCAAGAAAAGGTTAGACGAAATCTTGCACACTATTTGAGTGTGTAAAGACATTTAGGACCTCAGTCTGCGGAAATTTCTTTTCCTGTAAAATAGTTGATATCTGGAACCAACTTCCCTCAGAGGATGTTTCCAGTCAAAGTGTAAATCTGTTTAAAAATAGGCTAGACAAAGTACAGAACACACTCATAGTTTAAGATTAAAACCTCAGAAAACTCTGCAGGAGTTCGCTTGCTCGGTGTCTCTGTGAGCAAGCTAAATATAGAGCTATTTATATATTCTCCACTTTCCTGTAAAATTTCCTTGGCTACTTTTCCAGGGTCAAGGTATTTTCTTCAACCTTTTTCCGTACCTGCCTCTGGCAGGGAGGGAGCGGAGGGTGGGGAGAGAGCCTTCTACTTTTCTATCCAGTTTTCTACTACTGCTAGCATAGTTTGAAAGACAAAATTTTCCCTGGCACCCGTTGCCATTGGTACCTCCTCGGTATGGGCCGCAAGGCCTTTTGAGGTACTTCTTTTCCTTGTAACTCCTTGTAACTCTCTCTCTCTCTCTCTCTCTCTCTCTCTCTCTCTCTCTCTCTCTCTCTCTCTCTCTCTCTCTCTCTCTCATTAGACTTCATCGGAGGCGGACGTGCTGTGTGGTCTCTCCAGTATCTTTTTTAATAGTGACTAAGTTTGATTGTATATTTGTTAGATAAGTATAATATTTATTTACTTTATTATTGAGATTAGGGCAAGCACTATTGCTTAATAATTAGACAATTTATTATTAAATATACTTAAATTACTCTTTTTCCGGTTAACGAACATAATTCCATATTGTTTAAATTCTGTTTTTTCGGCTGAATTTCTCTGGGAAAGTTAAAATAAAATAAGTTTGCATTGTTTTAGACGGTAGTTACAGATTGCATTTTCAGACGAGTTTGTGCATTTTCAGACGAGTTACATAGTAAGATTTGTATGTTCGAGTCTATTTCCGTTTCCGGTCTTACACGTGCTCTCGCAGGTCCATTTCCGGTCTGTAACACGTGCTCTCGCAGGTCCATCTCCCGCATTCACTACTTCTCTCCCACGATCCGTTGTATAAATTAAAATAACATATTATATTGCTATGGTGGCGGCGTTGGCCGTAGTCCCCAAGTATCTGTGTTTCCAACCACCCAGCACCTTTTCACGTTTCTTGGTTCGGAATAGTCAAGAGACTGGGCAAAGATGTAATCTCCTCTGGTATCTAGGAAGGCCTCTCTGGTCAGTGGTTTATTTCCAGATTATTCAGGTCCGACTCGCACATTAACTGTAAAATGACTTCCCCTAGTGCAGGTGTCTCAATCTGACTCTCCACTGAGTAAGAGACCCAACCGCTCAGGGTCCAAGAAAGGGCTAGAATTCAAAGGTAGACCTAATAGAAGTAAACTACTTGTGTTTTTCTCTTTATTATATCTGAAATAAACAACTATTCAGTGTTACAGTATAAACATAACAAAAGGACTGGCAATGCGTCGCACTTGACAAAACACCTGGAGCCCCAATAACCCTTAGTGAGATTTGGCAGAAAGGATAGAAAACAAGTGGGAGACAAGTACCGGAAATGACTTGCACAGAATGTTAACCCTTGTCCCAGCTTAACTACCCTCCAAACTTGACCCCCCCTTTTATGACCTGAGTTCCAATTCCTTTATTGGCTGGCTAGTTAGTAGGGTTAGGGTCACAGGCCTGATTTCAGGGCAGATCCAGTGGCCAACAGTGGTTGACACAAACTGCGTAGCTCCCACTGGATGGGACCCACAATCCAAGCCTGAGGAATCCGGACCACGTGAGTTGAATCCCAACTGGTTGCCTAGACAACACAAGATTATTAGTTACATGCATCTAGCACCATTAATCACAATAATAACAACATAACAGGCAATTAACCACAAACATTAACTGGAATCATGACTTCATAATTGATCACTGGAAAACATAATTTACTCATGAAATCAAAGCACATAAATAATAAATAACCAACAATCAAAATAATAACTACAAACATTGACAATTATGGCAAACCTATCTCACATGAGTTAATCAACCTATAATCATTGCCAAACAAGCATGGGCAAAAACCTAACTGGAATAATATGACTGGTGACCTATAATAATGATAATTGGTTCTCTAGCTAGTTACATGACAGGTGGCAAACCTATCTATACTGTCAGTCAGTTTCAACAACCTATATGTATGTCTACCCTTAATAATAATAATTAACCTGATAATGATGGTGAAATACAAATGAACTCTAGCCAAGGATTACAGAAACTCCTACCTTTAAAGGCTTTCCACACTTCCTTGGCTTCTGACAGGATGTCCGTATTAATGGTCTATTCAGGTTCATAACCTTAATTCTAATTACCATTAATGGTTTCCTAACTAAACTCCTGTGGGGAAAGAAAAACTTGTGAGGGGACCCAGATAGGACTTGAAAATTAGGGTGAAGTTTTTTTGTGAAAAACTCCACAACCCCCAAAAAGGGGAATTTGAAAATCAAGGGGGGGTTGTGAGAAACTTCCCAACCCCCACAATATTATTTAAAGTAACATCATTCTGCATTGTTATAAACGGCTCCCTACAGATCCCATTCAGTTCCGTATTCAATTCCATTTCCGGTCTGAAACACGTGCCACTCGTCTGCGCGTGTTTATTTCGTATTTCGGCATTCACCAATCCTCCCTCACTAACCAATATACTAATTATTTCGTATTTCGGCATTCACCAATCCTCCCTCACTAACCAATATACTAATTAAAATAGCATTTTTTATTATTTAAATTAATATCAGACTGCATTGTTACTAACGGCAACCCACAGGTTCCATTCAATTCTGTATTCAACTCAGTTTCCGGTCTGTAACACGTGTTTACTTCCGAACTCACCATTACCCCTCTCACCATTCGTTATATTAATTAAAGTAGCATATTGTATTATTTAAAAGTAACGTATCGTATTAATTAAAAGGAACATATTGTATTATTTAAATTAACGTATCGTAATAAAAAAAAAAAAAAAAAAAAAATGACAAGGCCAGCTAAATTGAAAGCAGAATGCTTTAAATGTAAAGTTAATCATTGGTGCGTTGACTTCCAGAAGGTAGTATCAGCGATATCACATCCCTTAGTATATGTTTGTTTTGTAAACTTAGAGACAACCACGAAAAGGAAGTGAAAGAGCTAAAGGAATTAGTAAAAAAGCTTGAAGCTAGGCTCGTAGCACTGGAAATCCATCCCAGTAGACAAGATCAAACTAAAAACAAACAAGCAGATTTAAATTGTAAAATTAAGCATCTAGAGCAAAGCGTGGCACGCTTGGAAAACACGGTGACTATTCCGGAAAATGGAATGGAGGACCAAGATTCAAATTGGTCAAAATAAAAGACCCTCCAAACCAAAACCAAAACATAAGGATTTGGAACCCATTACCATCAAAAATAAGTTTCACTTACTTGCTGATGAGGAGGATGAATCCTTTTTAATTGGGGATTCTATGGTAAGGAATCAAGGGGACTTTTTCGGAGCAAGACGGGCGACCAAGAGAAAGCTCCGATGTTTTCCGGTGCCACAAGCCAGATAATTAATAGGGAATTAGGCAAAATTAATATCAAAAATAAGAGTTGCCCTATCATTGTCCATGTTGGTGGCAATGACGTTTTATGGGAGGGACAGGAGGGCAGACAGAGCCCATTATTAAAGAATTTAAGAACCTAACTGACAAGGTTAGGGATAGGACAGACATGGGTATGGTCGTAGGAATTCTCCCTCGAATGCGTGCTCGTGACTATACTCTAAGTAAAGCCATTAGCATAAATAAAGAGTTAAACGCATGTGTGATGAAAAAGGCCTAAAGTTTGTCGATTTTTGGCCTACATTCCACGGAAATGGGGAATACTTTGGTACGGACGGGATACATTTTAACCAGAAGGGGAAAAAGAAGTATGGTGATTTACTGAACATTAATTTGTATAATCTTTTTAAACTAAGACCCCCAAACCAGCAATTGATCCTGCTCCCCAAACGGTTAAACCTACTCCCCCAGCAGTTAGCCTCCCTCCCCCAGCAGCAGTTAGTCCCCCTCCCCCAGCAGCAGTTAGTCCCCCTCCCCCAGCAGCAGTTAGTCCCCCTCCCCCAGCAGCAGTTAGTACCCCTCCCCCAGCAGCAGTTAGTCCCCCTCCCCCAGCAGCAGTTAGTCCCCCTCCCCCAGCAGCAGTTAGTCCCCCTCCCCCAGCAGCAGTTACTCCCCTCCCCCAGCAGCAGTTAGTCCCCCTCCCCCAGCAGCAGTTAGTCCCCCTCCCCCAGCAGCAGTTAGTCCCCCTCCCCCAGCAGCAGTTAGTCCCCCTCCCCCAGCAGCAGTTAATCCCCCTCCCCAGCAGCTGTTAGTCCCCCTCCCCCAGCAGCTGTTAGTCCCCCTCCCCAGCAGCAGTTAGTCCCCTCCCCCAGCAGCAGTTAGTCCCCCTCCCCCAGCAGCAGTTAGTCCCCCTCCCCCAGCAGCAGTTAGTCCCCCTCCCCCAGCAACAGTTAGTCCCCCTCCCCCAACAGTTAGTCCCCCTCCCCCAGCAGCAGTTAGTCCCCCTCCCCCAGCAGCAGTTAGTCCCCCTCCCCCAGCAGCAGTTAGTCCCCTCCCCAGCAGCAGTTAGTCCCCTCCCCCGCAGCAGTTAGTCCCCCTCCCCCAGCAGGTAGTCCCCCTCCAACAGCAATAGTGAGGGCTCTTCGACTCCCGACAGCCCTGGCTGTTCGGGAAACGGGTCGTGCTAGGGGGCGGTCAGAATAGGGAAGGCTCCCTCCGTGCAATGCTTTTTAATGCTAGTCAATTAGGAACAAGTTTTGCGAGCTACGGGTGCTCTTAGCATCAGAATACCAGGATATCGTTGCTATCACCGAGTCCTGGATTCATACTGATCGTAGGGACTACGTGGGGAGTTCGAAATTCCCGGGTATAGAATGTTTCGCAAAGACCGCACCCGTGGGGAGGGGGGTGGGGTACTAATATACGTGAGGGACACGTTGAGTCCGGTTGACTGCCAGTTCCGGTCGGAACGGGAGCTGCTTGGCGTCGATCTGAACGTGGGAGGGATGAACTATAGGTTAATCTTGGTGTACAGACCTCCGCATCTCCTCCTCGAGGAGGATACAGCCCTGTACACCGAACTCAGTAGCCTGCTAGGGGATAGGGTGTGTGTAGTTTTAGGAGACTTCAACTGTCGCGGCATAAAGTGGGAAAACAGGACTGCCGATGCTGAAGGGAGGAGGCTAGTTGACTTTGCTGATGAGAACTTCCTCACTCAGTGGGTCAACGAGCCTACACGAGGCGAAAGCGTTTTGGACTTAGTGTTCACGACCGAAGACAACCTCGTCACTGGCCTCACCGTTGACGAATCGTTGGGCGGGAGTGATCACAGTCTTATTAGGTTCCGTGTGTGCGTCCCTCGGGTGAAGCGTAGTAACTCGAGAGGCAGTAAGCTCGATCTCCGGCGGGCGAACTTTGTTAGCCTCAGGGATAGCGTAGGAGATATGGGGTTAGAGGTCGGCGGCGATGTTGAGGGAGTGTGGAGTGCATTCCGGGACGAGTTTATGGTGCTGCAGTCTGCTGCCATACCCTCAAAACCGGTCACCCCTGGTTCAACGCAGCCTAAGTGGTTCAATCGTGACATCGCCTCGGATATCCGAAATAGGAAAGTAGCGTACAGGAGGGCGAAGGCCAATCGTTCCCTACGTTGGAGGGGGCTCAGTCTCCTGCGGAAGTTGCCCCCTCGTTAGTGAGGGGCTCTTCAACTCCCGACAGCCCTGGATGTTCGGGAAACGGGTCGTGCTAGGGCGCGGTCAGAATAGGGAAGGCTCCCTCCGTGCAATGCTTTTTAATGCTAGGTCAATTAGGAACAAGTTTTGCGAGCTACGGGCGCTCTTAGCATCAGAATACCAGGATATTGTTGCTATCACCGAGTCCTGGATTCATACTGATCGTAGGGACTACGTTGGGGAGTTCGAAATTCCCGGGTATAGAATGTTTCGCAAAGACCGCACCCGTGGGGAGGGGGGTGGGGTACTAATATACGTCAGAGACACGTTGAGTCTGGTTGACTGCCAGTTCCGGTCGGAACGGGAGCTGCTTGGCGTCGATCTGAACGTGGGAGGGATGAACTATAGGTTAATCTTGGTGTACAGACCTCCGCATCTCCTCCTCGAGGAGGATACAGCCCTGTACACCGAACTCAGTAGCCTGCTAGGGGATAGGGTGTGTGTAGTTTTAGGAGACTTCAACTGTCGCGGCATAAAGTGGGAAAACAGGACTGCCGATGCTGAAGGGAGGAGGCTAGTTGACTTTGCTGATGAGAACTTCCTCACTCAGTGGGTCAACGAGCCTACACGAGGCGAAAGTGTTCTAGACTTAGTATTCATGACTGAAGACAACCTCGTCACTGGCCTCACCGTTGACGAATCGTTGGGCGGGAGTGATCACGGTCTTATTAGGTTCTGTGTGTGCGTCCCTCGGGTGAAGCGTAGTAACTCGAGAGGCAGTAAGCTCGATCTCCAGCGGGCGAACTTTGTTAGCCTCAGGGATAGGGTGGCAGAGATGGGGTTAGAGGTTGGCGGCGATGTTGAGGGAGTGTGGAGTGCATTCCGGGATGAGTTTATGGTGCTGCAGTCTGCTGCCATACCCTCAAAACTGGTCACCCCTGCTTCAACGCAGCCTAAGTGGTTCAATCGTGGCATCGCTTCGGCTATCCGAAATAGGAAAGTAGCTTATAGGAGGGCGAAGGCCAATCATTCCCACGAGAACACTGAAGCGTATGTCCGCCTGTGTAGGGAAGTGAAGGCGAAGGTTAGGCTAACGAAACGTAACGAAGAACTACGGGTGGCAAGCCTCTGCAAGGGGAACCCTAAGGAGTGAGTTCTTCAGTTATGTTAATAGTAGAAAGCCCATTAGAAGCATGATAGGTCCTTTAAAGGACGGAAGCGGCGTTCTGCAGACCCCCGACGCGGACATCGCTAATGTGCTTAATGAGTACTTTGCGGGAGTGTTCACCAGGGAGGATACCCGCGTCATCCCCGAGCCAGCTGTGAGGCACGAAGGTGCTGGCCTGGATAGTGTTAGATGTACCGCGACAGTCGTTGCTCATAGAATAGACAAACTGAGGCGCGTTTAAGGCTCCTGGGCCATAGCAGTTTCTCCCCAGTGTTTGCGAGAAGTGCGCGACCAGGTGGCCCCCACCTGGCTACAGTCTTCAACAAATCGTTGGTGATGGGCCAGGTGCCTGGTGACTGGAGGGAGGCCACGTGACCCCTATCTTTAAGAAAGGGGATCACGAAAGTCCAGGGAACTATCGTCCTATTAGTCTCATTCAGTTGTAGGTAAATTATTAGAAAGGATAATAGCTGATAGAATCGTTGACCATTTGGATTCCTACAAGCTGCTTGGGACTCTCCCAACATGGGTTTAGACGGCATAGGTCGTGTCTCACCAACTTGCTTGAGTTTTTCCACGTCATGTTGAGTGAGTACGATAAGAGTAGGGCGATTGATATACTTTATCTCGACTTTCAGAAAGCCTTTGATAAGGTACCTCACCGCCGGCTAATGGCGAAAGTGCGCGCGCTGGGTATCGGTGGGGAAATAGGTAGGTGGATTGAAAACTGGCTGAGGAATAGGCGGCAGAGGGTGGTAATTAAAGGGGCTAGTTCGGGTTGGGCCTCGGTCACTAGTGGGGTTCCTCAGGGTTCCGTTTTGGGGCCACTGTTGTTTTACCATTTATATAAATGATATCGACGGTGGCATCGTCAGTCGGATCGCCAAATTCGCTGATGACACCAAGCTTGGGGCCAATGTTGGGACGCCCGAAGCGATCGAGGAACTGCGTGCGGACCTAGGTAGGATAGGAGAGTGGTCCGAAAAATGGCAAATGCCGTTTAACTTGGGTAAATGCAAAGTGATGCACATTGGCTATGCCAATCCCAAGTCGACTACTCGATGTTGGGCAGTAATATCGAGGTGACTGATTTAGAAAAGGACTTGGGTGTGCTAATTAGCAGTGACCTTAAGTTTACGAAACAGTGTGTAGAGGTGGAAAAGAAAGCCCGAAACTATTGGGTTATATCAGGAGGCAATTTCAGTTTCGGAACAAGGAGATTGTGCTCTCACTGTACAATTCCCTTGTTCGGCCGTACCTGGAGTATGCTGTGCAGTTCTGGTCGCCCACCCTCAGGAAAGATATTGAGAGGCTGGAGCGAGTGCAGGCGAGGGCCACAAAGTTAATCCCTTCCGTTAGGCATATGGCTACAATCGACGGTTACGCGCCCTGAACTTGTTTTCGCTTGAAACTCGGAGGCTGCGCGGTCAACTGATCGAGGTTTTCAAGCTCTTACAGGGTTCAACGATGTCGATTTTAGAAGTATGTTTAGTTTAAATGATAACCCAACTCGCAACAATGGTTGGAAGTTGGATTTGAAACGGTTTAGGACTAGTGTGTGTGGGAATTACTTTACGTATAAGATCTGTGACACATGGAACAGGTTACCTTCGGAAGTTGTGAACAGTTCCTCTGTGGATCAGTTCAAGAAAAGGTTAGACCAAATTTTGCACACTCTTTGAGTGTGTAGAAAATTTTCCGTGGCACCCGTTGCCATTGGTACCTCCTCGGTATGGGCCGCAAGGCCTTTTGAGGTACTTCTTTTCCTTGTAACTCCTTGTAACTCTCTCAAAGGTGGGTCCAGGTACAGGTGGGTGACCCTCCTTCCACGTTGGAGGGGGCTCAGGCTCCTGCAGAAGTTGCCCCCTTGTTGGTGAGGGGCTCTTCAATTCCTGACAGCCCTGGCTGTTCGGGAAACAGGTCATGCTAGGGGGTAGTCAGAGTAGGGAAGTCCTCCCGCCACAGATCAAGCTTACTGCCTCTCGAGTTACTACGCTTCACCCAAGGGACGCAGACACGGAACCTAATCAGACCGTGATCACTCCCACCCAACGATTCATCAATGGTGAGGCCAGTGACGAGGTTGTCTTCAGTTGTGAATACTAAGTCTAGAACGCTTTTGCCTCGTGTAGGCTCATTGACCCACTGAGTGAGAAAGTTCTCATCAGCAAAGTCAACTAGCCTCCTCCCTTCAGCATCAGCAGTCCTGTCTTCTCACTTTATGCTGCGACAGTTGAAGTCTCCTAAAACTACACACACCCTATCCCCTAGCATGCTATGGAGTTCAGTGTACAGGGCTGTATCCTCCTCGAGGAGGAGATGCGGAGATCTGTACACCAAGATTAACTTATAGTTCATCCCTCCCACATTCAGATCGACGCCAAGCAGCTCCCATTCCGATTGGAACTGACAGTCAACCGGACTCAACATGTCCCTGATGTATATTAGTACCCCTCCCCCCTCCCCACAGGTGCAGTCTTTGTGGAATATTCTATATCCAGGAATTTTGAACTCCCCAACGTAGTCCCTATGATCAGTATGAATCCAGGACTCAGTGATAGCAACAATATCTTGGTATTCTGATGCTAAGAATGCCCATAGCTCACAAAACTTATTCCTAATCAACCTAGCATTAAAAAGCATTGCATGGAGGCTTTGGAGGGAGCCTTCCCTACTCTGACCACCCCCTAGCATAACCTGTTTCCCGAACAGCCAGGGCTGTCAGGAGTTGAAGAGCCCCTCACCAACAAGGGGCCAACTTCTGCAGGAGCCTGAGCCCCCTCCAACATGGAAGGAGGGTCACCCACCTGTACCTGGACCCACCCTTGAAAGAGAGAGAGAGAGAGAGAGAGTGAGTTCTCATGAGTTGCTCAGCTTCTCACAACCTGAACGTGTCTAGGCAGGAAGTCTCTCAGTTATGTTTATTCTGTCGGCATGAGAGTATATTGCTATCACTTTAATCGGAACATTTTCACCCCACCCCAAGAAAAGAATGGGTCATTTTGTTATCAGAAAAAGCAAAACAGATGCTCTCTCATATCTGCATCTGAAAAAGAAGCACAATCAGGCAGGCCTACAACAGAAAATGTTTGTAAGAAGGGAAAGGCCTCTGCCATGTCAGCCTCCTATGAACCCCCTGCCGAAAAGAAAACTAAGTCATGGACAAGGCAGTATAGTGATGATTTTTTGAAGTATGGCTTTATCAACTGTAAAAAAGGAAACAAAGATCCCAGGCCACATTGTTTTATTTGTAATGAAATTCTTGCGAATGAAAGTTTGAAACCTTCAAAAGTCAAAACTAAAAAGACACTTAGAAACAAAACATGCAGAATTTGTTGACAAACCACTTGAATATTTCCAAAGAAAAAAGCACAAATTAAAGTTATCAATACATGTTCTTGTTAAATCAACCACTCTTAATGATAAAGCACAACTGGCATCATATTCAGTTGCATATTGCATTGCAAAAGAGAAACTGCCCTATACAGTTGCTGAAAAATTTCTTCTCCCAGCCACTTTGGATATGGTGAGTACAATTTACAATAATAAGTTCGCAGAAAAGTTGAAAAGTGTCCCTCTCAGTGATACCACAGTGTCTTGGAAGATATCTACTATTGCAGAGGATTTAGAATTCCAGCTCGTTTCACGTCTACAATCTGCTGGAGAATTTGCTATCCAACTTGATGAGAGCACTGATATTTCTAATTGTGCAACACTATTGGTTTATGTGAGATACATGTGGAAAGAGAAATTTTTTAAAGACTTACTGTGTTGTTTGACCTTACCAACAAACACAACAGGGTCAAACATATACAGAGTGGTGCATGATTGTGTACGGTAGTTGGAAAATACAGATTGCACTGGGCTATAATTGCAAAGGAATTACGAGTGATGGTGCAGCAAATATGACTGGAAGAAATAGTGGGGTTGTGAGAAAAATATCAGATGCAGCAGGTAATGATATTACTTGGAATCACTGTTTTATTCACTGTGAAGCTTTCGTTTCCAAGAGTATTCCTGATAGTTTTAGTGTGGTTCAGTTTTAGTGTGGTTCTGAAAGATGTGATTAAAGCGATTAATATCATTAAAGGAAGCTCACTGAACACTCAGCTGTTTGAAGTGCTGTGCTTAGAAATGGGGGCTGATCATTCCCACTTAGTGTATCATACTGAAGTTTGATGGCTTTCACAGGGCAGAGTCCTAACAATGGTTTATGAGCTAAGGATGGAGATTCATTTTTTCTTCTGGAAAAAAAATCTGATTTGTCATTACAAAACAAATCTGCCAATTGGATAATGAAGCTGGGTCATTCCAGCTCAATTGGTACAGGGGTGGTCGGGTGACCATCTCCGATTTTCTTCAAATTTTCAGGGTTGATTCATACACCATTCAATAGCTTAAATCTAAAATTTTAGCTTCCTCAGTCAAAAACTTTTAATTTTATGGTCGCTTAAATGGCCCCCACCTTCGACAAAAAAATGCCCATGTTGGGCTTGATCGGCCAATGCCTTCATTTTGAGAGGCCTTGAAAAGTGTCTTCTAATAGGAGTAGAAGCTTCAAATTTGTCATGCCAATACAACTTCTGGTGGGCTTTTCAATTTTGCAAGCAAAAAGGCTGTGGAACAAATAGTTTCTAAGTTACAAGGGCTTAAATATGGCTCCATTTTGAAGCTTGCATCAATTCCTCCCACTTTTACGACTCTACCATTTTCAAAAGTTTTAGTTCTACATCAATCACAGCTGTTTTAATACTCCTAATAGTCTCTATGGGTTGTAAATTTATGAGTGAAATAAAAAAATAACCAAAAAAGGATTTATTTCTATTTTTAAAAATTTCCAAAAGTTGATATTTTCACAAAATTTGCAAAATTAACATCAACTTTGGGGCTTAATATAAAGGTGTCCGAAATTAGTCAGGGAGTTGATACTTCTAGTAAAGAAAGATACATATGTGTAAAAAAACATATATTAAGGAATAGATCTCAACTCAACTCCTTCATATAGTTTTGGTGATTCAAAGAAAAGTGCTTTTTGTGAAAAATCTCAAATTTTTGCAAAATTTGTAAATTTTTAAATTTCTATTTATGACATTGAATTGTAATTTTACTTCCATTTTATTACTTATTAAGTTGATTTACAATTGTAATAATATGTAAATAAGTCTAAAACATACAAGAAATTTAATATGTCTGTCAAAACAACCAGCGACTCGAAGGGCTCTGGGTAGCTCATTTCGCTTTGTATATTCTTATAAATGTAAAACATGATGGTTAATCATTAATGTCCAGGCCTATTTTATAGATCATGATCTTTTATTTTCAGAAAATTTAACTAGAGCAATTAACTTAATTTTACTGCCTGTAATAATGGCTTATTCTAATCAAGAATCAAAGTGCAGCTTTGGTATGTACTTGGATGATCCATGTCATGAACACAGACTCACCAGGAAGGTGGGTATGTATACCTTACATGAGCTGACAGATGAAACAAGGAAACTGCTATTGTGGAGAACAAAAGCAACTGTAATCAACCCAAATAGTGCTACTGTATGCTACCACCATGAAAAAATGTTTGGAATGCATTACCAACAAATGCAACGTAGCTGCCAAGATCCATGGAGAAATCATCGAAAGAAGATAACAAGTAAGTAAATATAGGTACTAATATATTTATATTTCATAAAGAAGTTTATATTGTAAATTGTAACCTAAATTAGCTATTTAATTTTAATAGGGTAGGCTATATACTGTGCTACTGAATGCATATGTTTTGAATATTTTATACGAATAGCCTATAACCAAATGTTGAGGTTTTAAAATTATTTTCCAATGTGTTTAGAGTTTACATTACCCTACTTTATTTGCAGAATCACTACAAATTATTGACAAAGACATAGCAACTAGACTGAATCTGATACCAGGACAGAAACTTTGCTCAACATGCTTCTCTAGAGCCAAGACGATTGAAGATGAAAAAGACTCAGGTAGTGATGAATATGTTCCAGAAGAAATAGTTAAGGAGACATTTGACGAAACGTTAGGTTCACTAGAATGCTCACCCATTAAGTATGTAAGAGCAAGAGATCGAAAGTTTTACGCGAAAAGGAAACTAAAGCAAATTGAAACATCAACAAAATCAAAGCTGTCAAAAGTACTTCATATGAAGCCTAGCATTTTGGATGAGGAAGCGGAGAAACCTATAGAGAGTGAGGAAGAAAAGTGTTATCAGCATATGATAGAGGAACTGAAAGAAAAGTGTAAAACTAGTACCAGACAAGAAAAGATACAAATTCTAACACTCCTTCCAATTGGTAAAACCTGGTCCAGAGAAAGAATTATGAAAGAATTTGAAGTGTCAGCCAGAATGGTTAATGCTGTGAGGGCCTTAAAGAGAAAAGAAGGTATCCTTCCTATAATGAGAAATAAAAAGAGTAGCAAGGGTATAAGCGATGAAATAAAGGAAAGAGTGATAGAATTTTTCCAAAACAATGAATATACTAGAGAATGCCCTGGTAAAAAAGACTACAAATCAATAAAAACACCACAAGGGAAGGTTCACAAGCAGAAAATACTGTTGTTGACAAATATCAGAGAATTATATACGCTTTACAAAAATAAATATCCAAATGACAAAATCTCCAAATCAAAGTTTTTTGAACTGAGACCAAAATGGTGTATGGGTGTGGGGAGTAAAGGATCACACAATGTATGCATTTGTGAAATACACCAGAACTTTAAACTTTTATGTGAATCACTCCCCGTCAAAGTAGAATTAAGAGAGTTACTAGGGAAAATAGTCTGCAACACTGAAACCAGAAACTGCATGATTAATAACTGCAAAACATGTCCTGGTTTAAATGAATTACGGGATTGGCTTCTTACCATTTTTGAAAACAATGATTATGACATGGATGATGAGGTTTCCTTTAAGCAGTGGCTTCATACAGACCATACCCAACTGGTCACAATGACAAAAAGTGTTTCGAATGTAGTAGAAGACATATGTGAAAGTGCAAAAAAGTTGAAAGTACACCATTTCATAGCAAAAGCCCAATCAAAATATTTGTCCGACTGTAAAGAAAACCTCAATGATTCTACAGCATTAGTGCTTGTTGACTTCTCTGAAAACTATAGTTTTATAATTCAGGATGCCGTACAAGGGCATCACTGGGACAATACCCAGGCTACCTTGCATCCGGTAGTCTGCTATCAAAAAGTTGATGGTGAACTAAAAGTTACAAATTTTTGTGTAATATCAGATTCACTTACACACAACACAACTGCAGTTCATTCTTTTTTATGTGAAGCCTTGAAATTACTTAAAAGTCAGAATCCTAAACTAAAACATATTTGTTACTTTAGCGATGGCGCAGCAAGTCAATATAAAAACTATAAAAACATCATTAATTCAGTGTTACATGAAAAAGATTTCCAACTAACATGTGAATGGAACTTTTTTGCCACCTCTCACGGAAAGAGCCCCTGTGATGGTGTTGGTGGCACCGTCAAAAGGTTAGTTGCCCGGGCAAGTCTACAAGCAACAAGTAAAGGTCACATCACCAATCCAAAAGAGATGTTCGATTGGTGCAAATCTAATATTAATGGTATACAATTTCTGTACATTGATTCAGCTAAAATTGAGGAAAATGCTAATTTATTTGAGTTAGAAAAAAGGTATTCCTTAATTAAGACAATCCCAGGAACCTGTTCATATCACTGCTTTAGACCTTCATCAATAGGCATTAAAATGTACAAAATTTCTAGTGATCAAAATTTCTTTAACGTACAACTTTCCTTCCTCAATGCTACACAAGAAAATGTGGCTTACCAATATAAACCTGGTACATATATGGCCTGTTTCTATGAAGGTGACTGGGTTTGTTGGAAACAGTTGAAGTGTGTGATACTGAGAAGGATCTTTTAGTAAATTTCATGAAAAAGAATCCTTTTAAATGGCCTGAACAAGAGGACGTTTGCTGGATTCCATTCCAACATGTTTTGTTTAATTGAACCACCTACAGTTGGCTGGGAAAATGGGGAGACAGTACAAGTTATCAAATGATTGTTTATCTAAAATTGAGGAGTATTTTAAAAAAAGCCTAAGTAACTACAGACCTGTATCAAGCTGAATAATAAATTGCCAATTTATGGCTGTGAGGCCATGGAGTGTTGAAGACAATCAGACTTAAAGCCTGAGTACAATAATAAATTCCTGAGTCAGTGTCTAAACATAAGAGTTATTAGCTATATATAAGTTTACATACGAATTTACATAAAACACACACATTAAAAAAAGAATATGAACTTATAGCCAATAATTCACATGCTTAAAAACTCAGGAATTCATTATTGTATATAGCTAAGTACTGTACACTTGTATTTAGTGATGCGAGTCGTTTTTTATTGTCGTTTTTTTTGTTTTTTTTGTCGTTTTTTTGTTTAAAACGAAGGTAGTCTGGTTTTTTTGTTTTTTATTGTTTTAAACTTATTCCATATTCTTCTTCCTTTAATCTAATAAGTATATTAGTATTACCTCTAATTTACTATACTACCATGCTTATACGGTTATACCTAGTATATATAGTCATCTTTTAGAAAAATTGAATCTCGCAAAAAGTATATAATAGAAAGGAAAAACAAACCCTCATTTTTATATGTATATATATTTTTTAACTAGAACATAAAACATTCTTCGTTTCAAACAATATACATAATTGTGATTGGCAAGAGTACCAGTATATATATTCCAGATAGAAAAGGAAAATATTCACCTTTTTTTGAACCTTTTTGTTAACCTAATGTTGTTTAACCTTCATTTCCATGGAAGAATCATCACTAGATTGGGTAGAGCATATATGCTAGTTTCAATATCACAGGTACTGGTATAATATACATAATAGGGTGACACTTATTTTCGAAAGTTTGAATTTTTATCGGGACGGGCGCGTTTCTGGTTCCATTTTGTCAAAAAATATCGTGTGTAAAATATTTTTGAAATAAAACAATATTTAGAACTGCCTCAATACGGTCAAAGTTTGTATATTTTCTCGAAAAGTAGAAATTTTAGATCATGATGTTCTATACCTCTAGCAAATAAAATATCACTTCTAGTTTGTTCAAGCTACTAATCTTGACCTAAAACATATAACTGGACTTCATACTTTCAACTCTAGGTCCCCCTCAACTCGAGTATTAGCCCCTCAAGGGGGGGGGGGTATCATGGGCGCCCATCTCCCTCTCATTGTTGCCTACTTTGCAGAGGTCACGGTGGACTTGCGGGCGGTTGGGAAGTCACAGCGGTGCTTCTCGACCACTTGTAAGAGGAACTGCCTTTGGTCTTCACTCTTGGTAAGGGCCAGGTTGAAAGACTGCATCAACGCCACCCCGCGCTCCGCGAAGTCATTGACAACTTGAAGGGCCTGGACTCGGTGGGATGCGGCGATGAAGGCTGGGTCCGTCGCCACTCCTCCGGATCCTTGAGCAGGAAGGCGGTGCTGATGTCCAGAACCTTGAAGAACTCCTTTGATGTAGTCGTTGTGAACTTGGCCAATGTATTGTTGGCGATTGAGGCGGTGGACAGGTCCACATTGATACGCCGCGGGGGATCCTCCGATCCTTCCTCTTCTTCCATCGCTTTAATCATCTCCGCTTTGTCGCCAAGTCGATACCCTCGTCGAAGATGACCAGGTGACGAGGCGCTCGCTCAAGTACCATAGGTGCCTAGCGAAGACTGTCGCCGTCGCCTTGGCCACCGCTGAGTCCGGATAATAGACGAGGGCCTTGAGCAGCGTGAGGTCCGCGGCTGGGGCCGTTGCCGGGAGCGGCGCTTTGTACCAGGCCGTCACGTAGATGGACACGGCGAAGATGGTGAATCGCCGGATTCCAGCCGCTTCGCCTGACGACATCTGAAACTGTTCCCGGAACAGGAACAGTTTGATGGCATAGATGACTTTTGCCATCCAGCGCGCGCGATGGAAGGCGCCGGGACGAGCGAACCGGGCACCCCGCTTGTTCGGACCGCCCAGCAGCACAATTACAGAGAGCTCCAGAAGTTCCTGTAGTCATCACGTGGATGTTGACCGTCGAGGAGGCGGCTGAATTCGATCAGCAGGTCGTCGCGGGCGTCCTTCAGGTGCTGCGGCATGGTTCCATCCTCGAAGGGCTTCGCTTTGGTTTGATCGATGAAGTCCCACTGGGCGGCGAATCGTTTGAACAGGAGGATGTCAGGACCAGTAGAGGGACCGAGGCACACCGTGAATGCCTTCTCGCACACCAGTTCGTTGGAGGTGTGGGGGCAAAGCCAAATGAAGCACTGTCTTCTCGGTTTCTGCTCAATGATATAGCAAGCTCCTCCTGAGAGTCCTGTGTTTGAGGCGGTGGTGTCAAAAGAGAGGGCACAGATCCGTCCCTTGATGTCCCAATCCTCGAGGGTAGAGAGGACGGCTTCCGCCATGGCGCGGCCGGTGCCGTCGGGGAGGCTGGGCACAGCCAGAAGCTTGTCGACGTTCTCCCCAGACACCAGAACTGGAAGGCGATCTTCAGCAGGGCCCCCGTCAGCCGCTGGTACGATTTTCCCGTCCCAGTGAACGGTCAGCGGCACAGTAGGATGGAAGGCTGCCTTCATTTCCGCTGCTGCCATAGCACGGAACTTTGCTCGGTCGCGGCGGGAGGATTCGCGGTTCAAGACCAGCTCCTCAGGGTCGTGGCCCAAGCTCCTCGCAGCCGCCGACAGCAAAAAAACACCACCTCGGTCGGTAAGTTTCGTCCGATCCATCGCTGCGGAGAGATCAGGGGTGATCATCTTTTTTGACGCGCGGAATCGCTTGGGTGGTAAAGGGGTCGTAGATGCTTCTGCATTCGACGTGGACGGGCCCGGGAGAGAGAGCTCTTCCTCTTCTTCTCGGCGACGATGCCGTGTCGGTGACCGAGTCGGGCTGCTTGCACCTGAGCTGGAGCTCGATGCCAGTTCGACGAGTTCTTCTCGGCTCTCTCTGTTCGCCCTTTCATCATCTTGCCGGCGGCTCCTTTCCGCTTCCTGTCTCCTCACACGCTCCTCCTCAGTGTGCAGCGTCATGTCACGTGTGGAGGAGATGCGGCCGCGCCGCACCTCGGCCCTTTGTCCCGTCAGGAACTCCCTGTCCTCTTCGATTGTGATCATCGACATCGCCTGTTCGTGTGCGATGTCGAAGAGGCGGTCAAGGGATGAGAGGAACTCGGCCTCATTCCTGATTTGGGTCACAGTGCGCCGTTTCGAGTTCTTGTTCAGAGCCCGCCACTTCTCGTACATTCAAAGAACCTTGTCCCTTGCGCGTTGGTCTTTCTGCGTAGGAATACGGGACCGCTCCCAGAATTCCTTGACTGCGGTCACTGTCTCAGCGGCTGCTTCCTTGATCGGCTTCTTGACGTCAAGGTGAAGGTGGAAAAAGTACTGAAGCGCCTGCTTTCCCGTAGGCAGCATGCTTCCTGTGATGCTGTGGTCCACGGTCCCCAGGAGATAGACTGCTGTTTTAGATCTTGTTGCCGAAGCCATCACGTCGTTTCAGAACTCACTGAAAAAGAGAATGAAACACTGTTAGTGTTGGCAAAACTCGTCCCAACCCATTTTCTACTTAGAATAACATGTTCTTTCGCCTGTATCAATATTTGGATAAACTCGTGTTACACCCTGTATAATACCTCATTTTAGTCTTCTGTACACCAGTGCGGAAGACTAAACCAACGACTCTGACCGTCCGTCTGTCTGTCTGTTATCATTTTTCAACTCAGAAACTACAGCAGCTATCGAAACGAAAACTGACATGATAACAGAACGCCATGAGTACTTTTCGACAAAAAGTATAAACTTTGACCTCGTTGAGGCAGTTCTAATTATTATTTTATTTCAAAAATATTTTATACACAATGTTTTTAGACGGAATGACACCAGAAATGCGCCCGTCCTGATAGAAATTCCCAAAAAATGAAAAACACCCCAAATAAGTGGCACCCTAATACATAATAAAAAATACATAATACTGGTATAAAACAATATATATAATTGTGATTGGCAAGAATACCAGTGTGTGTATATATATATTCCAAATAGAAAAATAAAAAAAATAAAAATATTCATCTCTTTCTTTAACCTTTGTGTTAACCTAATGATGTTTAACTTTCATTATCTGATTCTATTTCCATTGAAGAATCATTATCACTAGATTGATTAGAGCATATAATTTCAATATCACAGGTACTGGTACTTATTGCAGATTTGGATGTTGACGAAGCCAATGTAGCACCATGTTTTACTTCACTTTCTTGGAATTTTGCATTTTTGGATATAAATACTAGCTTTGCTGCTCTGTCTGTGCTTAATCAGTTTCTTTTGGCTGTATGGATATTACTGTATGTGCTAAATGATCTCGGAGGTAATGAAAGGGCGAAATAGAGGTGTATGAGTTTGTGTAGGTATATATGTGAGTATGCGTGCATATGTATCTGGAATTCTGGATGTATGCGTATGTATGGGGTATATAATAAATATAAATATGTGTATATAAGTATTTATGTATATATTGGTATATATGTATATGGGTGTATGTGTATGTATATATATGGATGGTCTCGGGGGGGAAAATATGTCATCGCGGGTCTAAAGGATAGTTAAGTGGGAGATTCAAAATCCGAGGCATGGATGGGAGAGTCCTGGAAAGGTTGGACAATGGACAGTCAGCTCCCAGCCAGTGTTCTCGCAAGTTTAACGGATCTCAAGATACAAGACTTTCAGTACAAGAAAGAGGCCAGTTTTTTTCTGTAAATAGGCTGAGAAGGACATTCTATACTGGTACCATATGGCCTATTTTATTATTTATTTATTTATTTTTATAATATATATCATTGCAAAAGTATACCTTATAATTAAATTGGCAATATCTATATTAATTATTAAAAAAACAAAAAAAATGACAAAAAAAACAACATGGACATAAAAAAAACGGTTTTTTAACATCACTACTTGTATTAAGGGAAGTAATACAACAAAGCTACTTAAATTTAAGGTTTTGTACTGAAAATGGTGGTTACTGCTAGTTTATCTGTACTAACTGCATAATTTAAATTACTAGGAAGTGCTTAAAGAGCAGTAGAACACGGTTCTACATGATTTACTTAGGTAGATCCAAGTATTGAGCCTACAAGCTGGTCCATCTGTTGTGTTAACTGCAAATGTAGTAATAATCTAGGTATATATTGTCTTTTTTATGAGTAAAACTTATTTAGATAATTTAACATTTGTGAATTAACTTACCAAGTAATAAAATGGAAGTAAAATTACATTCAATATTGTAAAAAGAAATTTAAACATTTCAAAATTTTGAAAAAATTCAGAATTTTTCACAAAAGTACTTTTCTTTGAATAGCCAAAACTATATGAAGGAGTTGAGTTGAGATCTATTCCTTAATATATGTTTTTGTACACATATGTATCTTTCTTTACTAGAAGTATCAACTCCCTGACTAATTTTGGACACCTTTATATTAAGCCCCAAAGTTGATGTTAATTTTGCAAATTTTGTGAAAATATAAACTTTTGGAAATTTTTAAAAATAGAAATAAATCCTTTTTTGGTTATTTTTTTATTTCACTCATAAATTTACAACTCATAGAGACTATTAGGAGTATTAAAACAGCTGTGATTGATGTAAAACTAAAACTTTTGAAAATGGTAGAGTCGTAAGAGTGGGAGGAATTGATGCAAGCTTCAAAATGGAGCCATGTTTAAGCCCTTGTAACTCAGAAACTATTTGTTCCACAGCCTTTTAGCTTGCAAAATTGAAAAGCCCACCAGAAGTTGTATTGGCATGACAAATTTGAAGCTTCTATTCCTATTAGAAGACACTTTTCAAGGCCTCTCAAAATGAAGGTGTTGGCCGATGAAGCCCAACATGGGCATTTTTTGTCGAAGGTGGGGGCCATTTAAGCGACCATAAAATTAAAAGTTTTTGACTGAGGAAGCTAAAATTTTAGATTTAAGCTATTGAATGGTGTATGAATCAACCCTGAAAATTTGAAGAAAATCGGAGATGGTCACCCGACCAACTTTCTGAAATCTGTCATGACCCAGCTGTCATATTTAGCAGACATTTTTTCATGTCAAAATGAACTTAATTTGAAGCTACAAGGGAAAGAAAATGATTTGTTCCAACACTGAAGAAATCAAAGCATTTAAAAAAAATCATTACTGCTGTGGCAAGCCAGAAGTTGAATGCCCAAACTGCTACATGTTCCCAACTCTGTTGCAACACATTGAAGAAAACATCATCACTGAAGAAGGCTTGAACAAAATGAAAAGTGCTATACAGTTACATCTCTGCTTTGTCTGCCAGTTTTGATCATTATTTTCCAGAAGAGAAGTTTGAAGTTTTAAAGGAAAAGCACTTGGTAAAAGATCCTTTTGCTTTTGAGATGCCTGAATCTATTGTAGGGTTGAACTTGACACCTGAACAAGAAAATGAGCTGCTCCATCTCACATGTGACAATACATTAAGGATCAGGCACAAATCATCAACTTTGTCATCAATTTGGATCAGTGTTTCAAATGAATATATACTCTTAAGTAAGAAGAGTGTTTTGTTGTTGCTTCCTTTTACAAGTTACATGTGTGAAGTTGGATTTTCCACTCTGACAAGGTTAAAAACCAGAGAGAGAAACTGACTCAACAGTGCAGCCAATATGCATGTAATATGCCAATATGCATGCAATATGCCAATATCGTGTGAACCAGATTGGGCCAAAATAACATGCAACAGGCAGGCCCACCAGTCACACTGAGCAGGTAAATTTTAAATTGATTTGTTTTATTTGTATATTTGATTAATGTAAAGAATCGCCTTAAGTTAATGCAGTATGTCCTGACTCTAATGAGTTAAAAGCTTTAAATTAGCTTACCTGTTATTTTGTTTTAGATTCCATGTCAGACATTTTTAGACTAAACACAGGAATAGAGTCATGAGGGTGTGTGATATTATTGCACTGGGTTGTGGGAAAAAATTTTTGAAGAACATTGGGTTAAGTTATGATATTTTTGTTAAAACTAACAAAAATATCACAACTTAACCTAACCAATCATCAAGGGCGTACAGTTGACCTAACTGGGCATTCAGTTATAAAGGGGGCAGATAATGGAAAAGTACCAATGATTAATCTTTTTCTTTCCAATGATACAGCCAGTACATACAGATTTTAGTTCATTGGTAAGGTCATCCATGTATATACAGAAAAGAGAGGTGATAATATACCCCATTGCCTAACACCATCAGTTACTTAAAACCTAGTGATACAGTGCTTTTCCATCTTACAAACATGGTATGTTCTGTATACCAGAATACAAATATCCTAAGTATACAGGGTGTACAGTCACTGTACACAAAGTCCTTTCCTGATTATAAACTTTAATAATTACATGAAATCCAAAGAAGACATAGTAATGCTTTGTTTTGCATGTTGCATAACACATCAAGTTTATTATGTTCCTCATTAAATCTCAACACGTGTGCCATTAGTTACATGTAGCACATCCAAGTGAAATTCAAGTTCATCCCATACATTTGCTAGCATATATGTTCATGGCATCACAAATCCTTGCATGAAGAGTCAATGTCAGCAATAGGAGTTATGGTACACACAATAATCCTTTATATATCCCCACACAAAGAAGTCCAGGGGTGTGATATCAGGGGATTGCGGAGGCCATAGCACTGGCCCATCATGCCCAATTTATCTCCCAGGAAAAGTGGTGTCCAAGAACTCATGCACTAACAAACCCCAGTGTGAAGGCACACCATCTTGCTGTAAAATGATGGATGGTTGAAGGTCTTCCAACTAGGGAGGCTGCAAAGAACTCCAGCATGTCCAGGTACACTTGTGCCATAACATTCTTTTCAGCAATGAAGAATGGGCCTATCACCCTATCATGCATTAATCCACACCAAACATTGACCAGAAAAAAGCTTGGTATAATGCAACAACATGCAAAACACAAAGCATTACTGTCTCTTCTTTGGATTTCATGTAATTATTAAAGTTTATAATTGGGAAAGGACTTTAGGTACTCCTCAACAGTTTCTTAAAAAGTGTGTTATGGTTAACTAACTTAACTCTGTCAAATGCTTTGATGCATCCAAAAACAGGAATATACATTGCTACTTTACATCTTGTACTTTAGGATGGCTTCCTTTAGCATATAAATACATGTCATTACAATGTTTCACTCTAAAGCCAAAGTAGGTAATTATTCAATTTATAAATAACATATTCTAACACCTTAGAAAATATACTGGCAAATGCTATTGGCATATAATTATTTTTATCACAGATACTAGCACCCTTATTTTTAACAACAGCTGATAACTGACAAACCTCAACTGGCAGAATTCTCAATTCTGCCAGTTGAGGTTTCAAGTTTGTTTTTGGCTGAAAATACAATAGTTACCCCCTTTTCTTTGATGTATTCAATCTGATGTGAATGCAATTAGTTGCTTGGGTATATTGAGGTTCTGAATATAGTAGGGTAGGTGTAGCTGTACCTAGATGCTGTCCCAAAGCTGGATCATATCTGCTTTATAGATAGCTGGTGAGGGAAGCTATATTTTGGGGCCTCTTTGCGAGTGACACTTTGCCTATGTTGGGCTAACATCATGAAAAAGAAAAACTATAGTATTTGTCATTTACCATTACTTATTCAAACTATAGTGTATTTAATTTTTTCAGAAGAGTTCCTTGTTCCATGCACAGTGGGGACCATTCTGAGTTCTATCCCATATATACTATACCTTGTTAACCTTGTTGCTGTTTCATGCGTTGGTCTCTCTTCACACGGAGGTCAAGCTGGTGGCCCCACCTCTAGGTCTGGCTTGGTGGAGGAGCAAGGTCCTTTGGAAGCTGGTTGAAAACTCTTGGCCCCCTGACAACCAAGCTATTTTCCTTCAGTGTTGAAGAGGTCCCTTGTCAGGCCTTTAATTTGGGAACACTACACATTCTGCCTTTCATATTTTCCAGTGTTGTTTGAATGGTAATTGGGTTTAATTTTAGGTTTGGTACCAGTTTTTCAATCATTTTCCATATGTAGATTATGGTGTGCCCCTCTCTCCTTTCCAGGGAGTACAGATTTAGTTTACAGAGTCTTTCCCAGTAGTTGAGTTCTTTGCAGCTATCAATCTTGGCTGTGAAATGTCTTTGCGTTTCTTCTAGTTTATTAGTTTCTTCCTTTTTATATGGGGATGTCAAAACTGAGCAGTATTCAAGTTTTGGTATGATCAGTGTTCTCAGCAGGGGAATCATTACTGTTTTGTCCCTCTTTTTGAACATTCTTAGTACCTGTCCCATGACTCATTTTGCTTTATTTATCTATTATCTAATTTTATGTTTCAAATTTTGCATGCTTCTCTGAATTTCCTCTCTATCTGGAGCATAATATGCAGTCTAAGTTCCTCTTTTCCACCATATCTCAAGAGCTGAAATTTCTCAGTGTTAAATGACATGATGTTGTCATCTGACCATTTGTATATTTTGTTTGTGTCCCTCTGCAAGGCCTCCACTTTATTTACATCGCTGATCTTTGTATCATCTGCGAATGATGTTACTATATTGTTGCTGTTTACTCCGCTGTCTATGTCTGTTAGCATGATAATGAACAGGAGTGGGGCCAGTACTGTCCCTTTGTGGTACTGAGCTGCATACTTCCGATTCTGATGATGATGATATACCTTGAATTTTGATGACCTGTAGATGTTCTCTGAAGAAGTTATAGATCCATTTTCCCACTGCCTGTTATTTCCATATATTTAATTTTATGTGCTATTATACCATGATCACATTTGTCAAAAGCTTTAGCAAAATCTGTGTATATGACATCGTAGTTGTCATTGCCTTCCAGTGCATCTAGGATATTGTTGTAGTGTTCTATTAGTTGTGATAGGTATGATCTACCTGATTGGAATCCATGCTGATTTTTGTTGAATCTTTCCAGTGTCTCCAAGAAATCATAAATTTTGTCTCTAACTTTCGTGAAATAATTTTCATATATACAGGGCATCCCAAAAAAATGTATACACACTTTAAATAATTATAAAGGCAGTGTTTATTAAAATACATTTCATTTTCAAAATGTAATAGAATCTACAGACATTATTTAATTGTTTTGTCAACGCCTGTTTTCAAACTGACGTCCATTCTGGTCCAGGCACTGCTGATAACGCGAAGCAATGGAATCGCAAACATCATGAAACATTTTGTTTGGTATTTGTGTGCATTCTCGTTCAATGGCTGCTCTCAATTCAGCGACTGTTGCAGGTTTTATAGCGTAGACTTTGTCTTTTAAGTATCCCCATAAAAAAAAGTCTAGTGGTGTGAGGTCTGGTGAACACGGAGGGTATTCTACGAAACCCCTTCGTCCAATCCACATCCACATCGTGCCAAGTACCACTCACAATACTCCACTCTTCGGTCCGGATCATCTTCATTAATAGCATGGACTAATCTTGGAATGTAACTTTTCCATTGACAGCGCTTCAAAATGCGTTGGACAGACGATCTGAAATTCCTACCTCACGACTCGCTTGCCGCACAGATTTTCTTGGACTTTGGTGATATGTTTCCAGTACTCTTTCTTGCTTTGTGGGGCTTGTCGATGTCCGTGGTCTTCCAGAACGCTTCTTGTGGACATTCTGAACAGTTCCATCGGCTTCAAACTTATCTCTAATTCGAGTGATGGTAAGTCGCGTTGGTGGATCTGTTTGAAACTCCCTCCTAAACTGTCTTTGCACTTCAACTGCGTTTTCACACTTCCAGTAGCATTTTAGAATGAATTTCCTTTGTTCAAAGCTTAGTCTGACTGCCATTATTAATTCTAATGGGTTTAACTTGGAAAGAAAGAAACATCAATTGAGCTATCAGCTGTTAAAGTGTGTATACATTTTTCTGGGATGCCCTGTATATATATGTATATATATATATATATATATATATATATATATATATATATATATATATATATATATATGGGATGAATTTTACAATTAAACACATGAAATGAATGAATGATGCAAACCCACAAGGAAAAAGAAAAATGATTCCAAGGCCTTTTGTGTATTCAGAAGTACACCTTGCTGAGGTGTACTTCTGAATACAGGGTGGTCAGCACTTACGCAGTCTTAAATTACATGTTTTTTAAATAACACGGCCTAACAATATATAAAAAATATCATCATATCTGTGTAAATTCTAAAATAATGCTTTATGCATTTTTTCCAGATTTATTTTC
This sequence comes from Bathynomus jamesi, assembly GCA_023014485.1. Classification (NCBI taxonomy): domain Eukaryota; kingdom Metazoa; phylum Arthropoda; class Malacostraca; order Isopoda; family Cirolanidae; genus Bathynomus; species Bathynomus jamesi. The sequence continues at coordinate 285,082 of JAJOZX010001319.1, forward strand.
CAGATTCAAGAATACAGTGAGCACATTAAAGTTGTTTATTTGCTGCCATATACCACCTCCCTTTTGCAACCAATGGACCAAGGTGTAATTTAGGCTTTCAACTCTTATTTTCTGCAATTGGTTTTAAATAATTTGGTGAAGGCGGACATCAAGCAGCTGTTGCAATCCCACACCGATGAGTTGACCAATGAAGACCTGTTGAATTTGGAAAAGGAGCGGCTTCAAGAGGAAGAAAAGGCATCTGCAAGCCAGCAAGAGGCATGTGAGCAGCAACCTACTCAGAGTTTGACCCTAAAAGTATTGGGTGACATCTTAAATCATGTCAATGCTGCTTGTAATTTAATAGAGGAGAATGACCCCAATATGAACATAAGTTCAGTTATTAAACACGAAATTATGGATGCAGTTGCTGGTTATGAAGAATTGCTCCAAGAAAGGCAGCAACAGAAGACGCAGATGACGCTGGACTCCTCCTTCAAAAGGCCCACAGTGTCATTGCCAGATGAGCCTTCTACTTCAAGTGTCGAGCCTGCACGTCTGGGCCAAGCTCCCATTGGATCGCCAGTTGTTGCCTCTTCGGAATCTTTCAAAGAGGAACTGTAAACTCCTCTATCCACTGTACGACGCAACTTCATTTGTAAAGCCAAGTTCTCCTACATTTAAGGTAAAGTTCATAATTTAATGTTTTTATATTAATTTTTTTAAACTTTTTAAAATTTTAATTTAAGTTACAGGTGAATTTACACATTTGCGGAATGTATCCCCCCTATTTTTATGTATTTATATGGGGATAATTGTTTTAATTTACGCAAATCTTACATTATGCGTGCGCTACAGGACTGCAACCCTCATGTAATTTGCGACTGCCCTGTACATGAAAGGCCTTGGAATCATTTTTCTTTTTCCTTGTGGGTTTGCATCATATATATATATTCCCCCGCTGGTGGCCACCTTGTTGTGGTGGGTGGGCTTCCATGTTGACCCAGTGGGCTACATTGGCAAGGGCTACCCCTACCTGCTGTGACCCATGACTTTGGTTCCATTTGGCTGACTTGGCCCTGCAGCATCTGCCAGAATTGACTGGCCAACTGATTCTATCTCTGGTGAATGGCAGGTAATCTGACACACCCCAGACTTACCTTTTGCCTTCATGAACCCTGAGCTCCCTTCCAAACCAAATTCCCTAGTACCTCCACTCCCCCCCCCCCCTACAAATAATGGACCCTCTGCAAACAACTACAGACATTCCCTGGGTTACATAAGCCTCGACTTATGCAAATTTGACTTTACAGGAATGCTCCCATAAATCCCATTAAAAAATTTTCAAGTTGCGCGGTTTACATTAATTACTGTAAGCATGCATAGTGAAGCTGTGGAAAAGTACTGCAGAGTAAGGCATAAGTTGGCTGGTAATGTCATCCCACAAGGCGCCATTTTGTGCTCAGTCACATTGTGATATCGCTACAGACTACAGTGCACATCCCCTCCATATCAGGGTCAATTCTGACTTCTGGAAAACTTGGCTTACATAAAGCCTTCTGGAATGGAACCCTTACGTAAGTCAGGGACTGTTTGTATAATACACTGGAATTGCAGCAGATACTTCACAAACTATAAAGGCCTCAATTCCATGATTGCCTCTACCCACCTGGTGTGTGTCTGTCTCCAGGAGGTAATTCTAGGGACTAGATCTATGCCCTGCCCCACTGGATATTCTTGTATCCCTTCCCTGTCTCCAACCTGCATTTGAAGGGGGATGACCATACTCATTCACTGCACAGTCCCCTTCCACAAGATCTATCCAATTCCCACTACAGGTGATTGCTGCCAGGCTTTTCCTGGACAGACAATAACACCATCTGCTCCATGTACCTCCCTCCCTACACCCAAGTCTCCCACAAAGATCTGGTGGAGGTAGTACAACAACTCCCCAGGCCTTTCCTATTCCTGGGCAATTTCAACAGTCACCACCCCATATGCAGCAACACAGTCTCCATTCTCCACCTATATGGCCCTGAGCCTGATTGCCCTTATGACCAAGCTCTCCTTCGAGTGCCTCAATGATGGATCTCCTACTCTACCAGCCCCACACTGTCTTGTATTTTGTATTGACCTGTCATTCATCTCGATGGATGCTCTCCTGGATTTCAGATTGCAGGTCCTTCAAGACAACTATGGCAGTGACCATCTCTCCATCCAACTTACACTAAACCAGTCCAACCAAACCCTAGAATGCACAGAGGCCATACACACCAAGAGGAGGGCTACGTGACCCTTCTACCGCACATGACTTCCCACCTGCTGCACAGAGATGCAGTGGGCTAGGGTCATAGCCCGCCTTATAATGAAGAGGGCATGCTGAACTTCTAAGTGTGCCTTTGTGTCTGGGTTCACTTCCTCAACACCTTTGGCTACCATCTGGAAAAAGGTACGGGGTGTCAAGGGGTGACATACCCATTCCTGACCATCAGTCCTCTGGACTAACAATGGACTCCTCTACAAACAACCCAAGTTGGTAGCAAACTTGTTAGTTTTCACCCTTGCTGCCATTTCTGCCTTGGATGGTTCCTTCCTTTCTGCCACTAAAACTAACCCCTCTTTACTATCTAGACAGCCCCTACAACTGATTTTTCACTATGTGTGAGCTACAGGTGGCACTAGTCTCTCAACAGTCTCCTTCCCCTGGCCTGGACAGTATCCCTTACATCATTATTCAGCACATCCACCCAATCATGAGATTTTCCTACTGGACCTCTACAACTATATTTGGGTAGAAGGCGCCTTCCCCTCCTGGTGAAGGGAGGCCCATGTAATCCTGATCCCCAAACCCAGCAAAAAACCCTGCTCACCTTCGTATTCTGGACTCGGTTCTCAACAGGGGCCTCCACCTCTCCACTGGTGCCTTCAGCTCCTCTCCTGCCTCCAGCCTCCAAGTGGAATGTAACTACCTCCCTCTCATCCTCTGATGGGATCTGCTACTCATGAGAACTTACCTCTGCACACAGAGGCTACCCTCCTCACTCCTGTGTGCAGCAGTTTCCGAACTTCTTCACCAGGGATGGAGTTGGCACTTCACCAAAGCAGTCTTCTTCTTCATGGACCTCTCCAACATGCTCCCTCCTTCAGTCATGCCCATCACATCTACCCCTCTTGGCTCCTCAATCCAATCTTGTTCTGCAGAGACTTGTGTGCCCTACCAAAGACCACCACTACCACCATGGCATATAGGTCATTTTTCCAGGAACACACAACTCAGCACTCAGGCACTGTCTCTATCTACACAGATGGTTTCTGCTCAGAGGCTGGCACAGCTGCCTCAGTGGTAACACTACCCCAGCCACTTTCCTGAAGCATCCACCTGCCCCACAGGGCCTCTGTGTTCTCAGCAGAACTCTTTGCCATCTTAGAGGCCCTCAATATCATGCACACCCACTTGGCCAGTGATTTTGTAATATATTCAGACTCTCAAAGCATACTTCTCTCCATTGAAAGATTCAATACCCCCAACCCGCTTGGCTGCACTCAGGGCCGCCGCTTCCATTAGGCGAGGTTAGTAAATGCTAAGGGCGCCAAAGATCTGGGGGGCGCCAGCGCCTCCCGCCCTGTGCACGTCTGATAGTATTATGTAAGAACAACATGAAAAAAATAATGAAGGAATGAGAAGCATAGACAAATGATGAAAGGTTGTACGACGTATGTACACCAGTTTAGCTTGACTGATATTTACATAATTAACTTATTCATCTTATTGGGTCATTATAGAACTTTCACTATCACGACCTTTAACCCTTTAGGGACGGGAGTCGTAAATAAGTGATTTAAAAATGTTGCACGCACAGACGGGAGTCGTCAATAAGCGACTCGGCTTATTTACGGCTTAATATGAGTTCTGGGAGTCGTCAATAAGCGAATAACTGTTTTTATGTGACATATGCCCTTCTTGCTTGGAAAAAACAGTAGATATGTCCTTTTTGCACGCATATTTTAGCACTTTTGAGCGTTCTGATTTGTTACTACATATGCCTCGCTTTACTCGCTGTTTTGATTGGTCATGACACTTTCTTGAACTGAAATGATTTTATAATTTTATAATAAATGTATGTATTAGCAAATTAAAATAGATCAGTGTAAGGCAAATAGTTTCTTCAATATGGTACCTTGATTACTTTGTGGGCAAACCCAATCGTGAAGTGGGAGGCGGGTGGGGGCGCCAGCTGCAGTCCTGCTAAGGGCGCCAAATAGGCTGGCGCCAGACCTGGCTGCACTATCCAACAGAATTTCCACTCCCTGACACCTAGATACAAGATGATCACCTTCTGTTGGGTCCCAGCACATGTCAGCATCCAGGGTAATGAGGAGGCAGACCACACAGTGAAGGCTGCCTGCTTGCTACTGCTGCCGTGGCTGAGTAGGCCATAGTCCCCAAATATCAATCCTGTATGTTATAGTGTATATGTATTATGTATGTATAACAGAGTTAGAATATATAGTGATTTAAGGGTGATTTAGGAGATTTTTTTTGGTTTCTGACTTCACACGGTTTTTGGCTTTACGTTGGGTCCCAGGAACGTAACCCCTGCGTAAGTTGTGAGTCTACTATATAGTTTTATGGGTCTATGACCATTATAAGTTGAGTTATGGTCAATTGAATATAGAGAGGTCAATTGATGTCCAATTGATCTGAAACGAGAGATTTTTTTTTTTTTTTTTTTTTTTTTTTTTTTTTTTTTACCTAAAACCAACCCATGTACCAATTTTCAGCAAAATCAAAGAGGTTGGTGTTATTTTTATTGGTCCACTTGTCCTGGAATCACCCAACTATGAAAATACATTCAGTTATAGAGTAGTAGATTTTTGGAATAACTTGCCATATGATGTAGTAAATAGTAGCTCCTTAGCAGAGCCATAACTAGGGTGGGTTGACAGGGACACATGCACTGGGTGTAAAGCAGAGGACAACATAAAATCTCTGAAATTAAATCATCTGTAAAGATTAATATACTGCAAAAATTAAAACTTTATAATTTAAATCTGTTTCTGTTGCAAAATCTTTTAATTTGTATTATGTAAAACCCACAAAAACATCAAAAACAATAAGTAATGGTAAATTTGTTTTTAAAAAGGCTGAAATTCCCTACCCCTTCTTAATCTTATGTATATTAAAATGCAAATTAAAAATAATCAAATTAAAAGTATGGTGAATTTGTGTTTCATGAATGTTAAAGATTCATATCTTCTAGAATTTTCTGGAGTTTACGAAATATATATACAGTGCCTGCAAAAAGTTTGCATTCGCCTTGGAAAAAATTAGTCTAAATAGAAAAAGCTATGAAATGGGAAAAAATTAGTTATTTTTTAAAGTGATTTCAAGCAACTATTCACATCTTTGTTCTTAACCTTTTAATGCCCAGTGTATGAAATTTTCATCATTAACTTTGGAAGCAATTTTAGACCTTCCAGTTCCCAATGTGTGAAATTTAACACATTTTGTATTTTATTAATTATGAATAATAAAACTTTGTAAAATATATTTTTCAGTTATTTTGGGTCCAATTAAACGATTTTTATATCCCAATTTTTTTTTTTACTTTTCGACTTAATTTGGGTATGAAAGGGTTAAGCTGTGGAGAAACAGAAATTTATTCAACAGCTCCTCAGACTTTGTCACAGTTGGTTATAGCAAATTTTTGCAAAATAATTATTCAATAATTTGACCCTTTTCTTGCTAATATTTTGGTCCTTTTTTTGTGAAAATTATGGTTAGCAGACATGAAATACCTGCTGATATTTGAGGTGCTATAATTGCACTCGCAAAACAATCAGTTTCAAGCCGCAAAATAGCTCAGCAGCTCTGAAGATATCACAATCAGCAGTTTCAAAATAGCTCACTCAATTTCATGCAGAAGGTGGTGTGTCAACACCAAATCCAAAACTACAATCAGGAAGACCTAGGAAGTTGTCAAAAAGAACTGATTCAACTTTGAAATGTTTAGTCCTAGCAAATCCTTCAATTTCTGCTAGAGAAATAAAACAGTCTCAGCCAGTTCTCTTTTGAGACGTTAGTACAAGGACTATTCAGCACCACCCGCAATAAGACCTGTAGTTACCATCAAGATGTCCAGCCAAAAAACCCCTGCTAACTAACCAAATGAGAAAGAAATTACTAAATTTCTGTAAGCAGTATAAGGACTAGTCAAAAGAAGATTGGAACAAGGTAATGTTTAGTGATGAATCAATGTTTAGAACATTTTGTTGTCATCCAGGTTCTATAAGAAGGCCTCTTGGTTGAAACAGATTTGATCCCAAGTACACCCAAAAAACAATAAAACAATGTCCAGGGGTCATGGTTTGGGGTTGTTTCTCAGCTAATGAAAGAGGAGGATTGTACTTTTTAGAAAAAGGTATTACTATGAATGCTGATCAGTACCTATGACTTCTGAAATCAAACCTTCCATTACATATGGATATTCATGGTAGAACAGTATTTCAACATGATAGTCCACCTTGCCATGAGGCAAAGAAAGTATCAAACTGGCTAAAGGCAGAAGCAATTACTGTTCTAAACTGGCCAGGAAACAGCCCAGACCTAAATCCTATCAAAAACATGTGGAATTATATGAAGCAGCACCTCCAAAATGAAGACACAAGTTCCATTCCAAAGCTTATTGAAGTAATCAAGAAATTCTGGATTACAAACATTTCTAACGAATATTGTTGAAACTTTCTGAATCTCTGCTGAAAACAATAAAAAATTTAATAAAAGTTTGTGGAAATATAACAAAATACTAAGTAAAATGGAATCAAATATAAAAGTAATTTATTTTACCCCAAATTTCTATTATTTTCTCATATATCTTAAAAAAAAATGAGGTGAGTGCAAACTTTTTGCGAGTACTGTATATATATATACACAGGGTGTTTCAGGAGGAAAGGTCAATACTTCAGGAGGTGATAGTATTGGTCATTGTGAGAAAAAAAGTTCATATGAACATGTCTAATTCTGAGTGCTTACAGAGATAGAGCTTTTTGAATCTGATGTGCACGCAGCTCTTCCTCCCCCTTCCCTCCCCTATAACCTTGAACCATGTAAGCTGTAATGTAAGCATGTAACATAAGCAAATCGACAGCTGACTGTTGTGAGTGACATTGTTTGGTGTTTGAAGCAGTGTTAAGGATGCCACACACCTTCACACATGCCAAATATGCAGATATGGTGTATGTCTATGGTTTTTGCAATGGAAGTTTCTGAACTGCAGAATTCCAGATCGAAGAGTGTTTACCAGGGTTTTCAACACATTGCATGAGATTGGTACACTTCCCAGTGCTCATGTTTCATCTGAACGTGAAGGTCAACAAGATGTGGATGAAGTGGAAAACATTCTTCAGTTGGTAGAGTGTAGTCCTACTACTTGCTCACAAAGAATTCCTACATGTCTCAGTGTACCACACAAGAGTATGGCGAACATTACATGAGGAAGGCTTGCATCCATATCATGTACAGCGTGTACAACACCTTCAACCAGGAGACGCTGCCATGTGACTGGAATTTTGTCATTGGGTAAATGCTAATCGCTGATGCTTTGATTAATACTGTTCACCAATGAAGCTACTTTCACCCGTGATGGTATCAACAACACTTGTAACTCCCATCGGTGGTCAGACAAAAATCCAAATGCCACTGTGGAAACAAATTTTCAACATCATTGCTTCTCTGCCAATGTGTGGTGCGGTATCATCGATGATCAGCTGATTGGCCCTGTTACTTTAGAGAATTGTCTTACAGGACAAAGTTACCTTGAATTTCTGCAAAATGAATTGCCAGGACTATTGGAGGATGTTCCTTTGGCTATATGCGCTGGTATGTACTTTCAGCATGATGGAGCTCCTCTACATTCTACCCATCTGGTGGTGCAATACTTAAATCACACTTTCCCTGGTCAATGGATTGGCCGCAGTGGTCCCATTCAATGGCCACCAAGGTCTCCAGACCTCTGTCTGTTAGATTATTGTTTGTGGGGGTGGATGAAAAGCCAAGTTTACAAAAGAAAGGTGGATACACGAGACGAATTGCTCGCGTGCATTTTGGATGCTGCTGCCCACATAAAGGAACATCAAGATCAACTCAGACGAACAACACATGATCTTTGCACACGAGTTGCAAAGTGCATTGAGGTTGATGGTAGGATTTTTGAAAATGTATTGTGAACTAACAAATTTGTCATTTCTGTATCTGATACCATTCAAAATGCCAATGTTTAAACATTAAATGTTAGAAACAGTAATTGGTTTCTCTTTCTTGATTACCATTAACAATGCTTTTGCATTTGTAGATTCAAACAACTCTATCTCCGTAACCATTCAGAATTAGACACATGTTCATTAGGGTGCATCAAACGCCCTTAGGTTCTTGGATTTTAATGTCTATTCTCTCAAATGTTACACTTGTTGCTAGAAGTGTGTATGCCAAAAATTAATTAAATCGGAGGTGGTCCTGGGTGGCCACCGGTCACTTTTATATTTTCGCGGCAATTTTTGGGGGCTGCGCTATGTAAAAATATCTATTTTTTTATTTACCAACCAGTTGACTACTTACATTGTTTCTTTTAATATAGAGTTGCTAAGGGGTGATTTACATAACATTTGAGAGAATAGACATTAAAATCCAAGAACCTAAGGGCGTTTGATGCACCCTAAAGGGGTGATTTACATAAAACATGTACCATAAACGAAACTTCACTTATAGTCTAATAATATCCTTTATTGTCTTTCAGAAACAATGGAAGCTAAGAAGACCAGATTAGCAAGTGCCATTTTTGGTCTTGGCAATGCTCTTACAGAAGGAGATGGTACATTGACAGGAGTCCGCCTCCCAACTTGCCGGCAGGTTCTTCGATGCGTGATGTGGCACATCCAGAAAGAAATATGTGAAGGCAAACAAACACAGCCACTCAAATGGAAATCTGCCAGCATAGTCCTTATCCAGCTGAAAACATTCTACACTAAAGCAAATATTCCTATGCTTTCAGACCATCAATGCTGCAAACTAATACTTGACCTTCTTAATGACAATAACAAATTGCGTCAAATACCTGTTTCTCGCAGAGAATCTCCAAACACTTTGGCTAAGTTGCAATCCATGAATGAACGTCTTGATAAGACCTTTGGTGTATGGACAAAAGATGCAATGACAAACATTAAGAATGAGGAAGATAGAGCATTTTTAGAGTCAATGAAATCTGACAGAGTAGCCTCATTTGGTAGTGTTGACAAGAAGAAAGCTGATAAAGATCGTAGAAAAAAAAACGCATCTTAGCGGAAGCTTCAAGACGAGAACGTCATGAATCATCCAGTGTACAAGAGATGAAAAGTTCTGTATGCTCTGATGATAGTGCCTCTGCAGATAGCTTGGAAGAAACTGAAGAAGAGGCGATTCCAGAGCTTCAAAGGAAGCGTAGTCACCACAGATCAACATATGCAGGTACGTCTGCCTTTATTCCTCATGATATTCTGAAAAGGCCTTCAGTCGTGTCTGTGCTACTCGACTAAACATAACTCCTGTTCAACAGGCTGTGCTCACCAAAGCTGTAATTCAAGAGGCAGGAGGTGATCCACGTCGTGTGGCCAAGTCGTATTCAACTGCTGATAAGGCTCGATGATCAATAACAAGTGCTATCGCCAAAGATATTCGAGAAAATTGGATCGCCCCAACAGCTGCAACACTTCACTGGGATGGCAAGCAGATGCATACGCTCACAAACAAGAATGGCAAGGAAGAAAGATTGCCAGTGTTGGTTGGGAATGCCACTGATGTAAAGCTACTGGGAGTGGCTAGATATCCTCGTGGAAGTGATATGTCATCAGGTGACATCATTGCCGAGCACACTTACACGTTTCTACATTCATGGAAGTGCAAACAGTCAGTTGTCAACTTATGTTTGACACAACAGCATCAAACACTGGACACGTTACAGCTGCCTGTGTTACCATTCAATCAAAACTGGACCGTGCTCTTCTGTGGTGTGCATGTCACCATCATGTTGGAGAGGTAATCCTGGATCATGTGTTTGACACACTCAAAATTGAGACATCAAAGTCTCCAGAAGCATCTTTGTTCCAAAGATTCCAGAAGAATTGGGAACGCATATCGCATGCAAAGGATGAAAGTTTAACCAAAATTGACATTTCAATGTACAATGACGATGCAAACAACTGCTTTTATCCTGCAAAAACAAGGTTTTAAGCACAATCCGCACAAGCGCTTCATACTGTAGGGAAGACTACAAGGAAATGGCACAACTCTGCCAGGTAGTCCTCGATGATGATGTCACAAAACAAGGAACATCCACAGACCTGGGGCCATGCATAAAGCAAGGTGGATGTCAAAGATTCTTTATTCCATCAAAATATGCCTACTTGAAGAGCAAATTTCTGTACTACCTCGAGGAACTGTAACAACACAACATCAACAGGAAAAACTGAAGGAGTTTGTTGTTTTTGTTGTTTATATTATTGTGATTGGTGGCTCATATGTCAGTCTGCTTCAAATGCCCCATGGTTTGATTTGTGCTTATACAAGACTCTGCTCAACTATAAAGCTGTCAACTCAATCATTTCAGTCAGCGCTGTGAAAGCCTTTGATAGACATTTGTGTATTTAACCCAGAACTGGTTGTTTTGGCACTGTTCAGCAATGCAGTACCTCAAAAGGAGCGTCGTGCCCTTGCAGATGTTACTGGCCATACAACCAGATGAAATGCCAAGCACTCCAAAACACCGCTACGGTTCTGGATATGGCAAACCGTCATTTCCAAAAATTACAGAAGCGACAACCCTGGCTGATCTTGTGAACGAGGACTCGTGGTTTACAGTGAACCTTCTTCACCTGGATATGACCTTCCTAACAGAGGATGTTGACAATTGGCAGAACAATGACTACTTTAAGGCAGCCAAGTCCATTGTGGATGGGTTAAATGTTGTGAATGACCCTGCAGAGAGAGCAGTAAAGCTCACAACTGATTTTGTCTCAGCTGCAAGAGGAGAAGACCACTTCCAAAATCTTCTTCAAGTGGTTGAATGTGACCGCAAAGCGAGGCCAAATTTGCGGAAACGAGCAAAGTTGGAGTAGTGACATTGGCGTTGTGTTTTATACATTTTCAACTTTCAATCAATGTAAGTATAGTAATACCGAATATTTGTATATTAGTATTATAAGTAATACCGAATATTTGTATATTAGTATTATAAGTAATACCGAATATTTGCCGAATATTCGGTGCATCACTACTAAATATATAAAAGTGGCCGGTGGCCACCCAGGACCACCTCGATTTGATTTATCTTTTGCATACATACTTCTACCAACAAGTGTAACATTTGAGGGAATAGACATTAAAATCCAACAACTTTTTGAAAATCATGGGGCGTTTAATGCACCCTAATGTTCATATGAACTTTTTTTCTCACAATGACTGATACTATCACCTCCTGAAGTATTGACCTTTCCTAAACAGGATATTTTAATGCTTAGTATTGGCCACATGGTTAAATGTCAAGACCCCCCTCCCCCATGTGGCCCTTGGTGGTCAAATAAGGAACCCCTCCCCCTTTAAGGACCACATGGTTTTTGAATGGCCCCTAATAACATGATTTTATTGTGGGTGAATTCTATTCACCCACAAACTACACCAAAGACTACACTTGGTTAAAATTATCCTACCAAGTACCCTAGGGTGCATTAAACGCCCCATAATTTTCAAAAAGTTGTTGGATTTTAATGTCTATTCCCTCAAATGTTACACTTGTTGGTAGAAGTATGTATGCAAAAAATAAATCAAATAGGAGGTGGTCCTGGGTGGCCACCAGCCACTTTTATATATTTAGTAGTGATGCACCGAATATTCGGTATTACTTATAATATTAATATACAAATATTCGGTATTACTATACTTACATTGATTGAAAGTTGAAAATGTATAAAACACAACGCCAATGTCACTACTCCAACTTTGCTCGTTTCCGCAAATTTGGCCTCGCTTTGCGGTCACATTCAACCACTTGAAGAAGATTTTGGAAGTGGTCTTCTCCTCTTGCAGCTGAGACAAAATCAGTTGTGAGCTTTACTGCTCTCTCCGCAGGGTCATTCACAACATTTAACCCATCCACAATGGACTTGGCTGCCTTGAAGTGGTCATTGTTCTGCCAATTGTCAACATCCTCTGTTAGGAAGGTCATATCCAGGTGAAGAAGGTTCACTGTAAACCACGAGTCCTCATTCACAAGATCAGCCAGGGTTGTCGCTTCTGTAATTTTTGGAAATGACAGTTTGCCATATCCAGAACTGTAGCAGTGTTTTGGAGTGCTTGGCATTTCATCTGGTTGTATGGCCAGTAACACATCTGCAAGGGCACGACGCTCCTTTTGAGGTACTGCATTGCTGAACAGTGCCAAAACAACCAGTTCTGGGGTTAAATACCACAAATGTCTATCAAAGGCTTTCACAGCGCTGACTGAAATGATTGAGTTGACAGCTTTATAGTTGAGCAGAGTCTTGTATAAGCACAAATCAAACCATGGGGCATTTGAAGCAGACTGACATATGAGCCACCAATCACAATAATATAAACAACAAAACAACAAACTCCTTCAGTTTTTCCTGTTGATGTTGTGTTGTTACAGTTCCTCGAGGTAGTACAGAAATTGCTCTTCAAGTAGGCATATTTTGATGGAATAAAGAATCTTGACATCCACCTTGCTTTAAGCATGGCCCCAGGTCTGTGGAGTGTTCCTTGTTTTGTGACATCATCGAGGACTACCTGGCAGAGTTGTGCCATTCCTTGTCTTCCCTACAGTATGAAGCGCTTGTGCGGATTGTGCTTAAAACCTTGTTTTTGCAGGATAAAAGCAGTTGTTGTGCATCGTCATTGTACATTGAAATGTCAATTTTGGTTAAACTTTCATCCTTTGCATGCGATATGCGTTCCCAATTCTTCTGGAATCTTTGGAACAAAGATGCTTCTGGAGACTTTGATGTCTCAATTTTGAGAGCGTCAAACACATGATCCAGGATTACCTCTCCAACATGATGGCGACATGCACACCACAGAAGAGCACGGTCCAGTTTTGATTGAATGGTAACACAGGCAGCTGTACGGTGTCCAGTGTTGATGCTGTTGTGTCAAAACATAAGTTGACAACTGACTGTTTGCACTTCCATGAATGTAGAAAACGTGTAAGTGTGCTCGGCAATGATGTCACCTGATGACATATCACTTCCACGAGGATATCTAGCCACTCCCAGTAGCTTTACATCAGTGGCATTCCCAACCAACACTGGCAATCTTTCTTCCTTACCATTCTGTTTTGTGAGCATATGCATCTGCTTGCCATCCCAGTGAAGTGTTGCAGCTGTTGGGGCGATCCAATTTTCTTGAATATCTTTGGCGATAGCACTTGTTATTGATCGTCGAGCCTTATCAGCAGTTGAATACGACTTGGCCACACGACGTGGATCACTCGCTTGCCTCGAATTACAGCTTCGGTGAGCACAGCCTGTTGAACAGGAGTTATGTTTAGTCGAGTAGCAACAGACACGACTGAAGGCCTTTTCAGAATATCATGAGGAATAAAGGCAGACGTACCTGCATATGTTGATCTGTGGTGACTACGCTTCCTTTGAAGCTCTGGAATCGCCTCCTCTTCAGTTTCTTCCAAGCTATCTGCAGAGGCACTATCATCAGAGCATACAGAACTTTTCATCTCTTGTACACTGGATGATTCATGACGTTCTCGTCTTGAAGCTTCCGCTAAGATGCGTTTTTCTTTTCTACGATCTTTATCAGCTTTCTTCTTGTCAACACTACCAAATGAGGCTACTCTGTCAGATTTCATTGACACTAAAAATGCTCTATCTTCCTCATTCTTAATGTTTGTCATTGCATCTTTTGTCCATACACCAAAGGTCTTATCAAGACGTTCATTCATGGATTGCAACTTAGCCAAAGTGTTTGGAGATTCTCTGCGAGAAACAGGTATTTGACGCAATTTGTTATTGTCATTAAGAAGGTCAAGTATTAGTTTGCAGCATTGATGGTCTGAAAGCATAGGAATATTTGCTTTAGTGTAGAATGTTTTCAGCTGGATAAGGACTATGCTGGCAGATTTCCATTTGAGTGGCTGTGTTTGTTTGCCTTCACATATTTCTTTCTGGATGTGCCACATCACGCATCGAAGAACCTGCCGGCAAGTTGGGAGGCGGACTCCTGTCAATGTACCATCTCCTTCTGTAAGAGCATTGCCAAGACCAAAAATGGCACTTGCTAATCTGGTCTTCTTAGCTTCCATTGTTACAGCTTCCATTGTTTCTGAAAGACAATAAAGGATATTATTAGACTATAAGTGAAGTTTCGTTTGTGGTACATGTTTTATGTAAATCACCCCTTTAGGGTGTATCAAACGCCCTTAGGTTCTTGGATTTTAATGTCTATTCTCTCAAATGTTATGTAAATCACCCCTTAGCAACTCTATATTAAAAGAAACAATGTAAGTAGTCAACTGGTTGGTAAATAAAAAAAAGATATTTTTACATAGCGCGGCCCCCGAAAATTGCCGCGAAAATATAAAAGTGACCGGTGGCCACCCAGGACCACCTCCGATTTAATTAATTTTTGGCATACACACTTCTAGCAACAAGTGTAACATTTGAGAGAATAGACATTAAAATCCAAGAACCTAAGGGCGTTTGATGCACCCTAAAGTACCCACCAATGGAGTAATCTTTCATCCCCCAAACTCTCCCTTGCAGCTGCTCCCTCATTCATGATGGACTGTGTGTACAGAAAAGAGTGAACCAGGAAGAAGGGTGAGTTTTTTTCAGGGCTGTGGAGTCGGTGATAAAATTTGCCGACTGACTCCAAAGATTTTAACACTCCGACTCCAGAAATCTGACTTGTATAATTACGACTCCGACTCCAATGGAATGTTAAGGCCAAATTGATTATGATTAGCTTTATTAGGCCAATGGAGATTCATAAACAAGGCATTTCATCACCACCACATGACTCATCAGCAGTGGCGACTGGCGTATAGGAGCGATGGAGCGGTCGCTCCCCCTTGTTTGTAACGATAAATATTAATTTAACAGATAAAAAATATATTAATTTTAAGATATTAAAATAAATATTCTTGAAATATATTTTAAAAATTCATGTGGCATATCATGATTCATGAGGCATTTTGAGTAAGCCTTCATACAGTACATAATATTCTAAACTTATAGCATAGCTTCAAACAGTGTACCGCTGTTTGAATACAAAATAATATTGCAGCCGAATGGAGCGATAGATTTTTCGCTCAAGTAAATACAAATTATATTTTACTGTTGTAATGAAAATATAAGTACAATCACGAATTTTTTTTATAATAACAACTTTATTTTTACTAATAGTTACTTCAGTAATAATGATATAAGCCATTTATATGTATTTTATTGAAATTATTACTTATTTGTAATTAACTAGAATTGTACGTCTGGCATAGCCGCATATGTTAATACAAGTACTCTTGTGAGCGGCAGTTGGATTCGCGCTAGCCTATTGTGAGTCCGTGTTGTCGTACAATTTTATGAAATCGCACCCCCATACATTTATACCACGAGTCACCACTGCTCATCAGGTTACTTAGTAGGCCGGGCTGAAACTATAATTTTTGTTTGATTTTAATTTATCAGTGTGACTAACAGTTGGCTTTTGATATAAAAATAAGATTCCTGAAAAAAATAATTGGTGGCCACCAACGTGTGTCCGGCCACCCCCGTTTTTGTAAAAACATCTAATGCCGCACTAGCAAAATCAGGAAAATGGCAATATCTCTTCTTCTGAACATGCTAGAGAGATGGTTTGCATACCAAAAGATGCAGAATTTGATTTAGAACAAATTATTGAGAGTGGTAGTTTTTCATAAAACCTTTAGTTTTTGAGTTATTTTAGAAAAACTAATTTTTTGGGCCCATAGACCCCCTTTCAACTGAATGTCAACACAATAAAACATTCTCAAGCTGCAAATTGACATGTATTAGTGGTTTTCAATCAGCAATCAAAATCAATCAAAATCAGCCATTTTAAATTCATTGAAAATGCTTTTTGACATTCCAAAACGCCAAACATTAAATTATACAATTAACAAATTGTCATTTTGTCATATTTTAGCATGATAAATAATAATCTAGAACTTAAAATATTTTTAGACACAAAATCTTTCATTAATTTACGTGATCTAATTTTGTTTCTAATAAGACCATCTCTATGCTCATGACCTACAACAGCTAAGGATGCTTCAGTGACAAGCTTGATGTGCCTTTCAACATTCTGACTGTGGCACTCGTGATCCAGTTTCAATGCGGTATTAATGATATCACGCAGTTCATCATTACTGAATTCTTTTAATACAGGTGGAACAGTTTCCCATTGGGACATAGCAGATAGCTTGTGGTATGCAGAAGCTTTGAAATTGATGATTGGCTTTCTAAAGACCCTAACATTCTCATCTATAGCAGGATATTCATCAGTACCACCTTCATGATCCTCTTCATTCTCATCATCACTTTCAATTATTCCACCTGCAAAATCATTGCTACTACCAGATTCATCATCAAAATCCTCTATAACTCCCCTCAGACACAGAACTTTATTGACAGCACACCTCCTCACCTCTATCAGCCAGCATTCCAACTAAAATATTTTCACCATGAGCAAAATAGCTGTTATTGTTTAATACGTCATAACAAATTTCTCTAATTTTCCTGTCAGGGAATTTATTTACTCTTTGGATCATATTGAATAGGTTTTTTGACCCATCACTTAGCCTCTTATTAGCCTTGATATTGAACCAACTGTGAAAGTATACTTTGATGATGAATTCTACTATGATTTTGAGGTTCTTACTGGGTCTTTTTTGTGAAACATAAAAGCGAAGAATTCTACAGGCTAAGGTGAGCCATCGAGAGTGATTTAGCAGGCCAACTTCTAAGAGTGCAAGGTCTTTGTTAACAGCAAGTGTAGCATCCTTTCTACCGTCAAAGCCAATGCCAGTCACTTTTTCAAATATCACTACTTCTTCCTTCTTCCTTTCAGCTCTCAATTTAGCTCTCTCCCTTCTCAACTTGTTTCTGAAAAGTATTTCAAAAATATTGGCCATGCATTACTGCATTAGCATTATACAAATATACAAAATACAAATGTCAGTGTCCTGTTTGAAACTAATTAATATAAATACAAAATAGAAATTTTGACGCTAATTAAAAATAATAGTAAATCTGGTGATTTAGAACTTATAGCAGAAGCTAAGAAATGTAATATCTAGAGTGATTAAAAACATACTTATCAATAACATTTTGTATGTTATCTGGGGTGATTACTCCAAAGTCCACCAATGTAGCAGAACCAATAGCCGCTCCTGCTCTGTCACTTACTTGATATCTGTTAGGATATTTAAAGTAGATTTACATATCTGTTGTCAATGAATAATTTATTGGTAATCTTAATCTCTTAGTCACAATGATTTCACTTTAAGCTGTATTAAAAGATTTATCTTTCAATACTATACCTGTCACATGCTTCAGCTAATGAGCGTAATCTAGTTCTGTTCTGTAATGTTGAGACTTCTGGAACATAGTCTGCATCAAATGAATCATTACAACTGTCGCTATCTGTCAACTCAGGAATGTCCATAGGTTCAGGAGGATGAGGAGGAGGAACTGATTCTTTTGCTTTTTGAGATTGAATAACCCGTGATTTGAATTTTAAGTCAGTGGCTGTTTCTGGGACTTCTTTCAGGGTACAGTAACCATGCCTAGTTGTTTTCTGGTCCTACAAAGTGATTATATTTCATTACACTATAATGTATCTTTTATCTATGGGTCTCTATATGTAAATTGAAATTCTTACAAAAATGAGAAAATACTAAAATATTACTTATCATTAACATCATTAATAGTGTATTATTGATATTACTAACTTATTAAATGCACTTTAAAAATTGTAGCAAATTATTAATAATTGATAATATTAATAATTGATAATTAATTAATATTAATTAATAATTTACAACTTGAAATTCAATCAACAGACCTACCTCATAAAACTGGTAATCAGATTCAGTCATTTTTAGTAAGTGCTTTTTCTCTGTATCTGCCAACAGTTTGTGATCATGTTGATATATGTCAAATAAAACATTTACAGTTTTCAGAAAATCATCCAGATCTTGATGATATTTAGGTCCCCTTTTCTTTTTGTCATACTTCAGAAGGCGGTTGAATTCCTTTATTTGGGTTTTCAGTCGGCTCTGTATGGCATTTACTGATATTGGATAAACATTATATGTGACCCACAATTTATGCAATTCCTCAGAAGTAGCTCTCAGTACAGCATCTGTTTTATAGTCTTCGAAACACAAACACCTTTCAATAACTTGCTTCAACGTAGACAATTTCCCTAAAGGAAACTGTTCTGCTGGCATAAAACGTACATCACCAAGTACTTTAGCAACTGTTTTCCTTGTAGAAGTCATACTTTATATTGCAAATGTTGAATTCAATGACAAATTGCAGTTGGAAACTTATAACAAAGGCACCTGAAAAAAAAAAGTTTTCAATTTATTACGTTTAAAAAAAGTTCATGAAGCAGCCCCACCCTCTATTCTTTAATCAAGCATAATGGATGCAAGATAACAAGGAAAAGTCATATCATGTGATCACTATGTCCATGTCAACATCCTTTTAGGGCAATGTTAGTAATCAAAAAGCCAAATCATGCTTATTTTAGAATTTCTTTTGTCACTAAGGTCCATCAAAAGGGGGTCTATGGGCCCAAAAAATTAGTTTTTCTGAAATAACTCAAAAACTAAAGGTTTTATGAAAAAAATACCTCTTAATAATTTGTTCTAAATCAAATTCTGCATGTTTTGGTATGCAAACGATCTCTCTAGCATGTTCAGAAGAAGAGATATTGCCATTTTCCTGATTTTGCTAGTGCGGCATTAGATGTTTTTACAAAAATGTGGGTGGCCAGACACACGTTGGTGGCCACCAATTATTTTTTTCAGGAATCTTATTTTTATATCAAAAGCCAACTGTTAATGACTCTGATTAATTCTATCTTGAGTTTCAGCCCGGCCTATATAATACTTAGTGGCTGTAACTATGCCTTAATGGCTTTTTTTCTCTCTATTCAAAAATTACAATAAATCCCAAAATACAAACTGATTGAAGCTTAAACAAAATAAGATTATTATTGGTTTAGCAAATTAATAAGATGTTTTTGTATTATTATAAACAACCGTAACAAAATGTACTAACCTAAACTGAATTTGTTCTTAAAAAAAGGATTGCTTCCATTAAATCTTCTTTCAGTGATGCTCTTAAGTCAGAGTGGATGATTTTAAGGGCTGAAAATAAGCGTTCTACACTAATTTGAGTAGGTGGCAAGGGCGTAACAGTCATAGAAGCATCTTGGACAATTTTGGGGTATTTAGCAATTGCTTCTTTCACAGTCAACTTTGATGAATGATCAATCTTTTCCACCTCCTCCAATGATTTATAGAAATTGATTTTGAATTTATCCAATGCACTCTGGGGGTGTTCCTCCTGTTCCAATTCCAATTGCCTTCACTTTGATCGTTCTTGTCTGTCCAGATGTTTTTCAAAATCTAATTCTTCATCAGAGCCTGAATTTGATGACGATGATGAAATCGTATGACTGCCATGAAGTGGCCTAACTACTGCCTCGGATTCATCATGACCATGATCTCATAGACCTTCAATATGTATGGCTACATCACATAAGGCAGCTTTGGCTCTGATTTGCTGCGCTTCTGTTAATGTCACTCTGTACATGGCATCAACATATATAGCAGCCAAAAGAATATCATTGTCTAGCAGAAGCTTTTCTCTCTGTATCATTGAATTCCTTATATCATCGGCTAGTATGCCACCAGTTTGAGAAAGACAGAAAATAAGCGTCTTCCACTCCTTATAGAATAAGCCAGGAGTCAAATCATCTGATTGCAATTTTTTTTTCATGTTATAAGGATGGCGAAGTAAGCCCTCGAGTTGTTTTACCTGATCCTACTGAGCCTCAGTCATGATGACATCCGGGGAGGCCATGTCGCTAAGGAAAGGTTTTATTTCAAGAATCCATTGAATCATCATGTATGTGCTGCCCCACCGAGTCGCTTGGTCCAAAATTGCTCCTTTGCCAGCTTGTCGCTTCAAAATAGAGTCTAGTTTTGGCGTTCTAGCTGCCACAGCAACTTTTCGTATTCTTCCAATGAGATTAGCTGCATGTTGTCCTTTCAAGCCATCGCGTATTGCCAACTGCAGTGTGTGGACACTGCAGTGCATATGATGGATTTTGGATATTCTTGCTGCAGTATCCACAAATGAATCTAATGTATCGTGACTATCATGATCATCAACCACCATTACTTGTTCATTATCTTCAGAATAATCATCAACATAATCATCACTGTCTTCTGAATCTTCCACAACTTCTTTTTTGTTAAATTTTTCAAGTGTTTTTACCATGTTGGAAGCATTGTCCGTTACAATTGACAATACCTGGTCCTTTCTGATGTTAAAATCATTTAATACATCCATTAGTAGTTTTTCAAGATAATCACTGGTATGCTGTGCTTTAGTATCTCTTACTGCTAATGTCCGTGTGACTACTTCTTTTTTATCATCGATAAAGCAAATATTAATTGCAAAATAGTTTACTCTATGGCAAGTACAGGAATCCATCTTTAAGAGCAGGATTCATCCTCGAAGACATTCTTTTAGTGCATGCTTCTGCGATTCTTCCATTATCATATTACGAATGTTGCCACGTTCTAATGAAATGCCAAGTATATTTGCCATTTCCCCATTCAGATTAGCAAAGGCCGGGGTTGAAAAAAATGTTAGAGGGAGAGAATTCTTTACAACCATTTCAATTATGCATGCTTTAAATTTGTCTGCTGTCATAGTCACTGTGACTTTTTCACTCATAAAATATTTTGTGACAGTAGTTTGACGAGAACTTGTGCTTGAATTGTCATCAGCCTTCTTCTTTCTTTCATC
The DNA here is from genome assembly GCA_023014485.1 of Bathynomus jamesi. Classification (NCBI taxonomy): domain Eukaryota; kingdom Metazoa; phylum Arthropoda; class Malacostraca; order Isopoda; family Cirolanidae; genus Bathynomus; species Bathynomus jamesi. The sequence goes on from JAJOZX010001319.1 coordinate 306,190, forward strand.
ATCCTTTTCATTCACAATTTTGTAATCCTTTGGATGATGCCGTTGAAGGTGGCATTTTAGATTTCCTGCTCTTGTTGGAGCATTGGATCCTTCACCTGAGAAGGCACTAATTTTGGCATCACATATTTTTTCCTGATCATCAGTGCCCTTTTGGCACTGACATACGTAATATTTTCCATCAGCAGTGAGTGAAGAATATTCAAAAACAGCAGATTTATACTTTTGATGTGACATTACACTGTTATCATTACTTATCAAATTGAAATCTAAAAATCTGAAAAAGATTTAGGGTTGCTAGTACAAAATTTTTAAATTTCCTTATTATTAATTATGTTAATTAATTAATTATAATCCTTATTAATTATAAGCAACTATATTTATATATTATTTATATTTATATATTTATATATTTTTATTATTTTATATATATTATATATTAAAACATTAGGTTAAATCTATTTTATTCATAAAATTGAGCTAGGTCTAGGCCTAGGCTGCTATGGTTATAGTTGAAGGATTTGCACCAACTCCGACTCCATCCAACTATGCACTTCCGACTCCAACTCCACTCAAAATTGACCGACTCCACAGCCCTGGTTTTTTTAATTATAAAATGTTTAAACAAAGAAGTTCTTGTTTGTTGTTTAAATTTTAAAGAAGACTTATATTTATATAGCTATTGCAATGAACCATGAGTATAATTGTTTTTTCTTTAAATACTTCTGAAAGTTAGATTTGGCATATCCTTACAGCCCTCAGGAAAAGGGCATCTAAACAACCATATGGAGCAGAATGCTGAGAGAGGAGAAAAATCTGAAAATGAATGCTCACCAGTGAAAAAAAATGGTTAATACCACTAGCAATAAAGTCAGTAAAGAGAATGTGCAGACATGTTCTTGCTCAGTGAAAGATATCACAGTAACTTACTGTGAAGAGAAAGAAGCCTAGGCCTAAAATTGCATATGAATCTGATATATACTGGTTTACAAACAAAAAATTTATTAGAAAGCATTCCTTTAGCTGAAGCACCTGAAGAAGATATTAAGATCGCATTGAATTTTAATGATCCCTCTATCTTGGCCTGATATTAATGATAAAATAAGGTGTTTTCTAGTAGAACATGAGCCTAACCAGGGGAAAGATACTGATTTTTTATGACACAATCACTATCAGGAGATAACAGATGGTGATTCTCTGTGGATTGTTTTTAAAATGCTCCATAGTAGTGAATGTTTAGAATGAAAATGGCTCGTTTATTCTAAAACAATCGCATCATTTTGTGTGGAAAATGAATAGTAGTGTTAGCAAATATTGTGCATGCAAAGAAAGGTTTTTCTGATTAGAAACATTTGCACCCACATATTCCAGACCATGAGAATTCACCTGACTACTGTGAAAATTATTTGCAATGAAAGTCTAGAAAAATGAATGAAAGGTGGTAAATTGATTGTCAATGCTCTTCAAAAAGCAATCCAATCAGATAAAGAAGGGGGGTGCCAAATATTAAAGGTTGTTTTAGATGATCATCTTTTTGTACACGAAATAATCTTGCTCATGGAGGCTCGATTAATGCTGTTAGAGATCAAAATGCTGGTATATTTCTAAACATTTGTACGATGTGCAGCCCACAGTCTCAATCTAACCAGTTTACATGCAGCTTCCACCACTTTGGCAATGATCATTTTTCTTGGGACAGTTCAAAGAATTTTCATATTTTTTTCAAGCTCCACTTGGAAATATTAATTATAACTTTAAACATCTGTCTTAAAGGTCACACACAAACACAGTAGACATCAAAAGCAAAAAGCCATTAGAGCATTACATATGTAGATAACTGACGTAAGTGGTCCTTTAAGTGACATAATAGCAAACACTTCCTCAACTCCAGAGGCAATTTCAACAGCAAAAGGTCTTCTTTTGTAAATAGATTACAATTTTTTATGCACATTGTTTATATGGAATCCAGATTCTTGGTCATGTTGATCAAGTCAACCAAGTTTTGCAATTCAAGAATATATCTTTGTCCCAAGCTTTCTAAATGATTCATGGTATAATAAACACATTACAAGAAGTGTGTGAAAATGAAAAATGTGAAACATTTTTGTTTATGCCACAGAAACTGCTGAAGAACTAGGAATAACAACTATGTTTCTGGAAATTATGAGAAGAAAGAGAATAGAGCTTCATGTATCAACTGATGAAGGTTCAAGCTTATCAACAGAACATACATTCCAGATTCAAATAAAAAATGTTTCTGATATCCTCATGTCAGAGTTGAATTGGAGGTACAAAAAGTTAAATGAAATTCTCTGAATTTGCCTTTGTTTTTCACTTGTAAAAATGGATTTATCTGAATTACAAAAGGCTGCAGTTGATGTAGCATTGAAATACAGTGAGGACTTGGCTGTCCAAGAAATTTCTGCAGAAATCCAGAGTTTCAAGCATCAAGCCTTGACAACACTGCCAGATATGAAATCAGCTTCTTCTCTTGATGTCCTTCAGTTATTATATGAATATTCTCTTTTAGAATCTTACCCTAACATAGAGGTTACTTTATGCATTTTTCTTACTTTTCCAATCATAGTAGCATCTTGCAAAAGAAGTTTTAGTGAATTAAAACTAATAAAAAAATTGCCTAAAATTATCAGGAGGTTGAATGAGAGATATTTTCAAATTTAGCCCTTTGTTTTGAAAATTAAATGGCAAGAAGTCTAAATTATGACAATATAATAGATGAGTTTGCATTCAATTAAAGCATGAAAAGTTAAATTTTAATTTAATTTCTGTTGTACGATAAAGATTAAAGAAACTATTCAATTTTTTTAATATACTTATGTTTTTTTTCTCACAATAATCTAAACTACTTTGTTTTAGAAATTTAAACAACAAAAATCTTAAAACTAAAATTTCTGTTCATATTTTAGTAAGAGATTTAGGGATACAAATTTGCTGTCGCAACACCTGACATGACTTAACCTCACCTCACTTTCATCAAAAACAAACATGACCTTAGGTGACCTTACCTAACCTAAACTCATTTTTGTTCAAAAACAACAACTCTGCATACTGGATACTATACTCAACTTCGTAATGAAAAATTACTATCTTTAACTCCTCTCTAAAGGGCAAGAGTACCCATGACTCTCTACCTCATCAGTAAAGAGCAAGAGTACCCATGACTCTCTACCTCATCAGAGGGGTTCCAGCACAGGTGAATCAGTGCTTAACACCCGACCATCTCAGATCTTGCTTATTTTTGGTGTATAAGGTAAGTTTGTGCAAGAAAGCCAGCTGTGAAAGTTTCAGCTTTCTACAACCATTACTTCACGAGTTATGAAGGTCAGAAAAATCAAGGTTAAGGTCAAAATAGCTCAAGGTCGGCATCTTTGGATGCACCTCACACATTCACTAATTATCATAACCATATGAAACTATATGTTTTTGGACTCAGAATGAGCTGTAGAATCCAAAAATGCAACGAAAACAGCAATAGGAGAACAAATAAAAATGTTCACCCCTTTTTCAAGGAACGAATTGACCCTTTGACCTTGAAGTTCACACATTTTGGGGAAACATTTCTTTACACAAAATGAAGTTCCACCATTGCACTTTTAATATAAACAATAAAAATGTATCTTATTCACCATCTATACTGTCTTAAAGAATTTTTCAAATTGGCTATTTTTCAAATTTCTGGCAAAATCGCCATATGTATATGCATATATGTACTGTACTGTTAAATAATATATTTTGTGAACATAAATTAATTACTTATTTTATGCCTTTCTTACAGATAAACAAGATGGGTAGAAAAGTTTGTGCTGATCCTCTTAGAAAACATAAGAAGAAGATCGAAAAAGCACTTGTGCCAGTCCGTAATACACTGCAAGGAATTCACGGATTAATATATGGAGATTACATTTGTAAAAATTGTGTTAATGATATCAATAAAATCAAAGCTGAAGACAAAAAAGTCTCTGATATTGTCTCAGATTCGAACTCAGACACTGATGCCACTCAGTGGCGGTCCTAGCTTACATGACGCCCTGGGCGAACCTCACCTTCAGCGCCCCCCCCCCCCCCCTGTTCGCCAACACACACACATTCGAATCCCCCCAAAATAAAGGACAGACATAACTCTTTCACAAAATAACTTTTTATTGGACTAATTGTTGGAACTTCAGAACCAAAACAAACTCAAATTTCTGAATTTTACAAATCCTTCATCACGTAAATAGAATAACTCACTTAAGAGAATGTAATTATGATACTATGAACAGGAAAAATACAAATTAAATTGCACAACTGCCATAAATAAACTAGAGAATCAAATTTCTAAATTGTACAAATGCTCTATCACATAAATAGAATAAGACACTTAAGAGAGGGTAATTATTATGCTACACTTTGAACAAGAAACAAATAAATTGCACCACAGCACAACTGCCATCTAAAGCCTGACTCTTCTTACCTTCCTTGATGCAAAGTCATGAATTAAATCATCATATGAAATCTGCTCAGCAATTGTATGATTTATACTGATGATGGCCAGACCGGTAAGGCGTTCCTGTGACATAGTTGACCTCAGGTAGGATTTGATGAGCTTCAGCTTTGAAAAGCTCCTCTCTGCTTCAGCAACAGTGACTGGAAGAGTAAGACCAATTCTGAGAGCAGTCCACAAATTTGGATATATTTCAGAGAGCTCCCTTTCATGGATAAATGTCAGCAGTTCAAGCAAGGATATGGTCTTTGATGGCAAATCAGGCAAGTTCTTCAGCTCCTGTGCAAGCTCTCTGCCATCCAAGTCAGATTGTCCCTTAAAGTGTAGTGTAGTACTAAGGTTCACACATTGTTCTGTCAGCTCCTCAAATGTGAGATTTTGGAAATGTGTCAGCACTCCAAACTTCTCTCCCACAATTTCCAACGTGGAAAATCTTTCCTGAATGGCTGATGTTGCAGCATCAACCACTGCATTGAAAAATGTCACCTCCAGCTTCTTCAAAGCATCAATCAAGGGCTCATCAGATGCTTCATAATATACATTTCACTATTTAACCAAACCCAGAAAAATAACATTACATATGTTAAAGTATAGGCCTTTATTCCCAATAATATTAATCTGGAAGCATTTTGCATTGTTTAGGTCTTTTATGGGAAGGTTTATGGAAAATGCAATAGATGGTTTTTTATTAATAAAAATATATTTATTGATCTTTTATTATTTATTTTATTTTATTTTTTATTTTTATTTTTCTTTATTTATTTATTCTTATTTTTATTTTTATTTTTTTTGCAGGCGCTCATGCCGCCCCTCCACAAATGCCGCCCTGTGCGGCTGCCCATATTGCCCATATGAGGAACCGCCACTGATGCCACTGCCACAGAAAAACGTTCCTCTGCCTATGGGTGTACTACTGAAATAATGTTTGAAGATTTCCAAGGAGATTTAGACACAATTCTTCCAATGCTGAATGTGACACCAGTGAAGACAAGTAAGTTTAAGTATTTTTAAAGTGTTAATTTATGTAGATATTATAGCAACAAAACATCATTATATATAACTACATGTATGAACATTACAACCTTTATATATTTGACAAATTCAGATGTATGCATATCAATTTATATAATGAAGATCAATACAGTTATGATTATATATACGGTATTTACCAAATTCATATGTAATGTACATGTACATCTATAGGCCTACAGTTGATTAAAAAAAGTTATAACAATTTATTTTATTTGTTTTTCAGAGGGTCTGTCACGAAAAGGGAGATCTTCAAAGGCTGAAACAAAATTTGAAATGGCATCAACATCCCTGAAGAGAAAGCTAGAAACTTCATATGACACAAGTTTTACACAAGAAAGTGAAGAAAAGCAATCTAAAATGGATGACAATAATTTGTGAGTGTATATATATCTGTAGTACCTTCATTAAAGTATACTAAGCCTATATATAGATCATATGTTTGCATATAAATTTACTCAAACATGTATATCATTTTCGCAGGCATGCAGGAGTGATGCAAGCACTCAAGAATGCCTTCAGTGAGACGACTGACTACAAGAGGAAGATTCAAATACTAACACACTCACCATACACCATTCACAGAACAGCATCTTTCTTCAATGCATCTACAAGAATGGTTTCAACCAGCCGCAAAATAAAGAAAGAACATGGCATATTAATACCAGAAGTTCCACATATTAGCAAAGAAAGAGAAGGAAGTAGTGTGCACTTTCTATGAATCAGATGAAATAAGCAGAATATGTCCAGGCAAGAAGGATTGTCTATCAATTAGGAATCATGAAGGAGAGAAGCAACTACAGCAGAAACGATTGGTGCTTGGTAATTTACGTGAGATTTTCGCTGTTTTCAAGGCAAATGACACTAATCCAAAAATAGGTTTCTCATCATTTGCTGCATTGAGACCCAAGTGGTGTGTCTTGGCAGGAGCTGGAGGAACACACACTGTGTGTGTCTGTACCTACCACCAAAATCCCAAACTTCAGCTATCAGCTTTGGGGGAAAAACAACTATCATATAAAGACCTCATTCTCTATGCAGTTTGTGACAGTGAAAAGGAAGAGTGTATGCTACAAAAATGTGCATTGTGTCCAGGAGAAGAAGGTGTTATTGCATTCCTTGAAGGATTGGAATCTGTTCAGGATGCAGTCGGCACCATAATTACATACAAGCAGTGGACTTCCACGGATCGGACAACCCTTATTAACATCGGTGAATCCCTTGAAAACTTCATTAAGTCTTTGGCAACTAGAATTTGTGCACTAACAAGACACACTTATGTGGCTGATGCACAAGCAAGTTTCCTAAAAAAACTGAAAGCTAATCTGATGGTCACTGAAGGTATTCTCCTAGGAGACTTCTCTGAAAACTACTCATTTATTGTACAAAATGCTGCACAAGGTTACCATTGGGAAAATAGTCAGGCAACAGTTCATCCATTTGTATTCTACTATAAAGTAAATGAAAATGATGATGAAATTAAAGTTAAAAGTTATTGTTTCATTTCTGATGACATGAAACATAGTACAAACCTTGTCTTTGCCTTCTTAAAGCAACTGATCCCCATGATAAAAGAAGAGAGCTCAGGCCTGCGGAAGATTCATTACTTTACTGATGGTTGCGGAGGGCAGTATAAGAATAAATATAACTTCACCAATTTGTGTCACCACAAAGAGGACTTTGGACTGGATGCTGAATGGCACTTTTTTGCAACCAGATACTCGTAGATTTCATAGATTTGTGCCTATTAGTCATACCCAGTTGGAGGTTGGTGAGATTTCCTCAGGTCCTACAAAAATTATGACAGTTGTGCATCCATCGTTTAAAGATAATTTACATGAGCAAAAGCACATTTCAACTGAAGATATACAAGTTGGGGTATATGTAGCTTGTAACTATGATAATAAAATTTGGTTTGGATTAGTGGTTGAAGTATCAGAAGAATTTAGTGATTATAAGGTCAATTTTATGTCTCCACATGGAAGACGTTCTAAACATAGTTTCCCTTCTCGTCCTGACTCATGTTGGATGTTATCATCTGATATTATCCAGACAATGACTGCTCCATCATTGACAGCAGGTTCAAGAATAATTCAGTATGCCTTTGATGATCATGAGATGCTAACAGCTGAGGGTAATCATGCAGACCTGTTTGCCACAGTTTCCTGTTCTTGAGTCGAATATGTATCTATAGAATACAGGTCTACATAATATGATACTCCTTTTTTACTCCTATTTTATATGATACTCCTATATATATATATTTGTATTAATGTATTATTAATAAAATTAATTATAAAAAAAAGTAAAATATTTCTAAGGGTGGAAAGGTGTGGTTGTAGGGGTGGAGGAGACCACAATAAAATAGAGATCTATATCATAGTTATACCTATGGTACCTAGCTTATATCTAAGTGATTTTGTATCACGTTTCTAATAATATTTATTTTTGCTTAAGTAGTTTAAATAATGAATATCTCTAGATTTTAACAGTACATATATGCATATACGGTACATATGGCGATTTTGCCAGAAATTTGAAAAATAGCCAATTTGAAAAATTCTTTAAGACAGTATAGTTGGTGAATAAGATACATTTTTATTGTTTATATTAAAAGTGCAATGATGGAACTTCATTTTGTGTAAAGAAATGTTTCCCCAAAATGTGTGAACTTCAAGGTCAAAAGGTCAATTCGTTCCTTGAAAAAGGGTGAACATTTTTATTTGTTCTCCTATTGCTGATTTTGTTGCGTTTTTGGATTCTACAGCTCATTCTGAGTCCAAAAACATATAGTTTCATATGGTTATGATAATTAGTGAATGTGTGAGGTGCATCCAAAGATGCCGACCTTGAACTATTTTGACCTTAACCTTGATTTTTCTGACCTTCATAACTCGTGAAGTAATGGTCGTAGAAAGCTGAAACTTTCACAGCTGGCTTTCTTGCACAAATTTACCTTATACACCAAAAATAAGCAAGAGCTGAGATGGTCGGGTGTCAAAATGAAAATTTTTTGCTTCACCTGTGCTGGAACCCTCCATCAGTAAAGAGCAATAGTACCCATGACTCTCTACCTCATCAGTAAAGAGCAAGAGTAACCATGAGTAACAATGACTCTGCCGCCTCAGTAACTATGACTCTATCTCTTCTCTTCACCACATTGCTTACATTAACTGACAAGATGAAAAACAAACCTGACCTGAACTAACTTTACTGCATTTCTTTTCTTTGTAGGAAAACTCAACCTAACCCAGCCAGTTTTATCTGAGAACAACTACAAGTTACTAATCACAACCTCACTTTTGTCAAAAACTAACACAACCTCAGGTAACCTAATCTAACCTTACTTTCATCTTGTCTGACCTCACCTGCCTTACACACACACACACACACACAATATAAAATGCAAACCCACAAGGAAAAAGAAAAAATTATATATATATATATATGGGCCTCAAGGGCAGGTTTAGTCATTTCAGTAAGGGGGAGGGGTCCAAAGAAAAAAGGGCACAGTACTAAAAAGTGCTTCTTAAAACAGACCATCAATGAGCGAGGTAAAATCAATTATATTTTTATTAGATGAGTCTCATTCAAATATGATACAAAATAAAAATCTAATCACAGAAAATTTTTCAAACAATTACAAATGTCTTGCCAATTAAAAGAATTATCCAGTCCCATAGCCAGGACTTTCTAAGGGGGGGGGGGGTAAAATTGTAGATAGGCAGACCTTTTGGTGCAATGACCTAATCACTGCAGAGGGGGTTTATAGTAGTTTAGAGAACTTTGTGAAATTTCAAAAGAAAATGCAAAAAAAAAAAAAAAAAAAAAAGCAAGTGTTTATTTACTAAATGATGTTATATATTATAAAATCATATCATAAGTTATAACTATGGTTAGAAAAGGGGACCTTTCCAGGGGGGGGTCATTTTGACTATGGGCCTGCTATCAGAATAAGATGAAGATAAAAATAGTGATATGGCTGCACCAGTACTAAGGGCACCTATGAAAACCACTACAACTATAAATTTGGAAGTACAGTGGGCCCTCGTTGTTCGTGATTAATTGGGATGAGAAAAAAGTCACAAATTATGAAATTGCAAACAATGAGATCCATTTTCAATGTAAAATGGTTAATTGGTTCCAAAAGCTCAAGGATGGCAGTGTAAAATATCCTTAAAACGCCAAAAAAGTTTTATTTTAATAAAATAAACACAGAATACACTAAAGCAATGCATATTATTAAACAATGATTCGCATCAAACACTAATAAAAAACAATAATGTTACTGTAATATTACATAAACAATTATGTAAAGCAGTAATATTTTCTAAACAACTAAATAACACTAAATATAGTACACTGGCATTGAAGAACATGAAATGAGACAACCTCACAGTGAAAGACACAGCACGACTGAGCCTGCGTGGACAGCATTGCAGACACCATGTGACAAAATCATGAATTTGCAGAGTCAGTTGCGAATTTATCGAAACATGGTAGTGAAATGGGACATCACAAATTTGCAAAATCGTGAACAGCGAGCCTCACGAACAACGAGGGCCCACTGTACAATGTATACTAGGGTGCATTAAACGCCCCATGATTTTCAAAACGTTGTTGGATTTTAATGTCTATTCTCTTCTTCAGTTTCTTCCAAGCTATCTGCAGAGGCACTATCATCAGAGCATACAGAACTTTTCATCTCTTGTACACTGGATGATTCATGACGTTCTCGTCTTGAAGCTTCCGCTAAGATGCGTTTTTCTTTTCTACGATCTTTATCAGCTTTCTTCTTGTCAACACTACCAAATGAGGCTACTCTGTCAGATTTCATTGACTCTAAAAATGCTCTATCTTCCTCATTCTTAATGTTTGTCATTGCATCTTTTGTCCATACACCAAAGGTCTTATCAAGACGTTCATTCATGGATTGCAACTTAGCCAAAGTGTTTGGAGATTCTCTGCGAGAAACAGGTATTTGACGCAATTTGTTATTGTCATTAAGAAGGTCAAGTATTAGTTTGCAGCATTGATGGTCTGAAAGCATAGGAATATTTGCTTTAGTGTAGAATGTTTTCAGCTGGATAAGGACTATGCTGGCAGATTTCCATTTGAGTGGCTGTGTTTGTTTGCCTTCACATATTTCTTTCTGGATGTGCCACATCACGCATCGAAGAACCTGCCGGCAAGTTGGGAGGCGGACTCCTGTCAATGTACCATCTCCTTCTGTAAGAGCATTGCCAAGACCAAAAATGGCACTTGCTAATCTGGTCTTCTTAGCTTCCATTGTTTCTGAAAGACAATAAAGGATATTATTAGACTATAAGTGAAGTTTCGTTTATGGTACATGTTTTATGTAAATCACCCTTTAGGGTGCATCAAACGCCCTTAGGTTCTTGGATTTTAATGTCTATTCTCTCAAATGTTATGTAAATCACCCCTTAGCAACTCTATATTAAAAGAAACAATGTAAGTAGTCAACTGGTTGGTAAATAAAAAAAATAGATATTTTTACATAGCGCAGCCCCCGAAAATTGCTGCGAAAATATAAAAGTGACTGGTGGCCACCCAGGACCACCTCCGATTTAATTAATTTTTGGCATACACACTTCTAGCAACAAGTATAACATTTGAGAGAATAGACATTAAAATCCAAGAACCTAAGGGCGTTTGATGCACCCTAATGTATACAGATAAAGACTCAAAATAGAATTTGAATAAAATAAAATAACCATGATCTATTTACAAAAATAAAATTTGTTTTCAATGGTATACACATCATTCACATAGGGCACTTGCAAGAAATTGAGGGGGTGTTGGGATGTCACTGACCCTACCCATCCCCATCCCCATCCCCATCCCCATCCCCATCCCCATCCCCATCCCCATCCCAAGATCCGCCCATGGGCCCAACATTGTAGATTTATTTCTTACCTCTCATCCTTCTTCTTACTCTGTGAAACTTTTTTCTCCATTGGGCTCATCCAACCACAATCTTATACAGTGATCCCCCGATCTGCAAGAGGTCTGATGTGCACAAATTCAGAGATAGGACAAGGACATTTCACTACCATTTTTCCAATCTGCACAAGCTGAGATGCAAAGATAGATCAGCACAAATTTTTTTAATTGGTGGTAAATACTAAAAATTGACAGTATGATACAATATGATACTTATGTGCTGGGGTGTAGTGCTGCAGGAGTGCATGGGAGTGCTGCTCCTGCCCCTCCATTCATCCAAATTTTATTTATTTTTTTTTTAGTTGATACTTGGAAGTTTGGAACAAACAGACTGAGATGAAAGCATTGGTTTCTAATTTTGATTTTAAATTTTTAATATTCCAAGTCTAAGTGAATTATTATTATTATTATTATTATAATAATAATAATAATAAAATAGTTTAACCAGACCAGTGAGTCTCAAATGAGACTCTCATAGGGCTGGCCAGTAAGTGAAGTAACATGAATTTTATTATATACCATACATTATATCGTGCCATAATATAGCTTGATGGTACAAGGAGATATTAGCAGAATTTAAAATTATGTACCAACATGCTGGTATTTCCTTAGAGCTCCTGCACCTTCAAATTTGCCACTACACCCCTGCTTATGCGTACAATACGATATGTACACATAGAATATATGATACTTATGTGTATGATACATATGATATTTATGCATATGATATATACACATGATACTTTAGCATTTGCAGTTGGCAACAACATGCCTGGTAGCATGTCTCTTGTATGACCAACTAGTTTATATTGAGTCGTCTTTCTCATGCTCCTCTTGGGCCCTTCCAAGTGTGCCCGGCACATTGTGGAGGCGATTCTCTTGGGCATGGAGGCGTATATTCCATATTGTATTCCAAGTACCAATGCAAAAAAACTTTGGTTTAACTTTGCTTGTTCTAATGCTATCTGCAACAGAGAGGAGGCTTTCAGAAGGTACCATCTCCATCCATCTCCTGTCTCACTCAGTTAATATTTCTGCCTGGAATCATGCAAAATCTGTTCCTTGACTTGCCAAAAATTCCTTAATCTGACAAAAATGTGAAAACCTATCCAATTGTTTTTTGTTATTTGTTTATTTAATTTAGGAGAATTAGAAACGCTATCCTTGTCCAAAATTTCCTTGCTTCATTATGGGTTGTGACATTTTGTAAATTTCAAGCAATTCCTCTTCAGTTACAGTGGAACCAATGAGGTTATATACATAAAAGTTTTGTTTTAAAAACAGAACTGTTAAGTTCTCTTGAAATAAGTTTGTGGTTTTTAATTGTTAAAGCAACAGTACTTGGAGAACAATTTGCTCCAAAAATAATTACTTTTAATCTGTAGGTTTTGAAACCTTTGTTAATGTCATGTGGATCATTAAACCACAAAAACCTGAGATTTGAATTAAATAACCTTTATTAATAATAAAATAAATACATTGGTTTTACAATTTACAATGATATAAATAATTGTGAAGCTGGACTATTTATTTTATTTAATTTGGCCCTTAACTTTAGGCTTTACTGGGCTCTCTAATAAAAAATAAACTTTTAAATTCTAATTCTTTTCACTCTTTCTGGCATCCAGCTAAGAACCTCTTCAGCAACTTTACTTCCTCTTCTTTCCCTCTTTTCCATTCCAATGGCTGAATTGTTTTCTCTTCTCCTGACAAAGCTCTCAACCCTCCAACTATCATCCAATTGCTTTGATTTATTACCTTTCTAAAATTTTTTAATCTATCCTTAATAGGAAGATTCTTAAACATCTTTCTTCTCATAATCTTCTTTCAGATTGTCAGTATGGGTTCCACAAGGGATGCTCTACTGGTGATCTTTCATCTCTGTGACTCTTGGTCCTCCTCCTTTCGGGATTTCAGTGAAACTTTTGCTATTGTGCTCGACATACTGTATCAAAAGCTTTTGATAGTCTGGCACAAATCTTTAATTTTGAAACTGCTCTTCTTTGGTTTCTATCCTTCCATCTGTATCTTCATCTCTAATTTCCTTTTTGGCTGATCTACGGTATAGCTGCGGTTGTAGATGGCCACTGTTCTTCTCCTAAAGCTATCAATAGTGGTGGTCCTCAGGGTTCTGTTCTGTCACCCACTGTTTTCCTTTTATTTATTAATGATCTTTTAATTCCTGTCCTATTCACTCCTATGCTGATGATTCCACTCTTCACTTCTCCATCCACTTCCCAAAGTGTCCCTCTCAACAGTCGCTCCATGACTTGCATAGGATGGCTATAGAACCAGGCACATCGCCAGGTCTATAATCATAGGGGGGCAATTCATAGATGTAGGGGGGCAGCACACGAAGAGGATATATAAAGGCAGAAAAAATCAAATACCATGGACTTGTATTTCAATTACTCTGCTTTCACTCAAAAACTTCCTTAATTTCATTTACTAGCATCACAGAACCCTTTTCTACTTGTACTGATACAATGGGCTTCACAACTCACCTATTTTAGCTGATACAAATGAAAAGGCACAGGACAATGGCACGAGTTTAAATTTCGAACTCACTACTCAGAATGTCGAGCATGTTATGTACAATAACTATCGATGCTGCCACAAGGTTGCAGCGCCAATGCGGTGCCAGATTCAAAATAGTGTAGATCGATATTCAAAGAGATAGTGTAAGTAAATTTGAATTAGACAAATTGTAAACCACAACCATAAACCATTCAGCTTTAGTTTTGATGATAGTTATTTGACTTGGGGGGGCAGTGTCCCCCATGGCGATGGGCCTGTATAATAGAACACTTGACCTGTCATTTTTCTGCTATCTCTGATTGGGGCAGAGAAAACCTTGTGACTTTCAATGCCTCAAAAACTCGGTCCCTCCATCAGTCTACTACTCGCAATCTTCCACGTGACTATTCCCTTACCTTCAACAACAACACAACTCAATCCTTCCTTTTCTCATATTTCCTGGAAAAATCACATACTCTTTCTGAAACAGCTTCTAAGAGGTTAGGTATGCTGTACCCTAGGGTGTCTCAAATATACGAATGGAGGATTTCGGGTCGGGGCGACGCTTGCCCGTATTACACCTTTATAAAGGATTGTTATCACAAACTTTGACAGCTGTAGGAGGATTTTTAGGGGTCACTCAAGTTCGCCACTTCTGTTTCACTTATACAAGATTTTCTTCTCTTTCGCAGGTGATGGTTACTAGAGCAGGAAACCAGTTGTGGTTGCTGGACAAGGCCCCAATTGCAGCGATTGTTTGTCCACGACTTCCATCGAAGGAGCAATGCCTGCTCCTTTACTTCCACCACCACCAAGACCAAGAGGGAAGGAAGACCAAATCGGAGAGCATTCGCCTGGTGGTGGAAACCATCTGGCCCATCTGGGAGAAGGCCAACATACCAACTACCACCAAGAAGTACGCAGGGGAGAAGCTGGCGAAGTTGATCGATACCTACGACGCACTCAAGAAGAACAGGACAAAGCCGCAAGAGGGTTACCGGTACAAGGAGGGGATGTTCAAGTCAGATTTGGAAGACGTGTTTGACGTGGCTCACTCCTCCGCGCTATCCTCCTCCAAGGTCCCTCAGGAGGACAAGGATTTTCTCACCTCGCAGAGGGAAGACAGGATGTCGTCAAGTCTTGCGGGGGTGGACCAGAAGACAGCGAAGAAGAAAGCTGTGAAGCAGAAGAGGGATCTTGCAGCCACGGCTAGGAAGAGTAAATGGGATGCTGGGGTGACACAGCTCATGGAGGGCGATCTTGGAGGTGGATGGTAGCAGCACTGAAATGAACACGAAAGACGAGGATGATGACGACGAGACGTACCAAGCGCCCAGCACCAGCAAGGCCCAGACTCAAAAGAAAAGGCGAATGAATGCCCTCACGGACCCGAATCTCATCGCTGCTTGGGATCGCGACAACATGTCCGTGAGACAAGCAACGTCGTCCTTTGCAGCAGCAGCTCAGAGTTTGGGTCATGACTTGGATGACCTGGTAATCTCTCCAGCAACTGTTCATCGAACACGGAACAAGATCCGAAAGGAGATGGGAGAAGAGTTGACCCGAAAGTTCGAAGCTTCTGGTCCTTTAGTCTTGCACTGGGATGGGAAACTGTTGGAAGATATCGCCAAGGAGAAGAAGGAGGTTGACCGGATTGCTGTTGTGGTGACGGGCGATGGAGTCGAGGAGCTTCTTGGTGTACCCATTGCGGTGGACGGCACTGGAAAAGAACAGGCTGCAGCCGTACTCCAGGAAGTCCAGGCTTTTGGCATTTCGGAGCAAATCATTGGACTGGGATTCGATATCACAGCTGTGAACGCTGGGATGATCCAAGGTGCTTGCGTTCGCATTGAGCAGGAGTTTGGCTGTCCCATGTTGTGGTTGGCTTGCCGTCACCACGTCTTGGAGATCTTACTCAAGGATGTCTTCGTGCGATGTCTGGGGCTGTCCTCTTCCCCTGACATTCTCCTCTTCAAAAGATTTCAACAGCGGTGGGCCTCCATTGACAAAGGGTCATTCTTGTCCATCGGTGACGAAAGCAATCCCACAACAACTGACAACTGGGCAAATCAAGCGTCTTCCATGAAGAAATACCTGCAGCAGACGCTTTCCCACGGCACACATCCCCGAGAAGACTACCGTGAACTCCTCATCCTTTCCTACCGCTTCCTTGGCGGTCAGGTCCAGGGGGGATTTCGTCAGCCTGGGGCCTATCACCACGCCAGATGGATGGCCAAAGCCATCTATGCCCTCAAGATTTTCATGTTCCGTCACCAACTGGACCTGACAGCCAGGGAAGAAGGAGGACTTCGGCGGCTGTGTTTGTTCATCTCCCTCGCGTACTTGAAGCAGTGGAATGAGGCAATGGTCTCGAATCGAGCTCTACTGAACGACCTAGAGTTCCTTTGCCTGCTCGAGGCCTACCCTGACAAGGAAGTCAGCCACACGGCATCCATGGCCTTGAAAAGGCACCTGTGGTACCTCTCAGAGGATCTCGTGGGGCTTGGTTTCTTTGATGACCGCATTCCAAAGGACACAAAGCTAAAGATAGTCCAACGACTTCAATCCCCCGCCACGCCACGAAGAAAGGACTCAAGCGGATCGATCCAAAGAACTTCAATCCACAGCAATCCATCGAGCTCTTCGTCACCCGGAGAACAAAAGAAGTCTTCTTCCGCGCGATCCTTCCAAATCTGAGTCTCCCACCTTCCTCATGAAAGATCCAGAGGATTGGATCAATGACCAGGATTGGATCACGGCACAAAAGAGGGTGAAAGCCCTGAAGGTGGTCAATGACGTCGCCGAGCGTGGTATCGCTTTGATGAAAAGATTCAATTCCACCATCACGCGTGATGAGAAGCAGAAGCAATTCATCCTCAAGGTGGTTTGGGCTCACCAGAAGTTGATCCCCGTCAAGACGAAGGAGAGCTTGAAGAGTAAAATCAAGTAGTGTAGGACAGATTGATGATGAAAACAATCCATTTATACGCGCTTATTTCAATTAATGAAAGGTGCATTTCGTTTATTTTCATTTTTGTTCAGAAATAAAGAGAATAAGAGAATGATAGAAATTTATTTTTTTTCCTAAATAGCTACAAGAAAGTGTTAAACTTGAGTGACCTCTAAATACTGTTCGATTCCCATCATTTTTCGATTTTTAGAACCTCTATGCCTATTGAAATCGGGGCAGCATTCGCGAGCAAGAGAAAATCGAAAAAAAAAAATTCTATGTATTAATGAGACACCCTACTGTACCCCCTCTGCAGTTTCTTCACCCCAACTTGGTTGCCATCTCTGTACAGGGGTTTTGTCCACCCAGGCTGTATGGAATATGCGTCTCATGTACATGGTGGCTCAACCCACTCGGCTGTACTTGACTGGGTGGAATCAAATGCTTTTCATCTCATCAGTTCCCCACCCCTACTGACTGTTTTCAATCTCTCTCTTTACTAGTGCTATTTTAATGGACATTGCTCTTCTGAACACTTTAACTGCATGCCGCCTTCTTTAAGGAGAGCATGCAGCACCAGACTCTAGACACTTTCTCATTCCTTTTCTGTCCAACTCTCTAACACAAGGGTTAATTGGTATTTTCAATCTTTCATTTACTCAACCAGTCAACTCAACAATCTTCCTCAATCCATCTTTTCCCCAAGTCCTTGACCTCCAATTTTTCAAATGCATAGTGTCCAGGCATCTCCAAAATCCTGGACCTTGATTTTGGCTTTCTTCTTCTATGAGGTGGAGTGCTTTTGCGGGCATCACCCTTGACCCCTCCTTCCTGGAATAAAAAAAAAAGTGTGTGTGTACACATTTAAATTTAGGCCGTTTTATTAATTAGCGGAGTTTTTTTTATATATTTTTTAGCGGAGTTATACACTACCTACTGGATACTTAACACATACCACGCGCTTTACTGTCTTATAAAGAAATTATTTTGAATACTTCAGTTGAAGTACAGGGTGTACATAAAGTCAGGATCTATTTTTGTGAAGCACATGGAAATTATATGGAATTCAATCATAAAATGATAAAGTGGTAACATTTATTAAATAATTAAGAGTAGGATTCGACGTGACGCCCATCAGTATCCCTGCACAGCTCAAATCGTTCCGCAGCATTTCTAAACACATTCTGGAGCATTTGCGGGATTATGTTATCTGCAGCAGTTCGTATACGTAAGTTTTCAAGACTCGTAATCTTCGTCTGATAGACGTGCGATTTGATAAAGCCCCATGCAAAGAAATCTAAAGGGGTTAAATCTGGTGATCTCTCTGGCCAAGGTCTGTTGCTTCCGCATCCGATCCAGCGATTTGGAAAACGTCCATTTAGATAATCCTGAACAATTTTGGCATAGTGACAAGGAGCACCATCATGTTGATAGATGATGGTACTAACAATCCTATCCCCAATCAGCTGAGGTTCAAGGAATTGCTGCAACATGTCCAGATAAATAAGCCCCGTAACTGTAGCTTCAGCAAAGAAAAAAGGACCATAAACCTTAGATTTTGTTAAACCCATCCAGACATTAACTTTAGGTGAGTCTCTTTCCCAATTTTGGATGAAATCATTCAGTCTTTCATCTGCCCAAATTCGACAGTTATGGCGATTTACTTTTCCACACGTATGGAAAGTGGCTTCATCACTAAAGAGAATGTTGTCCATTAAATTATCACTCCAGATTTGTTCTACGAGATCAGCACACACAGCACTTTGTCGAGGGAAATCTTCCTCATGTAAATCATGTAAAACCTGCAAATGATAGCTTTTCTTCTGCAAATTAACTTTCAAAATTTTGTGCACAGATGACATCAGGAGGCCCGAGTCTGTGTGATGCAGCACGAATGGACGTACTTGGCTCCTCAGTGATAATTCCGCATACTGCATTCATGGTAAGATCTGACATACACGGTCATCCTGATCTTGCTTCATCATTTACAGATCCCATTTGTTTAAATTTGTTCACCAATTTTCGTATTGTCTTGTCTATTGGCCCTGGCTTATGAAATCTCATTCTAAACTTCTCTCTGATGTCATTGTATTTCTTTCCCTCTATTCGCCAAATTACTATTGCCACACACTCTTCTGTATTCATTCTAAGGGCTTCTGAAAAGAAAAATAGAAAAAAATAATTATTTCACAAAAATAGATCCTGACTTTATGTACACCCTGTATTATCATCTCATAGGTATTTAAATATTATAAATGGTACAGTATAATTGGGTAAATTTTAGCCTCTGACAGGTTAGAATTTTTACTTTTTTCTATACTGGCATGTTTCTGGACTGCATGGAAGATAAGTTGACCTTGTTGATATATTTTGTTTTTTTTATAAAACATTACAATCCCTTTAAACTGTAACATTTTAAAGCTAATTTGTTGATTTTCTTGTAGGTTTGTAAACATGGGAACAGGAAATAGTAGTTTGAGTGACCTCCCAAACAATATTCACTTAAAACGTTTTGTAAGCTCTGAAGTGATAACTTCCAATGATCCATTCTGGAATCAATTATTGTCCTTCTCCATAAAACTCCCAAACACAATTGCGGATAATCGTCTGTTAGAGGAATCTGTTGAGTCATTGTTTAAATCTCTTTTACACAACAATGGTTCTACTGGAAATCTGAGTTCTTTAACTCAAGTCTTCTTGGCAAGAGCAACAGAGCTAAAAGCTTCAGCCCAGCTAGAAAAGTAAGATAAATTGTATCATAACAAAGTTTTACTGACTATAAGTTAAGACTGCTTTTACAGCTAAAGTTATAAACTGTGACCTTATTTCCAAATCTCTGCTTCTTTAATAGAGGAAATAGTTGAAATAGTTAATATCTAGTAATGATCAATAGGATCCAATAGCTAATGAGCTTCATTGGGCTTGGTAATATATAATAGCATCATCAGCTCTATAATCCTGTCTGTGGAGTCTGATCACTCATATTCTGGGATCTGTCATAATGAGTAGTAATTCTTTCTCAATCAAGTTATTTTATTTTTGTCTCTTTGAGATTGACTTATTTGGATGATTTTCTAGCTAATATTTCCAGTAGTAATTCATAGGTATCATTTTGTAAATTTATCCTTAATTAAAACTCGTACAGTGTTTTCTTTTTAGCTGCATAGGTAGTCCTATTGCAGTTAGAGAACTATTTAGGATTAGCTATCAGAATTGTATTATGTGAACTGGAATAAGAGAGAATATTTAGGTTTCCTTTTGTTGAGTAATATTTTTCTTGTATAAAGTTTAAAATTTTAACTAAAAATATTGCTAGTGTAACATTAGGTTTTTCATTAGTTTCTCCTAATGAAAAATTTTTCATCCAAAAAGTAAATTACATGCTCTTATTTTTCAGCTTGCCTGTAAAATTAATGTTTATTCCTGTCCCCAAAGGTTAAGATTACAGTGACAAGGTAAAGTTGTCCATAATACAGTACCATATATAGTTGGCTCCAACAGTTTTCACCATCGTCATTAGTAAGGCAAGGAAATGAAGTGTGTGAGGCAGTTGAGGCAACTATCAATTAAAATTAATCCTCTTTGTTTTTCTTAACTTAATTTTTAGTGCTATTTTTGCAGTGGGAAGTACAGGAATACCTCAGATAAGACGGTTTCAAACAGGACGGATTTCGCAATAGGACAGATTTAATATTATAATATGAAATTAATTATTTAATGTAATATTTAAGATATTTATAAAAGGAATGGCAGTGCGACGATATATTAAGTTTCAAACAACCCGCGCGCGGTCTATACTACAAGTTTTTGGAAAAATTATAACATCAATCAAGCGTGGCTTGAAGTCACTGCGAGTAATATGCGAGCAGTGTGGAAAAATATTCTACCACATTGTGCAACTGATTTTCGTGGTTTTGAAAATCACATTGCAGGAGTTGCAACCGACATTGTTAGCATTGGGAAGGATCTTGGATTCGAAAATGTTGATGCACCAAATGTTATCGAGTGCATTGAATCGCATTCGAAAGATCTAGACAATGAAACTCTAATCAATCTAGAACAACAACGAGTTTATGAAGAAGATGATGCAGAAGCAGAAGACATTCCTACAAAAGAATTTTCAACTGGTGATCTTGCATTCTTATTGTTTTATTTCACATTTAAACATTTTAAATCATTATAATTATCGAAAATAATCATACAAAAAACGTAATTTAAAATATCTTGGAACGACCTACAGTATTTCCCATTAAAACGCCTCGAACAGGGCGGTTTCAAACAGTGTGGCACGTCGGCGGAACGAATTAACCGTCTTATCCGAGGTATTCCTGTATTCATGCTGTAATTAGCATCTCTGTGTTAAATTCTCTGTTTTTGTATTATAGGCCCTGTAGTCTATAATTGTAAAAAAAATTTACAATTTTATCCTCTAGATCTGTAACAGGCTTAGGATCTAAAATTTTAAATTGGAACTTTGGAATCTAGGTCTGGATTTCTATTCCATCCAAAGCTTGTGGGTCCTACTGTTTAAAGGAAATTTTAGTGATTTTTACATTAATTTGCATTAAGCCACAGTCCTGAAGCCTACCTGACCCATTAAAAATAAGTAGTAATGTTGAATTATATTAACTTTAATTTTATTTTGATTCTAAATTTTTTTTTCACTCAGTAGTGTTTTTACGTGGCAGACATATAATGCATTGTTTCTTCTTCGATGTATAATAAAACTCCTACTTGAAACTTTATCTGAAGATGAGGTCATTTCCACTTTGCAAGTTGCACCTCCACATTCTCCTAAATCAAGTAAGCTTTTATGTGCCTCTCCAATTTAAAAAAAAAAAATTTTTGTTACATATCTGAAAGAAATTGCACTGAAATTGCACATTTTTTTAAGCTAAAATACGATACAGATGTGCATTTAATATTATCTTTCATCAGATAAATCAAAGGAAGATTTATCAAGTCTTGTGGAAGCTTTTACAACTTCTTTAGTTGAGGTGATTGTAGATGTTCCTTTGTCTGAGCTCACTTATGATCTTCATGTAGAAGCAACCTCTACTCTCATTGTCTTGGTTTCATCCCACATATTTGCAGTAGGAGCTGCCCCAAGATATATTATCCTAAAGTAAATATATATATATATATATATATACAGGGTGTACATAAAGTCAGGATCTATTTTTGTGAAATAATTATTTTTTCTATTTTTCTTTTCAGAAGCCCTTAGAATGAATACAGAAGAGCGTGTGGCAATAGTAATTTGGCGAATCGAGGGAAAAAAATACAATGACATCAGAGAGAAGTTTAGGAGATTTCATAAGCCGGGGCCAATAGACAAAACAATACGAAAATTGGTGAACAAATTTAAATGAATGGGATCTGTAAATGATGAAGTAAGATCAGGACGACCGTGTATGTCAGATCTTACCGTGAATGTAGTGCGCGGAATTATCAGTGAGGAGCCACGTACATCCGTTCGTGCTGCATCACACAGACTCGGCCTCCCGACGTCATCTGTGCACAAAATTCTGAAAGTTAATTTGCAGAAGAAAAGCTATCATTTGCAGGTTTTACATGATTTACATGAGGAAGATTTCCCTCGACGAAGTGCTGTGTGTGTTGATTTCGTAGAACAAATCTGGGGTGATAATTTAATGGACAACATTCTCTTTAGTGATGAAGCCACTTTCCATACGTGTGGAAAAGTAAATCGCCATAACTGTCGAATTTGGGCAGATGAAAGACCGAATGATTTCGTCCAAAATTGGGAGAGTGACTCACCTAAAGTTAATGTCTGGATGGGTTTAACAAAATCTAAGGTTTATGGTCCTTTTTTTCTTTGCTGAAGCTACAGTTACGGGGCTTATTTATCTGGACATGTTGCAGCAATTCCTTGAACCTCAGCTGATTGGGAATAGGATTGTTAGTACCGTCGTCTATCAACATGGTGGTGCTCCTTGTCACTATGCCAAAATTGTTCAGGATTATCTAAATGGACGTTTTCCAAATCGCTGGATCGGACGCGGAAGCAACAGACCTTGGCCAGCGAGATCACCAGATTTAACCCCTTTAGATTTCTTTGCATGGGGCTTTATCAAATCGCACGTCTATCAGACGAAGATTAAGAGTCTTGAAAACTTAGGTACACGTATACGAACTGCTGCAGACATAACCCCGCAAATGCTCCAGAATGTGTTTAGAAATGCTGCGGAACGATTTGAGCTGTGCAAGGATACTGATGGGCGTCACGTCGAATCCTACTCTTAATTATTTAATAAATGTTACCACTTTATCATTTTATGATTCAATTCCATATAATTTCCAAGTGCTTCACAAAAATAGATCCTGACTTTATGTACACCCTGTACAATAATAATTAAAATATTATTTACTGTAGTGTACCCTTACATCATTTATAAGGTTATTTCCACAGAATTACTATGGCACTCCATAAGTTTTAATCTACATTTTGAAGTTAACCCTCTTGCCTCATTTAGTGACAATACAGTATAATAAGTATAAGCTCATTAGATCATCTTTTTCTTTATTAAATTTTTTGGGATGACAATTTAGAAAAACAGAGTTAATTACATTCTTATTGCTTAACCATTATCAACAGGAATAGTGTAATGTCCTACTTTCAAGATTCATTGCTGTTAACTTTTCATAAATACATAGTGCTACTAGCAGTTTATAGGCCAAGATAACTAAGAAATTAAATTTCCACATCAAAGTGTTTAATTAAATTTTTACTCAGAACCTTGTTGAGTGGGAAACCAGCCATCCATGCGTGTCTCCTTGTGAAAACACTTCTTAAAAGGATAATGTCAAAAGAATCACCACCTGTCAGAGATGAAGGAGGGAGTATAATATTAGGGATTGCATGTGAGTACCATTAAATTGGTCCTTACAGATAATATTGCTATTTATTTCCCTCATATTCTTTTGACACTGACTAACTTCTTATAGAACTTGTATTACTAGAACTTCAAGTACCACTTTATATTCTTAACCAGACATGGGGTCATTATCATTGTAATGGTAATTAATTATAATTAATTACAAATCTCTTGTAACGATAATGAAAGAAATTTCGAGGCAATAATGATAATGATAATGAAAGGTCTGTAATGAATCATTACACATTATATATATATATATAGGGTGAACCAAATGTAGGTGGACAGTAAATGATAACGTTTATTTTGAGAATACATATTTAATTTTTTTGTATACTATAATACAAAATAAAATTTAAATAAATTTAGTTATAATATTTAATATAATATAACACAAACACCATAGTTATAATGAACACCATAGTTATAATATAATATAACACAAACTGTAT
Organism: Bathynomus jamesi; assembly: GCA_023014485.1. Taxonomy (NCBI): domain Eukaryota; kingdom Metazoa; phylum Arthropoda; class Malacostraca; order Isopoda; family Cirolanidae; genus Bathynomus; species Bathynomus jamesi. The sequence continues at coordinate 330,502 of JAJOZX010001319.1, forward strand.
TCAACCTACTGTCCACCTACTTTTGGTTCACCGTGTATATATATAGGCGGCTTCTGATTCCTCCCAGTCTCAGCCAGCACCAAAGTGGTGCAAGTTGTTCAATTTTATGGCTGCTCCAGCTCAGAATCCTATTGTCAGCCAGGTGGACAGCTACCTTGACCAGCCCTGCATTGATGAGGACTGCAATCCCCTGACATGGTGGAGGGACAATGCACATCTGTATCCTGACGTATCCGTTCTTGCTGCCAAACATCTTTGCATCCCTGCCTCCAGTGCACCAGTGGAGCGCTTATTCAGTGTATTCAGTATTGTAATAATCATTACAATGATAATGAAGGGCTTGTAATGTAATGATGATGAAACAAAAATGCTGTAATGGTAATGATAATGAAAAATTTCTGATAATGATTACACTGCCCAACACCAATTTTGCTGATTTAATTCTATCACCTGTTTTTAGGTAACTTTGGTGTGCTGATTTCAAAAATCACCTTAGTTTTTGCCTATCACGTCAGGTTTTTGAGCAATCAAATACGGATATTTTGGAGATATCGCATTTTGGCAGGGTTATGCCCAATTTTTTTCTTTTCAAAAAATAAGTTTTTAAATACTCAGAATTGGCATGGAAAAGTAAACAATTGTGCAGGGAGTGAACTTTAATATACAATGGTAATATTGACACATAAAGTGATTAAAAGTGTTTAAATAAGCAAAAAATGAATCCATGACCATGCTCACACCTGGGGAAATCACAGATACCCAAGATTTTAATATGTTGTACAGGGTGGGGCACGGGAACCAAGTGTTTTTGGAATAATCAGGAAAATGATATTTATTTTTGTAAAGAAAATATATTGGTAGAACAACATTCGTAAGAACATAGCATTTCATGTCATAATAATCATGTACCGAAAATTATATCTGGCATATGATGTCCTTGGCCGTCGACGCATTGTTGAAGGCGTTTACGAAAATTGGCCTCCACTCTTCCCAGCAGGTCTCTGTTGATTTGGATGATTTGTTGACGGATCGCTTCCTTCAATGCATCTAATGTACGGGGCTTGTCCTCGTAGACACGTGACTTGAGGTACCCCCATAGAAAGAAGTCACATGTGGACAAGTCAGGGGACCGAGGGGGCCATGCAATGTCACCAAATCTCGAAATGAGATGGTTGGGAAACAGGGGGCGAAGAACAGCCATTGACGCTCTGGCGGTGTGTGGCGTGGCCCCATCTTGCTGAAACCACAAATGTCGACGAGCAATACGCCTTCTTCGTAACTCAGGGATGAAAAAGGTGTTCACCATCTCAATGTAACGCCCAGATGTTATGGTAACGGTAACCCCATTTTGTTCGAAGAAATAGGGACCGATGACGCCAAACTTTCCCACCGCGCACCAAACTGTAACCTTAGGGCTATGCAGCGGTTTTTCATGGAGTTGTCGCGGATTTTCAGCAGCCCAATACCGACAGTTTTGATTGTTGACGGCCCCATTAAGGTGGAAATGGGCTTCATCACTCATTACCACCATCATGTTTTCATTCTGCTCATAAAGTGCAAGCATTTCCTGTGCAAAATTCAGTCGTTGGGGGCAATCGTTTACATTCAATTCCTGCACCATCGCTAACTTGTATGGGTGAAAATGTAATTCTTCATGCAAAATCCGTCTAACAGTACGATTGCTGATTCCGAGTGCAGCTGAATGTCTCCGAGCAGAGCGGCCTGGGCTTTGCAACATCGCTTGTCTGACCCTTTCAACGTTCTCTGGAGTACGCACAGTGCGTTGCGGCCCCTTCGGTTTTGTTTTCATTATTGAGCCTCCTGTTCGAAGATTGTTAACCCAACGTAAGATTGTGTCACGAGCGGGAACAGAGTCATTTCGATGAATGTTGAATCTGCGGCGAAACGCACGCTGAACTGCTGTCACTGACTCGCCACTCCTAACAAAATGATCATACGCGAACATGCGGTGTTCTAACGTCCACTGCTCCATGATGGCACCTGAAAGATAAAGGTGAGTGTTAGTTAAAGTTAAATGCTATGAACCCAGGAATGGAATGCTACCTACCGCACGCCCCTCCCATTCCTAATGGCCGATTACTAGCTATTCAAAAAACACTTGATTCCCGTGCCCCACCCTATACATGACCTTTAGATTTAATGCACAGATTTGCGTATTCCACAGATAAAATTTTAACAGCAAAATAGCTGTTAACAGGTCTCAAAAATCATAAATTTTGATAAGCGCCCTTCATGGATCACCCAAAATAGGCATATTACATTGCACGAAAACCTGATGTGATGGACAAAATCTAAGGTGATTTTTTAAATCAGCACATCAATATTATCCAGAAACAGGTCTTAGAATTAAATCAGCAGCAAAAAAATATTTTTTTGTTGGGCAGTGTTATGATAAACCTTGTAATGACCCCATGTCTGTACTCTTAACCATTGTAATAAAAGGATTTCCATATTATACACAAATCTGTGGATAGATTTTCTAAGTCACTGTTAAAGAAACTTTACATGATCGACTCTGTATTGAACTTAATACTTTTGTTTAGGTTTGTGTAAACCACACAAACACAGGCCTACCTTATTCCTCTTGTAACAAAGGGATTTATAAGTCCAACAAAATTGGTTTAAACCTAGAAATGAAGTGTCATTTCATTCATACACACATATACAGGGATTTGTATGGTTTGTATGGACTAGTAATAAAAATCCTGGAGTAAGTTGGTCGCATGAGAAGTGTTTCAAAATAAATGAAAGTCATGACACAGTATTTTGGTAGCCTGTGTATTGTATGTACTGGACATTGTAGGATTAAAGACCTTATATGAAAGAAAGTTACTCTGAATGAAACTTTTATTAAAGCAATTCCTAAAAATATGTAACCTTATTTTCTGTAATAAGCTTATCATATTTTATAGTCAAAGGTGCTGTTCATACCTTTATCTTTTGTACCCTTTTAGCTGGGTTGTGGAACGTGCTTACACTTGGTATTTCAGCAGAGGAGGAGGAAAAGAAATCCGAAGCAGAGCTACCTCGTTTGGCCACTCAAAGTCTGCTTCTCGCTTTAGTTCTGGTTAATCATTACACTTCGGAAAAAGGCATTCATAACCCTTATCGAACTGCCTTGCTTAATGCTCAAAACTTTCAAGGTAAAAAATATTCACAGAATTCTTACAAGTGAAACCTGTTTAGTGAAGTATTGCTTTTGTTTGAATCGACTGATCTTTCTTTCCGATGTCTGTTCTCATTGTCATCAGCTTTTAAGAGTAATTTAGGATGTTTTATTATTAATTAATTAATTATAAAAATATTTTAGTTTTTACATTACCAGAAACAGTGTACCATATTTGATACACAGCCCATGTGCAAATTTTAAAAGTTAGTCCCCACCCAACGAAGTAGGCCTTTTTAAAAGTGTTCTTATGGTCAAAAGTAAACTGTATCAGTGTGTGTATGCATCAGCTTAGGTTCTACTATAATTTAGTAGCTCTCACAAAGGACATGCGCAAGTTTTTTTGGAAGACGAGGATGATAGGTTTTCACAATGTTTTGTCTCAGGGCAGCATGGAAATGGGAGATTATCAAAAGTAACCAATGATTCCTCATATTTAGCATAACACATCAAACCTATTCAAAGTGCTTTAAGGTGCTCTTGATTTTTAAAGTGTAGGTTAAGACGCTTCCAGACATCACTAAGATGTGCTTTGCTTCAAATCTAAACAAAAATTTTCTTAATAAATTTACTGGGGTTTAGAGAACTCAGCAGTCATAACTATAAGACACCCATGTAACTGCAATATATTTTGAAAAAAAAAATCCTAAAAAGACTTCTCTAGTACTCTTTTGATCATTGGTTTCGGTTCTAAGCGAAATTCTGATTGTTCGTTAGGTTTATTGTGGCTTATCCGTAAAAACCGCGCCTTTGGAATGCTGCGGAACTATAACACTTAATTTTTATTTTACAAATACTAAGTAATAACTACAAAGCAACTTTTTATGATGAGTACGCCCTTCATTGACCCAGATTAACTCAAAGATTCGGTTTGGCATGCTGTTTATGAGCTTCCCAAAGTACTTAGGAATTTGGAATCTTATTCCATTCTTGGACGATGACGGTTTTTAACTGATCGACGCTTTGAAATTGTCGTCCACGTACAAAAACTTTTCGAACCAAGTATTTTAAGGCAGTTTCGATTGGATTAATGGTGACATTTTCTTGAAAAACAACGCCCTTGTGAATTTGTGACACGTGCATTATGAATTGGGCATTTTCTTGCATAAAAGGCCATTTTTGGCCACAAATCCGCCTCCCTTCATCACCCAAAGACCCTCTTTCCAAAACTCCAATGTAATTTAATCTAGTATCACTGAACTGAACATCCACCTTGCCACCATACTCAAATGCAGTCAATGCCATCGCTTAACCCCTGCTGGGGGACTTTTGAAGTCCGTCCGGTCATCTGACTGAAATTTTTATCGTCTGAGAACAGAACCTTTCACCATTCGAAGTTCCAGACTTGATGCTATTGAGCAAACTCAAAACGACCAGCTTTATAACGCGGTTGCCGTTGAGGATGCTGAAGTTTCTTACGCCATACCATCTCCTTAAACTTCAAGAACTTTTGTACTGTCCCAGCAGGAAATGGAACGTTTTGTGGAAAATTTGGGAGTACCGAAATGGAAGACCCACCTAATCTTGGATAAGTCACATTGACATTCAAAAATAATAACAATAACAATAAAAGTAAATCGGGAGAACTTAAACTTTTGCTGAGAAAAATTAAAAAGACACCAACCAAGAAACAAATATGGGATGAGAATAAAAAAGATCCCATAGCTAAAAATGGCAACATGGTTTTGGGAAGAAGAAAAAAATCGCAATAAGAACAACAACGAGAGGTGTGGAGACGACGAAGCCGGAACAAAAAGTTCATTATTGGTGTCAAAAAATTAAATTTAAGATTTTATATTTCAAGGTAAGAAGTTCATAAATTTCCCTTTGGTTATTAAATTTAGGTTAAATAAGCTGACATTTCAGCTGTAATTGTTTAACAATAAAGTATGGAAGTCCAGTTTATGGACGCATAGCTAGGCTGGTTCATCTTTAGCCTAGGTCTTCCATCTTCACGTAGCCTAGGCTGTGTTTAGGCTACTCTAGTTGGAGCTGGACCTATTTTTTTTCCATAACTATAATGGTGGCCCGTGTGGGGAAGGGTTATTTGCTGTGAAAAACTTAACCTTGAATAAAATATTACAGGATTGTAAATATCATAAATGCTTTATTAACGTTTTATAAACGTTCATGACATTTACTAAACTTCACATTTCCTGATGGGGTGCTTTTGGAGGCAGGAACTTCGACGGTGATTTTGAATCGACTAGAAGGAATACCTGGATTGGACCGTGCCTGACGTAAAATCCGTTTGCCCTGCCCTCAGCAAGAGAGGACTTTTTCCTTTCACCCGTTTCTTTGATGCCATAGCCGTCGGCCAGAAAGTTTCGAACAATGCAACGGCTTCGATGAGCAGCCTTCGCAATGGCAGAAATTGATTGTCCATCTTCAGAGAGCAAAAAAATGCACCCTTTCTCATTGTCAGTCGACAGATTTCCTTCTGGCATGATTTTAAGTAATTTGGACACCTAACGTGCACGTGTAAATAAAAAAATAAAATAAAATAAAAAACCCGAACTACTGTAAATCGGCTATTGTTTCGCGATTTTCAGGTACCTGTTTTATGGTTTTGATACGTTAAGAAATCTCACAAGTCCAGTGTACTTCCATACCATATAAACGTACCGAAATACATCATTCACAAAGTTCTGATATGTTCACACAAATGTTCAATGAAAATTTAATAATGGCATACAATTGAAATTATGTCCCCGACCAAATAAATTTGGAGAGGCCATACTGGATTGCGCTTGTCCAGGCTGTAAGTTTGAGATAGTTCAACGTAAATTGACGTAACTTCACGCACATTTGGATCATCACAAGACGAAGTCATGCTCGGGGTTCCTGCATAGAGGTCAAAAGTCAAATGGAGATCCGTGCCATAACTTTTGAACAACTGTACATAAATTGATGAAACTTCTCACGCATGTGTATCATCACGAGATATGTTTTAAGCAAGCTTTGGACCTCTGCATCAAAGGTCAAGGTCAGAAATAGATGTCAGATGTGGAATGGAAGCGCGTGCACACACACACACACACACACACACACACTTATACGACAATGTGTCGCGAGCAAGACTAGTTGTTGCACCAAAAGTCGAAGTCACAAATAGAGGAGGGGACATTGATGTTGTTCCGACATAGTTCTTGTTTGTTTTGCCTCTTAGAAATTATTTCCACGCGAACGTTTCCCCAGAACTACATATTTCAAACATTTACGTTGAATGAATGAATGTGTAATTAATGTATGTAGTAGTAGTAATGCCGAGATTTTATGGAAATTGACGAGTACTTTTCTTCACAACTTCTCTCTTGTTGTCAACTTGAAATTTTTTTTTATCCATGCTGCAAAGGGGTTAAGAGTAGTGTATGTCAGAGCGCGCATGCACCATTCTAAATTTTAGGTTTTTAACCAAAAGTAGATAAGCTCATTCATTAATTTTTTATGTTTAGTTGTTAAGAAAATCTTCGTTATCTTAAGGAGTTATATTCTTTTATTAGAAAGTCCGTTTAAGTTAACGCAAGCTACTCAAAGATTTTGACAAGGCAAGTCAGACTGTCTACATTACATAGTGCAAAATTAAAAGTTTTCTTCTTTTACAGACCCAGCCGAAAATGTCCCAATCCAAGCAGTTGCAACCTTTAAGATTGAATATGCTACTTTATATTCCACTCTCTTTTCCCACTTAGCCAGCGACCAGGTTACTCTTCTGCTCTATGTCTTGCTACATAAAAACTCCGATTTTAGAACCTACGTCCTCGCAAGAACTGATATTGAAACATTAGTTCTTCCAATATTAAAAACGCTGTACAATGCTCCAGACAGCACATCACACCATATTTATATGTCGTTAATAATTCTTCTCATTTTGTCTGAAGATGATTCCTTTAACAAAACTATTCATGATATTGTAAGTCCTTTTAGATTTATTTAAATTGTTTGCATATTGAAATACGACAGAATTTTTAGTTAATTAAAACTAGAATGTTTTAAATATTAATTTGATGCCATACGCTACGAATTTAGAGCACTTTGTAGTAATTATTACTCCGAAAGTACTTCATTATTTAAATAGTGATTACCATGGTGAATGATTTTCTTTTTTAGTCGTTGAAAGACATTCCATGGTATACTGAGAGACCCATCAGCCAAATATCCCTTGGAGGACTACTTATATTAGTTGTCATCCGTACCATTACTTTCAACATGACGAAAATGAGGGTAAAATTTAAATCCGTTTCGTTCTTTACGAGTATGTATAGTTTAAAATGAAATTCCAAGATTTTGTTTGAGATGTAATTTATTCGTTAAATTAGAAGGCTTTAGATCACCAATTTGGAGTTTGGTCATTTTGAGCTGAAGAGATGTTTATAGTCCAAGTTGAGCTAGCATTATCCTTTTGTGTTCTTGTAGATAATTTTCACCCGTTACCATTCCCCCTCCACCACTTTATTTCTAAAACCCTGCGTATTGTCATTGAATAATTGAATTGAATTGTTGTTATGGTCATTTAGGGTATTTCGCAACGTAGGTTAAACTATTGACTCTGATTAGTATTATGTAATGATAATAGCTGTAGCTCTATTTTAAGAATGAAATAATATTTCAAAATTATTTTAAATGTTTCCAAATGTATTCTAGGACAAATATTTGCATACAAATTGCTTGGCAGCGTTGGCAAACATGTCTAGCCAGTTTAGAAGTCTTCATCCGTATGTGTGCCAAAGGATTGTAAATTTGTTCGAGACTCTCGCAAGAAGACATTCAAAGCTTTGCGAATCATTAAGACAATCGGGAGACCTTCTGGACGCTTCTGAAATGGACATTTCTGATGTGGTAATTTTTATCTAATTTATGCACTTAAAAAAACAAACAAACATTAAATGAAAGGCCATACGCAGTCCTTTGGGTCTTGATGCAGGTTATCACTGACTTGAGTGATTAAAAAAAAATTAACCGTTTTACGCCTAGGAAAATTTGAACACTTACTATGCCATGCGTCCTCTAACATTTTAACAATACTCTCGTACTCTTTTTATAGTCATACCGTCTTTGACTTAGCTTCTCGCAGCTGAGAGCCATAATTTTTTTTTTACATGAAATCAGAAGCACGCGCGCCAAGGAAGACCTAGAAATAGGCTGACCATACGTACCGTTTTGAACGGGACAGTACCGTTTGTTTTATATTTCCTGGCCGTCCCGTCGTTTTAATAAAAATGGCAATTTTGTCCCGGTTTATGTACTTACTTTTTCATGAATACAGAATATTACATAACCCCGTCCCTTTTTTGCCATCCCAATGTCCCGTTTTTGTCTCGAGGAAATATGGTCAGCCTACCTAGAAACCTAATGTTATGAAAAAACCTGGTGCTCGAAACTACAATCTTTGAATTCGGAGTTTTTGTAAAAAGTCTGCCCTTTAGATAAACGTCTCACAATAGGAGTTATAGTTAGCAGAAATTTGTTTCGATAAAAATAGTTTTTAAGGTATAGTTTCGGCAGAAAAAATTACCAGTTGCTAATAATTTTCTTTGGATTTTTTCCATTCTCGATGACTAATAAAATTTTGAAAACAAAATCGTCGTTAATGATTAGAACTAAGTTTCTTGGAGGACATTTTTCCAAAACTGAAAAAATATATATATATATACAGGGTGGGCCGTAAGTTTCCATACATAGGAAAAATTAAACGTTTGTTTTTATGTTTCAGATACCCTAAGAATATGCGTTTGACGTAAGATCTTGTTTACTGATGAAGCAAATTTTTACGTCAATGGAGAGGTTAATCGGCAAAACATACGTTATTGGAGTAATGCTAACCCTAACTGGCTGAGTCCGACGAAGATGCAAGGTGCCGGTAAAGTGATGGTGTGGGCCGGGATATGGGGTGAGAGAATTATTGGACCAATTTTTGTCAGTGGAAATCTTAATGCCGAAAGGTATCTTAACATGTTGCAAGAAGAGATTTTCCCATCCCTGCTAAACGAGGAAGGTAACTTCCCAGTTTACTTCCAGCAAGATGGAGCTCCACCTCATTATGGTCTTCACGTGCGTCGGTATTTGGATCAGCAGTTTCCGGATGCTTGGATTGGTCGGCGTGGTCCTGTGGAGTGGCCTCCCAGATCCCCAGATCTCACCCCCCCTTGATTTCTATCTTTGGGGGCACTTGAAGGCCATGGTGTATCAGGAAAAGATACGAGACATAAATCATCTAAAGGAACGTATCACCAACGCCATTACAAGCATAACGTCAACTGTGCTAATGCGTGTTCATCAACAGTGGGGAACACGTATTGAAATGTGTTTTCAAAACAATGGCAACCATGTAGAGCATATTATATAAATAAAAATGGTTGTCCATAACAAAATGTTTATTTTTCCTATGTATGGAAACTTACGGCCCACCCTATATATATATATATATATATATATATATATATATATATATATATATATATATATATATATATATATATATATATATATATATATATATATATATATATCCCCGCAAGGGGTTCTAAGCTCGTGCTCTTTGTGCTCGTTTGTACGTGCTTGTTCCTGGAGGTTTCACGTGCGCCCTCCCGCCCCTAGCACCCAAGGATGATGGGGCTCGACCCTGCAGTCCTTGTCATCCTTGGTCTTTTTCCACTTCGACTGTCCCCTCCACCCTTTCTTTTTCCTCTGTCTTTCCTCTCACTTTTTCTTTGTTTTTCCGCCGAGATATGCCCTTTTAAATAGAGGCAAATTGGTTCTTCCCGAACTTAAAAAAAAAAAAATATATATATATATATATATATATATATATATATATATATATATACTTCCTACAGATGAGTGATGTGAGTGTACTGGAAGAAGTGTTGCGAATGGTGTTGGAGATTTTGAATTCCACTCTAACACACCAACTGTCTCACAACCACAATCTCATCTACACACTTCTCTATAAGCGCCATCTCTTCCAACTCTTCTCCACACATCCAAGCTTCGAAGATGTTACGCAGAATATTGAAGTGATCCTCAACTACCTTATGAGCAAATTAGAGAGCAGAACCACCGATCCGACTGTAGGAGATGTACAGGTTTGTAATTGTTACTTTACTTTTATGTATTAAGTTTAACAATAAATACAAAATGGTAGGAACGGATTTAGCCATCAATGACAGGGATGAAGTATTACTTACTGATTATGTCGAAAGCATAGTCAAACATAGTCTTATTAGTTCGTGAGCCAGACCCAGACCCAGACCCCAAATTTTGCCCAATTGGTACCACTAAGGCGAACCAGATGAAACTGCTTTTTGGAAAGCTTGTAATCTGCAAAGCTGTGCGCGCTACTCATGAAAACTAGCGCCGCTAGCGCTAACGCTAGTCATTTCAAAATTTAGCGACGCTAGCGCTAGTTTTCAATATTATCTATAACAAATAAAAAATACCTGTTATGTTAGTTACACTTCTATGCAGTAATATTGTCAAAAAGAATGTTTAAATGAAACAATTATACTATAGAACCAAAGCTTTTTATTTATTTAAATCTAGCTATAACAAATAAAAAATACCTAATACCATAGAAAACAATACATATATTTAATTATTTGATATATCATATATACAACAGAAGTATTTCAAGTAATATATTTGTAATTATTCAAATCAAGTAGAAAAAACAATACAATATAATCAAGCTAATTTAGGTATCAACTTGTTTCAGTAGTACTTTATTACAACGACCGAGGACAATTATTTATTTAATTTTAGTAACAACAGTTTTTCAAAATTTGAATCGGACAACGAGGACCTTTTCGGCTTTAATAATCTTTTCCTGTCGAAAAAATCCTTTCCACTGCTGCACTTGACGGAATTGAAGTGTTTAATCGGATAAATAGTTTTTTGAATGAATCGGAAGGAATCGTATGGAATAGAAGGACTTTAAATTCATTTTTGAAATAAAAATTAGCGCTAGCGCATAGTTAATTTTTATTTCAAAAACTAGCGGCGCTGGTAAATGCGCTAGTAGTTTGAAAATATAGGGACGCTAGTGGTGGCGCTATTAAAAAACTAGCGGCGCTAGTCACAGCTCTGGTAATCTGTAGTTTCCAAATATGCTTGCTGGACATCTGTATGTGGTAGCGTTTTAGTGTAAATCTTCATCAAACAGAGGCACCCAATATTTCAGTATTGGGCGCAAACTTAAAATGCTGATAAAACAATAAAGCTACTCTTTTGAAATGTCCAGCAAGCATTTTTATCATCTACTTAGTATACTTCATCATTGGTATGAGGGACGTTTGGTACCGATTAACCCTTCTGGCCCACGGACTATATAGCTCTTGCTGTTTTCTTCGAAGTTTGAAATAACTACATTCTAGTAGCGCCATCTAACAAATTTTGGAAATGTTTGTATTCGTAGTGCTTTCATGAAAGTTTCACCAAAGTCTACCGGTTAACAGTCCTTTTACACTGTACAAAACGTCATTTCTGTAAGAAATCCTTAACAGTCCGTGGTGTTTGACGTCTCTTGACCTTAAATTCAATATTACATTTTTACTGGCTTAAAAATTTTGTTCGAAATATATTCTATTGAGTCATTTATGCATTATAATGCGAGCGTGGATGGACTAAATACAGGCTGATTTTGGTGGTAAACACATTGAAAGTGTCAATACGAACGTTGTTAAAGATATGCAGGTTAATTGAAGTGACTTATTCAATACGCGTTTCATTTTATTTCTTTATAAAAACTCCTTTATAAGCATCATGTATTGTAATTCCTGCTATTATGTGAAACTTAATTAGAAATTATAGGGCAGTAATGAAGTTTAGCATCAAAGTTAACGGCTGATTTATCGTTATTTAATTCAGCTTAGTAAAGTAAGCTTCACCCACTTCCGACATAACTCCCTACATGACGTTAGACCGATATGTTCGTTACCCTAGATAGTGAAACTAGCCAAAACTACTATAAGGTAATTTTGTGTTTAATTATGTACTTTATTTGGAATGGCAATTACCTGTAGTTGTAACTGTTCGGTTCTGTACATAATAAGTAATAGAGCGTACGGTTTGTTCACTCATTTTGAGGGTGTACCGAACTGTTGATACAAAGTCAAATTAAATTTAGTATCTTTCTGAACATATCATAAGTTTAAGAATAACTTTAATTAGTCTAAAAATTCGATATACAGGATCAGTGCTTTGTTTAGTCTTTATGCAGAGGAGTGAAAGATAATGTAATATTCAAGGAAGAGGTCTTGGTAAATAGTATACATTACTCATTCGGAGGTTGAGTATTTACTACCAGTTTTAGCGAAGAATTTGAATCAAGAGGTCAGACTTTGTTTTTAGAAAAAAAATAAAAAATAAAAGGCAACATCTATTCCTGATATTGATAAAATTCATCTTTTTTAACACTCATTCAATTTTCTACAATGTAAATGGGTTATGTTTTGACTATGTCGGGATTACGAGCTGTTTGTCAAAAGGCAGTAGAAAAACAAAATACAACATGCTCCACTCCCCATTATAAATACTCATGGTAAAACATTTTGTACAGTGAAAACGAATTTTTCTGTAAAGGGAATAAAGCCACAATGAGGTTAATTATAAGTGCTGTTTATAAATCCATCTCATTGTGTCTGTATTCTCTTAATTCAACTTTTCATAATTAACCCTTACTGCATAGTGCATACCCTTGGTATAACTTACCATGAGTGTGAAATGAGGGTGACAGTGCGTTTCAAATACCGCAGGAAATCATCAAAGAGGGAGTACTCCACTTGCCTCGAGAGAGGTTAAAGAAATTCCCAGAATTGCGCTTCAAATACGTGGAAGAAAATGAACCTGAAGAGTTCTTCATTCCTTACGTGTGGACACTCGTCTACCACAGTTCAGGTATGTATTGGAATTCTGGTAAAATCACACTCTTTGACCCACACCCTTCCGATAGATAGTAATGGCCCGAGTTTTGAGGGTTTTTATGGGTAGAGTTTAAATCAGTAACAGAGTCTTGATCATAAAGTATAATAATGATAATTTCTGTCAATTATATTTTAACAAGTCAGAATTGAGATTGAATCTCTTACGTCATAATAGTCACTATTAGGAAATAATTTTTAATTGAATTGAATTCGTAAATATTTTTCAGAAAATCTATATCATATTTTAGAAACTTAATTCTATTGAATCTGTCATTTGTAAACTTTAAAATTCCGCCAATTTGAAAAGTATAAGTATTGTTATACATGAATTGGTACAAGAAAGTTTTTGTAAGCTCTTCCTTCCATATGATCAATACACCTAAAATTTACATATTTTACTTTCTATAGTCCTGTAAAAGGGCATTAAGATAAAATAGTTTTGTTCATCAAGTATCTCTTGAATATTTTTTAATAAAACTTGTATCATCGTGTTTGTGTTAATGAAAATGTACTTCAGATTTATAAGTAAGTAACCATAACAGCTTGTAAAAGTAAGAAGCTTTGACCTGATGATGTGGACAGGCTCCACGTAAAGCTTCCTCCCACCCCCTTTTTTTTTTTACATTTTAACTGTTGTGTACTTTAACATAGGTGTGTGTTAACAATTTTGTCGGAGTTTCATTTGTAAAATCTTCAGTCCATAAATGTTAATTCGTTTAATTATTAATTACTCTGATAATAAAGAGCTTACTCGATTTTATTTTTTAGTACTTTTTAATTAGAATTTTTATGTATTTCATGTGTTATTTATTACACTAGTATAGCAGCTAGCTAGTAGCTTCATATAATCATGGCACAACCTGTTTTGAAGAGTTGTTTATACCTTATTTGGAATATAGTCTAGTAAGTTATGTAGTTATATTTATATTTGATTTAAATACTTATATTTATGGTTAAATAAAATTTTGGATTAGTATGCAATATAATTGTTCCTCAAACTCTTGACACAGTCTAAACGAATTAACTTAGTCCCAATTAAACAGTGGTTTGTAACAAGAAAAAATTTCACGGTGATTACAGCCGACAAAACTGTGAAAACCTATCCAATTCTAATTCTTCACGCTCTTTCTGGTACGATTCCGGTGCTGTTCCTCCAACTTAATTGTCCGAAATTAGAATCTCGTCCAAAGATGTTCTTTCTGCCCTATCTGGGTTCAACTCTAGGAAGGCGTATGGTCCTGATGGTGTCCCTCCTGTTCTCAAGAACCCTGCTTCTGTGCTGACACCCTGCCAGGGCAAAAACACTTTTTTGCATTTCATCTGGTACTCTTCCTTACTGCTGGAAGTTTGCTTTCATTCAGCATGTCCCAAAGGGTGACTGCTCTCAACCCTCCAACTACTATCCAATTGCTTTGATTTTTTGACATTTTCAAGTTTTTTAATCCATCCTTAATAGGAAGATTCTTAAACACCTGTCGTCACAATCTTCTGCAAGGGACGCTCTACTGGCAATGATCTCGTATATCTCTAACTCTTAGTCATCCTCTTTCCGCGATTTTGGTGAAGCCTTTGCTATTGCGCTAAACATATCAAAAGTTTTTGATAGTCTGCCACAAATTTTTAATTCCGAAACTGCCCTCCTTCGGTTTCTATCCTTGTCTGCATCTTCATCCGATTTCCTTTCTGGCCGATCTATAGCTGAGGTAGTAGATGACCACTGTTCTTCTAAAGCTATTAACAGTGGTGTTCCTCAGGGTTCTGTCCTGTCATCCACTTTTCTTTTTATTTATCAATGATCTGTTAAGTCGCACTTCCTGTCCTATCCACTCCTGTGCCGATGATGCCACTCTTCACTTCTCCACCCGTTTCCCAAAGCGTCCTTCTCAACAGTCGCTTCATGATTCGCGTACAACGGGTATGGTACACCTGACCTCTGATCTTTCTGATTGGGGCAGAGAAAACCTTGTGGCTTCCAATACCTCAGACTCGGTTCCTCCATCTGTCTACTAGTCACAATCTTCCACACGACTATTAGGCTGGGTCGAAATTTTTGATTTCTTACGTACATAGTGAGAGGTGGTTCAATCAATCATAGTAACACCCTGGTAAAATATTTTTTAATTCTGAGGACCCCCCCGTTTTTTTTTCAGAAAATTTGTAAAATTCGAGATAATTTGCGATTTCGACATTTTTTATTACAAAAGTTCGCTTATAAAACATTTTTATTTATTTTTTAATGAAATTTTTTTTTAAAAATACGAAAATGCATGAAAAAAAAAATTGAATACATAAATTTTTAGCTATTATTGGTAGAAATTTAGAAATTAAGACAAATTCAATAAAATTTTTGACCTAAAACTGGTTTTTTTTTATTCCTTCCATTGACCTTTCCACTCAAAAGTAGGCAGTTCTTTTTCAGACTCTAAAGTCTAAAGTATTTAAAATAAATTTATGCCGATTAATAACCAATTCTTTCTTTTTGACCAATAAAAGCTTCCCATTCTATAATAGGTATTTTACGTTCACACCTACAGAGTTTTCTATCCCTTATGCCTTTATCATAACAGTGGCATGGAGATATGTCAAACATCTCGTCATATTTCTTTAATTTTTCATATCTTTTTATCATAGGGCATTTAGTTAACTTATCAGCATCTTCTATAAGTCTAGTAACTCTCAACATAAATTCCCTTTGTATCAACTGTTGGGAAAGAAAACTTTTGCCAAATTTCTCTCATATCTTGAACAACTACGTCATAGCAATAATTTTTACTTATTTTACCCTGTGCTTTAGATTCTTCCTCACCAACAATAAAATGGAAGTGCCTTACATCATCAGCTTTTGATGGCGTCATGGCAGATGAAAATTTTGCTGGATATCCGAAGGCTGCATTGTGGCTTCTTTTTCTAGTAGCCATAATTTAATAAGATTTTAACTTTTATTTATTACCGATATTTTAAAATTAAATAACATTAATACAAACTTAACATTCTAGGTACCTAAATAGGAATCTGGAAAAAAAAATGTAATAATTAGGTCTTATATATATATCCGGTGCTGAGTCAGCACCGGATTTAAGACCCCCGCCCCATCTCAAAAAAAGTTGGTGAATGGTCTATTCTGATGTAATTCGTGCCGGGGAACCTGATTTTGGCCATCCGAAAGCAAAGAAAAAAATATTTAGGGTCGATTTTTACTATTTTCGATTTTTGGCCTATTTCCCATAAAAATTCATATGGAAAAAAGTGAGTATCGGTAGGGGGGCTAGCGAAGGTCCCACAGCCTTGATTTTTGGTGTGGATACTACTATTACAAAATGATCAACCTCACAATATATACCTAAGCAAAATCTTGACCTTGACCCCTTTACCTTCAGCAACACACAACTCAATCCCTCCTCTTTTCTTAACATTCTTGATGTTTCCTTTTCTCGTGATATGTCCTAGAAATATTACATACTCTTTCCGAAAACAACTTCGAAGAGGTTAGGTGTGCTGTACTGACTCCACAGTTTCTTCTCCCCAACTCAGTTGCCGCCTCTATATGGAGTACTCTGTGTTGGGTGGCTTTACTTCACCGGGTGAAATCAGGGGCTTTTCGTTTCATCAATCCCTCTCTCTTTATTAATCGCTATTACAACGGACACTGCTTGCTGCCACCTTTAAGGAGAACACGCAGTACCAGACTTTTAACGCACTCATTCCTTTTCTGTCCAACTCTCTAACGCAAGGGTTAATTGGTATATTCAGGCTTTCATCTACTCAACCGGTGAACTTTGGAACAATCTTCTTCAATCCATCTTTCGTTCTGTCTATGACCTCCAATCTTTCAAACGGAGTGTCCAGTATGTCGAAAACTTTGGACCTTGATTTTAGCTTTTCTTCCTCTATTAGGGGAGGCGTTTTTGCGGGCATTTTCCCTCCTTCCTGCATTAAAAAAAAAAATATTCGAAAGGTAAAACCAGAAGATGCGCTAAATTTAAGTACTCCATTGATACGTCACTTAAATGATTAAGTTTTTAGCAAAATTATAAAATATACTGTACCAATATCAACAATTACACAATCTCTAGGACTTCAATTTTAAATATTTCTTACTTTGAATGGCTGATTTATATCCAGAAAATGCCCAAATTAGTTTTTCACCCTTATAACTCCTAAATCACGGTGTCTACTAACCCGAAATACTTGAAAATGTAAAATGTCGATTCATAGACGTTGAAATTTTACGAAAGTTGAAACAAAGATTTATTCTTTGAGTCGTCAAAGTACAATCATATATGCTTAGACCTTAATGGTTATAGACTTTGCTTACATAATGAATTACACTCGACATTTTTCACCGATTCCGTTCAGAACTAGATCGTATGACTGGCTCATCACCACCATTATACAAATTAATAATGGAGTATTATTTGCATTATTTCTTTTATTAGATTATTGTGGTTAGGCAAGATGGTGGTAGTGGTGGCATCTTCCATAATTTACATTAGTAAATTATTAGCGAAACATTCAGCCATTTCAGACCTGGTAATGAACACGGGTTCAGTGATCAAGGCTCAAATCGAACACGAACATTCGCTTTTGAGCCGACGCTCCTCTCGGACGCTTGAGCTGTGCATTATAAGTAATTATTGTCGTCGAGGGTGATTATATCAGCCCAAATAATAATTATAAAAAACTTTCTTTTTTTTGATAGGGGTGGGGGATTTGTCTCCTGCCAATAAAACTTACATATCTTGTATACCAGAACGCACGCTGCGCTTTGTGCAGCAAAAGTTTTTAACTAAAGACTTCGCTGGTTCTCCTTAGTGTGTGTATTAAATTTGGTGCAGATTACCCTAAAGCTAGTCACACATTTGGGCTGGACCAGCTCAAATTGTATTGTGCATGGGTTATGACGACAATACACACACACACACACACTAGATAGAGCTTGAAAGCTGGTACCAGTCCGTGTGTGTGTATTGTCATTACAACCCATGCAATAAAACTTCAGCTGGACCAGCCTAAATGCCAAATGTGAGACTAGCTTAACAGTTTAGGAGTACCCTAGCTATTTAAGGGCCCTCGCCCGAGAGGGGGTTTTCTTTAATGCTATATTAAATTTGGTAAAGATTAATCTAGCCATTTGGGCGTGTATAAACGAACATAGAACAGACATCATCCCCTACATATTTAAGATAATTTTGTAAATTGGGTGAAACTTTTCCGTTACAAGATCATGAATTATGCCTAATGCTCATTCTGTGATCGAGAGCAATAATGTAATTATAATTTTGCCTTTACGTAAATTATGTAAAATTTCAAACTCCACTGTACTAATCGAAGCTGATTATGCCTTTTAAATCTGACTAACACCGTACAGGATCAGGGTTGTTACGGAGTACGATGTGTATGAGAAATTTAAAGAAAAAAGTTTTGGAAAAAGGGACACGAACAAAATATACAAATGGTCAGAAGACAACATGTCATTCAACGCCGAGAAATTTCAGCTCTTGAGATATGGTAGAAAAGAAGAACTTAGACTGCATATTATGCTCCAGATAGACAGGAAATTCTGAGAAGCATGAAAGCGATTGATCTCAGGATAATAATGACAGATGCGAAATTCGAAACACAAAATCAAATAGCGATAAATAAAGCAAAGAGAGTCGCCGGACAGGTTCTAAGAACGTTCAAGAGAAGGGACAGGACAGTAATGATTCCCCTGCTAAAAACAGTGATTATACCAAAACTTGAATACTGCTCAGTTTTGACGTCCCCATATAAAAAGGAAGAAACTAATAAACTAGAAGGAACGCAAAGGCATTTCACAGCCAAGATTGATGGCTGCAAAGAACTCAACTACTGGGAAAGACTACGTAAACTAAATCTGTACTCACTGGAAAGAAGGAGAGAGGGGTACATCATAATCTACATATGGAAAAGATCGAAAAACTGGTACCAAACCTAAAACTAAACCCATTTACCATTCAAACAACACCGGAAAATAGGAAAGGCAGAATGTGTAGTGTTCCCAAATTAAAGGCACGACAAGGGACCTCCTCAACCCTGAAGGAAAATAGCTTGGTTGTCAGGGGGCCAAGACTTTTCAACCAGCTTCCTAAGGACCTCAGAAACGTAACGGGGGTCAAAGTTGAAGTCTTCAAGAAAAGACTGGATGCCTGGCTCAGGACAGTACCAGATGAGCCGGGCGTGCCTGGCTATGTACGGTGGAGCGCGCAAGAAAGCAACTCGCTCTTCCACCAGGCCAGACCTAGAGGCGGGGCCACCAGCTTGACCTCCGTGTGAAGAGAGACCAACGCACGAAACATGTAAGTTCAATAAAAATTCGATGAACACTGTAAAAGTGAGCTTCAGTTTGTAGTCTTACAATGCACCTTACTAAGAAACACTTTTAATCAAGGTAAAATGCAACCTGGAAAAAAAAAAAAGTAAAAAAAAAAAATATATATATATATATATAGAGAGAGAGAGAGGGAGGGAGGGATTGTTGCAATATTAAAATTAAGACTTGATATTAAGAACGTGTTGCGATCCTCGTTTTAAATATTTAAGAGGAAACTGCAGTGGTGGCATTAAAGCCTGGAACTAACTTAAACAAGCACGGCGAATCCACGAAATGAAAGGAAGCCTTAGGCTACTTGGTACGTATTTTATGTATCGGGATTAACTTTCCTGAACATGTTAAGTTCAGAATTATTTCATGGATTAATGTTTCGGAGTATCTGAAGATGTGTATGTATTCATTAGATCTTTTTAGAATATGAAATTACTTCACTTCATATAAAAAAAAAAAAGTAATTATTTACCCTTTACCTCTCTGAGCCTTAGACATTTCAAATGCAATACAACCTTTGTTTTGCTTCTGCCCGAATTGTCCATTCTGACAAAGGTCAAGCTTGTCACTCCATCTTAGACTTAACGTGGAATCCGAACCACGCCCCACCAACAGCCCAGCTTCTTAAACACTAGGCTACTCAGGGTACCCATTTGTTGCCACTATTGCAGTTGGGTACTCCAACCCAACAAATTCAATTACATTAAAACAAAAATTTCATTCTATGGGATATAATGTCCAGTTAGGTCAACTGTATGCCCTTCACAATTGGTTAGGTTAACTTGTATTTTCGTTAAAACTAACGAAAATATTACAACTTAACCTAACCAGGCATTATCTCTCTTACAATGAATTTTTTATTATTTGTCCTTCAAATTCTTTTAATGTAATTGAATTTGTTGGGTTGGGGTACCCAACTGCAATAGTGCCCATTTATCTACCAACCAATTTTTTTTTTTTGTTGTATGAAAGGATGAACAGCTGGGTTTTGTTGCGTGTCGCCTGCCGCCTGCCGCCTGCCGCCTGCCGCCACCGGGTCTCGCTCCCAGAGCCGATGGATTCGTAGTCAGTGACACTAACCACTACACCACCGAGGCGCATATTTCGTGGTAGTTATATTGTTAAAGGTTGGTCTCCTGTACTTAAGACTAGTGATGTAACCAGAGATCGTTGGACCGGTCCAGAATCCAAATATGCTTATCACGGAAAATCCTCAGGCATATAATTTTCATTGAGACCAATTCAATGTAGCGTCTACGATTGAGGTCACGTTTACAGCACAAAATCTTATCGTAAATATTAATCATTTGCCGAGGACGCCCGACTTCAAGTAATGAAGATCCATCGTGTATAAACTGAACTGGAGCGAAGTTATTGACACAAGCAGCCGGATTGTTTTTTATGGCTCTTCTCGGAGCAAGGACGGATCATTATACATCATAAAAAGATATAAAGGATCAATAAAAAAAAAAAATTCCACTTTTTTCTAAAAGCATAATGCAAACAAATCACAAATTAAACTCGAACCCATGTTCTCATTAAAAATTACTCTACGTTATATTACTAAACATGAAATATAAACCAATTATAGAACTAGCGTATTAATGACTAAAATTATCTAAAAGATTACGTTATTAAAGCCAACAAGTTTATTAAAAATATATTTACAATCACTTACCATAATTAAATTCTGACTTCGTATAAAGAAAAAAAAATCTATCCCCATCAAAGTTTCGCTAAGGAAAACTCTCTACGGGGAAAAACCGTGAAGAATATACTCGCTTAAAATACGAAATGAATAATTTAAAGAATGGAATGATAAAACCTTTAACACTAAAGAAATCAAAATACGAATTAGCGATTACTTTTGAAGACGAAAATTTACGATTTTTGGAAAAAGGTTCGCCTAGAAACTTCCTGAATAAATATACAAAGTTACTATTTATTACTGTTTTTTTTTTTTTTAAACTTAAAAAAACTATCCAAAGAAGAAAGATTACCAATTAGTAATTTTATGATTTTTTTTTAGAAATATGTTTCCAGGCGAACTTTCTCTTTGAAATTGTACATAAATGAGAACTCCATAATTGAAGATTATGGTAAAATTTCAAAATCGCCCAAGGTTGAAATTTTGTTTAAAAAGAAAAAAAAAAAATCCTTTTAAAAAATATTTAGAATTATTCATTCCACACTTTCCTTTTAAAATACAAAAGGAGTTTAGAAACTTGGCAAACAGTCTATCATCGGCTTCAAATACAGTATACCTTAAGTTCTAGGAATGAAATATCCTCTAAAAACGCTTTAAACACTAACAAGTATATTTGAATACAGTACCCTATTTATTGCTTTTAGTTTCATTAGTATCGTGTGATTAACACGTCACTTATATTTTTTTCAAAATCCTGCGCCGAATCTTATATATATAAACAAGCCCCAACAAACTAACCTTCCTCAGTTTACCTTACATAAATTCTATGTACCATGTACATGTGAATTGTCTTAAAAGTTACATAGAGATTCTTATGAAATATTTAATACTAAATTGTAAAAAGACAAAATAATTTATTAAAACCTTTGACAGAACCCTGTTCTATTACTTCAAAACTTTGGTTTACATTAGCCTTGTAAAAATTATTCTAAAAGATTGGTTCCACTGAATAACAAAACTACATTTAAGAAAAAAAAAAAAAAAAAAAAAAACGACAAATGCCTAAAATTTAAACCAAATCAAACGCATTATTACAATAATAATAATAAACGCATCTGGAATCCTATGATGATCCATTTAGTTACAAAAGACACTCGGAATGAAGAAATATATAAAAATTACCGCGTAAGACACTATGCAGCGGTAGTGCTCCTTCACCTTCATTTACACACTACCCATCACTAGTGAATAACGTAAAAGCTTCATGATTTAGCGAATGATCGAAAGGAAATAGATTTGATGAAACCTTTGATTATTATTATTGTCATCATTATCATCATGTCACCAAAATAACTACTTTTACTACCCAATTGAGAAACCTTCACTAAAACTACATCAAATACAAAATATGAAGCTTCATTGGCTTAGTAAAATCTTTTCGTATAAATTAATATACCCCGCAAGATAACCAGGCCTTTAATCTTTAGTACCTGGGCTCGAGTCTCGGTTCGGACTTCAGTTGTCAGCGATCAAGGTCCTTCTTTGGGTCCTCCTTGGTGGGGGTGGGGGTTGGGGTTCGGATCCCACATAAATGCCAGCGCTCGTAGCACAGTGGTTAACAGTTTCCCTACACGCCAAATGAAGAAAATGAGGCCGAGTATTGGACTCCTGATAATAATGATAATGATGATAATGATAATGATGATAATAATAATAATAAATAAATAAATTATTATTATTATTAGTCTGGCCTCAGCGCTGTGCCAATATTTGGCCCTTCTGACCGATTATCATCTCATAAAACTGCGGGTCCCCCTCCGTCACAAGACCTCTGCCATTGAACGTTAAAGAACTCCAATCATTATTATTCATAAAAAGTAACTTCTTAAAAGCCAAATGATGGGATAACTAGCTTAGCCTTCCCTCTGAAGAAAGCAACATTTAATGGATAAGTAAAAAAATGGAAGTCTGAAGTTAGTGTTTTGTGCATCTAGAATTAATTTAGCAACGTGATAAACAGATTTCTACTTTAATTAAATGCTAAGCTACCCTAATATCATTTTGTTTATTAAATTCGTTGGAAAGTGAAATACATTCTTCTCCTTAATCTTAATTTCTTTGCATCGCTAACTGTGGTTATTGCTTTAAATATTTATAATTATTCATTAAATAAAATGATTAAAACTCATTTCTATTTTATATATACTGTATATATAAAGCCGTGTGTGTGTGTGTGTGTGTGTGTGTGGTGTGTGTGTGTGTGTGTGTTTCCCTATTATTGATATTTCACAAAAACACATACTTAAAACATTAATTATTATTACATTTCAAAACAAAAATGCACCTTACCATAAACTAAATAAGTATATTAAAATGTTTGCATTTTTATCTTCCTAATAATGATGTAAAAATTACATTAAAAAATAAAAAAAAATAAAAACGGGATGAAATAAAGACTTTCAT
Source organism: Bathynomus jamesi (assembly GCA_023014485.1). Lineage (NCBI taxonomy): Eukaryota > Metazoa > Arthropoda > Malacostraca > Isopoda > Cirolanidae > Bathynomus > Bathynomus jamesi. Next base: position 354,063 of record JAJOZX010001319.1, read on the forward strand.
AAAAAAAAATCAGTTTAAAATAACCTCAAAAACGAAAATGGAATTAAAAAAAACACATTTAAAAGAATATAAAAACCGAACTCTACATGACTTGCAAAATCTGGCTGGCTTCAAACACAGTTCCCGGTGGTAGAATCACTGGAGAAGAAATGTGTCCCGCTTCTACGCACACCATGTTCGGAAATTCCTCCTCTCCGAAGTCGGGAAGCTCCTTCGCCTTTTCCAGCCATGGATTCCAAACCACTAGGCAAAACATTAAAAACATTACGACTAATGCCAAGAGAAAACTGCAATAAGCGCAGGGACTTGACAATGCTTGGAAACTGCAAGTAACCACGGGGTAGGAATATCAGGGCCGGTTTTAAGCCGATTAGACCGATTTGTTCAAATTGGGCCCCGCGCACGCGCTCGAGTGGGGGACGCTATGATGAATTAATGAGTGTCCAGTGTGCACGAAGTTTCTTGTTACTGTGAAGGCAGTGAAACTATTCAGTCCGTCCTCGTATATCTATGTTTCAATGTTTTATTGCTAATCTTTTGTTTATTTGTTTTGTAATTTCAGTTTATCGTCGCCGTTTAGCTTTTTTAAAAAAAAGGTAATTTGTGGACGATATTCAAACCCTCAACACAGAAAGAGCGCTGTTAATGAGATTATATAACAAAGCTTGGAATGTAAAGTTGTTGTTTGTTAAATATGTCCAAATTGTTTATATGTCCAAACTGCAAACTTGAAGTGTCTTAAGCCTGCATGTAACAGAGAAACGTGGTGGTAAGTAGATCCTACATATTAAATTAAATTAACTAGTTTTTGCCTCATTATCATAGAGCATTTACATTTCTATTTACTAGAGCTTGTTCTTTTGCCCCCTGCGCTTTTCTTACTCCCAGGCTTTTAAAAATCATGAAATCTTTTGCTTTAATCATTAGATGCATACATGCATATCTTGACTTGTAATAAAACATTAAAACTTTCATATGGGCTTTCAATTTTTAGTATATCATTGTGGCTAATGGTGGAGCCTCAAGCCCTCAACGCTTTTTGGCTGGGACTGGCGTACTGCACGAAGCATAAAGCATCGATCTTCAGGTTTTGTAGGGTAGAGGGCCCCGCTAGGCGCTAACAATTTTCTAATTGGGCCCCGCTAGGCGCTAACAATTTTCTAATTGGGCCCCGCACTTCCTAGCGCCGGCCCTGAGGAATACTATTGGATTGTAGTTACTTGCAGTTTCCAAGCATTACAACTATTGTTTCGCTACGCCAAATCTTACGTAAATATTACAAACTAACTTCATTATTTCTGAAGGTATCTTTCCATTAGAGTTAAAGAGCTCCCGTAACTCGGTTGCTTCGAGATTGTACTTGAAATGTAGAGGAAAGGCACTCTACTTCCATCGTCGCAATTGTGCCTACCACCTACTCTGATTGCTCGAGCTCAAGTGACCTTTCGGAGTTCAGGCCCGGCTCCCGCTCCGTGTGGGGAAACAGGAGTTCCGAATGTTACTCGTGACTGCTAAAACCGATGTATTGCAACTTTCGCAAAGGAGATATTCCCCCAGCTTAATTAATTATTGGTAATAGGTAAGATCCGATACCCCCATTTTCTCAGACGGGTCGCCATGAACTTTAAACATTACGAGCGCTCACGTTCCGAGTCAAATCCTTGACTCCCAAACTACAGAAGCCAATTACTTTTGATTTCTGCTGTATTTACCAAATTACCTGACATTTTAGTAAATAGTATCAATCTCTACTAAAATCTATAATCACCAAAAATAAAAACTATGCAATAAGCAAATTTAAGGTGCACCTCTATGGACACCAGAAAACCAGGTCGGTCTTCCCAACACACTAAAACCAGTCCAATGAAGTGTGGGCTGCAAAGAGGATTCCCGACATGCTTAATTAATCACTCTTCATTAAGTGAAATGACTGAACACTCGTCAAGAACAAAAATCCGCATGGAACCACAAATCTCTATCCCACCGAATTCCTGAACCATGTTCATCTTTGCTTTACAATAGTGATAAACTGATGTTAAGCCTATACGCAATGTCTACAAGCTGCGTTCGTCGAGAGCCCGCATGGTAAGCAAGGGTTCTATATTCCTCCTCCTTCAGCCATCCTAGTCAGTAGCTTGTATATTCGCCCAGTAAATATCAACAATTGTGTTATACACAATATTTCATAATATCTACCTCTCACTTTAACTACACCTCATTTGCCCAATCATATGACCACCGGTAGATGGCAATATACTTGTATAAAGTCACCAATTGGACGCGGTTCGTTCCGTTCATATTCTGAAGACAGGCCTCGCATGCAAAAATCTGTTCCTGTAATTTTTATGCCCCCCTCATTTCATTGCCTGGAAATTAATTGCCGAGCCCTTATATTGGGTCTTCTTCTGTTTAGAATGCATTTAAATGATCTTGCTTGATCTACAAATACACTTCAAAAATCCATACTAAGGTTGAAACAGCTTTCCCAAACGTTACAAATACCTTCAACACTGAATTTACTTAGTAAATAAAAGGTTAATTTCACTTTCAACAAAAGCCTTTTTATGGTTTCAATATAAAAAACAAGAGTTAATTTCAAAGGAATACAAAGTAACAAAATTTGTTGGTACAACGGTCGAAAAACCCTTTTACGAATCATATTTATGATATCAAAGCACTGCAATAAATAAAAACTTTTGCCTACATGCATCTTAGAAAAATTTTCAAAATATGCGGTAGTTATTAGAATGACATCTTTCCAAAGCAAGGTATTTTTCTTGAAAGTTTACAACGACGAAAAAATTAAAATATCAGGTCATCCCATAAATAATGTTTTTTTTAGACTGGAATTTGGACAAAAAAAAACTCAACTGAAACTTTTTAATCTAGTTTTTCCATCGGAATCAATGACACACTGCCAACGTCCTACAAGCTTTTCAATGCCATGTTTATAAAATTCAGGCGGTTTTGAGGCAAAAAACGTACAAAGACTGGTGTGCAGGTCATCTAAAGAAGTATACTGTTTCTCGTCAAGATAGTTTTGCAGACTCCTGAAGAGATGATAATCTGAAGGCGCAAGGTCTGGAGAATATGGAGGATGTGGAAGTTTTTCCCACCCAAGTTCCTCAATTTTTGCAGAAGTGATCCGAGCGGTATGAGGACGTGCGTTGTCGTGGTGGAACACGATTTCTTTCTGATTAACCAAAGGTGGTCTCTTTTCTTTTAGTGCAGTCTTCAATCGATCCAGTTGTTAACAGTAGACTTGAGCGGTGATTGTTTGGCTGTGTGGTAAGGTTTCAAAGTGTATTACACCACCTTTATCCCACCAAACACTAAGCAACACCTTCCGAGGGTGAAGATTTGGTTTTGGCTGTGGTGTCGCTGGTTCTCCGGCACAAACCCACTGTCGACGGCGCTTAACATTCTGGTACAGTATCCACTTTTCACCACCAGTCACTAAACGGTGCAAAAACGGATCTTGGAGTTCACGGGAATGAAGAGCTGTGCTAATGTTTACCCGCACCCTCAGATTGTCGACCGACAATTCATGTGGCACCCATTTTCCTAACTTAGGCACTTTCCCGAGTTGTTGCAAATGTCAATGGATGGTGGACAGGGATGAATTGAGTTTCTGGGCCAATTCTTCGACAGTTGTTGAACAGTCTTCTTCAAGTGCGGCTAACAGCAGGTCATCATCAAACTCAGCAGGGCGTCCAGAGCGTGCTGCATCTGTCAAACAGCAGTCACCATTCCTAAACTTTTGAAACCATCTTTGACATTTCCTCACATGCAGAATATCTTTGCCATAAACGTTCTGAATGTTTCGCGTTGTTTCAGTAGCACTATTCCCTTTTTTGAACTCGTAAAGCATTATATGCCTCATATACTCTTCTGATACCGCCATGTTTATAAGGGGTTCACATAAAAGCAAAACACACGTCTTCACTGGTCAAGGTCTGTAACGTATGTAGCGAAACACGATAGATCTCCTCTTAGATATAACCTTCGGAAAATTTATGCTTAAACCGAGTAGGACTAGTTTAAACTTAATCTATCGTAAAAAACGACATTACTTATGGGATGACCTGATAGTTCACTTAATACACCTTCGGTCGATGAACAAAACTGCAATACGCCATTTTCAGTTTAATTCCCCCTCTTCTCCCACAAAACAAGTTTTGTACTTCTTGTGTATAAAATTTAACTAAACCAAACCCTTCGAACGTTCACACGGTACATTTGAACAGCTTCTCATTTGTTTTCAGGATACACACGACCTCCTGGGATCTTAAGCGTTAACTAAATAGAATTATTGGAAAACTGAATTGGGAGTAATTTAGAGTTAAATAAATCTCTCGGTACTCAGTCCTCTTCTAAACTTCTCAAAAATCCACACAACCACATTTTCTTGAAGAAGGGATTTATCTTTGATCTAAAAGCAGTCAACGTCGAAGGAAATTTGTAGTAAAATTAATTTATGTGAGGATATGAATATAAACGACTGGAAATGATAGCTGAATAAAGATCAATTTTCAATTTCGGAAGACATTAGGAAGTATCACTCGAGTATGGTTTAGTGCAGTGGTTCCCAACCTTTTTGAGGCGATGACCCATTGGAGTTGATTCGAATAACTCGCGGAAAAATAATATAAATATGGTTATATGCCAATAATTTTTTAAAATTACTAAAATTATGTTACTTCTAAATTTTAATTTGATTTTTAAAAGGTATGCTATGACTAACTTCCATGGCCCACCAGTTGGGAACTAGTGGTCTAGTAGAAAAGGCGTCAATGACCTCGACACTGCTGCACCAAAGATATTAACCCTAATCAGTCTTTATTAGCAAATGATTTTAACCTACCTGTGTCTATAAGATTGTACTTTTGAATCCTCATTTTGCGTCCGCTAACGACGTTCGTGATGATGTGTTCCAAAGGCGTGTTTTGGTAAATCCTATCCGTCCACTCATTTATAGTCACTACGTCCCTGTGCTCCTGGTACAAGGCTCCTTCTCTCGTCTGGAGTGAAGAAAACTTTCATTAACCACTATACAGGATTTAAAATCGGTTACTAGTACTACATTTACAAACTGGTCTTTCCGATTGCACCGATAATAATGAAAAAACAATTTAATTTCCTTCCAAGATTACGGGACTTTTAAAAGATCCAAGTGTTCTCTGGCATCCAGTAAATGTTGAAATGTAATGTGTATGAAAGATGGGTTCAATTTCAGAGGTTTTAACCTTACGAATCCAAAAATAAAATTTGAAAACAGCATGACTGTAGGATTTCGTACAGCAAGTGACTTCGGAGGTTTACTCCCACTCAACGTCATTCCCATTCTCATCCACGGCTTTCACACATTGGTCCAGGTAAGGTTAGATTAAAGTTAGGTTAGGAAATATTAGCCATTCCAATTTGGCACCTTTACCATGGATGGGAATGGAGTGGAAAGTAATCACTTCGGACACTCCAGAATTAAAGTACCTTCAAAATACAAATCTAGACCACCGTAAGAGTACTTAATTCACACAAAAGAAATCGTGAATTAAAAGGTCAAATATGCAGGGGCTTAATTGCAATGAAGACATCACTACTACCTACATTAATAACTTGTCAACCCAACTATTCCTTCATTACCTTATCTACGTAATTGCAGCCTCTCATCCCCGTGATCTGACACCTGCGTACATCAGGCACTTTAAAGTACGTGTGGAGGAGGAATGTGAAGGAGAGAGTTTCCACCCCAGGGTTGTACACAGATATGTTGAAATGGAGTTCCTTTTCCCGCAGAATCAACCGATACGTGAGACTGAAACTAAGCCACAACAAAACACGATGAAAGATTACTCTCTCAAGGTCAATGTAACACCATACAACAGATACGGAAAACATCGTTAACTTACGGATAGTTCCACATAGACCTCGTGATTTCGTTGTCCACCAGCTGGAAGATCGCTTCCACATCCCCAGTTGGTAATCTCTCGGGTGGTTTCTTCAGGTCCCACCGACTGAGGCGAGCAAAGCCATGCTGGGGTCCCGTATTCCAAGGGCCGAACTGAGCTGAAAAGTTTAAAAGAACATAGACGAAAATTCAACATTAGAATGCGCGAGGATTTATGCCGAAGACGGTATAAGAACGCTCGACTCGAACAGGGGAGAAATCAGTGTTCATTTCATTGTACTGCGCATTTCTAGGACCAAAAACGTGTTACCAAATTTATACTTATAACAACTCGCCCATATATTTAAAACAAGCGGAAATTAGTAAAATCGGTTTAAAATAAAAGCTTAAGGTTTACAGCAAGTTATGATACCACTATAGGCTAATTTAAGCTATCAGATAAATGTAAATTATAGCAACTAAATTTAAACTACAAAATTATAAATGTGTAAATATTTGGTTACAGAATATTATAAAAATTTCCTGAACGATAGTAAACTACTTTTCCCCAACCAGTTAAGACTAAATATTGGGAACAAAATTACACCTAATATGAAAACTAACCCAAAAAGCAACAAAATTTGTGGCATAGAAAAGAAAATATTGCGCGCGCATCTTCGCATAAGCGAGGTGCGGACTTTAAATCCCTATATCTAAGAACTAATTAACCTAACCTTAGTGTCATCGAACAGAGGGACAAGTATTTTGGACGCGAATGAGGGGTCGAAAAGTGTTTTCCGTTAAGTCGCTAAATGGTGAGGTACTTCCCAATTTAGCCCAATCTAACCTAACTTAATTAAGACCAACGTGTCTTTTTTTTCGATAAGAATGTTCGTCGTTTTTTTAACATAAATTTTGTTAATGTCCAGAGGTACCAAAAGTGTTACCTCACAAAAATATTACCCCACTGCATTTGTGAATTATCATACACTCGACCTCGCTTATACCCAGTTGCGCGCGCGCACACGTAATAATAAATTCTATTCAGGCTTGAAATTTCTTTAAATGGAAATTTTTACACAATTGCTACTTTATTAATAAAAATGTTTAATAATAACAATAATAGTGACGGGATTTCCCATAATTAAATAATAAATAAGTGTTCGACAGAAAACGACCACAAAAAATTGCAAGGGAAAAAAAAAATCGCCTAGGCCTAACACAATTTTGGAGAGTTTCTCAAAGAATTTTTTTTCTCTCTTTTTCCTCCTCCTCCTACTCCCTCGTCCCCCCAAAACACACCCCCACACCTCAACCTCCTCCGTTTTTATTCAGTTTTTTATTATTTAGGGTTCTTTTTTTGGCATTCTTTGTCTCATTTTCTCGTTCAGTTTAATTTTTATGTTCAGTTTGAATTATTTCAGTTTTAAAGATTGAAGATTATTCTAACCAATATACAATAATGGGAGAAATTAATAAAATCTTTTATATACCCACATGGCTTTTATATTAACACTTTACACTCTTTTTAATTTAATCTTTCTCAAAATAATAATAATAATAATAATAAATTATTAAAAACCAAGTACGGAATACTCTCGTAATTACAATTAAGAAGTGGAAATTACCTCGAGACTTGCCAAATTAGAGGCATCGCACGAATTGTCTTTCAAGTTTAAATTCTATTTCCGCTATCAAACAATATACTAAATGTGGAATTATATATATGCCGACAGGAATTAAATACATAAAAACTGAAGTAAAAATAAATCAATAAATAGAACGAAATAAATAGTTAATTATTTTGTTCGTCATGAATCGGCTAAAGGGGGAGAGAATGGAAGAATTGCAAAATAAAGATGATAGTTGATTCTTGTCGGAAAAAATTCTTCGAACTGCGGGCGAAAATTTCGGATTTAGTTTAATTAAATTATTCTCAACAAAGACTCCATAAAATGGAACTTTTCCCTCCTCTTCTGAAGCGTAGCCCCATCAGGGAAGACTCGTGGTTAAGCGACAAGCTGTCAGTTTGAAGTTCCTGGATTGGAGTCTCGAGTCAGATTTCGACGATTAAGCGCTTCCCTACGTCTCCCTTGGTGGGAGTAGCTACTGGTTCGATTCCCACGAAATGCTGTAGATCCCCTTTGTCATACGACTTTAGATGTTATGGAAGTGGTTAAAAATAACCCTAAACATTATCGACCAACTGCTACGGTTTATATTTGGCTGTAGGACGACTTTTGCGATATGAACGTATTGGAACTTGTTCATATAGTATTTTATATATATCAGTGATGTAGTCGAGACCACCAAGTCCGAGACCTGATCCTGTGAGACCAAGATCGAGACCGATATCTACCTTCAGAGATCGAGACCCTTAAAATTCGAGACCGAGATCAAGCTCATGCCCTTCAATTTGTTTTACACTACTATGGAAATTAGACTGTTAAGTATATTAATAAACTGACGGGGGCGGGGGTGGGGGTGGGGGTGGGGGTGGGGAATTTTTTTTTTGTAGCGCTAACCTAAAAAAATCCAGACCCCCCCCCCCGCAAAACAAACGTGGCAACTTAAAACAGGGTGACTGATTAGTGAATACCTAGAGTCCCTTACTTTTACAAACTTTCATAAACATTCTGAATTGTGTCTGTTCAACCAAGCCACCATCATGAGTATGCCAATAACATGTATTTTTTATTACGGTCTCGAGGAGAAAAACCGAGACAGCGTCTGTCGAGACCGAGATCTAAATAGCGGAGACCGAGATCGAGATCTGCAAATTGGGTCTCGAGATCGGTCTCGAGACCTACATCACTGATATATATATATATATATATATATATATATATATATATATATATATTACCACAGCGTTTGTGTGTCATTTAACTTAAGTACTATTAAATTATTTAAAAGGTAACTAACTTGTGGTGGTGGTGGTGGTGATTATTATTAGTAATGATGCAATTGGACCAGTTCGGACCAAGCCCTCAAAGAGATCGTTCGAACCGCTATTTTTAAAAATTTTTGAAAGTATATACAGTAGTGCGAGTTTCAGCCAAACTACTATGATACTGTACTATTACTACTACTACCACCGTACTTCCTTGCTTCTGTGGATCCTGCACCATAAGCATATAAAGGTTTGTTTATATTTAAGAAATGAAGTAAACCGGCTTCGAGTGGACTCTATTATTATAAGCAAAAGTATAAAAACGAACATTTAGCTACTCAACTGTGTGAAATAAACATTTCGATCCTGGATCGGTCCGAACTGGTCCAAGGATCTCAGATTGCGTCACTAATAGTAGTAATTATTATTTATTTGTGATTAATACTTACGAAATACAATGGGAATACCACCGCGTATCGCTCTCTTGCCATCGAAAACGGATTGTTTGCTGAAAAAGAAATCAGTCTGGTACAAAACAAGACCATAGAGCGTCCACAAAAAGAGTCATTTCGGAATTCCGGAGAATTACTATTTGAAAAACACATTTAGCTCAACACTAGTTACAGCTAACGAGTAAAAGACTTAACATAAATGAGAACGAATTTCTAATCCTAGAAAGAGAAACATTTCGGGCTTCACACTATACTGTGTATACGCAAGAGTCCGTAATCTACTGTATAGACAGGGTGCTCAAACTAGTAATCAATAATTTACGTGTATATTTCCTCATGTTTCGAGGCTATACGGGAGTCAGGAAGAACTTAAAAAATCTTTTAGTGAATAATGCACGCAATTTAGACGAATTTAAAACGCATTTCTCGCGTCATTAATAGTATTACAAACTCAAACAACATGAATCCACGTGTACAGCTTTGCCTGGAGGTAAAAACACATTCAACAATTGCTTTGACTCTCAACTTTAGTTTTAATTATCTCAATATTTCTGTTTCATTATTCCTTCGTGATACGTCGTATAACGAGTTATATTAGCAAGTTTAATAAAACGCGCGATTCACTACACAATATAAGCAGTAAAAAGCATTTTTCCATGGAAAAAATACTAAACGAGGAGGTGAGTGGCCTTAGAATATCACAATACATAACACCTATGTTAAAAACTTGGCTAAATGGTAATGATTAAAAAACTAGTTATGGTGACACAAGAATGCCGTATTGATTACAGGCCCTATAAAGAATTTTGTATCAATTCGTGGACGAGTACAACGGCCTACTTAGATCTACATTACATTCTAAATGCCTACACAATTTTTCATTATTAATGTATGTAAACCTGAACCCAATTACAATCAGAAAAACACCACGTAATGGTGTATACAGTAGAACATGAGAGTTTTTGTGCGAGGGACTCTTAGTTCATTTATAAGTTGTTTAAGTTTAAAGTGATTATGATATATATAATATATATATGTAATATGTAATATATAAATATATATACACACACAAGGATGAAGGTGTCCATGTATAAAACTCCTAGAGCTACATCGAAGCCAACGTCGTAACACCGCTTCCCGTTGATCAACAAAGTTAAGGACATTAGGTCTGGGTAGTAGTTGGATGGGAGACCGCCCTCCGCGTTCTATGTAGCGATCCGTGGTTCGGATTCCACGTAAAGCTGTAGATCCCCTCCCTCGTATGACCTTAGATGTCGCGAAGGAGGTTAAACAGCCTTATCATTACTTATAACCTTTTAACGCCAGAATTGTTTGTAGGGTTAAGCTATGAATGCGTGTATTTGAAAGGTTACCAATATGTAGCGGTCGTCCTTTTAAGGATAAGACTCCTCTATCGTTACGTTTACGAAATCTCTAAACATTTGAAAAAAATAGCAAATTACTGTTAGCGTAATTATGTAATTAAACAAAAAAAAATGATTACCTTACAAAAAGTTGTTCCTGATTGTTTACTCTCCAGGATACGACTGTTGCGCCTGGAATTAAAAATAAAAATTAAATAATTAGTAATTAAACTTTCAGACATGTTTAACTTCCAAGTAATAAAAACTTTAAAAAAATAACAATTGCCGACAGGGTTTAATAACTATTAAGTTAAAGGAATTTTGTGAGTGGAAAGTTAATTGGAGGAGGATGTAAACAGCGTAAAAAGCCTACTAAAATATACTAAGGCCTACCTTAAAACGAGGTAATTAACCGATTGTGAAATGCCTACTGGCTTCTATACATTCAGCATCATGAAAATAAAAACGTTTGTTTGGATTTAAGAAATGAAGTACATCTGCTTTGAGTGGACTCGAAGCAAAAATGTAAAAAACTAAATTATACACCAAATATCCAACCGCAATTAAGCCATTCAACATAAAGGATATTCATGATACAGCGATGCAAGCTTCAATTTAAAAATTTTCACGTTCTATTGATCACCAGAATTGCGACTTTGGCACTTATAAAACTATAACAAGGATACTTTTGTATTTTCATGGAAATGTTATAGGCGACTTGCTTACGTGTAAACTATGATTCTACGACAGTCTTCAAGATAGTTTCAATTAAAAATCAGTAGTAGTGAACTAAATAGAAACGCAGTTTTTGTGGTACATTTTACAGTACATGCCATAATGACCTATATTTTCTTCTTACTCCTTAAGACAAAAGACCCCTAAAACATACTAGAAGCCGAAACAGTCTACTTATAAAAGATGTATGAAATGGCAGTTCCTATTACAGAATAAATTAAAGCTTACACAGCCTTAAAAACACCGACAAATAGTGTATTCACGTAACACAAGTGAACCATTCGAAACAACTTCTGAGCATTTCTCAACTACCAACAATGCCAGAAGATAAATTTTCATGCTATCTATATTTAGGCCCCCACATACAAACGTATATATAAACATGATGGGATTTATTACGAGTCATGATTTTATGCATCGAGACAAACTCCCAACCCCATTTTTTTTCCCCTACTCAAACATTTTTGTTTTGAAAAATAAAAAAATATAATTGGCATTTAAAAATTATTTAAATTTTTAGTTTAGTGTAATAGTGAAATCAATGAAATATTTATATTCATGTTTGTCAACCAAAATGAAATGGGTATGATTCTAATGATGTACGATAATAAAATCCATAATATACACAGCAGAATTTGAAGTCGGAATCAAAAAAATATTCAGCAAAATACCCACAAAGCAGTAAAAAGGAGCCTACTGCAGTAACGTAACACTAACGTTAAAATAGTTATATCAAACCTTAAAAAATCATCCTTGTTATTGGCAGAATATGTTAAATTACTGAACATTCTGCAATTACGTACAGTATCGGTCAAACCAGTTTTGTGCGAAGCCTATTTGCCATGCATTACCAAGGCATTGTTACAGGAAGGGCCTATGTAGATGGCCTACCAAGTAAATATAAAATATACGATGAGTCTGAAGGAGAATTCCTTATAATATATAAAACGAAAGGCGAGAACATGTTGAAAAGGAACTGTAAATCAATAGCAGCAGCGTCTGAGGAAGCAAAAAATTCTCCTCCCAACCAGACATCGCAGAAAAACTAACTTCTCCCTCAAAGCTCCTGAAATACGGAGAAGGGAAGATGGAAGACTCAAAATAATGTGTTAAGAAAGGGAGGATAAGGATAAGAAAGAATTAACGAGGAACTACGCAAGATGAGACGAGGAATTAAACGAATCGATGAAGATGGAATGCATGCTATTTACCGGCTATTAAACATACACCGTTTTTAAGTACGGTGCTCCAAATGAAACACCACCACTCGCAGGAAATATTTCAACGTTCCACTATTAAAGTAAACGTCGAGTAAATATTTATCTTCAGTATTTATTTCATCAACTATTATATTACTCCGTGCGTAAATAGTAATCTAACCAAACTCAAAATGGCTGCCGCCGTGGTTGAAAGTTCACGATAAATTGCGCGCTACTGAAAAACTAAATTAGAATCGTCCTAAACGTTCACTTCTTTAACAAAGAAAACGAATCAAAAAGGCCTCGACAATTAGGAATTCAACGAACGTCCACTCTCTGCACCAAATTATTCATAAAATGGCGATAAGGCATGGTTTATACGGTATCGTACGGTACTTAACAATAGCTGATACGACGAAACATTTTATATTCTCGAATAGAACTTACAATGAAGTAAATTAAGTGACATTAACTGTCAAAAAAAAAAAAAAAAAAAACGCCAGTTAAAAATTAGGAAATAATTTACTCGTGAGTAAAAGGCGAATTAAAAAAATAGTGGTTACACAAGGACTTTAGGAGAAAAAATTATTTATATACAAATTACATTTTATATATATATAACTGCATAAGTTACAGTGAAGTAATAAGCTATGATTTAGAGCATGGAAGTAGTACAGTATATTCAATACATTTCATAAGGATGCAAAGACTTCTTTATGGACTCATCAGCGCGATTATTGCCAATTTAAGGCTAATACTAAATCTATATTTGAATGGGGTTCATAAATTTATTTTTCCCTAAAGAAAATTAAGTAATAAAGTGAATATACCCACTCTGTGGTATAATTATTATAAGTTACAGTAATAAAAATTTAAGTTGAAGCAACATTTTATTATTGCCAAGCTTCAAATTTATGGACTCTTGACAAATGCAACAATAACGTTTATCCTATTTTAAACCTACTTCTTGTACGAAGCATTTTGTACGTAAAGCAAAGCAGTCGCTTTATTATCAAGCTACCAACTTCGTAGGTGAAGCGTGAACAATTGCAAATATGAGCGACTCCCGAGTAACAGTTAAGCCCTCAATCAAGTTTATGAAAAAACCCTTCATTCTCCCTGGCTAGAATCTACGCGTTACACGGGGCTATGTTACGTTCAGGTATTTGAGCGATCATTACTCCATGCACCATGACATCTTTCATTGAATTAAGACGTCTATTGGCAGAACGGATAAATCCGGCTAAAGGCGATCCGAAACCAATTTATTCGATTTGTTTGTTAGGATACTCCTCGCCGAATCCGAGACCGGCTGAATTTGTCCAAGTACAATGAAGTTTTTTGCTAGACATGGCTCAAGATGAGCTTGGTTTCAAAAGCATAAATATAAAAGGGAAGACAATCAAATAAAATTACAATTAATAAATTTAAGCTAAAAATAATATAATTCCCCTTAAATAAGGTTTATTAAAATACTTCATGACATTTATCACCGAGGTCTTTACAAACGGGACACGAGACATTCACGCCTCTATCACTGAAGATTGATGAACCTGACTACACTTATAACCATTATTTCTAATATTTTATTCATTTCTCTATAAATCATTTCCGTAACTTATTAATATACAATACTGTGCACTTACATTAGAAACCACCTAACACATCATAATGATATGGATTCAGTAATGTAAATTTAACGATGAATTAAGCATTGCTGAAATAAGATCCAAATCATGCACTTCACTCTAAGAATGATTCCGCAAAGGGTGTGTAATTAGGCCATAACGTGTCTAGTCAAGTTTTGGGAAAATGTTTTTTAATTTTATGGTATGTGGTTTTACGTTGTTCAACTCAAGTTAAAGATTACAATCACACATTTTTCTCCATAAATTCATCAATAAACAATTTTTCGTAGGTGCATTACATCAAATTTTTAAACGTTGGTTAAAGGCAAGGTTTTATCGCATAAAAATGTCCTTTCTTTGATAATTTTTTTTCCTATTTCCCGGTTTGAAATATGAATCTAAAGCGCACTATAGTATATTTTGGATGAAGTAAAATATACTGTAATAACGTTTTATGAACAAGGCTGCATACAGTGAAGGAGAAATTACTAAAACCAACTATGTCGGAACGCCATCTGTACGGGCCCGACCCTCTATTTGTGACCTTTTTTAACTTTGGTACAAGAACCAGTCTTGCTCGCAACACATCGTCTTGTGCTGATCTGTGTGTGTGTGTGTGTGTGTGTGTGGTGTGTGTGTGTGTGTGTGCGCGCGCGCGCGCTTGGTTTCATGAATTTATGTTTAGATAAAAAATTAGTGTGTACCTCCATTTGACCTTTGATACAAGGACTGTCTTGTGATAATCTACATGCGTGTGAAGTTTCAAGTTGAGTAGAGCGGTTCAAAAGTGATGGCATGAATTTCCACTTGACCTTTGTCACTTTAACCTTTAATGCAAGGACCCGAGTCTTCTTCAGAACACATCGTACTACAATGATCCAAACATGTGAGAATTCCATCAACTTGCGTAGAGCGGTTCATAAGTGATGGCATGGATCTTTTACCTTAATTTGTAACCTTGACCTTCGATGCAGGAACCTGATTCTTGTTCATGACGCATCGTCTTGTCATGATCCATGTATGTAAAGTTCCATCAATTTATGTAGAGTGGTTCATGTTACAGACAAGACACAAAAGTGCATCAGACAGACAGACGGACAAGTGCAATCCAGTATGTCCCTCCAAATTTTTTGGTTTAAGGTTTCTAAAACAGGTGTTTAAAATCGAAAACCTACACTAAAACTGGGTTCACTGTCGATATAAGCAGACCTGGAGGACCAGAAGATTAGATCACTAAAAGAGGCATAAATCCAGCAGCTGCTTTGCTGCAAAAGTTCTGGGAATTACCGTTTGTTTGCTAGACGTAACTTATGTCAAGGTCATTTTTAAATACCCATTCTAGCCACCTTTCAATAAAATTTGCTTCTAACTTCAGATGAGTCAGTTCTAAACTTCTAATACGTTCTTTCCTGCAAACAAAGCAGATATATTATATTATATATATTAGTGGCCCAGCGGTAGCTCACTATAATATGCGAATTAAATGGAAATGATATTGGGTCACCAGTTTGACCTTTCAGCCAAACAAAATATTTTAAAAGGAGATAGAAATTACTGTGGTTTTTAGTTTAATTATTAGAAAAATAAATTAATCAGTGATTAACAAATTTATAGGGAATTTGTGCAATATTACAATGAATGATTACACAGGCCTGCGATGGTTTTGTCGTCGGAAATATTTTATGACATACACCTTTGGTAAACCTTTGGTTAGCTTCCGCCCGAATTGTTCATTCTGACGAAGGTAAAGCTTTTCACTCCACCTTAGACCTACAGTTTAACGTGGAATCCGAACCACGCCCCATCAGCAACCGAGCGTCTTAACCACTAGGCCACCTAGGGTACCCATTTATCTACCAACCACTTTCTTTATTGTGTGGAAAGATGAACAGCTGGGTTTTGCTGCGCGCCCGCTGCCGTCGGGTCTCGAACCCGGGGCCGATGGATTCGTAGTCAGCGACGCTAACCACTACACCACCGAGGTGTGTATATATAGTAATTTTGGCAAGCTGATTCCGAAAATATTAATTTTCAGCCATCACACAGATTTTTTACAAAATGTCATATTACATATGTACGGGGCTCCAATAAACCTTAGCTCCCCGCCCATGGCCTAAACCATTAGAGGTACAGTAAAACTAAACATACCTTACAAAAGAGAATTTAATCCTGCATTTAATGAGAAAATTAAAACTTGGTGTTCCCGCCATTGGCTTCCAAGACAGCCTGAATTCGCTTTGGGTAGCTTGCCAAAAGTGACGTGAATAGATCTTGATCGTTACGCAAATTTGCTAAAACAGTTCCAATGTGTTGCGTCATTGTATCCTTCGAAAATCGATTTGCTGCAGGTTCTTGAAACGAGACATTCAACCGTGTCCTTTATAACTGATCCAATGTGTTCACAGACGTTCAGGTTAGAATTTCCTGGCCATTCTTCATTTCCAAAGAAATCGATCTCATGGTTCCGCAACAACTGTTGAGTGGCTAATGCCTTAAAACAGGGGGCCTTATCGTGCAGAAGTGTGACCTGATCGACATCCATAACATTGTTTGGGTTTCTTAGAAAAAGAATGACATGCTGGGATAGAATAATATCACGAAAATACTGTCCATCCCAACTCTGACCATTTGGCTTCAGCACCCACATGAGCTGCTTTGCAGTGAACAAAAACACACCAACACAGTCTGGACTTTTTAATAATTCGCAATAATGTTCATTGTCATCGATTTCATCTGGTGTTGTGGCCCACACTCGATCATTTTGGTAGTTAGGCCGACGTGTTACGTAAACAAAAAATTCATCGGAGACAGCTAAATGCATGAAATCATCCACATCCCAATCTTCAAGATAATGGGCAAACCACATTCTGTCATCGATGTTAAGTTGAGTTGAGTTTTTCTTGGCTTTGGAAGTTCATACCAAGGCTTTAAACCTTGCCTATGACGGTACAGTCGAATGATCTCACCACTAACGATCTTTCCTCTCAACACTTCGATCTCTCTAGAAAGTTTAGCACAACTGTTTTTCCGCTTACGCGTACCGCTTTCAATGATGTCCTTTGTTTCCTGAGAGAGTGGCAAATTTGGGCACCCAGATTTGGTTGTATCCATTTCACATTCATCCAAAATTTTATTCAAATTTCTTTTGACGAAGTCCTCACTTCTTCGCAACTTTTGGCAACCCATGAACGTGTTATAAAGGTGGCTCCAGCATCACGAGCTTCCCGAAATGTTATTGCTCGTATGCGATCTATCACACGTTGCCTCTCCGAATCATCAATTAATTGAGAAGCCATTATAGCATCACTATCAGCTAGAGTAATTTTAATACCTGCAATAAATAATTTTATATATTTTTATAATCACTAAAAATTATTTCGATATAAGTAAACATGTAAGCTGCAAATGGGGGGGGCCAAGGTTTTTCGGAACCCCTTAAGTAATTTTCATTAAAATTGACTCCATTAAATTTGGATTAAAAACTACTGATCTGGAAGCATTTATTGGCAGAAATTACGTTGTCTCTTCTAGAACAGAGTTTTTCAAACTTTTTGAAGCCACGGAACCTTGACCAACATGTAAAATTTTAATGATACAAGGCAAATGGTAATAACAATTTATGCTCACTGCAGTTTATTTATGTAATTTATAAAATTTACATACACAGTTGTATGAATTTCACAAAAAAAAAAAAATATAAGTTTAGAAATTTACAATAAAAAAAGAATTTACTTTTGACCTATTTATTTTAAATTCCCCTCCCCACATTACTGTCACCATAAAAGAAATTATAAGTATAAAAAATATCATGTTTATTGTAAAATTAAAGTTTTCAATGCAAAATAATTAAAAGCGAGGAATTTTACATTTATTGAGGAGTAATTTTAATAGTTAATCAAACAAATAAATGTTCAATGACTCGGATGCGATTGCTTTTCTTTGGATAAAAGTTCAATATTACATTAGTGATCATAACTTCCGTGAATTGAGAAAACTAAACCTAAAAACATAGAAAAACTCACCAAATCAATCAGACCAGTGCTCGTGGTCATCAGTTGTGTTTTGTTTACAAAATGGGCTCCCGTTTCTTACTGTGGCCGCAAGAGGGCAACACTCAATTCTGGATATCTCATCGTTTGAATTAAAATTCTCTCTCTCGCCCACTCTCTCTTTGCCTACGCCTTTCAAAACAATCACTGAATTCGCAGAATATATATCGTAAATTCATCCATGCCAGTTGATATTTTATCTTACCTCTCTCTCCTTCTCAGTCTCTCATGACATGTTCCACGTAACCCCATCAAGTTCTCGCGAGGTTATAGTTCTTTATTATTCAAAAGTGCGCGGTGACTTTCTTTTGAAATTTGTTTATTTGTCGCTATAGCAACCAGAGGGTGTATAAATAGCCCAAACATTGTTATATTTGTGGAAAATTTACTGTGAAAAAACAAAGACGAGATATTACAGACTTCGTCAAGAAAGCATACTATGCGTACTTCGGAATGAAACTTGGGGTTCAAGACAAATCATGGGCTCCACAAAGTTTGCAGGGTTTGTGTTGAACAACTTAGACTGTGGAGTAAAAGTAAAAAGAATTCTTTACCTTTTGGGATTCCAGTGGTCTGGCGTGAGCCTAGAAATCACATCAATGACCATGACTCCAGATTTGAAAAAATTTACTGGAGCACAGCTCTGAATTTACTTTTTTTTCCCTTACACCACTAGATAGGTTAATGATAGTAAACTCTTGAATTGACGACATACCAATTACAAATTGTTTTAGCTAAACATAATAATACAATAATGTACAGTTTATAACTCACCTTAAGTTTATTTATTCATTGCAGCAGCAACAGTGGACGATGTTAGACCTTGCATGTAGGCATTTGTTGTGAATTTACCGCCATGTATGCTTGGCCACTGATCAATGGCTTTCTGTGTGATCATTACAGCAGATCTAGTGCCTGGAGCTGGACCCTCCTTCACAATTCTGCACAGCTTAGTCAAATGAGATGGCTTAATGGATCCTTTGTGTTCAACAATGTAACCAAGAATGGAGAATGTCCCTTCAGCTGGTGCTTCACTCCAGGCAGTTGATCCATCTTTATCAAAATGCTTTAATCTCTCTGTGATTCCTTTCCACAGCTGTTCTATATATTCTGTCAGCCAATTTATCACCGAGTCTTTTGTAAAACTACTTTCAGATCTGGTTCTGGATGGTCTAGCAACTTCAGCAACCTGGTAGTAATCAGAACGTTTCTTGATGTATTTGTAAACTTCATTTAGGATGTAATCCTCAGCTGTTAGTTCCTTTTGCTGCCCTGTGGTATCGTGCTTAAATTCAGAAACTACATCATTTGCATTTCCTCCATTAGCTAATTTGGAAATTGTTTCCATCACTCTTAACATAACAGTTTTCCCTCCTTTATAAAATATATTTTCTACAAATTCTGCACTAACTGTGGTTTTTTGAGCTACTTGCAACATAATCTTTGTTACATAGGAAATCAATACATAGAACTTGGCACTAATTTCTTTCTCTTGTGGATGATCAAAAAACACAATTTTCCACAAATCTGTCAAATTGATCAAATTCGTAATTAACCATGCGAGTATCAGATTTGAGTTTTGGTCTCTTAAAACCAATGATATTGTCAAGAACCATATTGGTATAGTCAAGGCCTGATCTCATATTTGAAGTGTGATTCTGAATAAAGTCTAAAAGCTCACTTAGTTTACAAATTTTCTTCAATGCATCAACGTGGGCTCTGTTCACAAGATGCATTAAGTCCCATCGAAATTTGAAATTTTCTCCAAACAACTTTTTCATTTCGTTTTTAAATGGCTCGTTGTCCTTACAAAAAGCCCCATCTCCAACCATTCCAGATACCTTGGATTTAATTGCTTCTTCAGATAGTTTCAAGTGATTAGGAGACTTCAACACATCAAAAACTTCATTGGCCAAATAAACTCCTGATTTGCTGCGTACTAAATTTATCCCAGCAAGTTTTACAGTCTTATCTTCTTCACTCATAACTAATACAACTAGCATGCTTAATCCCAAAATTGTTCCAATGTCAGCTGTTATTGTTACTGAAGTTTGTTCTAAGAACCACTTTACAGTTTGTTCTTTAAGTTGATTATCTAATAGCTCACAAATTGTCTCGCACGCATGTGTGCTATGATTCAAATTTCCAACCTCACAACCTGACCTATGTAATACAGCTAGAAGTACTGGATATAGAGCCCATGCAGTGTTTGTTTTCATTATGTAGTATAAGATGTTGCCACATAAGTCTTCTATGCGTTTAGTAGTGTTCCGAGAAGATGTTTTCATCACTTCATAAACAGCAGCTCTTTGATGATGCTGGTTTAATTAAATGTCTCTTCAGGTGGGTTTTCAGATTTCTAAACCATCTCTCTTGATTTTCTCCTTGTTTGCATACATAGGTTAAATCTTTAACATTGAAGTAACCTTTTATGTTAGAATGTTTGTCTGAAGCACATGCTTTGGGGTCTGTGCAAGCTATGCAATATAATGTAAACATTTTATCATCAGAAGCATCATCAATATTATCTTGATTATCATCATTGCAAATAGTGACACTAATATGCCTGATGTAGATATAGCTGTTGAGGATGAAGATGTTTTCCATTATATCACTTGGTACTGAAAATGAATCATCAGCATGCCCTCCTAGATCCTTCTTTTCCACCAATTTGAATGTAGATTTGATCAAATCATTGTTCAGGATTTCTTGTATTGATTTACACTTGCTTAAATGGGCTATGGAAATGTCAAATTTGTTGCTTTTTGCTTTATTAGATTTGGATGCAACACTTGAACTTGAAGGCATATTTTGACTCTTCTCTTTATTAACCACAACAGCTTGGTGAGTTTCTTTTGTTAGGCGCAAAATTGCATTCAATGTCTTCTGGATTTGGGAATTTTCAAATTCCTCTAAAGCAGTTTTGTTAGTCTGATGCGCAGATTCCTCACTTACCTTTTGTTTCTTAGGTGGAGGAGAAGCACTTTCTTCAGTCTGTGAAACATCTAGTGAAAAAGTTTCATTTTCTAGATTAGCAGTTGATGAAGTTGGTTCATTTTTCTGAGGTCTAGCACTAGCACATTTTGTGAACAAACTAAATGACTGCTTTGCCGTATCTCTTTGCTGCACTTCATCCTGGTATTTCTTTACTGCAATATCTAAGCTGTGGGCCCAAACTCTGGGACCTCTTGTATTGTAACAAATATTTTTTTTGGAATTAAAATGTTCCTCCCAGTTTTGCTTCTTTGAATATTTGTTCTTGCATTGACCACAAAAGTAACCCCTTTTAACACCCTCACTTTTCTCTCCAACTTCATCAATATTAGGATCCATTATTGATTATTGACTACCTGAATAAATACAAAATAAGTAAAAGTTAGTAATATAGTATGGTAAAAGTGAGTAAAAGTAAGTAAATATAGTACAATGAAAGTAAGTGCTTTAAACTTAGTAAAAGTAGGTAAGTTAAAGTAAGTAAAAGTAAGTTTAAACTTAACTAAACTTTTCAATTCTAGAGTCATGGTGGATTACTTAAAACCGCACAAGTAATTATCTGGCCAATTTATCAAACCTGGCCGAGATCAATGGAACATAGTCCAATCCTGATAATTTTATATTAAAAAAATATACGTTTTAATAAAATTTTAATTATCAAAACATTGAAGCTTAACAAAAAATAAAAATAATTGTTAAATATGGAATTACCAACTAAACTTAAAATAACTAAATTTGTAATTTAAAAAAATTGGTTTGTACAAGAACGTATACGCAAAAAAATTGCATAACGTCTAGCGGATGAACAAAACCCAAACCCAAATTTACTTTTTCTCATGGTCAAATTTACTGGAGCAATGCTCCCAAGATACCAGGAATCTGGAGTCATGTCAATGACTGCTATTTTTGTTCATGTAACGTGCAAGGCTACAATACTAAAAATAAAAAGGAAATTTCTTATCCAAACTTTCAGTCTGCTATAAGACCTGTTGTTCATGGACCTGGTATACTTGTACCTACTAAACCAAATACTCCTGATATAATTTCATCTGATTCGGTGTCTGATGACGATGGAAACGATGATATTGATTGTTTTCAAACCGAAACATCTGGTGAACCCCAATTGTTTACACAAAGTGAACTTAATGATTTGGTGAGAGATTTCTCCCGAAGAATTCTTCAGAGATTTTGGGATCCAGACTTCGTGCAAAGAACTTGCTTTCTCCCGGGACGTCATTTCACTGGTACAGAAATCGAGAAAAAGAATTCATCCAATATTTTTCACGCAGTCACCCTTACGAAGTTTTCGCTTGTCGGTACAAAACGCCCAGTCGGTTGGCGTATATCACAGGGCACTTAGAGACTTCAGAAATTCTTACTACCAGCAGAAACTGCGTCAGGTTCAATCAAAGATGTCCTTTTTTCGTCTTCGAAGTTTTACCGTCAATACTTGACACGAAATTTTACCTTTTTACGACCTTCTGAGGGCGCCCCAGCAACACCTTGAGACGCCAGAAGTTTGTAGTGAACTCCCGCTCCTAAATATTTTATAGTCCGGTAGCACAGACCCTGATTTTACTGGAACCCTGCATTGTTTGTTATAAAGCAAATTTTTACATATTTTGAAAGCTTATACCACCCCATTCAAGAATCCATCGGGTGTACACCTGACCCCGGCTTGGCTTTTTCAATATGGCCGCCATTTTCCAAGATGGCCGGCGAAACTGAAAAATCCCATATCCTGGTCAATACTTGATGGATTTTGATGATCTTGGTATCATTTCTAGGGGTTTTTAGAATGATGAGTCGATCTGGAGGGGTTGCAGATACTTTGGGAGTCGTTTTGACCCATATTCGTCAATACTCAAGGTCATTGGAGGTCAAACTCCCCCCGAAATAAGGAATATCCCATATCCCGGGCAGTCGTGGATATTTTGGTGATCTTACTGTCGTTTTTATGGTTTTGGGCGAGACTGAGTAGTTCTATAGGGTTTAAAATGAAATCTGGGATTATTTTCCCCATGGTAAGGTGAATTCCAATATGTCTAATTGTTCCTCTTATTTTTTTCAGGTTGTTGAGATTATTGCTGATGGTGCTGCCCACCTGGTGGTTTGATGACGTCTTGGTTGTGCTGATTCCAAAGTTGTTTTTTTGACTGCTGAAATCAAATCTCTGAAATCAAGCACTCGGGCAATGAGAAGCAAGAGCAGCAGAGTTCACAAGCTGGACCTCAACACCCCATTGCCCACAAGAGACGCTGTTCTCACGTGCACCGCGAACAAGGAGCAACTAAACATGCTGCTCTGTGAGCAAATCCTTGCTGACAGTATCTCGCAACTGTAACCCAAGACCATGAGCTAGTGTTTGCAGGATGGCAGACCATACCGACTCCCATTGTGCGAGGCAGGAGTCGAGCAGCATTGGAGCTCTCATCATCTCATGAAGAGGCTGACGTGATAACACAACACGCTATTGCACAAGCTGAGAAAGATTCTGATGCCTGCATCTCCATCATTTGTGATGACACAGACGTGTTTGCCATGCTGACTCACTTCTATGAATTTAAGAAACTAGGCTGTCCCATGATTATGGAGTCTCCAGTGCGTGGCAGAAAATCAGTGGACATCCGAGCAACTGTAACCCAGCACAAAGACCATCACACAAATCCTCAAACTACACGCTTTGAGTGGTTGTGAGACAGTTGCAGCAATACATGGCATCGGCAAAGCCACTGCCATCGCCAAGAAGGGTCGGAAGCTAGACAAGCTGGGGTCCCTTGATGCATGCTTTGACCATATCGAGAGAGAGGCAACAGCGTTCATTGTTGCATGCTATGGGGATAAGAAATCCATCTCTTACTGTGTCGTCAGCGAGTATGGGCTCAGAAGACAGGGAGACAGGGAAGTCGGGAACTGCTGCACCCAAACTATGTTCTCTACCACCACCAACTGAAGCTTTCCATCAAAATGTGCTGAGCCCACTACACTGTGGCGAACTTGCTCGATGTACTAAAGTGTGACCCACTACCACTTGATCCTGTGCATTATGGGTGGGAGAGAGACGAAACAGAGTTCTCATCCCAAAAACAGTTGGTGAAGGTGTGCGCTTAGCACCAGATGAAGTTCTGAAGCTAATCAGATGCGAGTGTGAATCACAATCAGCATGCAGGGGACGCGGAATCCCTTGCACAATGTTCTGTGCATGTGGCAGCGGCTTGGATTGCAACAATCCATTGACCCAAAACGCAAACGAAGAGCAGACTGATGATCCTGACACAACCATGTCTTTTGATATTTGCCCCCAATAAATGGTTACCTGATGTGAATAACTGCATCAAAGTTGTCAATGCCAATCCCCCAGCTAGGTGTGAGCTTTGTTTTGCTTACGAGGTCATATGTTGTAGCTTTGCAACCTTCCATAGAATGCATGTGCCCTGCACTTCAGCATAAATTGTGGTTTATATCCGAATATCCATATAATGTGGGTTATGTCATTTAAGCATTATGATCTGGCTTTATCTGCGGAAAAGATGTTAAGTGCTCAGCAGTTAGCTAGATTGTAGAAATTGTCACTGAAATAAAGCAAATACAGTGATGTCAACTGTGGCATTATCATATTTCAAGGCCAAACTTTAACCTCAAATGACCTTGACTTGAACCATGGAGTTGCAAAATGATATCCTACTGTTATCATGTGCCTATAGAACTACTCAGTCTCGCCCAAAACCATAAAAACGACAGTAAGATCACCAAAATATCCACGACTGCCCGGGATATGGGATATTCCTTATTTCGGGGGGAGTTTGACCTCCAATGACCTTCAGTATTGACGAATGAGAGTCAAAACGACTCCCGAAGTATCTGCAACCCCTCCAGATCGACTCATCATCCTAAAAACCCCTAGAAATGATACCAAGATCATCAAAATCCATCAAGTATTGACCAGGATATGGGATTTTTCAGTTTCGCCGGCCATCTTGGAAAATGGCGGCCATATTGAAAAAGCCAAGCGGGGGTCAGGTGTACACCCGACGGATTCTTGAATGGGGTGGTATAAGCTTTCAAAATATGTCAAGATTTGCTTTATAACAAACAATGCAGGGTTCCCACCCAGTGCAACCGGACTATTAGTACTAATTTCGAATTTAGTCTTCCTGCAAACATGGTACCGAAAGCGTCTCCCGGTTATAAGCCTACATACGTTTTCTAGCTTATTTTAAAGTTCTCCTTCGAGCTCACGTTCGCCTACTTTTAACTCTATGAAAATATCTTGTGAATAGGCCCACACTCGCCCTTAGCCTATCTAATTCAGCAACTTTTCTTTTGTGAATAGGCTCCCGCTTTCCGTCCTTCGCCGATTGTAATTCCACTGAAGGTAGACTCTTCATTGGTTCAGAACCGCGATAGGCCCTCCTTGCAAAGCTACAAACTAAACCCCGATATAAGGATTCCATCGCTCGCTATAAACAACTTTCTTGCGTTTGTGCAAACTTCGTATGTCATTTATCGAACTAGCAATTATTATTGTATTATTACACGATTTAAGTAATTCATTACCCATTGTTTTATACAGTTTGTTCTCATACTAACGATTAAAAAATAACGTCAAACTTTTATAACTCATTTTATATTCAATGCATTTGTGTAAGCATTGTACTTATTTACCACTGCTATTTTATTATTCATCGTCATACTTATTCTTTTGTTAAAAGAAAAAGCTGTGAAGACTATTCTTTTCCTCGTTAGCTTAAAACTCAAACAGGTGACCTTCAAATATTAACCGTTTAATTAGTAGTATACTCAATTAAGCTTTACAACACAGCCAACCTCCAAACTCGGTAGCCTACAAAAGTGTTGCCTGTAACTAGATCACTACATATACAAACATTAAATTTTTTGACTAAGAAAAAACTGAGGTATTGAAGAATGAATCATCTGAACAAGTTACTATAATTAAGTATATATAAAAGGGGATACCTAATGTAATACGATACCTTATTCTACCGTACACTGCCGACACGTGTATCCAACGTAAATGCAATTCAAAAATTACTTACAGTTATTATCAGCTTCAATAGAATACCGATTAGTTTCTTAAAATCGTGAATTTACCACCCCTCTACCTCGTTCGTTCCCACCTCTCAAAATCTCTAAGAACATTCATAAATGAAAACCAATTTCTGCCTTGCGTGAGGTGGGGGTGTTGTCCCGACTAACTGAAAGCGTACAATCTAATTGGTGGATTGGCTGGAATCGAATTTTCATTGCATCTGCACAAGAGCTGCATTATGGCGGTAACGCGCAGTTCAAAATGGAATTCAAGCTACGACCAGACCAGGAGAAACCAAGAAAGTATAGCAAGTCTTCTATTTACACGATAAGATGCGTTCATGGAAACTATCGTTTATATCTAAATCGTGTAAATCGAATCACATTTTTCCCATGTTCAGCTCAAGAATTTGACAAAAATTAAAATATATGGCTGTATACAAGAATTATATAGAACGTAATGCTTATTATACAAGTACATTAATAATACATTGTGTAATTTTGTACATACTGTACTTACCAGAGATGGCTCCAGACACTGTTTAAAGTGGAATCTCATCCTTCCTGAGTGAAGCCGAGGTTGAAGCCGAGGTTGAAGGTGGGCTTTGGGGGTGATGCAGGAGTTCTTTCAATCTTCTTGAAGCAGGTAAACAGTGATGTCTGCATAACCTTTTTTTCTTGGTAAAACTCCCTATAGCAACGACCGAGATTTTCCAAGCCCCTGCTCAATGCGCAGCTCCGCTCCATGTTGGGGTTATTCTCTACTGCAATTTCCTTTGCTGCATTGAGGTGCGAGAATAAATCTGACAGTTGTTTGGTGGATAGCTGCTTACAGGGTGGCGATGTTACTTTTTCAACTTCCTATTCCTCTGTAGGGGTGCACCGGATATGATATCCGGTAGGATATGGGTCATATCCGGCCGGATATAGGCCCACCCCTAAACCAGTCCAGCAACACTTTTTATATTAAATCAACACAATACTGATGACAAGAATAAATAAAACATCTGTCCATCCTTAACGATTACAGTTCTATTAATATAATCAGAGCTTTTTTATATAAACGTCTACTGTCTAGGCGTTAAATTTTTTAGAGAGAGTAAAATATTGCTAGACCCCTGCACTTGCTTTCCATTCTTTTTTCTCCTCTTTTTTTTTTTCCTTTATTTTCAAAACAATACAAAACATTACAAGCTTGACAAATGTAAAACAATACATTGAATACAATATAAAATGCCTGGAATGAAATCAATGAATGGAGGGAAGTAATGTGTAAGTCAGATGCCGCCATTCAGCCTGGAGGTCTTCAGAATAAAAAAACAACAATGATTTAGAACTTTTTTTCCGTTGTGGTGCAGAAACAAGAGCATTTCTCCTCTTTCAGGCAATATTCGGGATCGCCTTGCTTCATAGATGTTTCCATATTCAGAAAACATTCTCTCTGAAAATACATAGGATGCGGGTGTGCAGAGAAGCTTTGAAACAATAGTTTTAAGCAGAGGTGGGGGAGTCGGAGTCGGAGTCGGGAGTCGGGAGTCGGGGCTTTTTTTGAAGAGTCGGGAGTCGGTAAAAACGACCGACTCCCGACTCTTTGATTCAATTTCTATATGCCAACAATTTACCAGAATACTACTCTGCCCTAAATAAATATCTTCCTGAACTAATTCTAGATTCACATTTCCACATTTGATTTATTGTTCTGGTAAGTCTTAGCAAATGAATTTCATATTTCTATTTTAGGATACTAGGTACCATATAAAAATTAGCAATATATTAATTATTAATTTAATTAGCCCCTATTAGTAATGAGTCGTGGGCCTAGTAGAAAATCAGCAGTCTTTCAATATTTTAAGCTAAATGAGGATGAAAGTATTTTTATTTGTCAAGTAGAAAAGGATGGTAAAGAGAGTAATGCAAAAATTAGTGCTTACACTGGGAAACATGCTAATGCTCCAACTAGAGCCTCAAACTTGAAACGCCATCTACGAAACAAACATCCCAATATTTATAAGGTTGTAGATCAGCATAAGGAAAGAGTCGGGAGTCGGTTGTTTTTGGCCGACTCCCCATCCCTGGTTTTAAGGAGAGGAAATCGGTCCCTCCTGCTTCCAAATTTGAACTGGACAGCGTTTCCTATCTACAAGAGATTCAGATGCATATCGGTCTAACTCCCCTGCAATCAGTAGAACAGGAGCAGTCTTTTTCAACCTTTCTTCTCTTGTAACTTACTTCCCCAGATTGCTCTCCTTTTGTGATCTCCATAAAACACGCTTCAAGAATGTCCTTCTTTCCTCTTTCGCATAGAACTGGAATTTGAGCTTCTTTCGCTTCCACTTTCATTAGAATCATTACCACCTTCGTCATTTTCAATACCTATGACTTCTTCAATCAGCCAGGATTTAGCCTGCTCTTTTTGATCTTGTTGAAAGAAAGATAACTTATACTGCGGATCTACTGCAGTCACAGTCACATAAGCCCTGTTTTTCATTATGTTCAAAGACCTCCCATCATTACTCTCTGACAAGAAACGCGCTCGAAGAGAAGTCAGGAGTTCTCTCTGTCGTTTGAACACCTTGGTCATCATGGCCAATCTTTGAAAGAAATCTTTGTAAAATACAAATGCTTGGGATTATGGAAGACAAAGTTGATTTTTCCGAACTCATTTCCTGAGTTAGTTGGAAGAATGGTTTTAATATTTTAAGGAGATTTCGTATCAGTGTCCACTCAAAGGATGTGATGGTAGGTAATTCACTACGATCAGCCAAATACAGTTGCACTGGAATTTCTAATTTATATAATCTTTCTAGCATCAAATATGCACTGTTCCAAGTGTTGGGACATCTTGAACCAATAGGAGCGGCTCAAGATTTTGCTGCACTTGAATGTGTTTGAAATTGTTACAGGCCAAGGAGAATGATAAAGTGAGTTGCAAGGCGGCGACTTTTTGCAAGGATATCAATTACACTCCTCTGAACCATAACTGAGTCACTAATAACCAGTGGTGGGCACCGTTAACCAAAAAGTTAACTTCGTTAACCGCTAATCCGTTAACCAAAAAGTTAACTTCGTTAACCGTTAATCCGTTAAACATGTAACGGAAGTTACCGATAAACCGTTAACGTTAACTTTTATTATAAAAAAAATGAAAAACACAATATATATATAATTTAATTTTCCCTCTTCTTCTCGTTCTCCATTTTGTCCATGAGATGCATGTTGCCCTTCATGAAAATTAGCATATCAAAGTTTTCATCAGACAGGGATGATCTCTTGGCCCTCAGGATGTCCTTGCCCATAGAGAACAAACGCTCCACTGCAGCACTGGAGGGGATGGCAGAGATACTAAAAAGAGTAAACAGCCTCTGGCGCCACACGCTCACATTTACTTCTCAACGCCATCTATTATCTCAAAGAAACTAATTCACATGGGACTTGAAAGTACCGGCAGGATCAACCGGGTAGAAAAATAATTATGGAGATTTTAAAGATGTGGTACCTAGAAGTACCGCCAGGACATAAAGGGTTAAGGTGAAAACGCTCCCATTGTAAGACATCAATTGACTTAATTTATGTCATCAAAGTGACATGAGAATTGAAATCTTACCTGATCAGTTTTATGGTTCTTGAAATGTATCAAGGAGACTACTAATAAGGTACTCACAGACATATTATAAATATACATGACTTACTTGACAACGATTATTTTTAAATATTCACTAGCACAAACATGTTGCGCAAGAGACAGACTGCAAATGAAACGAATGTAGTTATTTGTTGTAATTGTTACATATATATTATTGAAAGTGCCTTAAAATGCTCGTGATATTTCTTGAAAGAAGTTGAAACATTCAACTCAAATGGCAAATCTTTCCCCCCGATTTTACAGTCGACCATGTTTTGCTCAAACCAATGCCATAAATAACTACCATATTTGGTAAGACACAAATTGTGGCGACGGAAACAAATATATCGCCTGATTTTGCACTGCGGAAATGGAAATTCGTTCATTACTATTAACAGTGGCGGATTAATTGCGCACCTGCTCAGCACTGAAAATAATAGAAACTTTTAAACGTTTATTTATGAATTTTTTGGGTTAACGGACTTGAGTTAACGGAAGTTAAATGTAACGGAAGTTAATTAGTCCGATAATGATTTTCAAAGTTAACTTAAAAGTTAAATCGTTAACGAAAAATTAAACTTCGTTAATTAACGATTAACGGATTAACGGTTTGTGCCCAGCTTTGCTAATAACCAGTTGGAGTAAATGAATGCTGCAGTGTACTGAAGGTATTTCAGCCAGGTCACTACCAAGAGCCATGTTACTAGCTCCATCCCTCACCAATAAATTCCTCTTATTTGCATCAAGATCCCAACTATCCCACATAGAGCGAAACTTTTCAGATATATTCTTGCCAGTATGCGACCCTGAGAAATGAGAGGCACGTAGCACAGCATCGTATCTTTCAAAATCTTTACCTATCCCGTGACCCGATAATGATATAAAACTTTCTTGAGAGGTTGTGCATGTCCATATATCTGAAGAAAAGCTGACATGCTTTACTTCTTCCAGCTTCTGAGCAATTTTAGACTTGAACTCATTATAAAGACGAGGAATTATAGTATCAGAGAAGTACCTTCTGCTCGGTGAGAGATATCAGGGTTGGAGGTAGGCCATTAGACCAATAAAACCATCATCTTCAACTAAAGTAAATGGCTGGTTGTCCAAAGCCATCATCATGCCAATTTTACGGTATCATCACAGACCTGGTCATTGATGTCCCATATTTTTTTTAGATGAAAAGCTTTCCTCTACCGAGATCTGCTTACTCATTTGGTCCATTTTCTTTTCTTTCAGAGTACTACCAGTAGAAGTTGATGGTCTAGCCCGTATTCTATCTATGCCTATTTCCTTTGATTCAGTCGCAGCTATTCTTTTTTTGTCATTTTCGTTTTTGGCTTCAGCATACTCTTTTAGGTGATTAATCTTCAAATGATTATGAAGAGGTGTTGTGCTAAGACTTTTGGCCACCTTCCTCCGTCCCACGTTTGATAATCTTTCGGCAAATATTACATTTTGCAGTGATATCGCTAGGATCATTTATTGTATACAGTGACCACACAAAACTTGTCATGATTAATACTTAATAGTTTAATACAAGAACCTGAGAGAGAACAAAACAAAAAACATCTGAATATACTTAAATTATTACTTATCTTATATTTGGGGGGGCGCTTGCCCCCAATGCAAAACAAAACATAGCAATATGAGTAAAAATAATACGGTACCTAATAATATATACTGTATATCCGGCCGGATATGAGAAACTCATATCCGGTGCACCCCTATTCCTCTGCTCGTTCTTGCTGCAGCTGTACCAACTCTTCATTTGACAAATCTTCTGAATGAGCCTCCAGCAGATCCTGTACATCATCAATTTTATCAAAGACAGCATCCTTGGCACACACATTTACATATACGCGAGCGGAAATAGTTCCGCCGGCCAATTAGTCATTTGTTAAATTGTGTAAACGCGGATCACTGGCACGTACACCGAATAACGTTCCCCATTTTGTCGATCGTGTATAAGCAAATCTGCCTTAATTGCCGAACCCTGAAGTAGCAATGTCCGAACAGGAATTAAAACACGCCCTTGGTTTAGATATCACGCCTGGCTGACTAAATTCTATCTTATCGAGTCCAATTTAATTTTCAAAGGAACCGATGAAATAAAAATAATACTCCATAATCATACACAATCGCTGGTATACCCTCCTCAATGCTCAATGATACAAGAAATCCAAAGGTATTAAATAAGTCGGGTGATAGGTGTGTCATGCTCTAAGTCCACGACACGGTTAGGTAGACCAGCCATGAGTGGATCCTGGGGTCCTTGTTGGTCTGAAACATATTAGTATAACGGCTTACCGAGCGCCGAGAAAAAGTTGTATCTAGAACGTTGCGAACAGACAACGGCAAAGTGGGTAAAACAATCCATCTTGCTGAAAGATTACACTCCTCAACTTCAATGGCCCTCAGTTGGGGAAGAAAAAAAGTCTACAGCATGTTAACCCTTAACTACTATCATTATTTCCCATGATAAAATAAACAAATGTACACAGTCATAAATGGCCCAACTATAGTAGCTGAGGGTTAAGATCGTTCGATCCAGTCAGAGTACGATTATGCAGTCACAGATTGCATGACCACCTCAATCAGTTAACGTAATGTAACCCCTTTAGATTTTTATCTGAGGCTATGTTAAAACACTTTATCGTAGTCCGTGGGCCAGAAGGATTGATCGGTACCACTAGGGGGAACCAAACGTCCCTCATACCAATGATGAAGGATGGCTAAGGTAGATTATAAAAACGCTTGCTGGACATTTCAAAAGAGCAGTTTTGTTTTATCTGCATTTTAAGTTTGCGCCCAATATTGAAATATTGGGCGCCTATGTTTGAAGATTTACACTAAAACGCTACCAGATACAGATATCCAGCAAGCATAGTTGGAAACTACAGATTATAAGCTATCGAAAAAGCATTGTTTCCATCTGGTTCGCCTAAAACTCAGTGGTTCTGAACCGGTGTGCCGCGAAACAGTGACCGCAATTATATTTCTACTGGTATTTTGATGTGAAAATTTAGTCTCAAACCAAAGTCTCATCCAGAACAAACTAAGTTTCGGTCTAAATTTCCAAGTAGTCTCATTTTGAATAACCAAAGAAAACGTTTAAACCACAAAAAAAAAAAAAAATTCCTGGGGAACTTTAATAAAGCAAAAATAATTTTGATTATTATATTACAGAAAATGATGCTGATGAAATAATATTAAACAATTAAATATTTATGAAAAATATAATTTTCGTATTATAATTAAAGGTATTTCTGTGTGTTTATATATAATATTAAAGTATTTTTTTAAGGATTTAAAAGATAATTCTTAAAGCCCGGTGGATGTCACATGATTTCATGAGAACGTCCGAAAACGTTCGTGAATCTAGTTGTTTCCAGTTACCTAGTAAACTGCATAAAAATAGAATAGTAATTTACTGTTATGGATTATTTTGTATAACTCCAACTATTAGGTCTATAATTACTTTTTAGGATATAATTATAATTATTATATATATAACGGGTGCGGCAAAAGTAACGCCCTTTTAATAATTGTATCTTTATAGTTTTATACAGTATAATTTTTTAGTTTTTACTGAGAAAGTACTTATTATTTTTCTTAAAAACCTTATTATTTCTCTTAAAATGCTGTAATTGATTTATTTCCTTCAATAAAAGAGAATAAACTAAAAAGGGCGTTATTTTTGCCGCACCCGTTATATATATATATATATATATATATATATATATATATATATATATATATATATATATATATATATATATATATATATGAAAAATTATTTCACGAAAGTGACACGTGAAAAATATTTATGATGAATAAAACCACGAAGGGAAAAGAAACACAAAGGGATGCTCAAGCGCTTTCGTCTAATGATGTTCCTGAGGATGTCATTAGACGAAAGCGCTTGAGCACCCCTTTGTGTTTCTTTTCCCTTCGTGGTTTTATTCATCATATATATATATATATAATAAAAATTTATATATACATATATATATATATATATTTATAATTATTTATTATATATAGATGTACGGCGCCTTAAGTTTACAGTACTGTGGGCTGTGGGCTCTCAGTCTGCTTTCTTCCTATTTTGTGACAAAGTAGTTTTGCAGTGCTATTCTAAATCTATTCAATGATAATTGCAGCACCCTCGAAATGGATAAATTTATTATAAGAAAACGCAGCAATGATGGTTGTGAAAACAATAATGAAAATAACGCTTTGAAAAACACCCAGATAAATAGAGAGGAAGATTTCCAAAACTATTCATCGCCATTATGACGAGTTATTTGAGTTTCAGTTTTTCTTGGTATGGAAATGAAAAGTGTCCTCTCCCATTATGTGTCGTGTGGTGAAAAACTGGCGAATGAAAGTATGGTTCCTAGCAAATTAAAAAAACATTTCACATCCAAACATCCAAATGATCAGGGAAAAGACGAACTATTTCAAGATTATTATGCCAGCAATCAAAAC
This sequence comes from Bathynomus jamesi, assembly GCA_023014485.1. Taxonomy (NCBI): domain Eukaryota; kingdom Metazoa; phylum Arthropoda; class Malacostraca; order Isopoda; family Cirolanidae; genus Bathynomus; species Bathynomus jamesi. Next base: position 388,426 of record JAJOZX010001319.1, read on the forward strand.
GAGCAACTAATTTTGAAAAATCAAAATTGTCTGATAAAGCTCAAATAGCTTCTTACAAAATCTCAGAAGCTATTGCGTAAGAAATGAAGCCACATACTATAGCGTAGTCACTTATTATACAGCTGACATAAAAAACGTATGTAATAAACTTCAAAATTCAGATTTTGCTTTGCAAGTTGACGAATCAACTGATATTAGTGGCAGAAAACACACCTTTTGGCATTTATTCGTTTTATTGACAAAAATAATATAGTTAATCAATTCTTTTGTTGCAAGGAACTTCCAGGAACCACAAGAGGTCGAGACATCTTTGATACGTTGACTGGCTATTTAGCAAAATGTAAATTGTCCTGAAGTCGTGTGTTGGTATTTGTACGGATGGGGCTCCATCCATGATCGGATCAATCAAAGGATTCACTACACTTGTAAAAAAGGAAAATCCAAATGCCATATTCACTTATTGCTTTTTACATAGGGAAGCACTTGTTTCAAAGACATTAGGAATTGAGTTAAAAAATGTACTAGATCAAGTTGTCGAAATGGTTAATTTCGTGAAAATGAGGCCATTAAAAACACGCCTGTTCGCAAACCTTTGCAAAGATATGGATGCACAGAACGTTTAATTTTACATACTGAAATTCGATGGTTGTCAAGAGGGAAGGTTTTATATGTCGCGTAGATGAGCTGAAAAAAAGAACTAACTTTTTTTGGAGGAGAAGGAAACAAAAAATTATGAATATCTTAGTTGTGAGATTTGGTGCACCAAACTGAAGTTAACCACATTTCAGAAAATAATAGTCATTTGGAAAAATGCAATTAAAAATGGTAATTCTGAAATGTTTCCTCTGAAACTCGTTCCAAAGAAATAATTCCTCTCATAGTTGATCATTTAACAACGTTGGAAGACAATATGCAACGATATTTTCCATCATTAAATACAGAAAAATATTATTGGATCAGGAACCCAATCATTCTCGTTTCCACTAATTTTGATTTAAAAATATCTGAAGAAGAGTTTGCATCCATTTCAACTGATCGTAGCCTGAAGATCAAACATGCAGAATCTCCTCTCGATACTTTCTGGATTTCCATTATGAATGAATATCCTGAAATTTCAAAAAAAGCTTTAGCTGTTTTGATGCAGTTTTCTACTTCATATATCTGTGAATTGGGATTTTCATCACTTACAACCCATTAAATGTAAAAAAGAGAGACTTCGCTGCGTTGAAGATGATACGAGAGTTTGCCTATCATACATACGCCCGAACATTGATGATGAAATAAAAAAAAACACCAAGCTCAAGTATCTTATTAATAATAGTGAATAATTAAAAAAGGTAAGTTAAAGGAAAGTTAGTTATAGGGATTTTAAAATATTATTTTACACCTTGTATTAGTATTTTTCTATATATATATATTAAGTACCGTGCCGCGCAATATTTTTCGCCTCAAAAGTGTGCCGCGAACATCAAAAGGTTCAAAACCACTGGGCCCTAAGTGGTACCGACTGGCCAAAATTTGGGGTCTGGCTCACGGAGTATCTTATCAATTGAGCCCACGGATCTGGCAAAACTTCGTCAAAGAATCAGTACCAGTAATTAATGGAAACATTCCGTAAGAGGATCTTGCTAATACTCTCTAATGGAGTTTGATCGTTAAATACACACTGTAGTGACTAAGGGTGTGCGGGGAATCGAAAAACTCTATTAGAGTCGATTCGGCAAAAGAATTGAAACCCACCCCGAATCAGCGCGCAGTGAATCGATAATTTCGATTCGGCCTGCTCTGGCTTAGTTTAAACCAGTGGTGCACAAACTTTTTTGATGTGAGGGCCAAGCGAAGAAAATAACTAAATGTATTAGCCTACTTACTTTCCATCGAAGTCATAAATTGGGTCACTTTTATATTCTAACTTTTTCATTGAATTGAAAAGACCCGTGGGGGCCACATTTGGCCCGCGGGCCAGGGATTGTGCATCACTGGTTTAAACTGTCTGGCAAGTATGGTGGATATTGGAATTTGGAACAAGGTATGCAGAACATAGAGAAGGTAAAGCCGAAACTTTAAGTTACAACATAAATTGTAAACAAATTATCACGATAAATGGAAATGCGCAACGATACTCTGTGTAACAGTCCGAGTGAAGAATGGCCACGTAGCTAGCGTGGCTTCGGTGTGCGTTTCGTTTCGTGCGCGCGTGGCTTCCGGTGTGCAAGTAGCCTTTACTGAGACCATAAGCCCCGCCTTAAGTAATCGGTCGGTAATCGTGTTATACTTTCATTACATAAATAGCTATTTTGTTCTTTCTTATATGTTACGCTTATATCTTACACTCACATTAAAAAATAGTTTACTACCAATCAGGGCCAGTAGTATATCCGTAAAATGGGAGTGCAATGCAATTGCTGCATAATGTTGCAAGAGTGCCACCCCCTTTGTTGCAAGGCACCCCCAAAATGGGGTTGCAAGGGGTTATGCAACTTGGAGGCGGTTATCCCCCAAGCTAAACCCCCCAAAGGGAGACCTAACCTAAGAGAGAGGAAGAAAGGAGAGGTGTTCGCTCGGCTACTGCCAAGCTCATATGAATATTTCAGCCGTGCCGCCGATCTCTTATAGGGCCCCTAATCAGCCAGTGCCTCCGGGCATTAGCCAGTTGGCTTAGGAGGCTGAGTTGCCAGTTTGCGTTTATTTAATTTTAATTAAGTATATTAATCGGCCAGTTGGCTTAGAAGGCTGAGCTGCCAGACTGCGTTTATTTATTTAATTAAAGCATATATTAAGGCTTAATCAGCCAGTTGGCTTAGAAGGCTGAGTTGCCAGTTTGCATTTATTTATTTAAGCATATATTAATCAGCCAGCTGGATTAGAAGGCTGAGTTGCCAGTTTGCATTTAATTAATGAAGTACCGGGTGTCCGAGAATTATCTGTACAATTTTTGGCTGTTATTAAAAGTCAATTATGAAGTGTAGAAATTCCAGTGTTGCACCCATTTTACAGAGAAACTAAGTTTTTTCTGATAAGTTTTGACAAGTTTTTTCTTTTTTGTACGCGGGTGACAGACATTGATGATTTAAAAGCAAGAATCACAGCTGCTATTGAGCGAATTTATGTGGATATGCTGCAGCGTACATGGCAACATTTGGATTATCGATTGGGTTTTGCGAATCACTGCAAATATCGAATGTTTGTAACAACGTTACTTTAATAAAAAACTTTTGAAAATACAGATTCTAAATAATCTTGTTTAAGAATTTTACGTGTGTTATCAAGAATTTTATTAAAAGATGAAATTGTACAGATAATTTTCGGACACACTGGAATTTCTAAAAAACTTGTCAAAACTTGGTATCAGAAAAAACTTAATGATATTCTCTGTAAAATGGGACAACACTGGAATTTCTACACTTCATGGTTGACTTTTAATAACAGCCAAAACTTGTACAGATAATTCTCGGACACCCTGTATATATTCTGACTTATTCCACCAGGTGGCTTTTCTTAGAAGGTATAAATGGCATGTATATAACCTTAGAACAAATTAAAAGCGTACACACACTCACCGACTGTACGCCAATTAAAGCCCCTATTATATCACACTCACACACACTCGAGACCCGGCGCGGCTGAGATAGCCAGGGTGATACACAACAACCCATCAACCACCTCCACCAACGCCTTACTTACCAGCTCCATCAACCACCTCCACCAACGCCTTACTTACCAGCTCCATCAACCACCTCCACCAACGCCTTACTTACCAGCTCCTGAAAGACCGACAAGGTCTCTAAATACGTCCCAAAGCACACACAAATACACACCCCGACTATATGCTCATAAACCCCCTATCACCACACACACAAAAGCATCACCAACAATCGTATAGACTTTTAGGAGCTCCAACAGATGGTGAAATTAGGGCTACGACTTTTAGGAGCTCAGCCCATGAACAGGGGATGAGGGCTACAACTTTTTAGCTCACCCCATTGACACCACCTGTCCGATATGAGCTACAACCAAGCGTCCAAACGATTGGTGGTGAAACCAACAACCACCTCCACCACCGCCTTACTCACCAACAACAACCCACCAACCACCTCCACATTACTCATCAACAGCAGCCTACCAACCACCACCGCCTTACTCACCAACACCAAGTAGACCGACAAGGTCTCCAAATACGACCCAATAGACAGAGCTATTAAACAAATACGTTTATGGGGCCGTTAAAAAAAGGCAACGCCAATAGTTTTTCCTATTTGAGCTTCTCGCGGTTTCACGAGGCCTATTTGACACTTGGTGGGGCGATCTTTTAAACAAAAAATCGAATAAGATGAACCAAGTTTAATACAAATACAAATTTTCATCATAATACGCAACTTTATCCTTAAACTAACATAAAAAGCATTAATACGATTTTTAAAACAAAATAGAAATTAAATTAGGGGTAACTTATTAATATATATATATATATATATATATATATATATATATATATATATATCTCTCTCTCTCTCTCTCTCTCTCTCTCTCTCTCTCTCTCTCTCTCTCTCTCTCTCTCTCTCTGAATTCACAGGCCAACCAACCACATCCTGTGCACGACTCCCAGGACACCTGGTTGGCCGATATGCAGGCCTACGCGTCAGGTCCCGCCCAAAAATCACCGCTAGCCAATAGGAAGCTAGCTATTGTGTTTTGCGGGTTGGTCACAGACCCCTTATAAAGGGAGATTCTCGGCCCACAGCCTCAGTACGTACACTTAACGCTAACGCCTTATACGGAATGAGCCAATTATCTTTGTTCAATTCCCCCGATCTGATTGTGGATGGTGACATTTACGACTAATTTTCAGCGCTATGGATCGGGATGAACTATTATCTTCCCAGAATGTTACGGAAAATTGTGACGAAATGGCGGATCCAATCAATCAAGTCGCTGTTGAGATTAAGTAGCCCCTAAGTGCCTAACCTAACATATATATATATATATATATATATATATATATATGCTGGTTTTATTGCGGTCGACCCCTCAAGAAATAAATAAATTTATAAAAGAATTAAGAAATAAACTTATCACGGTTTCTATCACTGCTCACAATTTTCTGTTAAATGGGTTGATTTTTGTATCCAAATAAAATATACGAGTCCTTTTAAAATTATCATTATTATTGGTAGTAGTAGTAGTAGTATCATCATTGTCATCATCATCATTATTTACGATAAAATAAGTATAAACGATGTAGAATTACTAGGTATAAATAGTAGTAATTTTACGTACGTCAGAGATATAAATGGTGGTACTAGCTGGATTGATCACTCTCAATAGCAATAATTTAAAGGATCTTATTGTCAATGTTCATATTTTGCATGATTTCCTTCCCTCAGACCAGATCACAGACCGCTAAAATTAGTAATTAATTGCACCAACTTAAATAATCTACAACATAATTGTTTTGAAAAATAGTTTGTATTGTTTCCCGTTTATAATTAGTAATTTAGTTTCAATCGGTAATAATCATAAAAGATCGCAATAAATGCGTTCTCAAATTTTTTTTTTCTGTTGCCATGATTATATATATATATAAAAAATATAAAGCAGGTACATAATATAACCTCTCTCTCTCTCTCTCTATATATATATATATATATATATATATATATATATATATATATATATATATATATATATATATATATATATATATATTTATATATATATATATATATTTTATATATATATATATTATATTTATATTTATATATATATATATATATATATATATATATACACACACACACACACACAGGGTGTCGAGAATTATCTGTACAATTTTTGGCTGTTATTAAAAGTCAACCATGAAGTGTAGAAATTCCAGTGTTGTCCCATTTTACAGAGAATCTCATTAAGTTTTTTCTGATACCACGTTTTGACAAGTTTTTTAGAAATGTACGCGGGTGACATTGATGATTTAAAAGCAAGAATCACAGCTGCTATTGAGCGAATTGATGTGGATATGCTGCAGCGTACATGGCAACATTAGGAGTATCGATTGGATGTTTTGCGAATCACTAATGGTGCACATATCGAATGTTTTTAACAACGTTACTTTAATAAAAGAAACTTTTGAAAATACAGATTCTAAATAATCTTGTTTAAGAATTTTATTAAAAGATGAAATTGTACAGATAATGTTCGGACACACTGGAATTTCTAAAAAACTTGTCAAAACTTGGTATCAGAAAAAACTTAATGAGATTCTCTGTAAAATGGGACAACACTGGAATTTCTACACTTCATGGTTGACTTTTAATAACAGCCAAAAATTGTACAGATAATTCTCGGACACCCTGTGTGTGTGTGTGTGTGTGTGTGTAATATATATAAATTATTTCACGAAAGTAACGTGAAAAATATTGATGATGAATAAAACCACGAAGGAAAGGAAACACAAAAAGGTGCTCAAGCGCTTTCGTCTAATGACATCCTCAGGAACACTGAAGTACATAAAAGGTTACGGCCTATATATAGGTTACAAAGAAAAAAAAACATACAAACATATATATATACATACATACATATCTACACACAACACACATATATATATATATATATATATATATATATATATATATATATGCAATAAACGGAGAAGTAAAAATAAAAATTAAAAATTAAAAATTAGAGGATTAACAAAGAGGCATACAGATTTGTAAGGAAAAATATCGATTTTAGCAGATCAAATGAATTATAAAAATACAAATTTATACTGGAAATCTGCCCGGGTTTTAACACTTTGCCTTTTAGAGTCAAGTTTCGATATATATAAAAATAAAATGAAAATTAAAAGTTAATAAAGTAGCATACAAGTTTACCAAAGATTTAGTGTCCTACCCTTTTTATCTAAATTTGTTTTGAAGGAATTCAAAACAACAGGATCGAGTTGAAAAAGACCTTTGCTTATGTTGAAGTTATTTGAAAGTTGGATAATGGCAGACTCAAGAATATTTCTATTAACAATGTTGCTAGAATGAAATAAAACTGAAGCATTATTCCAATCAATACAGTGGGATATAACTGACAAATGGACAAAAAGAGCACTGGACAACTGTCCTGTTCTAACGGAATATTGATGCTGTTTTATACGTGTGTGCAAATCCTTTCCCGTCTGACCTATGTAAAAAGGAAACACATTGTTTACACCCAATTTTATAGATAATGCCTGAATTATTGGTAGGGCTATTTTTTACTATGATATTTTTCACAATATTGTTATATGAAAATACTACATTAATATCCAAAAGTTTAAGTACATTAGCAATGCCTAAAAAGCCCGGGAAAAATGGAAGTACTAAAATATTTTTTGACAAAGTACGTGTGTTATTATTGACACGATAGAAAGTTCGTTTTGCCTTGTTGAGACAAGATTCCATAAACGCAGATGGGTAACACAGATCACTTCCAATACCGTTGATTTTTTCCAAAAAATGGCCTTCTTAGTCGGGGTGTCATGTCCCGAGTAAAAATGTACGTAGGACAAATTGTTTGTTGTTTTCCGATAGATACTAAACTTAAAACCTGGGCTTTCCCTATGTACACGCACATCCAAAAATGGGATTGAATGGTCTTGTTCCACTTCTAAAGTAAACTTAATGGAGGGGACTTGATCATTTAACTGGAGGAGGAAGTTATCCAGGTCACGATTCATGGGCCAGATACACAAAATATCGTCGACGTACCGCAACCAAGGGATGCCAACCCCCAGGATTCTCGGAATGTAAGTAATTTCGAAAAACTCCATATAAATATTGGAGAGGAGGGGTGATAAGGGGTTGCCCATGGCCATCCCAAACACTTGTTGATAATACTCGTTATTGAAAGTGAATTTACAGTCTTTGATGCAAAGCTTAATAAGTTCCAAAACAATGTGTGAAGGTAGTGGCAGGTCATACTTATGTAATTCTTGGGAGAGAAAGTCAAGCATATCATCAATCGGCACTTTTGTAAACAATGAACAAACGTCAAAACTGATCAATCTATCGTTAGTTTCAGTACGTGCATTATTCAATTTTTCAGTAAGATCCATGGAATTTTTTACACGTGAATCAGAGATAGTTCCGAGAATGGGGGACAAGACTTTGACAAGCCATTTGGAGAGTTTATAAGTAATAGAGCCCACCGAGCTAATAATAGGGCGCATAGGGTTGCAAAGGTTTGTGGGTTTTAATAAGACCGTAAAGGTAGGGCAGAGAAGGTGAAGTGGACATGAAAAGCGGAATTAAGTCCTTATGATCTTTGAGAATGCGTTTCAAGCCACTATTAAATGATTTGATGACGTCATCCTGCGGGTTCTTCCTAAGTTTGCTGTATGTGGCGGGATCCTGGAGAAGCTCTTTCATCTTTCCGATGTAGTCCACTTTGTCCATAATAACTATGGTGTTAGCCTTGTCTGCTTTAGTAATATGGAGCTCCCCATCCTGGGGGTTGGCATCCCTTGGTTGCGGTACGTCGACGATATTTTGTGTATCTGGCCCATGAATCGTGACCTGGATAACTTCCTCCTTCAGTTAAATGATCAAGTCCCCTCCATTAAGTTTACTTTAGAAGTGGAACAAGACAATTCAATCCCATTTTTGGATGTGCGTGTACATAGGGAAAGCACAGGTTTTAAGTTTAGTATCTATCGGAAAACAACAATCAATTTGTCCTACGTACACTTTTACTCGGGACATGACACCCCCACTAAGGCCATTTTTTCATCAATGTTTCTCCGCGCCCTTAGGATCGCCAGTCCGGAATACATCGATGCCGAATTGGAAAAAATCAACGGTATTGGAAGTGATCTGTGTTACCCATCTGCGTTTATGGAATCTTGTCTCAACAAGGCAAAACGAACTTTCTATCGTGTCAATAATAACACACGTACTTTGTCAAAAAATATTTTAGTACTTCCATTTTTCCCGGGCTTTTTAGGCATTGCTAATGTACTTAAACTTTTGGATATTAATGTAATATTTTCATATAACAATATTGTGAAAAATATCATGGTAAAAAATAGCCCTACCAATAATTCAGGCATTATCTATAAAATTGGGTGTAAACAATGTGATTCCTTTTACATAGGTCAGACGGGAAAGGATTTGCACACGTATAAAACAGCATCAATATTCTGTTAGAACAGGACAGTTGTCCAGTGCTCTTTTTGTCCATTTGTCAGTTATATCCCACTGTATTGATTGGAATAATGCTTCAATTTTATTTCATTCTAGCAACATTGTTAATAGAAATATTCTTGAGTCTGCCATTATCCAACTTTCAAATAACTTCAACATAAGCAAAGGTCTTTTTCAACTCGATCCTGTTGTTTTGAATTCCTTCAAAACAAATTTAGATAAAAAGGGTAGGACGCTAAGTCTTTGGTAAACTTGTATGCTACTTTAACTTTTAATCTTCATTTTATTTTTATATATATCGAAACTTTACTCTAAAAGGCAGTGTTAAAACCCGGGCAGATTTCCAGTATAAATTTGTATAATTCATTTGATCTTGTGCTAAAAATCGATATTTTTCCTTACAAATCTGTATGCCTCTTTGTTAATCCTCTAATTTTTAATTTTACTTCTCCGTTTATTGCATGTTATATATATATATTATATATATATATATATATATATATATATATATATGTTTGTGTGTATGTTATTTATTTCTTTTTTTTTTTTCTTTCTGTAACCTATATATAGGCCGTAACCTTTTATGTACTTCAGTGTTCCTGAGGATGTCATTAGACGAAAGCGCTTGAGCACCTTTTTGTGTTTCCTTTCCTTCGTGGTTTTATTCATCATTATATATATATATAGATATATATGTATGTTTGTGTGTGTGTTATTTATTTATTTTTTATTTTTTCTTTCTGTAACCTATATATAGGCCGTAACCTTTTATGTACTTCAGTGTTCCTGAGGATGTCATTAGACGAAAGCGCTTGAGCACCTTTGTGTGTTTCCTTTCCTTCGTGGTTTTATTCATTATATATATATATATATATATATCAGGTCATCCCATAAGTAATGTCGATTTTTACGAGAGATTAAGTTTAAACTAGTCCTACTCGGTTTAAGCATAAATTTTCCGAAGGTTATATCTAAGAGGAAATCTATCGTGTTTCGCTACATACTTTACAGACCTTGACCAGTGAAAACGTGAACACAGACAAACATGGCGGTATCAGAAGAGCATATCAGGCATATACAGCCTTGGTCAGAATTATTAGGCACCCCTTCTTTTTTTGTTTTAAACTACATATTAATTCGTTTAATAATTTCAAATGTGTTGTTTTAGTGATTAATTGAAACTTTGATGCTTTTGATAAAATATCAAGAATAAATAACTAACATAACATACATTTATTTGTTTTTCAGGAAATTTGTGAGATGTAAAACGAAGATAATACAAATGTAAGCAAGTTAAGAAGAAGAAACGACCTAGTATCACACGTTCTATTTGTTTACAAAAGTAGTTGCTACAATAATGGCGAGGGGTAAGGTACTTTCAGAAGGTGAACGGGCCCAAATAGTCTTATTACATTCGCAAGGACTATCCCAGGTTAAGATTGCAAAACAAATGAAATGCTCAAGATGTGCAGTACAGACAACGTTAAAAAGGTACAAGGAAACCAAGTCTTACAAGAATAGGGCAGGGCAAGGTAGGAAAAGGTCAACAACGGCCCGAGAAGACCGGCTGCTGAAAAGAATTAGCCTGACAGATCGTAAGAAATCATCCTCGGACGTCGCTGCAGCCTTTTAGTCAACAACTGGGAAGTCCATCTCCAGTCGTACAGCTGGAAGGCTTGCAGAAAAAGGCCTCAAAGGACGGAAGGCCAGGAAAAAGCCGTTTCTGTCTGAGTTCAACCGAAAGAAACGTCTAATGTGGGCCAAACCACCAAAATTGGATCCTTGAGGACTGGGCTAAAGTGATCTGGTCCGATGAAGGTAACTTCGAGGTAAGACACATCCAGAGTAGTTACTTATTTATATTGTTACATTGTATGGAAATGCATTTAAATGCGTTACAACCGTTATGGTAAAAATTCATTTATCCTACTTTTTTGTCAGATTTTCTGGACCCCTAGCGCCGTTTATGTTCGCCGAAGAGCAGGTGAAGCATACCATGCTGAATTCGTGGTACCTACTGTGAAGTTCGGATGGGGTAGCATCATGGTGTGGGGTTGCATGGCTCTGGCAGGGACCGGAATGTTGAAAATCTGTGACGGCAGGATGAACTCTTATCAAGTACACCACCGTGTTGGATCAAGTATACGAGCGCTCAGTAGCCAAAATCTTCAACAATAATGTCCCTGAAGGTGTCATCTTCCAACAAGACAACGCTCCGTGTCACACTTCTCGTCACAGCAAAAATTGGTTCGAGCAGAATATCAGTCATGGATTGGCCCCCCTCAATCACCAGACCTAAATCCCATCGAACACCTGTGGGCCCATCTCGGGAAGAGTATCAGGAAGCACAGATGCACCTCTAAAAGTGAACTGAAAAACATTATACAGCAGGAATGGAATAAACTGCCAAGCTCAGTATGCAACAACTTAGTGAGCAATATGGCAAACAGAATAAAGGCGGTAATTAAGGCCAAAGGCAGACATACCAGGTATTAAAATTAATGTAAATAATTAAAAGTAACAGGTATATCATTGTTTTTATATCCTTTATAGCACTAACATATTTTTACTTAGAATTTTAGAGGTGCCTAATAATTCTGACCAAGGCTGTAATGCTTTACGAGTTCAAAAAAGGGAATAGCGCTACTGAAGCAACGCGAAACATTCAGAACGTTTATGGCAACGATATTCTGCATGTGAGGAAATGTCAAAGATGGTTTCAAAAGTTTAGGAATGGTGACTGCTGTTTGACAGGTGCAGCACGCTCTGGACGCCCTGCTGAGTTTGATGATGACCTCCTGTTAGCCGCACTTGAAGACTGTTCAACAACTGTCGAAGAATTGGCCCAGAAACTCAATTCATCCCTGTCCACCATCCATCGACATTTGCAACAACTCGGGAAAGTGCCTAAGTTAGGAAAATGGGTGCCACATGAATTGTCGGTCGACAATCTGAGGGTGCGGGTAAACATTAGCACAGCTCTTCATTCCCGTGAACTCCAAGATCCGTTTTTGCACCGTTTAGTGACTGGTGATGAAAAGTGGATACTGTACCAGAATGTTAAGCGCCGTCGACAGTGGGTTTGTGCCGGAGAACCAGCGACACCACAGCCAAAACCAAATCTTCACCCTCGGAAGGTGTTGCTTAGTGTTTGGTGGGATAAAGGTGGTGTAATACACTTTGAAACCTTACCACACAGCCAAACAATCACCGCTCAAGTCTACTGTCAACAACTGGATCGATTGAACACTGCACTAAAAGAAAAGAGACCTTTGGTTAATCGGATAGGAATCGTGTTCCACCACGACAACGCACGTCCTCATACCGCTCGGATCCTTCTGCAAAAATTGAGGAGCTTGGGTGGGAAAAACTTCTACATCCTCCATATTCTCCAGACCTTGCGCCTTCAGATTATCATCTCTTCAGGAGTTTGCAAAACTATCTTGACAAGAAACAGTATACTTCTTTAGATGACCAGTATACTTCTTTAGATGACCAGCACACCAGTCTTTGTACGTTTTTTGCCTCAAAACCGCCTGAATTTTATAAACATGGCATTGAAAAGCTTGTAGGACGTTGGCAGAGTGTCATTGATTCCGATGGAAAATATATATACTAGATTAAAGAGTTTTTTTTTTTTTTTTTTGTCCTTCAAATTTCGATCTAAAAAACGACATTACTTACGGGATGACCTGATATATATATATATATATATATATAATATATATTATATATATGTTTTATCGTAAATGCTGATGAGATGTGAGTAACCCTAAATGTCAATATTTGTTTTGAAAAATAGTTTGTTTCCCGATTATAATTAGTAATTGTTTCAATCGGTACTAAACGTAAAAAATCGTAATAAATGCGTTTTCAAAACTAATTTTCATTGATATATATATATATATACACATACATACACACACACATATACACACCTACATATAGATATACACATACATAGATATACACATACATATATACACACACATATATATATATATATATATATATATATATATATATATATATATTATATATATATATACACACACATACGATACACACAGACCGTGCATGGAACAAGGAACTCTTCTGGGATAATTAAATCCACTATAGTCCGAATAAGTAATGGTAAATGACAAATACCATAGTTTTTCTTTTTCATGATGCTAGCCCGACGTGGGCAACGGGTCACTCGCAAAGAGGTCCCATAAATATAGCTTCCCTCACCAGCTATCTGCAAAGCAGACAGGATCCAGCTTTGGGACATGGATCTAGGGTTTAAAGCAGCCAAGCCCTGCTACATTTAGAACTTCAATATAAGCAAAAGACTCGCTGCCTTCATGTCAGATTGAATACATCAAAGAAAAAGGGTTAACTATTATATTTTAGCCAAAAACCAAAACTTAAACCTCAACTGGCAGAATTGAGCGTCCACTTTTCAAGGCACATAACATGTCCGTTTCAAGATTGGAATGAACTCAGAATGGTCCCCTGAGTTTTATGATACACACACACAGTGCATGGAACAAGGAACTCTTCTGGGATAATTAAATCCACTATAGTGTCCCAAAGCTGGATCCTGTCTGCTTTGCAGATAGCTGGTGAGGGAAGCTATATTAATGGGACCTCTTTGCGAGTGACCCGTTGCCCACGTCGGGCTAGCATCATGAAAAAGAAAAACTATGGTATTTGTCATTTACCATTCCTTATTCGGACTAGAGTGGATTTAATTATCCCAGAAGAGTTCCTTGTTCCATGCACTGTCTGTGTATCATAAAAAACTCAGGGGACCATTCTGAGTTCATTCTCATATATATAATATATATATATTATATATTATATATTATATATATATATATATTATATATTATATATTATATATATATTATATATATATATATAGTGTCCCAGGAGGAAGTGTCAAGAATGCACCATTTGACTCTCTGGGTATTTCTAAGTAGAAAGTATTATATCGACATGTGCCTGATTCCCAACAGTTACCGAGATACAGGCCTCTACATTTGGGTAACTAAAACAATAAAAAGCCGATCTTAGATAATATTCAATGACATTTAATGATACATTGGCAACTGTGCAGATCCTCACATTATGTATTTACATTATTTACTAAGGTACGTCTTAACACCTGCTCACTGAGTCACGTTTCTTTTCAGGGTGTGTTGTGTACTCTGCAAACGTGGAGGTGCAGTGCTCAAGCAACATTTCAAGCCATGCCGGCAGTTTTCTCGAAAGAAGAATACGCAGACATGTTTTTTGTGTATGGGTTTTGCAATGGAAATGCTGTCGCAGCCGTTGCAGAATATCAGCGACGTTATCCAAATCGCCGTACAATGCAAAATACGTTTCGATCTTTGAGAGAGAGGTTCATTACCTAAGCCAAGGAGTGAGCGTCAGCAAATACGAAGAGATGAAGAAGTGTTGGACGCAGTGCAGTGGAGTCCAGGTACGAGTGTCCGGCGAATATCATTGACAACTGGGGTTCCACGCATGCAGATATGGAGAATTCTACATGACGATGGCTTGTATCCATACCATCTCCAAAGGGTGCAACATCTTTTACCAGCAGATTATGAACGCTTGCAATTTTGTAATTGGTTACAAACTAATCGGCAATCATTGAATAACATCCTTTTCACAGATGAAGCAATGTTCACACGGAATGGAATTAACAACACTCGAAATTCGCACACCTGGGCTCACGACAATCCCCATGCTGTAGTTGAAAGTAACTTTCAGAACAGATTCTGTTAACGTTTGGTGCGGATTGCTACAAAACTACCTCATTGGGCCACATTTCATTGAGGGCCGCCTAACATCTGTACAATACAGAAATTTTTTAGAACACGCCCTTCCCCTTTTATTTGATGATGTACCTCTTGCATTCAGACAACGTATGTGGATGCAACACGATGGAGCACCACCTCACTACGGCAGGGAGGTTACTACATACTTAAATCAACGGTTTCCGGTAAGGTGGATTGGACGTGGAGGACCTGTGGCATGGCCCCCTCGTTCGCCTGACTTATCTCCGCTAGATTTTTTTTTTGTCTGGGGGTTCTTGAAGAGTAACGTTTATCAGCGGGGTAAGCCCGAAACTAGGGAGCAGTTGGTTGCGCGTATACAGGATGCGTTCATAAACCTCAGAAATGAACTTCCGCGTTTTCCTTGGCAAGACTCGATGGATCGGAGGCTCGCCGCGTGCATTGAAGGAGGAGGGGGGGTCACCGAAACCATTCTGCAATAAGTGCAATAGTGTATTGTATGTTTATACTTTTTGTAAACTACAAGTGTCATTAAATAGTATCTAAGATCGCCTTTTTATTATGTTTTAATTACCCAAATGTATAGGCCTGTATCTCGGTAACGGTTGGGAATCAGACCCATATCGATATAATACTTTCTACTTAGAAATACCGAGTCAAATTGTGCATTGTTGACATTTCCTCCTGGGACACCCTGTATATGGTGGGCACAAGAGTTATCTGCATCCAATTTCGTGACATTAATCTATTTTAATTACAGGGCCGAATCCGAGCTAGATCGTATTATAGCTACTTTTGATGAAAGGGGTGCTTCTCCGCCCAGTTAACCCAGTGATCTGAATACAGATGTCGAGGTATTGGCACACATCCGGACCAGCGAGTGCCAGGTCATCGAGGAGAATGTATATTTTTGAGGTTAAGAACAAGGCACATTGTATTTTCATTTATTAAACGGTAGGAAACATGTACAAAGCGGAACCAGTGTCCGTTAAATAAGTCTTAATGGCTACAGCCACAAATGTATATACAACTTTACACAATATAGATGTACGTCTTTACACATTACAGGGGGGTACTAACGTATGGGAACCTTTTTTTATGTTTGCATACACTTCTATCGTTCAGCTCTGTGTCGCACAAATCGAATAATTTAAAAAAATTCATAAATCTCTTCCCACGTGACATGTGCATAAGAAATAAAATGCAATACAATCCACATGTTTCAGTATAATATCCTTGGAAACGATATGGGGACCAAGTAATCTCAGGCACGCCTAGTTTGGCTATAAACTTCACGATCACCGAATCATTCCATGGCGGAAATCCGAGTGAATCAAAATAGTACTCTCTTTCCCTATTAATAAAATAGATTGCAAACCAATGAATACTCACCCCCCACAATGTCAGTGTTAACGATAATCCCCTACCAATTTCTCGTACTTGACAGATTTAATATTTCATTCTTCGCGAACACACCGATAAATTTTGAGCGCGCGAAACGGTCACTTTTCATCACTCGATGGAGTGTACGCGTATCCATTCTAAAAGTCTGTGACCACGTTCCTGAAACGATCAACTTCTATTAGTGCCTGTGCCTCGAGATACAAGAGTACACTTATAGGCGCGTCTATAGGCTTGGCAAATTCCAACCTGAGATATTCCCACTCTGCTGTGGGCTTAAATGCGTATCTGTGCCAGCCGACAAGTCCGGCGTAATATCAAATGAATAAATGTTAAATTCTTCGACAAATTCTTTCTGCGTTACATCAAAACCAAGCTCGTCACAGGCGACTGTATTATGATCCAGACTACTATATGCTCTCGCGCAGAGCGGGAACACAGCATCTGATGAGTAATCTGTATTCAATGTCCCCCCCAAGAGCGACCCCATTTACGTGTAGAGTAATATTTTTAAGGCCGAAATTCTCGAATTTAAAGGCACTATATATTTTCCATTCGTCGAGGCGTGGTCCTGCATGCCAATTAATATCCTTTTAGGTAGGACGCCGAGGGCGACGTTTTCTAGCTGCTTCGACGCCAGCCCTGCGGGGACCGTATACAGTTTCATCTGTACCCTGTTAATTGGGTATTTTACTGTGGCGTGTATTGTCTTTCTCAATTTCTATTTGTTTCGGGGAGCTTAATTTCACACGGCGTATACGCAAATACGTTTCCATGATGTGTATCACAACGGGTTTTGCGCCTTCTTGATCAGACCCCAGATTTATGCAGATCTCAGGAATCGTGCGGATAAGCTTCAACTTCATATCCACCCCGTTCATAAGCAACTTCTGGGAATGTGAAGTCTGTATGCAGGCGTCCAAAACATTCACTTTTTTTTTTAGAATTTTTAAATTTAGCCTTTATTTCATTTTCATCTTTAGTGTGGTAATACCCCTCGGCTGTTAAAAAGGTTTCCTTCGCATCTTTTGAAAAGTTGAGGACATTTTCCAGATAGGCTCGTAGGTGGTAGTACCCCGTACCTGCCGAGATGTTAACCTGGTTTAAATACACTACACACTGGCTGAATATGGAGTGTAGAAAGTTGGTTTCAGAGTAGGCAGAGTAGCTATCATCGCAGTCCGTTCCATCAGAACGGGCTATACGCAGTTTAGCATACATGTGCATGCAGCTCGGGTCAAAAAAGTAAGGGCCTGAGCTGGGTATCACGAATTCTATAGGGGCACTGGGTGAACTAATTGTTTAATGGGTTAATTGTAATAAATTCACTATGCTCAACAGAGACCTGAGTGGGGGCCATATCAAAGAGGGACAGTTCCGATTTACAGCATTGTGAACTACACGGATGGATGAAACGTGCCATGACGAGTCAGAAATAGTACCACCTCCCACGACAAGTATTAGTCAACCTATAATTCGTGAGTGTCCTCAGCTTATCAGTTAAAAAAAAGGATCAGCCATAGGTTTCATGCGCTTAGAGCACTTCTTTTTCGGTTTCCTTTTACGTTTAATGCCACGCGCTGGTAACCCCTTCTTCCTGGCAGACCTCTTCTTTCCGCCGCCACGCATTTTTCTCTCTGCATCTTTGATGATTTCATCCCTTGTACATTTTAAATGTTTTTTAGAGCTTATTTAGGCTTAGTGACCCCATTGTGTCTTCTGCCGCGTTAAAACTTGTTTGTAAAGCGTTCCGTCCTAGGTACCTGGCCCCGCTCTTCAACAGTGGGACAGCGGTGCGCAGTATGGATGAAAAAATGGATCGAAGACCACTTCCACACTGGTACCTCACTCCTCGGTAGACTGAACAGTCTGCGAGTCATTATAAACGACGAAAGTGGTTTCACTGTTAAACTCCCATCATCGAATGGGAAATTTTTTCCCTCAATCGTCCTTATATATATATATATATACCGAGATGTTGGTTAATAGATTAGTCGCAACATTCAAATAATGGGGCTTGTCATATGTAATGCTCAAACTTTTCCCTCTATGATTGGGGATGTGTGCAATGCGCAGCAGACGTGCCTGGGTGTCCCCAACAAACTGGTGTTCTACAATATTGCTGTAAATATAGCACATGCCTGGGGGCGGAGAGCTTTCACCAAACTTCATCTTCAATTGATACATTAAGCTGGACAAGTCATGCTGTGCCTCGTGAAATGTCTCTGGAAGGCTGCGCTATATCGGTCCTCAGCCACAATTGTGAACAGCTCTTTATCTTTAATATTTCTACTAAGCGTTGACTTTAGGTTCAATGTGCATGCAGGCGTGTCTGTTTACGACTTCAAAGAGTAAATCGTTTGTGAAGTACGACTTTTCAAGGCTTGTTTAAACCCGTCACAATGTCCATGGCTTTAGCATAATGCCCGATTCCTAGCGTTACATTTATGCTATAGTACTGTTCCTCACCGCACAGGGTTGAACGAGTACTGTATTATTGTCTAAGGTTATGCCTATTTTTACGCATTCATCGGTTCTTCTATGGATCAGAAATATGATTTGTTCATTTTCAAGTTAAAAATTTGGTGGCTTGAAGTTCACATAACCCCACCTCATACGAATCACACTCCAATTCAATGGGTCCATGGAGTTCTGTCACAAAGTTGGCGAGGGTGTTGTTTGGGTGTACAGACAGGGACGAGGAAGACAGGAGTGTGACGTAGAAATCGTCAGACGCCATGTTGCATACTATTTAAGCTTCATTATTGCATCAGCTTTTATATAGGTGTTGAAGATTTCTGGGTAACCCAGCCATTTCACCAGATACATTTTTCTCTTTCCTGAGCCTTTGCTTCCTATAATTTTCTCAATTTTAAACGTTTTTTCCTAAATTAAATGCCACTTTCTGCAACTCCTCGCGGTAAAAGCCTCCCGAGATTTCTTCCCCATTCAAATCTTCAATGTAATACATCATTACCTCACCTTTAGGTCTCATAGCCCTAACTTTAAAAATCTCGCGCGTCCATCCTTGCTCAAACCCCTTCGCGAATTTATTCCCCGAACGTGATAGCCTAACATAATCATTGATTTTGAAACGCGCAGTGTGGTGGTGCATCTCTTCTCACCTCTGGACGCGTACCTCTTTCTAAAACTTCGTTAGGCGTTGTGCCGATCGTACGATGGTGTGAGCGGTTGTAGGATGAGGCCAATGAGCCGAGAACGTTTGTCTGTTTTTGTGTGTAAAATATCGGTGCATGCGCTCCTTTATGATACGTTGAACTCTTTCAGCTAAAGAAGCCTTATGTATAGAATTGGTAGTGTAACAGCTGATATTAAACTCTGCCAGTATGTTCTGAAAAGCGCGTCCTATAAATTCTTTCCCCATATCCGTACAAAAGTAGCCAGGAATCCTGTTTTCTTTCAACATAACGTTTTGGTCGCTTTAGCAACTGTTTCAGGCGATTTATTTTTCAGGGGTATTAACCACAGGTATCTAGAGAATACGTCTATTATGAATAGGATGTAGCGGTAACCGTCGTTATACACTGAATATCTTTGCATGTCTTAAATCAGCCTGCCAAATAGAGTCAATCGAGGCAGCTGTTGTCTTGGCCGTCTTAAACCTTTTTCTCACCGGTTTATGAAGTGTATAAGCATCCTGCCCCCGCAAAAATCTCTCATCTTTTTTCCTCACACCATAAACACCTCCGTACAATATATTAATGCCACCGTAGAAGGCGGGGTTAAAAATGTCATAATAGCGTTTACTTAATATGTTAGCCATTTGCGTGCTTTAGAAGCACGTGGGTAGGGTTGACCGTTTCTTCTCTTCTTTCTCCTCTTCAGAGACACTGCTACTGCTGGGGTCGATAGCGTACTCAGTTGTTACACGTGCGTGACCTGGTCCAAGTTTTGTAACCTATTCAGATTACCTATCAATGTTTTGGGGACATTTATTTGTTGTAGTCTTGTTTTAATATGCTTCCATCCTGTTTATAAAGACAACCCTTTATTCCTCAATGTATGTGGGAGGCTGTTTTTTAGCACATGTTCGATGTGTTGTGTTCCGTTGTTCTTTGGCTGGTCATCGCCAGGTCCTGTCGCTATGCTCAGCACTACTCGCACTGTGCCTAATAACCACGGGCTCTGTAGGTTGCTTATAATCTTCATACTGATGAAGAAATTTCTGCAAAGCCTCTTGGTACAAGATCGTTTTCTCACCAGGCGACTTTTCACTGTTTAATAGGGCTAGCAACTCTTTTTCCATTCTTTTAAGCCTACTTTTACGGGGCTCTAGAACCGTGTCTGGAGTCTTTCAACTTTGTAATGAAGCATACACCTCGTGCGGAATCACAACCACCTTCATTATATTAATCTAGAGTAAAGGGCCCAAAACTGAAAATAAGATGGGCAGGAATGATCCTCCTTTGTACAATAATGCGCTTTTTCTTACCCACAGTTTGACTTTTATGGGCGAGCGCTCGTATTATGTTCTTGTAACGACGTAAACGAGTCTTCTGAGAGGGTTTCATTGGTACATTATATTTTATAACAGACAGATTTCACATGTGCATTTTAAAAAGTCAGAGTCGATATTTTTAAACATTTGTTGCAGCGTCCGTGGCAATCGTTGATAGATTTTTATTAATTCACGATATTTCTTTAGCCTATTTGTCATTCTGGAATACACACCGTTTCAGGGTCGCTTGGGAATATATTCATTCTTAGAAGCACCCTAAACGTCTTTCGCGGGTGAAGGTCACAAAGCAAATATCGATAACGCTGGTTTGTGGCCTCTTTATAAACCTCCAAAAACTCCTTACGCTGGTTCGGGAACATTTGATTGGCTAATACCCCAATTTGTGACATCTCTACGTTGCGCGAATAAGACTAGATATTGTGTATTTAGCGACACATCGCGCATGTATCTATTTTTGAAAAATAGATTCTGGTTGATGAAGAACACGCTTATGTTAAGATGGTGGGATAACTGTAAATGTCTCGGGCAAACGTTTTATCCATCTCCAACATGAGATCGTCAATTACAATGACGATGTTCATTTCCCTTTAACGAATTAACGTCATAGACCGCCTTGTGGAACAAAATATCCTCTTGGTATTCGTTGAACACTGATTGATACGTCGAATAGCACCATATAACTTTATGCACAAATTGAGAACATCTCCCTTTTCTTTAATGATTTTAAGCATAAACACAGTTTTACCACATCCTGTAGGTCCAGATATAATACATGTGGATGGGCTCGTGAACCTGAATTTTTCTACAGAATCCATTTCTAACACATCACACTCCTAAGTGGACCATTTACATTACAAATATTGAGTACTGCTCCTTATATTTTGTCGTTTTCTTTCACAGAACCGTGAATGACAACGACGATGTACAGCACCCCATTATCGATATCACGGACGACCCCGTTGACCGTCCAGCTACAGTCCTTCCGCCGACGCTCTCACCAGCGACACCTGGAGCATGCGCCAGTTCAAAGCGGGAGAGCTAACTGACGAGATCAAGGATGAGTATGGAGACATCGCATACGGACTCGTTTGTGTCAACAGGGCCAAAATCCTATGGGGTACGGGTGAGGATAGGGGATGATACGAAGTATATCGTGAAGGCTAAGGGTATCACACTTAACTATGCAAATCGGCGGGTCGTTAACTTTGATTCGTTGAAAGAGTTAGTGTGCTTGGAAGATGAGGGTGACCAGCTACCCCATCTGACTGTAGGCACCCACAATTTTCGGGCACAGAAGCTGGGGGGCCGTGAAGGAAACGCTACAAGGTGCCTGGTACCTATGATACCGTGCCCTTTGGATACCATAATCTTTGATATGTCTATTGATAACTTCTTATTACACGTATTTGTAAATATATATACCTTGAATATTTCGTTTAAATAAATCGTGTTTCAACTAGCGTTTCACTTTCTCCTTTGCGTGCGTGCGTGTGCAATAAAAAGCTAAGCCCTGCCCACTGTAAGACCGGCAACGCGTCATGTCGCAACCTGAACATGCCTCTATCCCTGCGTGCTCAGTTGACCTCTGTATACCCTTGAGCTCAGACGTGTATTCTCTCGCGTAGAAGAAAAATAGAAATGGCTACCTTTAATATTGCGTGGTCAACATTTATGAAGTGGTATTCAGCAAAGTGCATAGATGTGGTGGATGCTGAAAAACAAACTGCCTATTTCACCCTCCTTTGACTCTTTTAAGGCTGCATTGAACAGTGCGAAGGACCGAGATGTTCAAATACTCTACGGGTATTCTGGCGAGGGGGTTGTAGGCTTTCGTAGCACAGACGATGTATTAAAGTATGTTATAGAGCTAAGCTTTATAAAGGCACATATACCGCGAAGTAGAAGCAGCAACACGTTCAGAAGATAATCGAAAAACTGGTACCAAACCTAAAACTAAACCCAATTACCATTCAAACACTGGAAAATATGGAAGGCAGAATGTGTAGTGTTCCCAAATTAAAGGCCCGACAAGGGACCTCCTCAACTCTGAAGGAAAATATCTTGGCTGTCATGGTGCCAAGACTTTTCAACCAGCTTCCAAAGGACATCAGAAACGTGACGGGGGTCAAAGTTGAAGTCTTCAAGAGAAGACTGGATGCCTGGCTATGTACAGTGGAGAGCGCAGAAAGCAACTCGCTCCTCCACCAAGCCAGACCTAGAGGCGGGGCTACCAGCTTGACCTCAGTGTGAAAAAAGACCAACGCACGGAACAACAAAGGTCGATCCTGAACCGTCGTTCAAACTCAACAAAAGTAAACAAAAGTAATATATACACACACACACACATATATATATATACACACACATATATCAGTACCACAAGGAACAGTATTAGCTCCACTACTCTTCATAATCATGCTAACTGACATAGATGAGGACGTTACCAGAGACAGCACAGTAACATCCTTTGCCGATGAGACAGAGACCATTAGAAAAATAGGAAACCCAGAAGATACAGGATCTCTACAAACCGACATGAACAGAATCTGCAAGTTGACTGAAGACAACAATATGAAGTTTAACACAAATTTCAGCTGTTACGGTACGGAAAAAGGGAGAACCTAAAATCCATGGAATATTATACCCCAAATGGACAGGAAATTCAGAGAAATTCTAAAGCAAAAGATTTAGGGGTTGTAATGATTGATGATGCGAAATTTGAAAATAAAATAAGATAGCAGTAAAAAGAGCAGAGAGAATAACTGGGCAGATATTGAGAACCTTTAAACGAATGGATAGGAATATGATTATTCTTCTACTGAAAACACTGATCATACCCAAATTGGAATACTGCTCGGTCCTAACATGCCCATATAAAAAAGAAGACATTAGACAGCTAGAAGGGATTCAGAGAAACTTCACAGACAAGATTAAGGGTGCAAAGAAATAAATTACTGGGAAAGGTCACGCGAATTGAACCTATATTCACTGGAAAGGAGGAAAGAGATCATTATTTACACCTTAAAAATAATGGAGAAACTAGTCCCTAATCTTACTCTGAACCCTGTAACTCGCCAAACAGTGGAAAATAGAAAAGGAAGACTGCCGTGTTCCCAAATTAAAGACTAGACAGGAAACATCCTTAACCCTGAAAGAAAATAGTTTTGTTGTGAGGACAAAAACTGTTTAATCAGCTGCCCAAAGACCTAAGGAACACGAGTGGTGTTGCGGTGGACATCAAAGATTAGACGCCTGGCTCAGAACAATCCCCGATGAGCCGGGCGTACTTGGCTATGCGAGGTGGCGTACAAGAAACCAACTCACTACTTCACCAGGCCAACAAGCTTGACCTTCGTGAAATGAGTTATCATCGCACGGAACATTTGACAAACCGAGAAGACTTTGCTTTTCAAGGGCCTTGGTGCATGACAAGCTGATGATTTTAAAGTACCGGATGTCCGAGAATTATCTGTACAATTTTTGGCTGTTATTAAAAGTCAACCATGAAGTGTAGAAATTCCAGTGTTGTCCCATTTTACAGAGAAACTAAGTTTTTTCTGATAAGTTTTGACAAGTTTTTTCTTTTTTGTACGCGGGTGACAGACATTGATGATTTAAAAGCAAGAATCACAGCTGCTATTGAGCGAATTGATATGGATATGCTGCAGCGTACATGGCAACATTTGGAGTATCGATTGGATGTTTTGCGAATCACTAATGGTGCACATATCGAATGTTTGTAACAACGTTACTTTAATAAAAGAAACTTTTGAAAATACAGATTCTAAATAATCTTGTTTAAGAATTTTACGTGTTATCATCAAGAATTTTATTAAAAGATGAAATTGTACAGATAATGTTCGGACACACTGGAATTTCTAAAAAACTTGTCAAAACTTGGTATCAGAAAAAACTTAATGAGATTCTCTGTAAAATGTGACAACACTGGAATTTCTACACTTCATGGTTGACTTTTAATAACAGCCAAAACTTGTACAGATAATTCTCGGACACCCTGTATATTAGATTTGGTTTGTGCGCGCGCGCTTCAGGGTGGAGGATTCGCGGTTGGCTACCTTAAAACCAGATATAATATTTTTTTACACACACACACACACACACCCTGATATTAGCGTCATCATCAGTTTTAGTTTTTAATAAAAATCGTTAAATAACATTAAATAAAGTGATATAATGAATGTCAAGTTACGTTAGTTTAAGCTAATTAGATTTAAATTTGGTTAAATATCTGTTTCGTATGGTAATGCGTGCGGGTGCGAGGGGAATAGAGTAAAACAACTGAACAAATTTTCCTAACTTCATTTCATTAAAGCTGTATGAAGCACCTTCTTATTTGCTTCTCATAAAGGTGTTAAATGTTAGGATTTACATACGTATAGGATTAAATTCAACATTCAAAAGAACACTTAAATCTATATATTTAGGTGTTCAGTCCCGTAACGCCGCTATCACGCAATCATATTTAAGGTTTTAGATATAATAAAAGGAAATGCCGTTGAGAAATAATGAAAGAAGGTTTTGGTTTGCGCAATCAAACTTTGTAATTATATCATTTAAAAAATAATATTTTACATTTTGTAGGATGTTAAAACTAAAAATTTAAATATAATGGAAAATACAATGCTTAAAAATAAATATTGAAATTATTATTATTTTACACATTGAGATTTGAAATTAAATATTTAGAATTCTGTCGCGTATTGGTTTTGTTAATATAATAATGCTTAAGAAATTTAATGGTTTTTTTTAGTATAATGAACTGATTAAAACTATGAAATTAAGATGCGTAAAATTAAATCGTTTGAAATATAAAATACTATTTGGCAATAGTATTTTATATTTCAAACGATTTAATTTTACACATCTTAATCTCATACACTTTTAATCAGTTTATTATACTAAAAAACCCATTAAATTTCTTATTAAGCATTATTATTATATTCGAAATGGCTGTGGCCGAGGGCATAACCTAGAGTCCAGTGGTTCCCAAACTGTGTTCCGCGAAACCCTGAAGTTCCATGGAGGCTTAACAAGGGTTCCATGACACGTTTTCTAATCAGTCTAATCAGGTCTTAATAGTAAGGTCTAATTAAGGTCCTAATATTTATACATAATTTTACCTTGTGGCTTTTTATTAAATATTATTTTATATTCTTATTCTGACTTGAAGTGGCACCATCGTGGATTTGGGATTACTAAATATTTTTCACTAAAATTAAAATCTGCTAAGTATATGTAAATAAATTTTCGCTACTCGGCTACTGCAAAAGTGTAATTTGGCAGATTTTAATTTTAACGATTTTATAAAAGACTGGTTCTATTAGTACTGTTTTAAAATAAATACCATATAAATTCTATCAGAGTATTTAAAATGTCGTATTTATGATATATATATATTTTTTTTTTTTTTTACTCGTGAGAATTTAACTAATTAATTTTGAGCAATATGTTTACGCTAAAATTCAAATTTTCCAAGTTGCCAGTTGATTTGATGTGCACTTGTTTCGTAATTGTGAACCAATCAGTATAACAGCCGTTGGCGTGGTGCACTGTCAAGTTAAGTAAATAAAGCCTATCAGAAATTAAGTGTTTTCAGTGTAAAAATTTGTAGCGTATCCGTCATTAAAATCTAAGTTTTGTATCTTACAGCTCTAAGTGTAATATATATATTAGTGATGTAGGTCACATCCGCATAACATCCGCACATTTTCTCGCATCCGCATCCGCACTTTGGACTGCGGATGTCGTGCGGATGTGGACCGTTGATAAAATGTCATTAATAAGCGGAAATTATCACATTCTACTATATTAATAGAACTAGTTCATTGTGCGCAAAAGTGATGCAAGCGACAAGACGAGAGGCTGTTCTTGTATGAAGTTACTCTCTTGCAACCTACTTAGATCCACGTTACAAAGCTAAGTTATTTTCACCTAGTACATTAGAACGAGTTAAATCATCACTTGGCAAAGCAGTTGAAGAGCTTCAATCTCTTGAATCTGTCGCTTCGCCACCCACCAAAAGAATAAAAGTTTCAGTGACAGAACCAACACCTTCAACAAGCAAATCTATCAGAATCTCTCTCTCAGTTTCTTGAGTCAAGCAGCAATGACGAGACCTACGCGATGTCAAAAGATGTAGTAAAAATGATCGAGAGCTATCACCAAGAAAAACGCCTGGCTGCATGTGACAATCCTATTAGTTGGTGGAAAAATGCGCAGAATATCTATCCAACTTGAGTAAACTTGCAAGGAAACATTTAGCCTGTCCTCCAACAAACATACCAAGCGAGAGATTATTTAGCAGTGCTGGATTAATATATGATGAAAAGAGAAACAGACTGGCAGCAGAAAAGGCAGAAAAATTAATGTTCCTTAAGCATAACCTTCCTATAATTAAGTTTGAACATTAAACGATGTACATCTTAGTTTACTTTATTTTAATTACTCATTTATAAATATGCCTAATAAAACTTTAAACTTAATATAAATAGTTATCAAGCTAATTAAAGATCTCTTTCTATAAGGGTAGAGGTTGGGGAAAGAGGTCGGTGGGGTGCATTTGAGTTGGGTTCACGTCCCGCATCATGGTAACACAATTATGGTTTCTAATTGTGGCTGAAACTCAACAAAATATAACGAATTTATTTGCAGACGAATTCACTAATTGATTTCTATATTAGTTAGATGCTTGATATTATTTTATATGTTCAGAGAAAAGTACAGCAATTATTGTACAATTAATCAATTATACTACATCATAGCTACAGCTCTCTCTATATAATAATTATTATATACGTTAAACACAACAAATCTCGAATATATCCTAAAAAATAATGAAAATGTAGACATCCGCATCCGCAGATGTTGAAATCAAACATCCTCATCCGCAGATGTGAAAAAAATGACATCCGCTACATCACTAATATATTATATATATATATATACACTTTTTTTTTCAATTGGGGTTGTTTAACCCTTCGCAACATCTAAGGTCATATGACGGAGGGGACCTACAGCTTTACGTGGGATCCGAACCACGTGTCGCTACATAATCTGGGCGCAGAGGACGGTCTCCCATCCAACTACTACCCAGACCCAATGTCGCTTAACTTCGCTGATCTCCGAGAAGCGGTGTTACGACATCAGCCACGACGTAGCCCATACATATATATATATATATGCACACACAATCAAATATATATATATATATATATTTATTTGGAGTTCCGCGAAATAAAGTCTAAGGGTTCCGACAGTTAGTAAAGTTTGGGAACCACTGACCTAGACGTTCGTCCTCGGGTGTTTTAGTTAGGTCGTTTTTGTTTCCAAGATATGATTGTGATTTTAAATTTACTTCAGTGGATCTCTCCCTTCGTTCAAATTATTATTATAAATTCTCTGGCTCGCTTCCCCCACGTCCTGTTCATAGTTTCAACATAAATAAAAATCAGAAAATAGTGATAAATGATAATCATTTCCCTCCTCTCTCGCTTTGTTCGTTCTAAGGTTCAATGGTGGCCACGCTATTCCTCTACCCGGTTATACAATTAAATTCAGAAATCAATGTGAATAAGTAGAAAGTGGTAATAAAGGAAGAGAAAAGTAAATAAACAAAAATAAAATGAATTTCACTAAAATTCTACCTGCTGAAAATTAAAATACTGCCACATTCATTAAAAAATTAAACTTGGCAAAGAAAACTGGAGGTATGCAGTTATGAAAAAAAAATTTAGGCACTCATTTGCGAAGCTGTACCTTCATATTTGTATTCCGTTATTATTACGTGAAGTAATGATAAACAAAGTCTTCGCAAACGGCGGCTTTTCTTCTCGTCGGAAACGAAGGAGCCGCCCACCCGGAAACTTTCAGAGACTACATCCAAACCTTGCCTCACACTAAAAATGCAACCTGCATCTGGGAAGGTGGAAAGCGGCACACACGACACAATTATTGCGTCAACTATGAATCAATAGGTTTTTACTGAACGCAATTACACGCATCTATCTACGTTAATCCGTTAATCCGCTTACGAAACACAAATGAGTTGGATAAAAACAAATATATTTTAAAACTAAACTCTCGTCAAATGTTGTTTGCGAATTACTGTCAAGAATCGTAAAATTTATATTCACGTGTCAAAATCTAATAACTTCAATGTTTCAGAAAAAAAAAAGTGCAGGACTGAAAGTCTGTTAAATGCATACATAAACTTCTCGTTCACCCGCTCCTTCTTTCAAAGAATTTAATGTGCACGTGAAAACTTTCGTTCACAAATGTTAAGCAAATTTGAGCTTCACCATGGACTGCGTAAGCCCCTAATTAAAGTTTATTTCCCCTTTAATTTCTCTCAATAAAGATGATAGTCAACCAACTAATACTAGATTACACACACGCCTATTTATTAGCATTAAACACGAAGCAAAACGGGTTTAAAATTACCTGGTTATGCATTTCAAAACAGGAGAGAGGAGAAAGGGGTGCAAACAAATTTAAATGAATAACTTTGTTACTTAATAATAAGTTATCAAACTATTTGTCTGTTCATTCATTCCTTTCGCCATTTACATCCTCCTCCCAAACACACACACCAGTCTCAATCCATTCACGCATTTTTTTTTTTTTTTCCCCCAGACAAGTCTACAGCCTCAAGCTGTAGAAAGTAAACGACTTGCATCTCAAAACTCATTTCAACTCATGAGTGTCAAACCATTGCATTTCAGATTAAAGGCGGCTGAGCGGGAGTGTCTCAAGCAAGTGTGTGTGTGTGTGTGTGTGTGTGTGTGTGGTGTCACGGTAATTAAGAATATATATTCTAGATATATATATATATATAATATATATATTATATATATATATATATATATATATGGTGTAGAAGTTAGCATCGCTAACTACAAATCCATCGGCCCGGGGATCTTGACCCGGTGACGGCAGGCGGCGCACAGCAAAACCCAGCTATTCATCTTTCCACACACAAAAAATGGTTGGTAGATAAATGGGAACCCTGGGTAGCCTAGTGGTTAAGACGCTGAGCCGTTGATCGGGAGGTGGTGAGATCGAGTCCGGGCGAGGACTGTAATTTCTGATCGCCCGTAGTAGGACGTGGTTCGGGTTCCACGTTTCTTTTGTTTTTTTCACACCGGGAAAAATCTGTAGAACACGTTATTAATAATTACCGTAGGATACTAATCATCTATTCTCTTAAATACGTTGAATATTTTTCGCGACAAAATATAATTTTCAAAATAATCAGTTTTTAATATATTCAACAGAAATTAAATCTATATCTGAAGGGGTACCGAAGGTATCACAGCGAAGCATTTTAGCACCCAGTATTTTTCTCTCCGCGTAAATTTCTTTCACGAGTCAATTTAGTTCGTTACCAGTATAACTAAAGCCTATAATAATAACCTTTCCATATAAATGGTACTACCTATTATTACTTCCATCAACGACCAACAATGAACTTCGGAGGACATACGATGATACGAATGGCTAAATTCCAATGTCAGTTACAAAAACAAATGTCATAAAAACCAGCGCCATCAGCTCAGTTTCTTGGAATAATCATTGACGGAAACTTATTTAAAGAAAACATGAACTTAGGGCGGCCGCGCACACAATCGTCTCGCGACTCATGACTAGCGACTCGGGTCGTGACGACTCGAGTCGCGTGTGATTTTACACCCAGAATCGCGTCGCGGTCGCTGCAGTGTGTGGGGCCCCCATTCTCTCAATGTAAAATCACGCGCGACTCGAGTCGTCAGTAGCGAGACATCCAGCGTACGGCCGGCCTAAGTTCACGTAGCAAATTATGAGCGTTTCCTCTATGATAACGGGATTAGAAGAAACTAAATTGTAATGGGGTTGTTTAACCTCCTCCGCGACACCTACGATCATATGACGGAGGGGACCTACAGCTTTACGCGGCATCCGAACCACGCGTCGCTACATAATCTGGACGTGAAAGATGGTTTCTCATCCAACTACTTGCTATCCAACCCAACGTCGCTCAACTTCGTTGATCAGCGGGAAGCGGCGTTACATCAGTAACGACGTAACCCTTAGAAGAAACCGAGATATCCTAAAAACTAACTACGTTAACTGCATTTCCACATTAATACAATTGATGAAGGCCTATGGACGTACAAAAATATTTAATTAAACTGTTATAGGTATACAAAAAAAAAAAAATTTTATATATATATATACAGGGCTGTGGAGTCGGCACATAAAAAACCGACTCCGACTCCTCAATTTTTTGTCTATCCGACTCCGAAGGTATATTAATTCTAAATCTGCTATGATGATAATTACACAAGAGGCATTTCATCACCACCACGTGAATCATCATCATCATCTGTGGTCATTGTTACGGTAACTTTGTCTGTAGTAAAGTATCTTGTAAGTGGTGCTTGTCGTTCAGTAGATTTCTGATCTTTTGTTAACTTTGAAGTAGTTGCAAGGTTTTTATTACTATCTTTCTTAATGACAACTAAAATTTTGGGATGGAAACGCTGCAAATGTCTTTTCAAATTTGATGCTCTGGTTGGTGCATTTTTATCAGAGCCAGTAAAACCACTGATTTTTGCTTCATATAATTTTTCATCATCATCATCATCATCTATCATACACTGACACACGAAATGTTTCCCATCTGTGGTTATTGTAAAATATTCAAAAACTGCAGACTTTGTTAGAAGTGTCTTTGCCATTGTGAAAGGGGTTTTAGACTTGAAAGTTAAAAACTTATGAAATTTAGAAAGAACTCGAAATTAAATAAGCATTAAAAATAAAAAATATTATCTGAAAAGAAAAAATGAATTAATGGCATTAGTGTCTGAAATGGAAAACATTGTGTTTATTATTTAAGTGGTTTAACCACCATAGCTGCCAGTGATATATCACACAAAAACATTTTATTAAAATTTATATTGAGGTCGGAGTCGGAACATTTTTACCGACTCCGACTCCAGCACCACCAAAATTGCTTCCGACTCCGACTCCACGACTCCGACTCCACAGCCCTGTATATATATATATATATATATATATATATAATTGAACCCAATGGTTCCCTGAGGTTTTTCATGACACACACAGACCGTGCATGGAACAAGGAACTCTTCTGGGAAAATTAAATCCATTATAGTCCCAATAAATAATGTAAATGACAAACATTATAGTTTTTCTTTTTCATGATGTTAGCCCGACGTGGGCAACGGGTCACTCGCAGAGACCCCACAAATATAGCTTCCCTCACCAGCTATCTGCAAAGCAGATAGGATCCAGCCTTGGGACTGGATCTAGGGGTTACAGCTACACCTAGCCTACTATATCCAGAACCTCAATATAAGCAAAAGATCCCTAGATCCTGTCCCAAAGCTGGATCCTATCTGCTTAGATATCTGGTGAGGGAAGCTATATTTTTGGACTCTCTTTGCGAGTGACTCGTTGCCCACTAGGGTGTATCATGCTCAGGTCGAATATTGAAAAACTTGGGATTTCAAGATTGGCAGTATGTATTCCTATGTAAAATTGAATTTTAAGAGGGGTTTGTTTTCTGCAACTTTTGCGAAAAATCGCACTTTGTCGAAAAATGGGATTTTTGGCCAATTTCAAAGACTTGGTAGCCTCAAATGACCTCCATATGTTCCATATTGTTCACATACACCCTTAAGCATTTCTAGGGGCAGGCTTGGACCAATTTAAGATCAGCCAAAGTGGTTCATAACCCCTAAAATAAACAAAAATAAACAAAATCACCCAAAATGGCCCAAAACTAAGGAATTGTATGATTTTTAGTCTCTCCTATACACCACATTTCGTGGCTGTTCTCTTCATCAGGCAGAATCTTTTTGTTCTTCTTTCTTGGTCTTGCATTTTCTCTTTTTTAGAAACGCCTCCACCAATTTTTTTTTATTTATTTTCTTTTCGGCATCACTGTGTGATGGCAGCTGCCCCCACCTTTCCGCAAGCTGCTGTGATGTTCAATCTTCTTTTTTTGCAATTGCAATTCTTTAATATTTGTACAAGTCCCTCCTCCAACCCCAGCTTGTAATAATATGCTGGTCAACTGAATGTTTTGAGATTTTTTTCTTCTGAAAGCATCTTGATTTGTCTAGCAGGTCTTTTAGAGATCTAAAACATGTTCATAATGTTTTGTTTTGACTTGAAACCTGGCAACAATTCTCTGTGATCGATCCTAGCACGAACAAAACCATCTCTTCTCTCTTGCCCATACACTGCATGAGCTGCAGCTGAAACTTCGTGGACTGCTCTTTCACAGCTTTGAGTGTGAACTGAGAAGTTCTCAACTTCAAGTGGAGACCCGAGTAGCTCCTCAACTTCTCTTGACATCTTACAAGTGAAGTGTGGCTCATACAGTTTCTCCTTATCCCAATTAATCAGAGTAATTGGAGAAGTGGCATCAAAATTCAGTTTAGGGTTTCTATGAGTTTTCAGACTCGTGTCTCCATACTCAGACTTACCTCTGATCTTCTTGATCATCTCAACCCCCCCAAGACCTCATAGGGTGTGTTAATTTTAGTGGTCAACAATTCAAAAACTACTAATGCTCAAATGATGTCATTATCTATCAAACTTCGAAATATCTTTAGTGTTGTTTAAAAAAGCCATTTACCTACTTATATTTGACCATAAAGGTTTGGAATATAACCTAAATATGACTGTATATCAATGTGCCATTGATATGTGTGGTCAACTTTGGTTATTTTTGGTGTGCAGTATGGTTTCTAAGTTTCACACAGTCACAAATGCTGGAGTTTTGATTGTGAATGCATGTGTTTTCCCTCCTTTTTGACAATTTTGATTACTTCGTAATGTAAATATTGTGTAATTCAAATTATTCGAAATGATGTGTGTGACCCAAACTTTCTGTATATTTTGATATAGATATATATATATGAAATTGTCATTACTTTGAATTAAGTCTTGTACCTATAATAACAACCTTTTATCCGAGCTTATAGGAAGATATTAAGAATTTCAATTAATTTTA
This sequence comes from Bathynomus jamesi, assembly GCA_023014485.1. NCBI lineage: Eukaryota > Metazoa > Arthropoda > Malacostraca > Isopoda > Cirolanidae > Bathynomus > Bathynomus jamesi. The sequence goes on from JAJOZX010001319.1 coordinate 422,308, forward strand.
TGTAATCATAATCAGTAGGCCTATCCAAATTTCAATGACATTTCTTTTGTTTACAGGTCCACAGGATGAGTCAAAGAAATCAGAACCCAAAGCAAATCAAGCTGTCACCTAAGTCATTTGGTGGGGACTGGGAGGGAACTTCCCCCTGCTGAGCTGCCCACAGCCAGAGATCTGCTGAGGTATGGTTTGTTGAGGAGAGAGATGAGTGAGGAAGACAGGAGGAATTACCCAGTTAATGACCTAATTAACAACGGCATTGTTCCAGGGCTACTGGCTCAGTGGAAAAAGGCCAACGCTCTATTCACAGGACCTGTAATCAACACTTGAGGTCAGGATCAGGGCTAAAGTGAAGGCACTGTGGGATGAGGCAGTGAAGGTGTCCATTGGCAATGTGAAGCTAGAGGTCAAAGATAGGTTCATGATGAAACTGGACAAATTGGTGGACATCCAACCTGTCACTGTGTGATCTGGAGCTGCAGTGAGCTTCGGTGCAACCCTGTCTGCAACTGAGGTTCACATTGACTGCAGCTGCAGGAGCGAGCAGAAGATACCAGTGCAGGAGCTTGCCTTCATTAAAGGTCAGAGAGAAAAGGTGGGCAGTGTGGGGGCACACCAGATGGGTCTAGCTGATCACCCTGAGACCAGGAGACAGGAAGCAGTGCTGCAGAGAAGGAGGAAGGCAGAGGAGTCAGCCAAGAAAGAGGAGTTGAGGGAGGAGTCACTGGAGATATACTGGAGGAGGCAGGGAGGAGAGAGGAGGACGAAGACTTCATACCAGAGGCTGCGACTTCTTCCTTGCCTGTGGCTAAGAAGAAGAAATACAACACAAGATATCACCAACATAGCTCTGGCTAGCTTGAGACATCACACTTGGCTGTGTGTGTGCAGAGATTGCCACTGCTGCTTGGATTGATGCTGGTCTTATCACAGAGTTTGACACAGCACTGGTGACTGACCACAACAAGGTGGGGAGGGCTCAGGAGAGTGACTAAGGAGCTGGTCAAGAAGTTTGATGAGATTAGGGAAAATGGCATCACCTGTATCTTCTTTGATGGAAAAAGAGATGACACCAAAGCGATGATGGAAGCTGAGGGCAGTGACAGGCAGTTCCCTGGCCTCATTAAGGAAGAACACTACACAATGTGCAATGAACCAGTTGGGAAATATTTGTGGCATTTTGTACCAGAGGAAGCTGCAGAGGAGAGAAGTCATGCTGAGGTCATTGCTGATCATCTGGTGAACTGGCTAAGAGAGAGAGCAGCAGACCAGACCCTTTCGGCCATAGGTGACAGTACTAATGTGAATACTGGCTGGGAGGGAGTAGTACATTATGTGGAGGCCACGCTTAGCAGGAAGTTGGTGTGGATTGTCTGACTTGCACACTGGGGAGCCGAGTCTCAGACACCTGGTGACTGCACTGGATGGCAAAACATTGAGCAATAAGTGGTCTGGGCCCAGGGAAGGGATGTTAGACACTGCCACTGAGCTGGAGATCAACCCAAACTTCACGAGGATCACTGTTGGTCCTCCTCTACCCCATCTCAGTCAGGAGGTAGTCAAGGACCTCAGCACAGACCAATCATATGGCTACAAAATCATCACTGCCATCAGATCGGGAGAGGTACCTCAGAGTCTAGCTCTCCTCGAGATTGGGCCAGTCTGTCACAGTAGGTGGGTCACCATGGCTCTAAGGTTCTGCAGATTGTGGATTTCCAAACATGGGCTGAAGTGTAGGAACCTGAAGAATCTGAGGATAATTGTGGAATTCATAGTGAGTCTACATGCCAAACTGGTTTAACAGTTAAATCACAGCTGGGTGGAGGGTCCCAGCCATGTACTGTACAAGCTGGAGCTGCTCAAAAGTCAGAAGGTGGTAATAGTGATGCCTACAGTGAAGAGATCAGCCTGGTATGCACGCACTGAGGCTGTGCTCCAGGCCATGCTGTGCAGTGAGGTGGAGGAGGAGAGGAGGGAGGCAGTGAAGAGGATGCTGGAAATCAGAGGTGAAGGAGATGAGGAGACACATGTAGGAGACTGCAGTGTTAGACCCAGGAAGACTCCTGACATCAACCCAGATGCCACCACACTCTCAGAGATTAGTGACCGGAATTCTGGCGTGACTGAGGCTCCTCTGACCTGCTCCCTCACCACTGCTGCAATCAAGGAGTTTCTGGATAGACCAATGGAAGTTCCTGCATGGCCCTCACACACAGTCAGTAGAGAGATGTGCAAGGATGACAACTGAAGCAGCACATGTTTACTCACGAGAGGAGGGAGGCGTACATAAGTGGCCAGGTGACCAGTAGGGAGTTCATGTCCAGGAACAAGTGTAAGGCAGACATGGCATCCTTGGCAAAGTCAAAGAAACCTATCTATATTTCTAAGTTTTAATATTGAAATGTAATCAAAATGTCTTTAATTGTATGTAATGTATGTAAAATGTAGTTATATACAATAAAAAAAATACTTGCAAAAATTGCTGATTTTTCGTAAACTTCCACTTCAAATATAAGTAGCTAGGAGTGGTCAAATCACGATTTTAAAGCCATATTTCGATTTAGCACAAAAATGCATCATTTGGTCACTAGTAGTCTGAAAATCTAAAGATTTCACTTAGCTCCCTAAAATTGACACCCTAATGCCCTCTCCTCATCCTCACTGCACAGGAGAGGGGCAATGAGGTTCTCACTGTGAGCATATGCTCCACGAACTATCACAAGAGTGATTATGTTCCTGACTTCAGAGGTCTGGCTTCTCAGCAGTCCCAGAGCGGTCACAATATGGTGAGGTCCATACCTCATGTGGTGCTTCACCTTGATCTCAAAATACATCTTGAAGTAGAAGTCCAGGCAGAACTTCAGCAGCACCTCCCCCTTCAAACCATGCTGTCTCATCCACAGCACTGATTCAGTGGGCCACACTTCAGACCAACAACTTCCTTGCTCAAATATCCTGTCTTGAGAGCTTTGATCAGTAGGTAGCAGTTCTGGTCAGTGCTAAAGTTCTGTACAATGTCTTCTGGCAGTTCAATTATGTCTTCTCCTGGCAGAGCTTTGAAGCTAAAGTTGACAGGTATGTCATTGATCTTCCAAAAGTTTTCCTATTGGGCCACTGAAGCCAGACTTGTGCGTGTAGGAACCATCAAGCTTGATGATCATGTGCCTGAGGCTGAGTTCATTAATATGCAAATGGCATATCAGCCAGTGACACTTGTAACCTAGCAGTCTCTCCAAGTGAGTGATGGCTCCTCCATCAGGTCCTGTGTTTGTGGAGTCACCACCAAGGACCACAATAGTATCTTTAGCACCATGAGCGCTAATCCACTCAAACAGAGCCTGAACTATCTTCAGTGCAGGTTTCTCATTTCCTTCAGGTTCTTCTGGTATACAATGGAAGAGATACTTCCCCTCAGGTTCCTAGGTAACACTATAGTGCTCTTCAGTTGTAATATCAGGATGGAAGCGGCCAGTTTCTTCATTGTACCTCATGATCTTTGTTTTCTTATCTTGTTTTCCATCAAAGAAAATTCCCTTGATCTCCTCTCCCTCTGTCCTTTTCTCCAGGCACCTATTACAGACTCCTTGCCCCTCCACATCTTCATCCTGTCAACAGCTAAATATGCCTTATCAGCAGATAGATGGCCAGCTTTGATGAGATCTTGCAAGAAACCAGTTGCAATGGCTGCTGCAGGAGTGTTTGCCACCTTGAACCTGACTGCAGCCGCAGCAGTGCTTCAGATATCCATGTAGTTCCTCCTGGCAGAGGTGGAGACTTTGCCAGTGTTGACACTGGAGCTTGTGCCTGGTGCAGTACTGGAAAAATATGTGTCAGCAGTAGGAGCTGCTCTGCCTGGAGACTCTTGCAAGGAAGTCACCATCTTCATCAGCTCTAAGCAGTAGCTCCTTTTCTTCCTCTTTTGTTTCTCTTCTCAGCTGCCTTTTGTTCTTCCTCTTTCCTCTTAGCAGCCTTCACCTGCTTCACGGTTTCCTTCACATCAACAGATGCCATCCGGAAGCCAGAAACTTCTGAGGGTTTGATCCTCTGGTAATGGAGCCACTCTAGCTCTAGCTTTGGAATCTTCTGAGGCAGAGGACAGTCACAGTTGACATGAACTTTAGCAGCACAGCCAGAGCAGCCAGATGCTTCAGTCCCACAGAGAGTGATATCATGTCTGCAGGTTATGTCAAACAATGTATAAAGTTCAGATATTCTCTTCTCTCTCTGCAGCCTTCACTCTGCCATTCACTAGGTCAATCATTTCATTCCACCTGACAAGAATCTTCCTGGCAATGGATCTCTCTTGAATGATCACAGGAAGAGGGAACTTGGCATTACTTTTGCGCCACTGTGCCAGTACCAGTGATGCCAAGTCCTTAGCCAAATCTTGCAGAGGGTACTGAGCTATCTTCATATCATCCAGAAGCAGCTTTTCTTCCTGGAGGAGGATTCCTCTCTGAAACACAGCTCTCCAGGTTGGAACTTCTGTGGGAAATAACTGCTTGCCTGGACCCACCAGATCACTCTAGTAGCCTATAACAATTGTTACAATGGTTTTGTTTGGTAAGAAACCGGTCTGTTACATTTGTACTACAGTGTATGTCCTGCACAGCTGCTCTGTACATAAACAGAAAACGAAAAAGTGGAAATTGTGGCTACACAATCTTCACCAAGCTTTGTATCTGAAAAACAAAATTATCAGTGAAACTCTAGTAGCCTATAACAATTGTTACAATGGTTTTGTTTGGTAAGAAACCGGTCTGTTACATTTGTACTACAGTGTATGTCCTGCACAGCTGCTCTGTACATAAACAGAAAACGAAAAAGTGGAAATTTGAACACTTAAACGTGATTTTTAGCACAAGTTAAAGAAAACAAACCTCTCCTAAAATTTAATTTTACATAGGAATACATACTGCCAATCTTGAAATTCGCGCTTCAATGAGCATGATACACCCTATTGCCCACGTCGGGCTAACATCATGAAAAAGAAAAAAAATTATAATGTCTGTCATTTACCATTACTTATTGGGACTATACTGGACTTAATTTTCCCAGAAGAGTTCCTTGCACGGTCTGTGTGTATGTATATATACACACATACATAATCCCATAAGTTATGTTTTTTCCAAATTAAAATAAAACCTCAAAATAAATTTTAATTAATTATACATTTTCTTTCACTTTCTATGACTGCCACCTCTCTACAAGCATTTCAATTCCATGTTGATAATATTCTTTCGGTTTAGAAGCAAAAAACTCGGGAGGGGGCAATGTTGATAGCCTCGAAATTTTCAAGTTCTTTCCCGTCAAGATAGTTTTGAAGATTTCTGAATAGTGGTAATCTGATGGCGCAAGGTCTAGAGAATACGGAGGATGTGGAATTTTTTCCCAAACAAGCTGTTCAATTTTGGCAGTGGTGATTCAAGCAGTATGAGGACGCGCGTTGTCCTGTTGAAACAACACCCTTGCGATTGGCCAGAGGAAGACGTTTTGTTTGCAATGCAGCGCTCAATCTTTGAAGTTGCTGACAGTAGACCGGCTGTAATAGTTTGATTGGGCTGCAACAGTTCAAAATAAACCACTCCTTGAGTATCCCACCAAACGCACAGCAAAACCTTCCTGGGGTGCATATGTCCTTTTGGCTGTGGTGTAGCAGATCCCCCAGCACTAACCTATTGGTGATGACGCTTAACATTGTGATGAAGCACCCATTTTTCATCCCCAGTAGCGAGTCGATTCAGAAACGGTGCTTGAAGTTGCCGAGAATGCAACGAAGAGCAAATGTTCACACGATCTCTACACTTGTCTGGTGACAATGTATGGGGAACCCACTTCCCAAGTTTCGACACTTTTCCCAGTCACTGCAGGTGGCGATGAACTCTGAAACCGGTCGAATTTTGTCGCTGGGCAAGTTCTTCAACAGTTAAAGCAGGATTTTCTTCAAGTGTAGCATTCAGAAGGTTATCACTGAACTCAACAGGTCGGCCCGAGCGCGCTTCATTAATTAAGCTATAGTCACCAGACCTAAACTTCTGGAACTATCGTTGACATTTCCTTACATTTAAAGCTTCCTCCCCATAAATATCATGAATATTTTTTGCGGCTGCAGTCGCGTTATTTCCTTTTCTAAACTCAAAGCATTATATGCCTAGTGTGTTCCTCTGACACCATCTTATCCATAAAGGCGAAATAAACGACGAAGATTGTTAACGCGGTAAAACTACACTTAGAAGTAACATGTCTAAACACAAAAATTAGAGTTTTCCACAAAATATATACAAACGTTCAAACACGACGCGAGTTTAGCAATGCAAAAAAAAAATTACTTATGGGATGACCTGATATACAGTATCTACGAGGGGGGTCAGAAAATAAGTTTACACGGTGTATAATTTCGTAACTAAAAGACCTACATTGATTATGTTTGTATCAGGTGAATTCGTTAATCATTGTTGGCAACACTACACAGTGCAGCACGTCGATCCGGCTGCCATCTACCGTACATTGGTTATACGAGTCAATTGAACATGGCGGCTCGACTGGAACAGTGCCGTCATTTCTGCAACGATATTCAGAGTCTGTCAGTGGTCAAGAATTTCTCTATCGTATTGTCATAGGAGACGAGACATGGATTCATCACCGTACTCGGGAAACAAAACCTGCCAGCATGGAATGGAAACACCCTGGATCCCCGCGACCAAAGAAGTTCAAGATTGTGAGGTCCGCTGGCAAAGTGATGGTTACAGTGTTTTGGGGGACCACAAAGGCGTTTTGCTCGCAGACTTCATGCAAAAAGGCACAACAATCAATGCAGCTGCATAGTGCTCAACACTGAAACGTTTACAAGCGGCCATTAAACGTAAACGTCCTGGACTGCTTCGTAAGGCAGGGCACTGTTCCAGTCGGGCCGCCATGTTCAACTGACTCATAACCAATGTATGGTAGATGGCAGCCGAATCGACGCGAGTGTTGCAAACAATGATTAACGAATTCACCCGATACAAACAATCAATGTAGGTCCTTTTAGTTACGAAATTATACGCCGTGTAAACTTATTTTCTGACTGCCCTGTGTGTGTGTGTGTGTGTACACCTTGACATATTCATAAATTTCAAATTTTGTTTAAAGTTTATTTAAAGTTTATTTATTAACAAAGTTATCATGACAAATTCATAAGTACAAACATGGGAACTTAAATAACAAATCAGGACAATTTACCAGAAGCAAAGTCTAAATTTCAGATTCATCAAAATAGCCTCCTCTAGCAGCAATTACAGCAGAACAAATTCGAGGCACGCGCTCAACAAGAGAAAGAAGAGTCTGGTGAAAGCTACTGCCAGCACTCTTGTAAGAGTTCCCAGAGCTTCTGAGATCTGAATGGCTGCTTGGCTTTCATTCGTCGATCCAGTTCATCCCACACTAGCTCGATGGGGTTCAGATCAGGGGACTGTGCTGGCCATTCCATAACTGAGCTGACGTTGCCGTTCTTTCTGTTTCAGGTAATTTTGACACGGCTTGGAAGTGTGTTTAGGATCGTTGTCTTGCTGCATTATGAACTGTTGGCCAACTAGTCGCAGTCCAGATGGGATGGCATGGCGCTGTAGAATGCTGTGATAGCCACGTTGGTTCAGTATTCCAGTGACTTTATGGAGATCTCCAACTTGCTCCCCTGCAAAACATCCCCAGACCATCACACTTTCTCCACCGTGCTTCACTGTTGGTACAACACACTGCTGTGTCATTCTTTCACCCGCTCTGCGCCACACAAATACTCTGCGATTGGATCCAAAAACTTTGAACTTTGATTCGTCAGTCCAAAGGACAAATTTCCACTGCTCAACAGTCCATTTTTGGTGTTTTATAGCCCAGGATAGCCTTTTCTTTTTGTTCTGGAATCTCAGCATTGGTTTCTTTGCTGCAGTTCGTCCTTTTAATCCTGCCTCTCTTAGTCTTCTCTGAACAGTTGATGTTGAAACTGTCGTACTTCTTGAGTTGTTCAGCTGGGCTTTGATTTCAGGTGCTGTGAGGCGTCTGTTGCGCAGACTGGTGACTCGGATATACTTGTCCTCAGAGTCTGTTGTGGTTCTTGGTCGCCCTGACCTTTTTCTGTCCAATTTCTTCGTACCGTTTAATGACAAGCAACCGCATTCACAGAAATTTAATTTTTTTGCAATTTGCCTCAGTGATTGACGCTCATTTCTCAAAATTACAATCGACTGTCTTTTTTTCTGTTGTTAACCGAGCTTTAGCACCCATTTTTGCTTTCTGAAACACAGAAATATACCTTAAACTACAGTTAGCTCCTCTGCAAGGATTTTATATGTAAAGACCTACAGCGCATGTTAATAACTGAACACGTGTATTAACATACTCCTGAAGAAACACTACCCCAGTAAAAACTTTTAAACCGTTTTTGGACCTTTGTGAAGAGCTAATGGCATTAATTTTAGGTTGCATGCTAGACGTAAATTAACACATTTTGAGGGCTATTTTGAATAAGCTTCTGTGTTACAACACACTGCATAGGCCAGATGCACTGAAGCATACAATATGAAAGCCAGGTAAGCAAATTCATCTCTAGTACCTGTTAAGTTTACACTTGAAATTTGTCATGAGCTAAGCAGTAAAACATTAGAAATATTATATATATATAACTTTTCTTCCATAATCACAAATTCTCAAAATAAACGTCGATTCCTACGTGTACCAAAAAATTGATTAATTAGTAATGCCCTCGAGTTACGTTGTAACCACATTGCAACATCGTTTCGCTTTAACCCTTTCCCGCCCAGTGTCATTTTACTGATTTTGTTCTGGCTAACGCCAGACGATTTTATTCAGTCTCGGAAAAAAACCCGGCAGCAAAGGGTTAAATCGGAAGTTAAGCCATGTTCGATCTGATCATAAGTTGGATGAATGACCATGCTCCGCATTCACGTGATATAGCTACCCGCGGTTTGGATTCCACAAAGCTGCAGGTCCCCACCGTCACGACCTTCGCTGTTAAGAAATTGAATAACCCTAATTTTTACTAATGCTCCCGAAATATTTTAAAAAAAATCTTTTCCAACATAGCTTCAGATCAGCTCGTCAAGGAGTTATTCAAAATTACTCAAACAGTTCCAAGACATAAGTCAGTCAATCTTTTAACTTACGTTTCTCAGCCTTTTCAATATGCCCGTCTCTTTTCGCCTAATACTAAAAATATCGCGAATATATGCATTATAATGCATAAAATATCGAACACACAAGAACAATATTGTATAAATTTATAACTTCTCCTTCTATATAATATATAGGGTGTCCATAAATGATTACCTTGATTAAAGCATGCAATAACTTTTAAATAAACACGCTTATTCAAACACAGTTTTAATCATAAGTAGATAAACATACAAAGTTTTGAGACATAATTAATGAACTTAAGCTTCCACATGTGCACCCCTAGTGGCACGTAAAATGTCTAAACGGTATTCACACTCACGCCACACATTTTCCAACATTTGTGGGTTAACTGTTGTAATTGCATCCGTAATGCGTCCTCGCAATGTCCTGATATCTGGAACAACTGTTTCATAAACCAAATCTTTAACATGACCCCAGAGAAAGAAATCCAGCGGGGTAATGTCTGGTGATCTTGGGGGCCATGGGATTGGCCCGTCCCTGCCAATCCATCGATTTGGAAATGTTGCGTCGAGAGTTTCACGAACAACATGCGCCCAATGAGGAGGTGCCCCATCTTGTTGGAAGATGACAGTTGGCTGCCTGTCCTGCAGCTGGGGGGATGGCGTAATTGGTGAGCATATCCAGGTACACAGTTGCGGAAACTGTGTTCTCAGCGAAGAAGAAAGGACCAATTATCTGGTCATGCATTAGTCCACACCAGACATTGATCTTCGGACTGCCCCGAATATGCTCCCTTACGGCACGTGGGTTTTCCGATCCACAAATACGCACATTGTGTCTGTTGACTCTACCACTAAGATGAAACGTAGCCTCGTCTGAAAAGCAGACACGTAACAAGAAGCCATTATCCTCGTCAATGCTGTTCAAAATGTCAATAGCGAATTGTTCACGTTTTGGACGGTCATCAGGCTTCAGTTCTTGAACAATTTGTACCTTGAGGGCGTGTAACTTCAAACGTTTGTGCAACACCTTGTGCACCATAGACTTCGATATCTTTAGTTGGCATGAAGCTTGTCTCACCGATTTCCTTGGTGACAGTGTGAAGGTAGTTTGAATGTTTTCCACCGTCCCATCGGAAACTGATGTTCTACCACTGCTCTTTCCCTCTTCAACGTTTCCAGTTTCCAAGAATTTTTTCACCCACGACTTAATTAACTTCACATCAGGTGGATTCTTTCCATACTTTGTTCTGAACCTTCGCTGAACACTGACAGATTTTGTTTCTGCAAGCCACACAACACATTGTGTCTTCTCTGTCACAGACGCCATCTTAACTGAACAGCTACTACAGCGCTCCTAGCGGCGAATGCGGTAGACGAAACACACCAGCACAGAAACTCTATGCGTGTACGAGATCACCTGTAAAAAGAAAACGGATGTAAGATTCGTCATTAAAACATGAAAGCATACTGTTTTCAGGGTAAACATTTATGGACACCCTGTACTATGCATCCATTTAACCCTTTAACGCCGACCGTTGCCTTATGGCAACACGAGCTTGGCAATCTATTTTGAGCCTTACAATCTGAATATTAGGTTACTTCGGCTTGAACAGGGAAAAAAAATTTGAAATAAAAATTTCAAAATAATCATGAAAATAAACTTCCGTAATTGCATGTCAGCCAATAAAACTGAGTAAAACTTCTTTTTTTTTTTTAGGCTGGAAGGTGGAGCCAAGGGTAAATGCCCGCAAAAGCGCCCCTCCCATAGAAGAACCAAAATCAAGGTCCGGGATTTTCGAGAGGCTTAGAGATAGCGTTTGAAAGTGTAGAAAGTCTGGCACTGCATGCTCTCCTTAAAGGAGGCGGCATGCAGTTAGAGTATTCAGAAGAGCAATGACCGTTATGATAGCGATAGGGGAGAGAGAGGGAGAGAGGGAAGGAAAAGAAGTACCTCGAAAGGCCTTGCGGCCCATACCGAGGAAGTACCAATGGCAACGGGTGCCAGGGAAAATTTTCTACACCCTCAAATAGTGTGCAAGATTTGGTCTAACCTTTTCTTGAAATGATCCACAGAGGAACTGTTCAACTTCTGAAGGTAAACTGTTCCACGTGTCACAGATATTATACGTAAAGTAATTCCCACACACTACTAAACCGTTTCAAATCCAACTTCCAACCATTGTTGCGAGTTGGGTTATCATTTAACCTAAACATGCTTCTAAAATCGACATCGTTGAACCCGCGTAAGAGCTTGAAAACCTCGATCAGTTGACCGCGCAGCCTCCGAGTTTCCAGCGAAAACAAGTTCATGGCGCGTAACCGTCGATTGTAGCCCATATGCCTAACGGAAGGGATTAACTTTGTGGCCCTCGCCTGCACTCGCTCCAGCCTCTCACTATCTTTCCCGAGGGTGGGCGAGACCAGAACTGCACTGCATACTCCAGGTGCGGCCGAACCAGGGAATTGTACAGAGAGAGCACAACAACCTTGTTCCGAAACTGAAATTGCCTCCTGATATAACCCAACAGCTTCTGGGCTTTCTTTTCCACCTCTACGCACTGTTTCGTAAACTTAAGGTCGCTGCTGATTAGCACACCCAAGTCCTTTTCCAAATCAGTCGCCTCGATATTGTTCCCCAACATCGAGTAGTCCGACTTGGGACTGGCGCAGCCAATGTGCATCACTTCGCATTTACCCAAGTTAAACGGCATTTGCCATTTTTCGGACCACTCCCCTATCCTACCTAAGTCCGCACGCAGTTGCTCGATCGCTTCGGGCGTCCCAACATTGGCCACAAGCTTGGTGTCATCAGCGAATTTGGCGATCCGACTAACGATGCCACCGTCGATATCATTTATGTAAATGAAAAACAACAGTGGCCCCAAAACGGAACCCTGTGGAACCCCACTAGTGACCGAGGCCCAACCCGAACTAACCCCTTTAATTACAACCCTCTGCCGCCTATTCTTCAGCCAGTTTTCAATCCACCTACCTATTTCCCCACCGATACCCAGCGCGCGCACTTTCGCCATTAGCCGGCGGTGAGGTACCTTATCAAAGGCTTTCTGAAAGTCGAGATAAAGTATATCAATCGCCCTACTCTTATCATACTCACTCAACATGACGTGGAAAAGCTCGAGCAAGTTGGTGAGACACGACCTATGCCGTCTAAACCCATGTTGGGAGTCCCCAAGCAGCTTGTACGAATCCAAATGGTCAACGATCCTATCCGCTATTATCCCCTCTAATAATTTACCTACAACTGAAGTAAGACTAATGGGACGATAGTTCCCTGGACTTTCGTGATCCCCTTTCTTAAAGATAGGGGTCACGTTGGCTTCCCTCCAGTCACCAGGCACCTGGCCCAACTCCAACGATTTATTGAAGACTGTAGCCAGGTGGGGAGCCACCTGGTCGCGCACCTCTCGCAACACTGGGGAGAAACTGGTCTGGTCCAGGAGCCTTAAACGCGCTGTTTGTCTATTCTATCGGCAACGACTGTCGCGGTACATCGAACACTATCCAGGCCAGCACCTTCGTGCCTCACGCCTGGCTCGGAGATGATGCGGGTGTCCTCCCTGGTGAACACTCCCGCAAAGTACTCATTAAGCACATTAGCGATATCCGCGTCGGAAGTCCGCAGAACGCCGCTTCGGTCCTTTAAATGGGCTTCCTACTATTAACATAACTGAAGAACTCCTTAGGGTTCCCCTTGCAGAGGCTTGCCACCCGTAGTTCTTCGTTACGTTTCGCTAGCCTAACCTTCGCCTTCACTTCCCTACACAGGCGGACATACGCTTCAGTGTTCTCGTGGGAACGATTGGCCTTCGCCCTCCTATACGCTACTTTCTTATTTCGGATAGCCGAAGCGATGTCACGATTGAACCACTTAGGCTGCGTTGAAGCAGGGGTGACCGGTTTTGACGGTATGGCAGCAGACTGCAGCACCATAAACTCGTCCCGGAACGCACTCCACACTCCCTCAACATCGCCGCCGACCTCCAACCCCATCTCACCTACGCTATCCCTGAGGCTAACAAAGTCGGCCCGCCGGAGATCGAGCTTACTGCCTCTCGAGTTACTACGCTTCACCCGAGGGACGCACACACGGAACTTAATCAGACCGTGATCACTCCCGCCCAACGATTCGTCAATGGTGAGGCCAGTGACGAGGTTGTCTTCGGTCGTGAATACTAAGTCTAGAACGCTTTCGCCTCGTGTAGGCTCATTGACCCACTGAGTGAGGAAGTTCTCATCAGCAAAGTTAGCCTCCTCCCTTCAGCATCAGCAGTCCTGTCTTCCCACTTTATGCCGCGACAGTTGAAGTCTCCTAAAACTACACACACCCTATCCCCTAGCAGGCTACGGAGTTCGGTGTACAGGGCTGTATCCTCCTCGAGGAGGAGATGCGGAGGTCTGTACACCAAGATTAACCTATAGTTCGTCCCTCCCACGTTCAGATCGACGCCAAGCAGCTCCCGTTCCGACCAGAACTGGCAGTCAACCGGACTCAACGTGTTCCTCACGTATATTAGTACCCCACCCCCCTTCCCACGGGTGCGGTCTTTGCGAAACATTCTAAACCCGGGAATTTCGAACTCCCCAACGTAGTCCCTACGACCAGTATGAATCCAGGATTCGGTGATAGCAACGATATCCTGGTATTCTGATGCTAAGAGCGCCCGTAGCTCGCAAAACTTGTTCCTAATCGACCTAGCATTAAAAAGCATTGCACGGAGGGAGCCTTCCCTATTCTGACCGCCCCCTAGCACGACCCGTTTCCCGAACAGCCAGGGCTGTCCGGAGTTGAAGAGCCCCTCACTAACGAGGGGGCAACTTCCGCAGGAGCCTGAGCCCCCTCCAACGTGGAAGGAGGGTCACCCACCTGTACCTGGACGCACCCTTCAGTTGAAAGTACGTCCGCCACCGGCTCATCATCATCTCTCCCCAGACTCGACCTCACCATTCTGTATAGGTGCCGGTCGAGCAGCGCGCCTAGCACACCTTTACCCTTGTAATTGAGGTGGACACCATCCCTCTGGTAAAGGTCCCACCTACCCGAAAATGAGTCGGAGTCAATAAACCTCACGCCCAGCGGGACGCACAAGTCTTGCACCCTCTCGTTGATGCCAATGACCTTACTGAGCGCGTGGTCACTGGCATTCATTCGCGGTAAAATACCCATTAACATTCCCCTGTGTCTTCAGTTTTAGATCATCCGCAAGAGACGATCTCGGTGATGATCCCTTCTGTAAGACCTACCCTACCGACTTTGAGGAACAGGTCGTTGCCACCAGCGTGGACAACGATCGCAGGCCTCCGACTAGCCACGCGCACCTTCTCTACCTCCTTCCTTAAGTGCGCCGTTCCCCGCCCAGATAAGCACCTTACCTTCCTCCCGTCCCGGTTTGCAGAAGCAAAGTACTTCTCCTGGCCCCTGATCTGCGAGTCCCCAATCAAAACGGTGTCTTCCTCCTTCGAGCACAGGAGACTAAAGCGATTGGAGGTCCTGACAGGGGCAACTAGGGTCTCAGGCTTCGGAGCCTTCTTGCCCGAGACCTTTCGAAACCCGTCGCCACCCATAGACGCAGTTACACCAGCCGACCCACCCCGACCGGCAGCTACATCCTTCGGTTTCTTTGGGCCATCAGTAGGCCCCTTCCCACACTTTTTCTCTATCGGCCCCTTCCCACCCTTCTCTATCGGCCCCTTCTTCTCTATCGGCCCTTTCTCTATCGGCCCTTTCTCTATCGGCCCTTTCTCTATCGGCCCTTTCTCTATCGGCCCTTTCTCTATCGGCCCTTTCTCTATCGGCCCTTTCTCTATCGGCCCCTTCCCACCCTTCTCTATCGGCCCCTTCCCACCCTTCTCTATCGGCCCCTTCCCACCCTTCTCTATCGGCCCCTTCCCACCCTTCTCTATCGGCCCCTTCCCACCCTTCTCTATCGCCCCTTCCCACCCTTCTCTATCGGCCCCTTCCCACCCTTCTCTATCGACCCCTTCCCACCCTTCTCTATCGACCCCTTCCCACCCTTCTCTATCGACCCCTTCCCACCCTTCTCTATCGACCCTTCCCACCCTTCTCTATCGACCCCTTCCCACCCTTCTCTATCGACCCCTTCCCACCCTTCTCTATCGACCCCTTCCCACCCTTCTCTATCGACCCCTTCCCACCCTTCTCTATCGACCCCTTCCCACCCTTCTCTATCGACCCCTTCCCACCCTTCTCTATCGACCCCTTCCCACCCTTCTCTATCGACCCCTTCCCACCCTTCTCTATCGACCCCTTCCCACCCTTCTCTATCGACCCCTTCCCACCCTTCTCTATCGACCCCTTCCCACCCTTCTCTATCGACCCCTTCCCACCCTTCTCTATCGACCCCTTCCCACCCTTCTCTATCGACCCCTTCCCACCCTTCTCTATCGACCCCTTCCACCCTTCTCTATCGACCCCTTCCCACCCTTCTCTATCGACCCTTCCCACCCTTCTCTATCGACCCCTTCCCACCCTTCTCTATCGACCCCTTCCCACCCTTCTCTATCGATCGACCCCTTCCCACCCTTCTCTATCGACCCCTTCCCACCCTTCTCTATCGACTCCTTCCCACCCTTCTCTATCGACCCTTCCCACCCTTCTCTATCAGCCCTTCCCACCCTCTCTATCGACTCCTTCCCACCCTTCTCTATCGACCCCTTCCCACCCTTCTCTATCAGCCCCTTCTTTACGCCCTCCACCTTGCGCCGCGGTTCCGTGCATTCCACGTGGGTCGCTGGCGATTCTTCACACTGATTTTGTACCCTAGTCCCCGGTTGCACCTCTACCCTTTCTCCGCGGCCCCGAGCCCTGTCTAGTCCATCGCTGGACCGCCTTTCCATGGCAGCTATCCTACCAATGAGCTCCGGGGTGGAGGGCGCAGTCGCATCAGTGACCGCCGCACCTCCAACAGCCGATCTGGACGACTCGAGCAGCCGGATCCTCTCCTCTAGCTTCTCGTAAAACCGCATGAGTTCGCAAAAGCGGCACATGCTGGAGTGGTTGATCTTCGCGAAGCAGGCTTCTTTGAAGTTCGTCACCCACTGGTTTACTTCACACCTCGCACATTCAGCCTTCAGTTTCTGCGGTCCAGTCATTGTAACTTTTTTTTTTTTTTCGAACTCTGAATAAGATAAAGCGTTCTAGCAATGAAAACTATCAAAAACGTTGACCAATATATAAAAAAAGAAGGGGGGGGATTAGGGTGACAACTTCTTATAGGGATAAAATTTGAAATTCAAAAAAATTTGCCGGCCATTTGTCCAATGCTGCCACCCTACGAGGAAACACCGTAGACCAAATCTCATGGAATTCGGAAAGCATTTAGGGGTGCCTCGAGTCACATGAATGAAACTGTCGCGCCGAAGAAATTTCAAGAATGAACGAGTTTCGACAACGCTTCAAAAACAAAAATGTTTCGAGAATGCAAGTGTATTATATAATTTAATAGAATTGTTTCCTTTATTTCATACTATAGATTATGCAAATCGATTAATTTATTTCATTAAATTAAAATTTTCATAAATAAATCGTTAAATAATATGATGTGTATCAATCTTTGGATGATCAGCTTTTGGTGCTTCAAGTTCATTTTGCATACGACTGCCTGACTGAAAACAACGCTTAGAAGTTCTCTCCCGATTCTTTTAAGATATCTAAGTTAATATTTTTTATTTTGATACATTGATTATATTATTGGAAATTGTTCTAGAAAAGTTTCATTAATTGTTGGCATAGTTTGATGTTCAAATTATATAAATTTGGAACTGAATTTGATTTCCTATGATAATATATATACGAGTATATAAATATATATACAGGGCCGTCGAGATGGGGGTTCAGGGGGGAGCCAGTGCCCCGGGGCCCGGGTGTCTGGGGGCCCGCAGGAGAATAAAAAAAATCTTAAAAAAATAAATAAGGATCATAATAATCATTAAGAAATTGTTACGTTTTTTCATTCAGAGCTCCTTACATGTAATTTCTTACATGTAATATCTGAGTATCCTATAAGTCAACACTAAAATTCATCAATCTGACATTTTTTCAAATGTAGCTTCCGTTCTCACGCTTTGTGGTATGATCGAAAGTAGCCAAGGTCAATAAACTTGAGAAATATTTAACCAAATCTCTCACTTGTGTTTTGGGTGTTGCACGAAGAGGTTTGAAATACTTGAACTATTGAATTACTTAATTTTTATAAAGTTAAATATTATATTATTAAAGTTATACATATACATACATACATATATACATACATACATATATATATTATATATATATATTAATAGATTTATTGCATATATATAATGCCTTGACACTTGGTGTGGGGGCCCGTAATGTTTGCTAGCCCTGGGGCCCGTTAATGGCTCTCGACGGCCCTGTACATATATATATATTACAATATAAATGAGATCTTTAAAAATGGAATCATAATACGAAAAAAATTAATGCTTTGATTCTTATTTTAATTTAATATACGTTTCTTTTCTTTGGCCCAATGGCGACTACCCGCACAGCGAGTCAAATTTGGCTCATTGGCCATCCCATACCCGAGATCAAGGGCGCACGGCTTCCTTCAATTGGAGACGTTTTACGCCTGTTTTTTCACTTTCACATAGAGCACAAGAAGACAGTGAACGACTCAGCGAAGGAGGTGGCATCATCAGTCATTGGTTACTGGGAGAAATCCCGGATACTTACCATCACAGAGAAGAGCATTGGTCGAAAAGTGGTAGATCTTTTTCTTACTTGGAAGCTTCTCCAGAAAAATCGTGCTCGCGCTACGGAAACCCAGCGGAAAAGAGAGAGAGCGGTGATAATTTGGAAAATCTTTTCGATGCCGCCCACCCTAAAGCGATGGAACTTTTGACCATCGAAGAAGATCGAGCCTTCCTTATTGCTCAGCGAGAAAAAGGGAGGAGGGGAGTAATGGGAGGAGTTGACAAGAAAATGGCTCATTCTGTCATGCGTCGGGAACAAACTGAAAGACGCCTAGCTCAGCACCAACCTCAAGCCAATATTACTTTTGAAAATATTGAGCTGGAATCTTCTACATCTGAAGCACCAAGTTCTGCGCCATCATCTGGACTCACCGCCCGCCTCTCCTGAAAAACGCAAGTGTTATGCTCGTGGCACTATCCAAGTCATCACTCCCGAATTGGCAAGTACATTGGATCGCACAGGAATCAGTCATCGTTCAGCACACCGGATTATCGACGCTACGGCTAGAAGCCTCGGCCATAACTCACAAAAACTCGCGCTCAACTATGAAACCATTAGAAAATCACGAGAAAGGCTCCGTTCGGCGACGGCAGAAAAGATTAAACAAAGGTTCACACCCAACGAAGTGCTCACTGTTCACTGGGACGGAAAAATTCTACCAGACGATGAAGGTGGTCGGTGTGACCGACTAGCCATTTTCGTAACCGGAGTTGATACCGAGAAGCTCTTGGGTGTACCTAAGCTGACATCAGGAACGGGTGAGGTCATCGCCTCGGTGGTACATGCTGCGCTCAAAGAATGGAATGTGTCAGAAAAGGTATCAGCTATGAGCTTCGACACTATAGCTTCAAATACTGGTTACTTGTCTGGGGCATGCGTAATTTTGGAGCAGAAACTCGGCCGCCGACTCTTATACCTTGCATGTCGCCATCAAATCCTAGAACTTGTCGTTGAGAAGGCGTACATGGAATGCATGGGACCATCATCTGGTCCAGATATCCTCCTATTCTCCCGCTTCAAAGAGACGTGGAATACAATTTGCCAAGATAAGTACAAGACCCTGTCAGACCTTCCATCGAGTCTGAATGAGAATCGAGAAGAACTGATCGCTTGCTGGAATCTATATCTGACAAAAATCAGCCGAGGGATGATTACCGTGAATTCTTGGAGTTGTCGATTACAATCCCTGGAGGTAATTTACCTAACTTTAGGTTTCGGCGACCTGGAGCACTTCACCGAACACGTTGGATGGCAAAAGTAATTTATTCATTAAAAATCCTGCTGCTTTCCCATCAGTTCAGACTTACAACTCGTGAAATGTCTGGCTTAAAACGATTTGTATTTTTTGCCCTGGAGTTATATGTCAGCGCGTGGTTCACGGCCAGCAGTCCTTCAACTGCTCCCGCGAACGATTTGAAGCTTCTTCAAGACCTAGCAAAGTACCACGATGAAAATCTCAGCATCCTGCCTTAGTGTCCTCGGTCGTCACTTATGGTACCTCAGCGAGTGCTTGATTGGTCTCGCACTCTTTGATAAAGGTATCAATGCAACGACGAAAAAGAATATCGCTCGATCAATCCTCGAAAAAGAAGCTGCTGAAGATCCTCCAAAGCGAGCCCCAATACCTGCTGTTTCTTCCATTTCAACAAAGCAGCTCTCGGACTTTGCCTCGAAAGGATCAAAGCTTCTCTTTGAACTTCTAAAAATTAATGATGGTTTCTTGTCCAAGGAACCAGAGACCTGGCCGGACGACGAAGATTTCAAGACTGGTTTGACTATAGTTGAAGGACTAAAAGTCGTCAATGACATGGCAGAGGGGGAATTGCCTTGATCCAGGCCTTCAATACAAAGATTACGAAGAATGAAGAACAGCGCCAACATCTCTTGCAGGTTGTTGAGGATCATAGGAAGTCTCAGCCTGGTACATTGAAAAAGGGGTATGGCTTGAGGAAAAGCAAGAATTAATGGGTGGTCTACAATTGAATGAGACACCCTGGAATATATTTAGTAAATATATTATTTACTTATTACGATTGGAGTACGCCTGCACTTAAACCTTATGAACTAAAACTAACGTTTATTTACATTAATTAAAAAAAATATTAATTTATTTTTACTAGGTAGGTAATGAATAATTAATTTTTGTTATAAGGAGAATTATTTACCTCACTTGAGACACCCTTAAATATTATCTGAATGACCTAATATTTACAGTACATTGTTTTCTCATGTAGTAGCAGCATTGAAAATATGGCCAATAAAAAAACTCCAACTTTCGATTTTTATTGTCACCCAAGGGGGGATTCTTCCCGCGCGTAGACGCATCCACCTATTTGCAAGTGACGTTCATCCCTTACAGAAGACCACCTCTCGCTGCTGCCGCACCGACCAAAGGTCTCCCCAGGGCCGGACAGCCCCAAACGTGTCGCAGCTACCAACTGACAAACACTCGCGACGCAGGCTTCACGGATTTCCCGCCAGGAGCGACAGCGAGATGCAGCCCCTTACTAAGTCTTACGAGTCATTCACAAGCGGCCAAACTTAGAATCCAGTGTTCAAGGGACATCCCACCAGACCCAGAGGCTACGCCCGAGACTTTACGCTGGCCTGGCAGCCAGCTGGGCAGTAAAGCTCTCTCACCTCAGAGCAGTACAGCCAATCACCATCAATTGGTCACCAAAGAACGGTCGCAGGGGGCTGGTCAGGCCATTACGCGTTAAGAATGGGCTTAACGGGGCACTTGCCACACTCCATTCATCGCGCCCCTACGCCTGGGACCCCTCCATCCCAGTCTCTCTCAACCTAGAAGCGTTAAATGGCGTTATTTATAGAGGTTCCAAAGCCTCTCTTCCCATGCATGAGGTAGCAGTGGGGTCCTAATAGTGAAAGAGAAAAAGACTTAATACTAAAAAGTTTTTTTTTTTTCCAGTCAGGAGAACATCCTTAACGTAAGCTAAAAGGACAGAGTAGGGATGGGGTCCTAGTAACCCACGGGACAGGATTGTACAACATACTTCACCCGCCCTCCCGAAAGAGAGAGAACCTAAAGGAACTGGCAGCCAATTTCTCTAGAATCCCACGACTGGGGACCGGAGGGCTGTCACACCAAGTATAAAGTTTACAACGCCCAGAAGAAATGTGCATAACCTTTATACCCCCTGCGAGAGAGCGAGAGAGCGAGAGAGAGAGAGAGAGAGAGAGAGAGAGAGAATGATATATATATATATATTGAAGACAATCAGGAAGAGGGATTGACGAGACGAAAAGCCTCCTATTCCACCCGGTCAAGTAGGTTGTGAACCACCCCACACGAGAAGCGTACTCCATCCAGGGGCGAACAAGACCGCTGTACAGACAGCAACTGAGTCGGGGTGAAGAAACCGCGGGGGCGGGCGCAGCATACCTAACCTCTTAGAAGCTGTTTTAGAAAAAGTATACGTGATTTTTCCAGGAAATATCACGAGAAAAGGAAACGCCAAGAATGTTAAAAGAGGAATAAGAATTCAGCTGTTTGTTGTTCAAGGTAAGGGGATAGTCGTGTGGAAGATTGTGACGAGTAAGACAGATGGAGGAACCGAGTTTTTGAGACACTGAAAGCTACAAGGTTTTCTCTGCCCCAATCAGAGATAGCAGAAAGATCAGACATCAGGTGCTCCATAGCCGTACTACACGAATCATGGAGTGACTGTTGAGAGGGACGCTTTGGGAAGCGGGTGGAGAAGTGAAGAGTGGAATCATCGACACAGGAGTGAATAGGACAGGAACTGCGAATTAAAATATCATTAATAAATAAAAGGAAAAGAATGGGTGACAGGACAGAACCCTGAGGAACATCACTGCTAATAGCTTTAGGAGGAGAACAGTGGCCATCTACAACTGCAGCTATAGATCGGCCAGAAAGGAAATTAGAGATGAGGCACAGATAGAAGGACAGCAAACGACGACACCTCTATTCTTTTATGTGAAAGAAAAATTAGTAGTAAGCACTAGCATTAAGTGATTGAGTAAAGAGCCGTTTCTATTTAAGGCTTCCTTCCAAGGGCCTCCTATGTCCGAAAAGAACAATGAATTTGAATTCAGGATCCATTCAGATCCGAATTCGAAGTGGACCGAGTAAGGCTTTACACCAGAACTCGAATGGGGACTAAAGATTTCCCACCCATCCCTTTTTCTCTCGAAAATGAGATCAGATTCTAATAGTTTCTTCAAGCAGAAATTAAACTTGGAATAGTTTCCAAAACTCTATTTGAAAGGTAGAACCGAAATTGTGGTCGATCGCAGAAAGGAAAAAAGGGTCAATTTACCCGACAACCGATTATTATGTAAACAAAACGAAGATATCACGGTAAACTTTTTCCGCTATGTATGTATATACACAGTTCAGAAGACGAATAGTCGGATAATGGAAAAAATAGTTTGATTTTATCATAAAATAAAAAAATTAAGTTCATAAGAAGTTAAAGCAACAAAACTTACCGATACGAGTATGAAAGGAAACTTGATGAATATTTGAAGTGTTTACGAATCTAATTGAAACCAAAAACTTTAATATACAGGGTGTCCCATAAGTCCGGTCTCATAGGAAAATTTATTTTAAATTAAATTTACAAAAGTAATGCATTACACTTAAAACAAATGTTCAAACTGAGGTCTTGTCTCGGAACCTTTTTTTTTTTTTTTTTTTTTTTTTCCAGGTAGAACACGCAATGGTTAATGTGGAAGCGAGTTACATTGGTGAGGAAAAGGCCTCCGCCTTTAGTAGTGAACGTTGCGCGTTTCCTTTACTCGTTAAACTGAAAACACGTTCATCTGAAAAACTAAGGAAATCTGGATCACTGTTGAACTTTTCTCATTGTTTCAGCAAAGTATATGAGCCTAGAGTAAACAGGTTTGTAATCGTGGTATCCCCGTGATTTCAATATTTTCGCTACTGAAAATTTGGAAATACCCAATTCCTGTGCGACTTTTCCGGTTGAAGTTGTTGGATCGACTTGAAAACTGGCCAGGATATTTTCTTTGTTGTTGTCTCCCGTCGCCGTTACTGGCCTTCCGCTTCTTGGACGATCTTTTACCAGGATCCGTTTCCAAAAGTTTCAGCTTCCAGCATCGAAGAGTGGTTGCATTTGGTGGTGGTTTATTATATTTTCTTGAAATAAACGCAAACTTTCTTCACAATTATTATAAGAAATAGCCCACGATACAAGATGCACTTTTTCTTCATTGCTTTATTCCATCCTTACTGGAATTCCATGGTATTCCACGCATTAAAAACTAAGCTCATCCTCTCGTCTATTGTTAATTTCGCAGCCATCCCCTACCTAAAAGAAAAAATAATATAATCAACACTGAAAATTCCTATGATGCGCGACTTTTGCGCCACCCTGTATATCGACTATCGACTGACTGCGAGAAAAGCGCAATTTAATTTAATTTTATGATAAAGAACACCAGAGTGACAGAACAATCCTTCAATCTTTAATTACTCCCGACGTTTCTGAACACACACATTCCATCATCAGGGCAAAAACAGTGTAAAAATCAATTAGGTTAGTGTGGACATTAGTGTGCCCTTATTTTTATTGTTAAAATTAAGGACAACCGTAGTCCCCAAGGATGTCTTATACCTTTCTTTATCATTCATTGGAGCTTTAAGTTTCAACACGAGGGATAAACTCATCAAATTACTTAAATAATTTTATTTCCAACTCCGCATTCGTGTCATCCTGTCCCCATTCAAATAAGTCTTTCACCCATTTAAATACAATTTAAGGCGCTGTTCCCACACACTATTCGGATCTGCCATACAGTAGTTCCGACCTCAAACTTAAAATTATGACTTTTTATTTACGAACTCAAACTGAATTTGAATTCGGATGAATCTTTGATTAATCTACTGCTTTAATGAAGACGTTTATTTATTTATTCAAACCCCCATGCATTCTTGGTCTTTTTGGTTCTGTAATTTTAACCATATTAATTTTAATATGTACAAATTGTACACTGTAACGTAATTGACTTTTAAATTTGTTTTAGGCCTGATGATGGAATGTGCATACTCCAAAAACTCCGAAATTAATTAAAAATTGAAGGATGTTCTTTGTCTCTAGTGTTATTCTATTATTATTGCTAATATAGAGTAGATAGATAGAATAAGATTGGCAGGAATTACATTAAACGGAATAAAGTCGAACCCCAAATAACGGGACACGAAAAAGGTCGAAAGCGAAGCAAATCCATCTGCTAGACCAGAATTAAACAATTTAGTGTACAATTGGTTAGGTTCGTGAATGCAAGCCTACAAGTTTTGTGAAATTTATTAACATTAAATTACATTAAAAGCATTAAAATTAAATCTGACTGGAATAGGAATCAATTAGCTTAATCGAAAAAAATAAGTGAATAGACTGGAACTAAACAATTTGTATAGTACAAAAATTTAATATATATATATATATATATATATATATATATATATATATATATACACTCTGTGTGTGTGTGTGTGTGTGTGTGTGTGTGTGTGTGTGTGTATAGGGTGTAACAAAAGTCCGTTCTCAGGGAAATGAGATAAAACTGAATTGAACGAGAAAATAGTTTTAACTCTACATTATAAACAATACAATCAACTTACCAATTAATCCAGTACATGCTCAAATTGCATTCCATGTAGCCGTTGACACATTTCTACTCTTCTTTGTAAGCTGTCAGTTACGTTTTGAAGTGTTTCCGCACTAATTCTGTTACATTGATCTGTAATTTTTTCTTTTAACTGCCGGATCGTTAGAAGTCTTGACTCGTAAATAACGTACTTCAAGTGGCCCCACAAGAAAAGTGGGGGTCAAATCATGGATTCGGAGCGGCCATTCCACACAACCTCGGCGTCCTATCCATCTGCCATGAAGATTCTCATCTAACCATTGTCTCACTGAACGAGACAAATGGGGAGGTGCACCATCTTGCTGAAACGAACTTTTGTCTAGCATCCAAAGACATTCCGTCAATGTGCTTTTGCAAAATTCCCTCCAAAATGTTTTTCAAGTAAGAATCCCCGTTCACGGTTTCATCAAATAAGTATAGTCCTATGATAGTTCCTCGATGAATTCCTGCCAACCCCGTAATCCTGGGATCAACCTACGAATGTGCATCTTCAACCCAATGCAGATTTTCGTCGCTCCAGTAATGATAATTGTGGCGATTCACTGTTTCACAATCAATTCTGTTATATCTTATTTCCCTATAAGAACGGACTTCCGTTACACCCTGTATAGCATCGCAAAAAGAAAAGCAAAAACGAGGACCACTATCGTACCCTTAATGAAAGAAAATGAGCTACCCAATGATGTAAAAGAAATTTCTGAAATATTGAGCTTAATATGAATCTGCTTTCAGTAGCTACCCCAATGAGAGAGAGAGGAGAGAGAGAGAGAGAGAGAGAGAGAGAGAGAGAGAGACCTTCCGGTCCACTCTGGGAGGTTCCTGTTATTAAACAAGTTTATTTTTCTTTCAACTATCCTAGCAGTAGTAGAAAACTGAATAGAAAAGTAGAAGGCTCTCTCCCCACCCTCCCACAGGCAGGTACGGAAAAAGGTTGAAGAAAATACCTTGACCCTGGAAAAGTAGCCAAGGAACTTTTACAGGAAAGTGGAGAATATATAAATAGCTCTATATTTAGCATGCTCACAGAGACACCGTGCAAGCGAACTCCTGCAGTTGTTGTTGTTATGTTTTAGTCAAACTAGGAGAGAATTCAGTACTTTGTCTAGCCTATTTTTTAACACATTTACACTTTGACTGGAAACAACCTCTGAGGGAAGTTGGTCCCAGATATTAACTATTTCATAGGAAAAGAAATTCCCGCAGACAGAGGTCCTAAATGTCTTTAGTTCCAGTTTAAACCTTGTCGGATTGGCATTAAGTGAGAATAAGTTCCTGTAATCTACCCTGTCTATTTCACTGAGCATCTTCAAGACTTGAATAAGCTGACCGCGCAACCTCCTCGTCTCTAAGGTAAACAGATTTAGGCGCTCCAATCTCCGTTGGTAGTTTTGCACTCTCATTGAAGGGATCAATTTTGTAGCCCTTGCTTGTACTCTTTCTATGTCCTTCCTGAGGGATGGAGACCAAAACTGCGCACAGTATTCCACTTGAGGTCTGACTAGTGAATTATAAAGAGATATTACAGTCTCCTTTGTTCCGAAACTAACTCTCTTTTAATATAACCTAATATTTTAAGGCCCTCTTTTCGACTTCTGCACAGTGCTTCGACGATTTCAGATCATTGCCGATATATACTCCTAAGGCTCTCTCTAGATCCTATAGTCTGCAAATTTGGAGATTGTACTTAGAAGCCCGACGTCTATATCATTAATATAGATAAAACGTAAATGACCCAGAACGGAACCCTGTGGGACAGCACTGGTGACGGGCGTCCACTCCGAAGCCACTCCATTTATTACCACTCTCTGCTTTCAATCTTGCAACCAATCCTCAATCCAGTTGGGAACGAGCCCAGTGATCCCGTCCTCCGATTTTAGCCAGTAATCTCGCGTGAGGGACTTTGTCAAAGGCTTTTTGAAAGTCGAGATACACTATATCTATTGCCCTACTTGCATCGTAGTGTATACATATTATGGAAAAACACTAACAGGTTTGTCAGACACGATCTATGTCGCTTAAATCCATGTTGAGAATAAAAAATTAGATTGTTAGAGACAAGGTGATACAATACGTTTTGTAATGATGGATTCCAACAGTTTGCCGACAATTGATGTTAAACTGATCGGGCGGTAATTACAAGGATTTTCCCCCCCTCACCCTTTTCAAAGATTGGGGTTACATTTGCTAACTTCCAGTCGGTTGGAACTTTCCCCAACTCGATTGATTGTTTGAATATGGTTACTAAGTCGTCAACAACATTGTGGCTAACCTCTTTTAATACCCTTGGAAGAAATAAGTCGGGGCCAGGTGATTTGTATTTATTCATCAATTAATTGCTGTACCTCATTTCTCGTAAAACTTATGGTCTCTACGGGATGGTCACCATCATATGTAATCCGAGAACTTGGCACTTCAATTGAGTCTTCCTCCGTGAAGACTAACGAAGAACTCTTTTAACGTATTAGTTATATCTTTATCAACGAATTTCAGTACGCCATTTCTATCTTTTAAGGGGGCCTACAGAATTTTTAATTGGCTTTCTGCTATTAACATAGGCAAAATATTTTTTGGGGTTAACTTTACAGAGTGAGGCAACTCCAGCTTCTTCATCATCACGTTTGGCTGATCTAATTAAGCACACAACCCTCCTACGTAGGTTTATATAGTTTTCTGAATTA
Source organism: Bathynomus jamesi (assembly GCA_023014485.1). Classification (NCBI taxonomy): domain Eukaryota; kingdom Metazoa; phylum Arthropoda; class Malacostraca; order Isopoda; family Cirolanidae; genus Bathynomus; species Bathynomus jamesi. Next base: position 449,526 of record JAJOZX010001319.1, read on the forward strand.
GTCTGGTTGAAATGTGACTTTAGTAGTTTGTAGGATCTATTTCTTCCCGTAATATAAAGTGTTCTGTAATATTCTAAATTGACCCCTAATACGAGCTCCAGGTGACATTGACATCCTCACTTATTAGAACCTCAAGTGTGTCTAAACTATTTCGGAAGCTTTCAAAATTTGCTCTTGAGAAATCCAGTCTTTCAAGAGTCTTTTCGCGTAAATTAACTGGAACCCTGAGGTCAAACCTAATCAAATTATGATCGCCGTTACTCAAATTTTCACCAATAGTCAGATTAGAGACTAGGTCATCTTCGTTTGTGAATATGAGGTCTAGTTTATTATTTATTACCCCTTGTAGGACCGTCAACCCATTGACTTAAGTTATCATCGGCAAATTGCAACAGTCTTGAGCCCTCAGCATCAGCCGTTTTGTTTTCCCAATTTATATTACCACAATTAAAACCCCTAAAAATCACTGATTTTATTATCCACTATTCTGCTTAAATGGCTATATAAGTTTATATCCTTATCAACGGGGTAGTTAGTGGGTGGCCTATATATTAGAAGTAGATGCACTACTTTATTATTTAGGTTTAGATCAATCCCAATATTTCATGAGCAGATACGATATTACTGTTTACCGGGTGCAGGAAGTCACGAGCATACAAAAGTACACCACCGCCTTCCCTTCCGTTCCTATCTTTGTGAAACGTTTTGTAACCTACCATTTCAAATTCTCCTACAAAATCCCTCGATTCAGAATGAATCCAGGATTCTGTTATTCCTATGATATCAAAGTTCTCAGTTTTGACTAGCGCTGTAAATTCCATTAGTTTGTTTCTAATTGACCTAGCATTGAAGAGCAATTTTGAGAGATTTTAAGTTACTTCTCTTAACTGGCCTGAGTCGCTTCCCGAAGCAGTTGAATCAACTACTGGTGGAGTAAGATGAACTATTTTTGGAGGACACCCTCAACACTGAATGAAAATAACTTTGTCGTCGGGGGGACAGATACGTTTTAACCAAGAACGTCACAGGGTCAAAGTGGAAATCTTTCGAAGGCTAGATGCCTGGCTCAGAACGGTACCAGATGAGCCGTTATGCCTGGCTATGTGCGATGGAGATCGCAAGAAAGCAACTCGCTCCTCCATCAGGCCAGTCCTAGAGGTGGGGCCACCAGCTTGACCTTCGTGTGAAGAGAGACGGAACGTTTATCAAGTGTGTGTGTCTGTGGTTTTCAAACTAGGATCTACCTACGCATGACTGTACATTCGATATCACTGGTCCACAAAGATCGTCATACAAGTTCCTGAGCAGGAACTGGGTCATGTCATTTGAAAGACGACGTATTAAAAATAAGGAAAAATATAGGATTCAATAGAAAATGCTAAAAAGTGTAATGTATTAAGTGTGTAGGTGTATGCTGAGAGGACGACCACCTCGTAAAAACCGTAGTGCATAACTGATGTGTGTATGGAAATGTATGAAAATATGAATGTAGTACAGTACACTATTCAGTAAGGTCCAAAGTTCAGCTTTTAAAATTGTGCGTACCATAATGAACATTTATTAAAAGGTAGCCCTTTCTATTCAAGAAAGTCAGATTGCATCTCCAATAAAACGCAATAAATTTTGGTGCAGTTTTAACTGCCCTTCCCCACCCCACCCTACCCCCAAGTAGTGTGAATAGTCGGATGCGAATAGCTGGATGATCTGACCTCAGTTCAAGCAGCGGAGCCACCCCGTGGGAAACGGGTTTCTCATGACGTATGTAGGTGCATTAGTTTCTCGTTTCGAGAAATTTAGTATTTTAAAGATCCGACAATGGAATTTCGTCAAAATTATCATTCTTAGTCTACGTTGGTATGTCTTCAGTGCCAAGTACCATTGAACCAGCCTATATTTCTTAACGAATTTATTATAACACGTAGCTTGGTTAATTCTACATTTATCCATAATCTATTTATCTAACCCCTCTCAGATACAAAATGGGTATATAATATACTTAAGATAGTATGCATAACCGATTTAAAAAATCCAAGATTGCAATTAGGATTACATGAAAAATAATTAGCTATGATTAGCCATATTTAAACATTTAAATATTACAAATAAAAATAAACTACGTGAAGTGAATAGCAATAAAGGACTTAGTATTTTAATTTGCAAAAATTAAAATGTTTTTATAACTGATTTTACAAATATTTACAAAATTATATAATTCACATATGCTTTCCCAACCCCCACCTCTCTCTCTCTACTTGCTTCTCATTTACTAATGCGGTTCCCTCTATTGAAGAATAGAATCATACAAATGAATCACTCACATACATACATACATACATGGTGTGTATCAAGTAACAAGTGAAGGGAAATCAGATATGAACTGGTTTAAACTAGTTTCGTTTTTTTTTTAACTTCTAACCATTTTCAACATCTCTTATAGACCTTACTATTGAATATACAGTTGGTATAAAGTATGGTAACTGTAATAAATATTACTTGTCCATGTTCACTTGATTTAATATAATTCAAATAGGATTTGTCCCTTCACTTGCATTACTTTATACACACCCAGTGTGTGTGTGTGTGTGTGTGTGCCAACTTTCTCTACCAAGTTCCACCTGTTTTTTTTGCTTCCTCTCTCTAATTGGGCATGCTGTAGCTACCATCAAGCATGTACCATATTAGTACTGTACAGTACCTACTCTTCTAAAACTATTAGGGTACCTACAGTAAATTAATGATTATGAAAAATGCTTTAATGAAGCCCAGTAGGCTAATATCAAATATACAAGTGAATTTCATGAAATTATCAATTTTAGAATATCTCAAACTAGTCATGGTAGGCCCACTGCAAAAACATGCAAGCCTTGTGACAGTGTTATTAATATCTTTAGAAGGTAGACTGACCAAACAAGCTAATCAACATTTTTACCCACAAATCAGTAAAATAATTTGATAAACAGTAGTTTTCAGGAAGACCCGCAAAATAATTTAATAAACTCTGTTTCTCATTACTTTCATCTCCGCAGTAGGAGAAGCAAAGAACAGCTCTGCACAGGTCCTATCCTAATGAAACTTAGAACTGCCTTAAGTAATTTTTTAAGCAACACTAGAATCTTTTTCCTCATAAATTTCTTAATGAACTAAACCTAAATACAGATTTACAATAACATTTTCTGTATGGTAAGAAAATTTAGATTCATAGACCTTAAAATCAAATCAGTTCTTTTATCCACGCAGGTTAAGCCCAAACTCTAGTTATCCAGAACCAATTTATCCAGTTAAACACATTTGCAGGAATTTAATTTGAAACATGCAAGGACCAACAACATGATTTAAATGCAACGCAAGATAAATCAGTCAATAACCTAACAATCTTGCTATAAAATTTGCCTATTGAATGACAGTAGTGTTAAGTGTGTTTCTTTGGATTTTCAATATCTTTGCCTAGTAAGCCAAGTCCATACGAGTTTTTGTTAATTTGAAAGGTTGATGAACCAATAACATTTAAAAAAATACAGTAGCTATATATTTTTATGAATACCAGGACACACATATTTATTCATTATATATTAATATTCAGAGGAGGGTTATAATTAGAATCATGGCAGTGTTCAGAAGAGAACAAATCCAAGCCCAAATGTCTTCCTGTGGATAAAGACCCAGCACAAAAGCATATGTTTGACCACTCCATTACAATTCACATGTTGATTCAGGGTAGTGTATATATTGCAAGTTATGTGGCTAACAACAATGTTTAACCCTGGATTATTGATCTCTCGAAGTTTCAAAGTTAAGCAAGACCATTTTATTCCTTCTAAAAGCAAAATTGCTGACCTACCTAGTGTTCAGCCACTGATTTCTCTCATGCAGTCAACACTGAGAATAATCTCAATACTGTCTTGCCAGATAAGCGAATTTAATTTTAGTACTAGGCCTATACAAGATAAAATTTCATGTTTGGTGGTCTAAAATGTTAGGTACGGTAGGGCTAAAAATCATTTAGCTATTTATAAAATATCAATGGGTATTGCGAGACCTAAGCAAGTTTAATTAACATTCTAACAAGAACCAATTGATCTGACTCTGATTCAGTAACCTAACAATGATAGTACATGATGTTTCAACAAAGCAACAAAACCTGGCCAAAGCAGAAAAGATTTAATATAGGTAGCTAATAATATAATATTCACATTAATGACAAAACTTGCTGAACAATCAAAAAAGTAATCTTAAAATAGGCTGTACATTATACTCCAAGCAGAAGGTCTATGCATAAGTGTGTTTGATAGATTTTGCTTCTAAGTTCAGAGGTACTCGAAACTACCATACATGAAACTGTCCAAATTTATTAAAACCCTTTTCAATTGATAAATTTTAACCAAACCAGTGGGCCATGGTAAATTTCCCGGGTAGGCCATAAAGGGTGATCACAGCGTACCTTCTAAAAATCAAATTCAATTTAGTAGTAGAATAATTTTAGTCATTTTATAAAATTATTGGCATATAACTATATTTACATTTTTCAACGAGTTATTCAAATCAGCTCTAGTGGGCCATCATGTCAGAAAGGTTGGGAACCACTGTAAATCTATAGGCCCTACAAGAGCTAGTTTTTTTTTTTTTATATGCAGGAAGGAGAGGCCAAAGGCAACCACCCATAAAATGGCCCCCATAGAAACAAGTCAAAATACATTTTTTTTTTTAAATTTTGAAAAGATTGCATAGTGAGGATTAAAGGAAGAAGCGTGATATGGTAGATAAGACAAAGATTAGCTAAGGAGGACAGTCATAGGAGAAATGGGAGTTCCCCGTCTCCTGCCTGCCTCACATTCCCCCCCCCCCCCCCCAGAGTACTTCCCTGGTCAATTGTTGTCTACAACCTCCTCCTCCAATTTAAAATGAAGTCAAATGAAAAACTAAATACACCTTGGATAACAGTCTCAGGAAAGTTTAAAATAAAAATAAATATTTCCTTAGGTTATTTATTAAAAAACTTGGGCCATTTTATGGAATACAGGTAGGCCTACCATTGGTTACCAAAGCTGGGATATATGAAGCCACACCTATCTTGCAGCCCAGTAAGACCCAGTATCCCAACTTGGGTGACTGATATACATACCTAGGGTCAACTGTTTAAAAATTAGGCCCTACACTATGTCTTTGAATGTGTATGAAGGGCATTTAAAATGTCCTTCAGGCAAATTTGAGAACAGGGTGCAATTTCAAAACAATTGACCTTACACACTACTGTAAGATGGGGTAACTGGACCCTACTAAGTTTAAGATAGATTTTATTATTTTTTCCATACATTTTAGGCACCTATACATAGGTAGATACAGTACCTACAATTTATGGAAAAAATTCATACCATTATATAATGAAATTTACCTTAAACTTAATAGGGCCCAGTTACCCCATCTATGGTATGTAAAGTACCCTAAGCTATTGAACTCAATCAGAATCCTGAGGATATTTTCATTGAAGCAATTCAATCAACCACCATATTTTCATCACTCTCACAACTTGCTTCGCTTCAAAACTTTTAGATTTAACCCTTTAAGGACGAATGGTACAAATTGCTAATGTTTCAAATACACACATTCATAACTTAACCCTACAAAAATTTCAGGGCTTAAAGGGTTAAATCTAATTGGAGCTTTGATTGTTACACTTCTATACATACAACCAGAACCATACCTAGTAATTCCCAAAATATAAATCTATATGCTATGCTGGCAATAGATAAAGAAAATTTACTTTTTTCCACAAAGTGCAAAAATAATATTTAACTAGACAATTAAGTCTATTTACCCTTATGAAATTAAAGAATTTTACAGTAATTCCTGGACCAAAAAAAAGATCACTACAAAACAAATTTACAAATTTAAAACTCCTGAAAGATACTGCACTCTATATAATCTTAGATCTATACCATGGATTTACAATTTGTATTCTACTTAAAGATGAATCAGCACTATAATTTATTATAGCAGCCAAGCCAGGCCTACCTGGTTAAAGCCTACTTGACTAGGCCTATTGCTTGCTGTAGCTAATAAAATGTTTTTATGAAATACTAATTGTCAGAAGTATCCCTCCCTAACAGAGTATGGTTTATGAACAAAACTACAGCAAGATTTTTGGCTAATATAAAGTTCTGAGGAGGCCAGATTACACTAGGTTAGGTGGTCATTTTGGATTGGTTAGTTATTTCCCATGCAACTACTTTTGGCCAATCAGGATCTTTTGTAACAAATTTCAACTTAGTCAAAAAACTGGTCTCTCTGAAACTTAATATTTACCAGATTTTTAAATAAACTTTCAGTAAATATTAAGTTTCAGGGACACCAGTTTTTTTTTTTTTTTACCTGACTGCAAAAGGTTGTCATGTGGGAAAGCTTAACCCAGCTGTAAGTCACCCTAATTAGCCCAAAGTATAAAATCTGATCACCAAAACCTAATGTGTGTCCTCAAAACTTAATATTAGCCACAATTTCAAACTTAAATAGGCCTACTTTATATTAATTATAATATTTTAAGTTTCAAATACAAAGAATTCCTAAGACACAGTTTAAAATTATAGAAGGGGTCAATGAACTCCTCCAAAATGCATACACCTAATGGCTGACTAATTTCTGTGGTTTTTCCACAATATAAATATACTTATTAAAATTATATCAATTATTTCTTGCATTAGGTCAACTAGCTATAAAAATTTTCAATAAGTACTTTAAACAAATTCACCATAATATATAGGTATAAACTGCAATAATAGGCCTTCAGTCTAGTCTAGAATTAAAATAAGCTTGATATAAATTAATATATTCAAAGCAAGTAGGCTCAATTTATTAATAATTATTAGGTACAATAATACTGATACCTTTAAATACTCAATTTAAACTAGGCTTCATGCTAAAGCCTACCCTTACTTGTTTTAGGACTCCCTGCCAAGCAGTGAAAACCTCCTTTCTATCAATCTGACTCTCAGTGCCATTCCTAGCTAAGCCCTTACTTCACTTGGATTGAGTAGGCTCCTAACTAGCCTATTATCATAGGCCTATTTCTCTTGCTACTTAAATTACTTCAATCAATAAAGCTCAATAATTTACTGTACGTAGTTTCTAACCACATGTAGGTAGGGCCTTGACATTAGATTTTGGTGGCTGACTTTCCAGTTTTGATATAAGGTCCTAAAGTTTGGCTTTCTATTTCATGCTCAACAGCCGGTTGCGAGTTGACACCGTTACTAGGCCTAAGCTTATACTACAAGGCACAGGCAGACCTAACACTAGGCCTAGGGAGGGCCGACAGGATAAGGACACGGATAATAAATAGGCTCTTGGGAGATCTTGGTATTGGGCCTACTTCACCACGAAGCTAGTTACAAAAGTTAATCAAAAACGTTACCTATGGTAGTTTAAATTCGTATGGCAATTTTAAATCTCTTAAGCCAGTCTACATAAATCTGTTTAAATTATAGTAAAACTTACTACACACATGGTATCAAGCATACAGACCTAGCCTACCAAAGTAGTGACCTAGACCTAGGCTATTGAGCCTACCCAAAATTTACCATGCAGTAACGCTAAAGTAGCCTACGCAATTATGTGTCTACTAAATCAAATTATTGGCTTAAGCAATAAGTTTACATATCCTAGACCTACGCCTAGATATGCTATTTAAAATATCTTTAATTTTCTTTCACTAGTCAAGCCTACTTACAACATAAAAACTTGCTCCACCAGCCCTTTTACGCGATTAGGCGGCTCATGTAATATAGAAAGCAACCAAGTTATTTTTTTATGTTACTTTCTTCATTAAATGGAATATTATAAATTTATACTTTACATTACTTTAACTTACCGTGTAAATTAACAGTACAGGTGGTATTATTGCCTCTGTCGAGAACCACAACACTCGTAGCTGCAGCCATGGTTGTTATAAGAATTTATAAACGGGACGGTATTACAACGGTGAGTCTCGCTGAATGACTGACATTGGAGAAAGTCTTTCGAGTTCCAAGTTCCAAGTTCCAAAATTCCCGCCTCTTCTTGCATAAAAAAATTTCCAGCGCAGCCGTAATAAATTCATAAATTTTGGACTAATTTTATGTTCACTGGGTGTAGGGCCTATTTTGGCGACACCTTTAAAGAAGAGAGCCATTCATAGGATTTCCCAGGTCTCATAATGCATGTATCATTTCTTAATTTCATAATAAACATTAGGTTTTTTTTAAATATATATATATATATATATATATATCAGTTTATTTTAGCTATACTTGAAAATTGAAATTTAGAATTATATTCAATTTTTTCATTAAAAACAAATATGTAAATTAAAATATTTCTCTCCTGGTAACGTGTACAAATGTGATGCATAAATTAATATAAACCATTCAAATGGGTTTTCCAGTAGACTAACATAAATGTGTAACAGAACTTCTGCATTTTATAATCATTTTCTTTCCGTTTATCAAGACTGGAATCTGAGGTAAATAACATGATAATGAATTATAGATGAAACAGATATAAACCTTATCATGCTTTGCGCAGTCCTCATTCCAAACCCAAAGAATTGTTACGTAATTTACATTATCTATTGGAATAATGTCTTTATTAAAGAAAAAAAATGTTAACTTTCTATTAGCAAATGCATCTAAGGCAAAAAAGTAGGGAAAGTTACAACGTCAAAACATATATATATATCGATCGAAGTTAAGCGACATTGGGTCTGGGTAGTAGTTGGATGGGAGACCGTCCTCCGTGTCCGGATTATGTAGCGACCCGTGGTTCGGATCCCACGTAAAGCTGTAGGTCCCCTCCGTTATATGACCTTGGATGTTGCGAAGGAGGTTAAACAACCCCCAATCATTAATCATATATATATATATATATGGGATTGAACTCAGAATGGTCCCCTGAGGTCTTTTCATGATATATATATATGAATATGGTGGTGGTGTACTGGTTAGCATCACTGACTAAAATTCCATCAGCCCCAAGTTCGATTCATGTCGTGGGCAGGCGGCGCGCAGCTCTCCCAGCTGTTCATCTTTCCTTTGGTTGGTAGATAAATGGGTACCATAAAAATTTCCCACAAATGAGGCAGGATGCTGCAAAGGGATCGAATATATATTATAGGTCGGTGAAATCTCTCCTAATAATTACTTTTTCTTGCCAGTGTCAGAGATCGTTTTGGCTGCCATGGAGAATATACGCTCATCTTCCAAATAACAACAACAGCAACAACAATAATAATAATAATAATGATAATGATAATAATAATGTTAAATGGAGACTCTATTGTAAGAGAAATTATTTTTGAATGGAAAACCATGACATTTATTCCCACCAAATACTGCGAAAGAATAAATAAATAAATAAATAAATAAATGTGTACTTATAAATTCCATAAATTCACAAAAGTATCTAAATTTAAATTTAGTTTACATTAATAATTTAAATTTCTTATAGGCAGAAAAACATACAAACACGCACATATATATATATATATATATATATATGGTTAACTGATAAACTGGTTTATACCATATCAAAAAATTAAGCTTTGTGAAAATACATAATTATTGCTAAATAAAATAGACATTGGCTTAATAAAGTGAAGTAATATTAAAAGAGCAAGTAAAAGGATACTTGAATGGACAGTATATATATATATATATATGTTAAACACAGACCGTGCATGGCACAAGGAACTCTTCTGTGTTTAACATATATTGTTCTCAGGGAACCATTCTGAGTTTGTGTATATATATATATATATATATATATATATAAAACTTGGGTTTGATCAACTGCTCAGAATCAGAACTCATTTTCAGTTCATAATTTATAAAGTGAATTTTAATCACATGGGTTATTTATGTAAAAAATTAAATTTAAAAATTCTTTACACGCTTTAAAAACATAAAAATCAGTTATCAAACTGAATTGAGAACAAAATACAGACAAAAATATATACATGTTTTTTGTTTTTTCTTGTTATCCATTCACATATCTTCGAAAGAAAACTCTATATTATATATATAATTCCTTGGAGTTAAGTATAATAAAGATAATAATAAAATCTTCTTTACTGTTATATTTTTTTATATCACCATTTATTGAGTCAGTAATTATATATATATATATATATCGTTGTAGGAAAGGTCAAACGCATTTCATGATAAATTTTCATCTACCTTCAAATTTCTCGTAACAAACGCGCCTGGTACTACATGATGAGCTAAAGCTCAAGATCTTTAAATTATTATTTCAAGATCTATTTCACATTGAATTTTATGCAATTTTACTTTTCGTAATATCCGATATGAGCTATTTCTGTTTTCATTTCTCAAACATAAATAATTTATTTACTCTTTTGCAAATGGAGTCTTGTTTTTTTTAAATTAACCATGTCACGTCTGGCATTACCTAACGCGTGAGTCTTTCGTGACTATTCGTCTAGAGTGAGAATTTTTTTAAAGTTTTTAGAACATCCAAACAAAGAATCTTTTTTCTTTTAATTATTACCGGTTTCTTTATTTTTACTTTTTGTGTTGCAGGATACAGCGATGACTAATTAAAAAGGATGAACTTTAAGTCAAATATTTTTTTACTTGAGAAACCAAAAATAAAAATAAAATAAAAAATGAGAGAAAATGAAAGAATTATGTAATTGTATGGATAACTTATATATATATATATATATATAAAATAACAAGTTTTCTAATAAAAATAATAATAATAATAATAATAATAATATTATTATTATAATAAACCTTATTATGTCTTTGGTGTTAACTTTTTTTTTTATTCAGAACAAAATTATTGATTACATTCAGTGGAAAATAAATATCAGCACTACAAATCATATACATAATCTATTATGATAAGTGCTTAAATAAACATGACACCCTAGTGTTGCATCATACGTATATACATGTGTATTAGAATAAACAATTCTTTAACCATATTTGGTTCTTTTAATTTAAATAAATCTCTTCACTCGGGATGTTTTTCTCTGAATTTTAAATCATCATTAGATTTTGATTTTATAGTGAACTCAAACTTTCGTTGGGAGATCGAGGTTGGGAAGGTGGGGAGGGTGTGTCAACGCTTTCTGAAATGTATGCAAAGTTCACTAAATTCACCGGTCTTCGTGATAATGTGATTGACTGTTGGTTCAAATAATATAATTAATATCAGAGCTGTTTCGGTGATAAGTTATCAATCAATTAATGTGGCAGATAATGTTATAATGTATGTATGATTCGTCAGTAAAATATAACAAAGTTTCTGTACTTGTAAAATGAAGGTATTGCTTAATTTTGTGAATACCAAACATTACAAGTACAAAATAATTGCATAGGATATACTCGATATACTCGTACGACCTTAAAAGAAGCTATATTATATTTATTGCCCATATTTAAAGGAATAGACCTCTGCAATCGTTGCAATCTCACTGATTTGAGTGGTCGAGTGAAAAGCCATTCATGATGGATGCAAGTAGGCTCAGAGCAACAGTTACACATGCACCAACGAGCAAAATTGTTGGGCAGCCAAACTGATGGTGTAAATCGCGAATTAGGATCGCAGACACCGGTATACAAAGCAAAAACTGTTAATTTGAATGGAACACAACAGTTTTGTCGATGTACAATGCAGTGGTCAGTTTGAACCAAGAAAAGAAATAAAATTGGTTAGAAACTGACATTTCTATTTCATAATTTTTCTCTCCAAAACTCGAAATTAAGCAGTGTGTGTTTGTGTGTGTGACGTTTAATTAGGCCTTTGAACAAAAATTCCTCACTGCAGGATTGCTACGAGGTGAATATAGTGGTTTCATCATTTCATAAAATAATTACGCTTTAAAAAATATAAAAAGGCCATTGTCGAATTTTTTTTTAAATTTGTATTTGTGAACCATAAAGTACAATCAAGTACAAATTTTATAGAGACAGAATCCCAGTCTAGTTTCCAATCGTTAATAAATATTCTATGAATTTATGAACATTTTTACAAACATATAAATAAATGAATAATATTAACTAACAACCCATGCAACTAAATCACTCAGACAATACGTAAATGAATACAAAATTAGTTATTATTTTTTGTTAACAGTAAGAAGAGTAGCAAAGAAGCGGCGCCAATGATTTCCAATTATGGAGGTCACGAGTAATGTCGCCTTCCTCCCAAGTTCACAAAATTCTCGCAGGGTTTATTCCTATTGTAAGGATTAGATTCAATTCTTTATAATTTAACTTTCAAACACATTTTCCAAGGAAAAAAATTGCCCGAATCAAACTGAAGATAGAAATGAGTTACATTATGGTAATTATTCTACGCTTGACGAAGTTTGTTTTGGAGAAAATTGAGGCTACTTCAGTATTTTATAACTGCTAGTCTATTATTCCTCATCTCCAGCGCCAGTTCGCTCTGATTTTTAAACTTTTTTAGTCTGACTTGGGAAAGACGTTATTGGTTTTTTTTTTGGTTTTTTTTACGGCAAACCGTCATTTTTAATCTTTAGTGAGTTTAGCTTTTTTAAATTTTTTCATATATATACACACACACACACACACACGAGTATATATATTTCGTGGGCACCTATTTTTTGGCAATGCCCAATTGCCCATGACCCCTGATTGTCCGAAAGTTGGTGACGTGTCAAATTACAAACCGACATAGAACGACCACCCTAGTGTACGCCTAACCCGGACATAAGATTCACTATGACTGGCCAACATGGGCGACTTATCCGACTTTTTAAAAATTTCGTGGCCACAAAACGGTATACATATACTTGTCTCAGGACAATTCCAGATGAGTCGGGGGTGCGTGGCTGTATATGAGAGAGCTCAAGAAAGCAATTCTTTTTTTCATCAAGTCAACTCCAAAGGTAGGGATACGAGCCTTACTTCGTGTAAGGACTCTAAGGAGTGATCGTCACGGAACCAGAGATGGGCAGTATCTTGTATCTTAAGATACAAGATACGCATCTTAGATACTTTATTTTTGGAGGATCTTGAGAAGTATCTAAGATACATTTTGTCATGTAGCTTGTATCCCGGGATACACTTTCAAAGATACTTTCATAAGATACTTTTTAAATAGAGACGCTAATAACTATTCATGAAATATGATCATATCTGACGCACGTTGAAGCAGGCCGGCGATTGCTGTTACATGTTTGTACATGAATACTACCGTTGCGCTGCGCGCACAGTCTCGGCACAGACGTACTCAGGTTTCATCTTGTATCCCGCGGTTTTAACATGTTTTAACATGATTAAAAATCAGGAATTATACATATATTTGCTTATTAAAACTTTATTTTTTCTTCGTGAGTAGGTAACTGAGCATACCTGTATTAACAATTTATTTGAAATACATAAATTGAAAAAGTGTGGTTTATTTTATTTTTCCATACCTAAAAATTTTCAGGAATTATACATATTTACTTTGTGCTTTCCTTTTAGTTATATCACTATATGAATACTGAGATATGAAGTACCATTGATTTGGCATTTATTTATATCCAGAAAATATAATAATAAACAATTGAATGAGAACTCGTGCGCTCATGGCTCACCAGTAGGGTGGCCAGACGTCCTGCTTTTGAGCACTCTGTCCTCCGTCCTGCGCCACCTCAAGCAGGACGTTAATTTGTCCTTCTTTTTGGGGCCTGTCTAAAAAGAATTATATAAATTATCTTACGTATACTAAAACTCTTGGAGATGGCAAGTAAAGGGGCAAAATACAAAAAATAGACAGCAATTATGGATGTCTATGGTAAGTAGGCTACTTCCTTTAGTTTGTGAAGTAAGTTAATTTGGTTAGCATACAGTATGTTGTTCCAGCAGGAGTAAAAATGAATATTCATTTCTTTCAGCTCTTTATTTATACTGTATGAATGCATGTATCATGTATGTAACATATACAGTGCGTTTCAAAAAATTGAAATTTTAGAAAAACCACAAAATAGCCTTCATTACATTATAGTGATATTTGACAAATCAACACTTCTAAGTATATTTTGTATATTTTATACAACTTTTTATATTTCAACTCATCATTAAACATGTTTAATTTAGGTTAAAAATAAGTGTCGCAAAAATTTTTAAAATGTCCTTTTTGGAAATTTGGAAATGGCCACCCTACTCACCAGGTGAAACTAAACTCAAATAATTATTCTTTCAAAAGTATCTTGTATCTTAAAAATGTATCTTGTATCTGTAATTTGTATCTGTATCTTGAAGATACAGTTTTTTCAAGTATCTTGTATCTGTATCTCAGATACATTTTTGTTGGGTATCTTGTATCTGTATCTCAGATACAATTTCCAAGTATCTTGCCCATCTCTGCACGGAACCCATGGAAGGTTGCAAGGTACATATATATATACAGGGTGTAACAAAAGTCCGTCCTCATAGGGAAATGATATAACAGAATTGAACGAGAAAATAGTTTTAACTATACATGACAAGCAATACAATCAACTTACCAAATAATTGAGTACGGTACATGCTCAAATTGCATTTCATGTAGGTTGACACATTTCTACTCGTTTTTCTCGTTCAATTGTTATATCTTATTTCCCTATGAGAATGGACTTTTGTTACACCTTATATACACACACCTTTGGTTTGCTTCCGCCCGAATTGTTCATTCTGACGAAGGTCAAGCTTTTCACTTATAGCGTATCATAAAATCAGTTCAGTATTTTACTTGTATAGAAAAAGTACCATAGGTACATACATCTCTGGAAAGTCTCATCTCATTCGATCTGGAATGCAGCCATTATAGTACTTATGAAAACTGACTTCCAATACGGCTTCAGATGTGCTATTCCAAAACTTTACTTATAATTTTTTTTACACAAGAGCGGCAAGAACGAACGCCCGCTAAAGTACCCTACTCCCTATATAAGAAGGAAAGAGCCAAAATCAAGGTCTCTGAGGCCCACGATGCCATTTTCATTTTTTTTTTTATAAATTTTGAAAAGATTGTGCAGTGTCTAAAATACGTGTATGTGTAGTTAAGAATAGAGGAAGAAGTGTGTGTTTGAGAGCATGATGGACTGCTCACAGGGTAGGTGAGACACGAAAAAAGATCAGCTAAAGAGGACAGTAACAGGAGAAACGGGAGTTCCAGCACTCACTCTCTCCTGCCTAAAGTCCCCTGACTTTGCTTCTATTGTAAATTTTTCACGTATAATTTGTTAAATTTAGCACTCTCAAACTCTGAGTGCCATTGCCTGGATGCGGATGAAAGCAACTTTATTACCAACCTAATTTTTTTAGGGGTGATAAATCTCTGCTTCACTTATTTATTCTAATTCTTTTTTTTCAATTTCATTCATTATTTATGAATTAATAATAAATTTTAGATTTATATTTGGATTATTGTAATTGATGCGTAGACAGGCAATAAGTTGTATACGAATATGAAATTTGAAGTCCTTTATTTCATGCAATTGAAGATGTGTATTGTAGATACAATAGGCCTATCAAATTCATCTATCCTCGAAAAGTAACTTTACTTCCAATTAATAAGTAATGAAAAATACGTTCCTTCTTCAACAACTTCTAAGATTCATTCTCTGTAATATGTTGAGGTGCTCTTCCAATACGTGCTCGACCGTAAAATTTACATTCCAATATGTGCTAACTAACGAAAATATCACGACCTAACCTAACCAATCGTTAGGTCAATTGTACGCCCTTGACGATTGGTTAGGTTAGGTCGTGATATTTTCGTTAGTTAGCACATATTGGAATGTAAATTTTACGGTAGAGCACGTATTGGAAGAGCACCTATGTTGATGAATATGTGAAACCATGCAGTAATTTTATATAATGCCTAAAAAACCTTTAGACATTACTTGAAATGACTGGTTTCACACATTTACTGTAACTGTGTAACATATACAGAAACTATACATTATTTGTGATTGCAAGTCAAATTTTAAATTAATATTTTATTACTAATTAACTACAGACTTTAAAATGAAGTTACTAATTAACTAGAAATTTAAAAGTGTGAAAATCACGATACAGAGCCTAGAAATCTAAGAGTAAAACCTATACACGTACAATAATCCTAATATAGTTTAGTATTTTGTGCTAATGATCTTTAGTAATTTTTAAGTTAAACACAGAGTACAACGATTGATCTGAAAATACAGAACAGTGGCTGAGATTTTTGTGTTGAAAGTGTAAAGCTAAAGTGTATCACGGAAGAGAGATATTTATTTTATGTAAAGTGTGGATCATGGGAGGATCCAAATAATTTGAATTTTAGGTGTTTGATGGCATGTTTTGATGTGGGTGGGTCATTTAGACGGGATGTAAACCTAAACTTCTGAAGGTTATTCAAGGTTATGGCGAAATCGGTGGTATTGCAAATATTTTAAAAATTGTGCATTTACGATTTTATAAATAAATAAGATAAAAACAATGAATATACAAATCTAAAATGTGTCACTGAACAGCCAGCGAATAGAAAAATTTTGTATAGAAATTTTCGCTTACATAATTTGTCAACATAAATTATACACATTGCTGCCTTCACAAATGAGTATTGTTGTAGTGTTCACCAGTGTACACATAAAACATGTACGTAGTCTGAGCATTAAGAATCATGTATAACTTGGAGCGACTGCATTTGTGAATAATATTTGAAGGAGATTTTATTTGTCAAATATTTTCCGCCTAAATTATAATAATATCCATAATATTAACTGGTTTCACATTACAAAAGTTTAGTTTCAGGTTGGCATTTACAGAATTTAAATATAAACATGACTTCATGACGTAAGAGCAATGTTTTTGATATATATATATAATTACTCTTTGAAGGTTATTTATGTCAGGATTACGATTGTTTTTGTTTATGTACTTGTATGTCAAATGCTTCAAATACAGAAGAACCTTGCCAGAATAAAATAAGTCCTCTTGAAAAGTAAATTTAATTTTGGTACGTACAATTTACTACATACGTTGACAAAAATGAGCTAGGACGGGCTAGGACACGACTTGGTATATAGGGAAGAGAGTTTTCGTATCATGGTATGGTCGTGGTTGAGATTTAATCACACATCAATTAGAACTGCGATGACGTCTTAAGGTCTTCGCTTCGGAGTTTAAGATCATAGCGCTTCCAAACGTGTTCAACAGATCTGTATCATCTTGCGTTAATCGCTATTTCACATTATCAGTTGTAAGCAGAGGTTTTCACCATACAAATTATATCCTAGTTTATGTACATAACGTTGCACTGCTTGGTGTGATAAAGTGACATCATCTGCGATATCTACAAGTTCAGATTTGATCTCACCTCGCAAAGGTTCTTTGCGTTTGTTCAAACTGTTCAAAATGATTAAATGTCGTGACAATATTCATGTAACAAAGTTGATGAGCAAAAATTAAAATATCGAAATTCACCGATATATCACAACGTTCTTAGTGTCGATTATATTAGTAATTTATCAAAGTTAATGTGACATTAACCTATTTTTATCAGTGTTTAAAGAACGTTGATAGCATCAATTAAAATATACATTAAAATTAGTAACACTGAGGAAAGAGGTTTTAGAATTAACATCGAAAAAAAATTGTAAATTTTATTTATCAGCTTCAAGTTAATGTTTGTTTTAAATCGATGTGCTACTTCGATTGTAGTGGCGGGACTATGATCTGGGCCCGTATGTGAAGCAGTCCAATAATTTAATTAGTACTGATAGGTAAATTAACATCGTTGGAGGTTCCTGTTCCGATAACTACAATGATAATTTTCGTCTAGCAGTCCGACGCATTCTTCAATAGGATGCGACGTGACTTGGTTTTATGGATAATGGCATGAAGGTGGTGCTATGGCTTGCCCTGCGACCAAATCTTAATAAACTAAATACCTTTGAAACCATCTGGAGAGGGAACTTCGCGATATAACTCCAAAGCCAAGGAAACTTAGGTAATTGGTCGATGCTATGGAGAAGGAGAGTGGACCACTCACAGGATATTCTAGAGCTGAGTGGAGAGCATACTCATCGTGCGGAGGTGACTATATACGAGCAAATATAGGACCTAAACATTACTATAGATACTATACAGGATAGGATCATATAGCTTGCTGCAAATGGTAACCCGAATACTTTTGACAGGGTAGACTAAAAATATAATATATATATATATATATATATATATATATATATATATATATATATACCAGGCACGTGCCGTGAGTAAATACGCAGGGTAGGCAGACTCAATGCGCGAGCGAAGCGAGCGGTTCCAAGCTAGGGGGTCTGGGGTGGGCGCGAGCTCCCCCAGCGGGTTCCGGGGCGGAGCCCCAGCCACCAACGAATTTTAAGCATAATTAACCCCTTCCGCACCATTTGTGCTAATTTTTGGTCAACAACAAATATTTACTTACCGCTTTATTTGTAGATGAATTCCATTCTTCTCTCTTTGTTAGTAACAAAAATATCTGTAATTTTTTCAAAGAAATTGTAAGTGGGATTTTGCTCCATTTTAGTAAATCTTTCCTTTTCAATTGAAATTAGGGCAATAGTCCAGGCAATCTAGAGCAAAAATAGCTTCAACCTGGGCAAAATTGCTTCAGAAGCTTTCTAAACTGTTTCCAGCTCAAGAACCATTGCAGAATAACATATCCAAAATCCGACAAAATTGGACCCCGGGAACACCCCCAAAAATGAAATTCAAAATGGCGGACTGGCAGTTTCCTACGAAATACAATAAATTTTAATTTCGCTTTGTAGAGAGAGTTATGACGTTTTTCTTGATCAGTAAAATGTTTTAAAACACATTTTCGTTTCTAAATTAACCTATATGACACTAAAAATTGTATTAGGCGGCTAGTATTAAACTATGACGTCACGTAATGTAAATAAAATATACTGACTCGGTGTACGGCTGACTCGGTGTGCGTCCGCCTTCAAGAATGCAGACCCCTGAAGAATTGTGCGTAATTTGTAAGGAGAAATTGGACAGCGGACAGGAAGTGGTTCACATCTCGCAAAAAGGAGCAGATGGTATAAATGCATCCAGCCGCAGCCGTGGAAGCGATGTTGTTGCAACAGCTGGAATAAGTGTTCACGTTGTATGTAGGAAAAGGTTTACGGATAAAAAGACCATTGAAATAAAGAAGCGACAGACCGCAGCCGAGGCAATACCAAGGAAAAGTGCTCGTTTTCATGAATACGCATTTTCCAGTGCTCCTCACTGTTTGTTTTGTGATACCTTTGTGGACTTTTTTTCCAAACACAAACCAAAATCAGAGCATGTCAAAATAAGAACTACTACAGAGTTCTCCGAAACCATAAAAAGGTGCTGTGAAAGCCGCTGCGATGAATGGTCGTTTAATGTAAAAGGCCGTCTGGAGTATTATCTTCGTGATCTTCCTGCTGCAGATTGTGTCTACCATCACACCTGCAGCGTAAATTTTCGAAGTGGAAAAAACATTCCTCGCGCATACTCCTCCGACGATCATGATTCGAAGAAAGGGAGACCAACTAATGAAGAGCAACACCAAGCATTCCTTCAGACCTGTGCTTACCTGGAAGAGAATGATGATGAACAACTGTTGATTGGAGACCTAATTTCCAAAATGGAGGAATATCTTCAAGGAAGTCAGAGCTCTGTCTACGAACGCAGGCACATGAAGAGAAAGCTTTTAGAACGTTACGGAGACAAGATCATAATATCAGGTGAAAGTGGGAAGGCAGATGTAGTAACACTACGAGAGACAGCTAATGAAATTCTTATAGATTATCACAAAAAGTCGAAAGAATGTGATATAGATATAGAGCTACAGAAGATTTACCTAGTAGAAGCTGCTGCAAAAATAATCAGAAGTGATATCAAGTCTGTCGACTCGCCTAGAAAAGATGTGTATCCATCTCCAAATGACATCACTGCAGAAAGTGCTCTTGATTACATTCCCAACAGTCTGAAATTGCTATTATCAAAAGCATTTGCGCGACAGGATGCTTCAAGAAAAATAGATGCAATTGGGCAGAGCATTATGCAAGCAACCCGTCCTAGAGGATTACTATGTCCACTACAGATCGGTTTGTCGGTTCAGCTACACCACAACTTTAGGTCAAGGTACCTTATTGACGTTCTCCATCAGCTGGGTTACTGTTCGTCGTATGCAGAAGTAACAAGATTCGAAAGAAACGCGGCGCTGGCAAGTGGGTCTGGCTCTTTTACTGTTGATGAAAACACTGCAGTCCTTCTAGCAGCAGATAACGTCGATCATGATGTCTGCACTTTGGATGGGAAGAATACCTTTCATGGAATGGGTATGATTGCCGCAATAACTCCGAAGATCAAGATCCACCCTTCTATTCACAGGCGTAATGTTGGTGACAATGACATTAAGAAGATTGCAACCGTTGACATTAGGGAATATAGACACGCGAGAAGCATGTTGAGGGACATCTCATTCCGCGAACTTCCAGTACCCACTGCCACCATAAGTCGACTTAGTCTTCTCTGGCAGATATCTTCAGCAGAAAGATCAGGTCCAAGTTGGTCCGGAACAATGCAGGCAATTCACGGTGGATCAAGTGTCTGACATCCAGGTGTGGCGTCGATCACGTTCCTTCCCATCATAGATATGTCGCTAACTGACATGACCTGCATATTTTCGACATTACTATATTTGAGCAAGATAGCACGCGATCAAAAAGTCCCATGCATTATTACCTTTGATCAGCCTTTGTTCTGGAAAGCTTCCCAAATCATCAATGAACAGAGAGACCTGCAGGACATTGTTTTAATGCTGGGATCATTTCACACTCTGATGAATCTTTTGGGAGCAGTCGGTACTCTTATGAATGGTTCAGGATTGTCTGAAGTACTTCAAGAAATATACGGACCAAATGCCGTGCAACACATGATGTCTGGAAAAGCTGTTTCAAGAGCGATACGTGGTCATATGATAGTAGATGCAGCTCTTAGTACCTTACTAGTCGCAGACGTTTTCCCTCGTAATGAAGATGGAACTCCTCATGACCTCCATAAGGAAGCTTGTGACCTGCTTGACGATGTTATGACCGCCAAACAATCAGTTGAGGATGTGGAATCTTCGAATGCATTGTCTCAGATTGCTACCACTTTGGATGCGAAGAAAACTGACCTACAATCTACTTCGCAAACAAGTCAACTCTGGTTGGAATATCAGCGAATGATCAACATTGCACGTTCCTTGATAACAGCAGACAGAACCGGCTCGTGGGATTTGCACTAGCAAGCTATGCTGGAGACCATCCCCATAATTGCAGCAGCCGGACATCACAATTACCTGAAATCGATATACCTGTACCTGCAGAAAATGTTAAGTTTGCCTTCTGAAAATCCAGCCGTTAACAAAATGTTCCAGGAAGGTAAGTTTGTGGTAAGAAGAAGCGACAGATTATGGGCCGGACTCGGCACAGACCTGGTGATAGAACAAGTACTAATGCGTTCCCTGAAAAGCAGAGGCGGACTGACACGCGGAAGTGGATTTACAGACATCCAAAGGACAACGTGGCTCTTTTCTATGCCTCTGTGTTCCACTTATAACTTAGCAATGCAGGAATACACCAGAGTTTTGTTGGAAAGTAGTGAACAGCACAAGGAAATGAGGGGAAGTAGACAAATCAGGGACAGTAATGACATGAAGAAAGTACTTGAACGTCTGGAATCCTTATCCCCATTCCATTCTACCTCGGGTCTCTGCAACATTGTAACAGGGCTAACTGCTGATCCTGGAGTTAACGTTTATCAATTGCATTCAATCGGTACGAACATTGTCGTAAAAATGATTGGGAAACAAGCCTTTACATATTCTGCCAAAAGATGTGACAAAGTGAAAACACTAGGATCTGCTTCTGCCGTTGTGATCACTGATGCTTCAGATATAGAAGTAGATCCTGCACTACTGTTTCAGAGAATGATGACTGTTGCCACTGGCGGAGACATGAATCTTGAAGATGTCATGTGTTACGAACTGTGTGCATATCCTCCTGCATTGTTCGAATCACGAAGTATCTTGATGAAACCCGATAAGTCTCAGCTAGCTCATGCAATAATCAAATACACTGACACTTTACGCATGGAAGAAGTTCAAGAAATTCAGTGCACAGACCAGTACGTATTGGATGGTGGATCTCTACTACATCGTGTTTCCTGGCGTCAAGATGAAACATATGACAGCATCGCCAACTCATATGCCGATTTCACTCTGAAAACATATGGAAAAGCAATCATTGTTTTTGATGGCTACAGCAGCTCTTCTACGATCAAGGACATGACCCACAGAAGACGCAGCACCAAGACAAGCAGAAATGTGAATCTCAGTCCAAGCATGAAGTTTGTTGGCCAGAAGGAACACTTCTTGGCTAATGAAAACAACAAGCAAGCATTTATTTCCCTCGTAGGTGAGATGTTGAAGAAGCACGGGTGTACTGTTCACAACGCAGATGGGGATGCTGATGTGGACATCGTTCGTGCAGCAGTTTCCTCATCAGAAAATGCAACTACAACAGTAATAGGGGAAGACACCGACTTGCTGATTCTCCTTCTGTACCATGCCAAGGACAGTGGTTTCAAGTTGTACTATCGCAGCGATATAAGACGGGGACCATCTCCTAATCCTGTGTATGATATTCTCAGCATTCAATCATTGTTAGGCAATGACATCTGCAAGTATCTCCTGTTTGTGCATGCTTTCACGGGCTGTGATAGCACATCCAGAATTTTTTCGATCGGTAAAGCCAAAGCATTCGACACACTGATGAAGGTGGCTGAACTCCGTTCAGTTGCAAATACATTCTGTTCTGATTGTTGCCAACACTCTGACATTGAAGCCGCTGGAAGAAAGGCAATGCTTGTTGTATGGCTGCAAAACACTTGAATCCACTAACGCACTACGTCATCGAATGTTAGTTGAAAAGGTAGCTACAGCTAAATCTTTTGTTACACCCGAACGTTTGCCACCTACCGATGCGTCCACAAAGTACCACAGCTTTCGCACATACTTTCAAATACTAATCTGGAAGTCTACAGAAGAGAAGATCGATGCAGAACAGTGGGGTTGGTATGTAAAGAATAATTCCTACTACCCTACAGCCTGCGACAAGCCACCAGCTCCAAATTATCTACTCAACATGATCCGCTGCTCCTGCAAGACGAAATGTGCTACTTCAAGATGTGGATGCAAGCGTAATGGAATGCGCTGTTCAGCCGCTTGTGGCGAGTGCCAAATCAGTGGTTGCGATAACAACCCAAGTACCGGTAATCTATCCGATGATAGTGATGAAGAGGATTAATTTCTGTATGTTTGTGACCAGGTATCACTTCTTCTGTAATGAACATAACTTGAAACTGGGAAAAAAATAATTGTTGCATTATTGATTATAAAAATCTGTAAAAAGCTATATAACATTATATTTGCGTAATAACTGGTTGTGTTCTATATTGTTGAATTATTTAAAACATTACAACTGAAAGAAAAAGCATCAAATGTATCTCTATAAATAAAAGCGTAAATTATATATTTTTTTTTTTCGTAGGAAACATCCAGTCCGCCATTTTGAATTTCATTTTTGGGGGTGTTCCCGGAGTCCAATTTTGTCGGATTTTGGATATGTTATTCGGCAATGGTTCCTGAGCTGGAAACAGTTTAGAAAGCTTCTGAAGCAATTTTGCCCAGGTCTAACTACAAATTGCCTGGACTACAAGTGATGTTAGCCTTTCCTGTTTCATTCTATTCCTGGTGTAGCTTTTAATTATTTTCAAAGCTGAAAATGACCTCTCAACAGAAACTGTTGTAGCTGGAATTGTTAAAATCAATTGCAACAGCTTCACCGCTTCAGGAAACGTTAGTTCAAGTCCATTTTGAAATATGAAAGCAAGCAAATCTTTAATTGATTTATCCCTGAACACTTGTGCACTATAAATTCCAGCTAGATCAGTTTTCAATCTTATGACATCGAAGAAGTTACCATAATTCTTCTCTAAACTTTCTAGTGCATCCTTATCAATTTCTGTAGCTAGTTTTAGAAACTTTTTACTATCAACTAATGAAATAAATTGTAAATTTTTGAAGTCACTGTATCTTGCTTCCATATGCTGCAGTATATCATTCAATATTAGACAGAATATTCTTTCTCTTTCTTTTTTAATTGGACCTTTTGTACGACATTTTGATTCAGTCAAGTTATTTTCTTTGAAACATTCTTCAAACTTCTCATAGATATCATCAAAATTTTTGCGCAGACCCTCGAGGGAATTCATTGTTTCATTGATTCTTTCAATGCAATATGGAATATCTATAATTTTAGTGTGTAAGATATTGAAGAGTGTGTCAGTTCTAATGAAAATCTTATCATATACCATGAGAAGAAAGTATGTTGAATCTTTCGTTAGCCAATTATAAAATCCATTACTCCTCACTAAAGTATCTGAGTCCCACAATAAAGGATTGCTGTCAATGTTGTTGAAAAGTTTACAAAGGTCACTATGATAGTGTAAAATAGTTTGCACTAGCTTTGAGTTAGAACTCCATCTCGTTGGTGCAGCCTTTGGAATGCGTTTATGTACTATTTCATCAAGAAATTGCGTTCGTTTTGTAGAGTGATTGAAAAATGCAGCAAGACCATCAATGGTCTTGAAAAAGATTGTACATTCAGGTATAAATTTCGCTGACTGAGATAGAACAAGATTCAACTTGTGAGCGTAGCAATGGGTAAATAACGCTGATGATGCCTTTTCTCTTACTTTAGCTTGAACGCCATTTAAATGCGATGCCATTACCGATTCTCCATCATATGTCTGTGCTACAAGCTTCTCAGCACAGTTGTATTTATCTAAATTTTTAAATATGCATTCTGTTACACCAGTAGCTCTTCTGTCTTTAAGTTCGTCAAATCCTATGAAAGCCTCTTTAATTTCAGAATCCAATACATATCTTAAAACTGTGGAACATTGAGCTGTATTTTAAATATCAGTCGATTCATCCACTTCTATAGCAATGAATGGGGATCTTGCTATATCTTCTTTAATATTATTTTCTACAGCTATGCCTACTGCTTCAATCAAGTCATTTTGTATCTTGTTAGAAACGCCAGAAAACACGGATGAAGTCTGTAAATGTTGTGCTAATTTTTGATCAAATTTTGCAGTGTAGTTCAGTAACTCAATATAGTTTCCACGATTTAAAGAGGATTTATCTTCATTATCACCGCGGAAAGCAAGTTCTTGTTTAATCAAAAAGCAAGTAGCAGAAATTAATGTTTTCAGTATGTCTCTGTTTTCCTTTACCTTTTTATTGTGAATTTCAATGCTAAGTTTTTTTTGCTTATCTATGCTCAAGTCCATTCGTGTAGATCCAAATGTTTTCAACGATATTTGACTTTCATAATGCGCAGCAGACCTCTCGTGCTTACTTAAAGCATTAGTAAAATTATTTAAATCACAATATCCTGTTCTTATCCACACACTTTCACTAGATACGGAAAATAACAAGCATGGAAAACAAAAGAGTCTACCTGTTGTAACACAACCACACAACCACTCTTTCTTGCTGTACCACGTCGTTTGAAACGTTCTGATTATTTTTGTTCCTTTACGCTGTAGCAACTGTTTCAGTTCCGGTGTCGGTCTACCATTTTTAATCACATTCAACCTTTCTTCATAAGACAGTTTAGAAAAATTCTTAAGATACTCACTGTCCATATTTGAAAAGGGTTAAATTTTGAAATAAAATGTCTAAAATTTAGTTCAATCACCAGAAGCAAACGACAACACAGACGCGCGCACAGCCACACACCCGACCATGTGCCCGAACGGCAAAACACTGAGTGAAAAGCAGAACTAAATCTGCTTATATAGCGCAGTATTTGTCACAGCTTGGAGCTCCACTCACGGCACGTGGGAAAATTTCATTGTCAAGCGTTAATATATATAGAGGTTGAAAGGCACGGGGAAATTGTGCTTCTAACACAATATTATCCATTTACAAATTTATACATTGAATTTCATACATTAAATTAACATTTATATAATGAAGTGAAAATCATTTACTTTTTATATTTAATATTTTTAGTTTTATTCAGGGTAAGCACTGCCTACCTTGCCTACCCAGAGGGCACGTCCCTGATATATACATACACATGACTCCAGATTCCTGGGATCTTGGGAGCATTGCTCCAGTAAATTTGACCATGAGAAAAAGTAAATTTGGGTTTGGGTTTTGTTCATCCGCTAGACGTTATGCAATTTTTTTGCGTATACGTTCTTGTACAAACCAATTTTTTTAAATTACAAATTTAGTTATTTTAAGTTTAGTTGGTAATTCCATATTTAACAATTATTTTTATTTTTTGTTAAGCTTCAATGTTTTGATAATTAAAATTTTATTAAAACGTATATTTTTTTAATATAAAATTATCAGGATTGGACTATGTTCCATTGATCTCGGCCAGGTTTGATAAATTGGCCAGATAATTACTTGTGCGGTTTTAAGTAATCCACCATGACTCTAGAATTGAAAAGTTTAGTTAAGTTTAAACTTA
The DNA here is from genome assembly GCA_023014485.1 of Bathynomus jamesi. Classification (NCBI taxonomy): domain Eukaryota; kingdom Metazoa; phylum Arthropoda; class Malacostraca; order Isopoda; family Cirolanidae; genus Bathynomus; species Bathynomus jamesi. The sequence continues at coordinate 476,116 of JAJOZX010001319.1, forward strand.
CTTTTACTTACTTTAACTTACCTACTTTTACTTACTCTTCCTTACTTTTACTAAGTTTAAAGCACTTACTTTTACTTACTTTCATTGTACTATATTTACTTACTTTTACTCACTTTTACCATACTATATTTACTAACTTTTACTTATTTTGTATTTTTTCAGGTAGTCAATAATCAATAATGGATCCTAATATTGATGAAGTTGGAGAGAAAAGTGAGGGTGTTAAAAGGGGTTACTTTTGTGGCCAATGCAAGAACAAATATTCAAAGAAGCAAAACTGGGAGGAACATTTTAATTCCAAAAAAAATATTTGTTACAATACAAGAGGTCCCAGAGTTTGGGCCCACAGCTTAGATATTGCAGTAAAGAAATACCAGGAGGAAGTGCAGCAAAGAGATACGGCAAAGCAGTCATTTAGTTTGTTCACAAAATGTGCTAGTGCTAGACCTCAGAAAAATGAACCAACTTCATCAACTGCTAATCTAGAAAATGAAACTTTTTCACTAGATGTTTCACAGACTGAAGAAAGTGCTTCTCCTCCACCTAAGAAACAAAAGGTAAGTGAGGAGTCTGCGCATCAGACTAACAAAACTGCTTTAGAGGAATTTGAAAATTCCCAAATCCAGAAGACATTGAATGCAATTTTTTTGCGCCAAACAAAAGAAACTCACCAAGCTGTTGTGGTTAATAAAGAGAAGAGTCAAAATATGCCTTCAAGTTCAAGTGTTGCATCCAAATCTAATAAAGCAAAAAGCAACAAATTTGACATTTCCATAGCCCATTTAAGCAAGTGTAAATCAATACAAGAAATCCTGAACAATGATTTGATCAAATCTACATTCAAATTGGTGGAAAAGAAGGATCTAGGGCATGCTGATGATTCATTTTCAGTACCAAGTGATATAATGGAAAACATTGCAAATAGTGACACTAATATGCCTGATGTAGATATAGCTGTTGAGGATGAAGATGATGATAATCAAGAAGATATTGATGATGCTTCTGATGATAAAATGTTTAGGTGAGTTATAAACTGTACATTATTGTATTATTATGTTTAGCTAAACAATTTGTAATTGGTATGTCGTCAATTCAAGAGTTTACTATCATTAACCTATCTAGTGGTGTAAGGGAAAAAAAGTAAATTCAGAGCTGTGCTCCAGTAAATTTTTTCAAATCTGGAGTCATGCATGATAATATATATATATATATATATATATATATATATATATATATATATATATATATATATATATATATATATATATATACACACACACACATACACTATATATATAAATAACGAAACCAATAATATATTTGTTAACAAACAAATGCAAAAGATTCCTCACTTGTCTCCCCTTCATCGTAGTTCATGCATTATTTAAAATATTTTTATTTATTGGTTTCTAACAGGATCTTTTAAAAGTATTTGGAATTTGATCAATTCTAGATTACTTTCTCAAAATTTTATGGAATTTTATTTGGTAAGTTTTAAATATTAATGTAGTTTGTAAAGTGAACTTTTTTATGTTAATGAAAAGTTAACTATGAAAGACCGGGATATACAGTGTGTGTGCATATATATATATATATATATATATATATATATATAGGTTTCTGTAGTATGATATTTAAGAAATGCATATTAAACTCGCATATCAGCAGTTTCTGTATGGATTCCATTATGTGCGATGACAGGTTAAACTTGAAGGCCTTCTTTACAATCTAGGTATCGTCACTTCTGAACCAGTCTGCATATATATATATATATATTAGTATCATCAGTTAAAAAAAAAAGTCGGAATACCATACACTGCGTTGTAAGGTAGGTGTGGCCTAATGTATCCCCACTTTTGTAACTGATGGTGCATTCATATATATAGTAAAACCATTCTCAAAAAATGCGTTTGACGGCATGAAAGTTCGGTAAAACTTTACTATACAGACAGTTCAGAGACAAAATCCACAGGTCTCTAATTACTAACCTAACCTAATTTAGCATATTACCAAGCTGTTGTGGACTCTGTCTCTGAATTGTGTCTAGGTTACAATTACAGTGTATATTTTACTATCCCATCGATAGTTAGAACAGTGATGAATGTGCAAAATGTATGAATAATCTTGGTTTGAAAAGCTTTTGCTTTATATACAGGGTGTACGTAAAGTCAGGATCTATTTTTGTGAAATAATTATTTTTTTCTATTTTTCTTTTCAGAAGCCCTTAGAATGAATACAGAAGAGCGTGTGGCAATAGTAATTTGGCGAATCGAGGGAAAGAAATACAATGACATCAGAGAGAAGTTTAGAAGGAGATTTCATAAGCCGGGGCCAATAGACAAAACAATACGAAAATTGGTGAACAAATTTAAACGAACAGGATCTGTAAATGATGAAGCAAGATCAGGACGACCGTGTATGTCAGATCTTACCGTGAATGCAGTACGCGGAATTATCACTGAGGAGCCACGTACGTCCGTTCGTGCTGCATCACACAGACTCGGCCTCCCGACGTCATCTGTGCACAAAATTCTGAAAGTTAATTTGCAGAAGAAAAGCTATCATTTGCAGGTTTTACATGATTTACATGAGGAAGATTTCCCTCGACGAAGTGCTGTGTGTGCTGATCTCGTAGAACAAATCTGGAGTGATAATTTAATGGACAACATTCTCTTCAGTGATGAAGCCACTTTCCATACGTGTGGAAAAGTAAATCGCCATAACTGTCGAATTTGGGCAGATGAAAGACCGAATGATTTCGTCCAAAATTGGGAAAGAGAGACACCTAAAGTTAATGTCTGGATGGGTTTAACAAAATCTAAGGTTTATGGTCCTTTTATCTTTGCTGAAGCTACAGTTACGGGGCTTATTTATCTGGACATGTTGCAGCAATTCCTTGAACCTCAGCTGATTGGGGATAGGATTGTTAGTACCGTCGTCTATCAACATGATGGTGCTCCTTGTCACTTTGCCAAAATTGTTCAGGATTATCGAAATGGACATTTTCCAAATCGCTGGATCGGACGTGGAAGCAACAGACCTTGGTCAGCGAGATCACCAGATTTAACCCCTTTAGATTTCTTTGCATGGAGCTTTATCAAATCGCACGTCTATCAGACGAAGATTATGAGTCTTGAAAACTTACGTACACGTATACGAACTGCTGCAGATAACATAACCCCGCAAATGCTCCAGAATATGTTTAGAAATGCTGCGGAACGATTTGAGCTGTGCAGGGATACTGATGGGCGTCACGTCGAATCCTACTCTTAATTATTTAATAAATGTTACCACTTTATCATTTTATGATTGAATTCCATATAATTTCCAAGTGCTTCACAAAAATAGATCCTGATTTAATGTACACCCTGTATAATAAAATAATAATAATGATACATACCTACAAGGAAAATATGGGTGGGCATCATTTAGTTATTTCACGTATTTACTGTAATTGTGAAATTCATCATATATATATATATATATATATATATATATATATATTATATATATATTATATATATATATATATATAGTTGCTTGTACCCTGTGGTGAATGGACGTGCTGTTTTGCTCTCTCTATTTAACACCCAAATTAAAAGGGAATAATCTACTCGGCGGTTTATTCTGTTTGCACCCAAGTGTATAAAGTATCAGTGAATCCGCGCATATAAATTATAAAGTGAAATTCATTAAAATTAAGAAAGTGCAATACAGTTTACATAATTTATCACCAGTTTTAACGTATATATTCAAAACGAAATACGGTTGGCATTCGAGAAAGTTTGAAACAAGGCAGGAAAAAGGTCATAAAACGCAAAGGTCAGAAAACCCTCGAAATACCCTCGACCATCGAAAGGAAAGAAATAGAAATAAAATAAATAAATAAAGAATTTGTGTGGGTATTTCTTTTTACGCTAATTAAAGAATAGCATGGCTATGGGTCCAAATTCTCACTTAATCTGTAATTTGTGCAATCTGGTAACAACGGAAAACTTAGCGATTAGATGTGATTTCTGCCAACGACTGAATGACTTTATCTACATGAATTGGAATGACAGGGAAATAACTCTTGTCTCGAACGCGAAACACGTCGTGGGGATCAAATTTCTATGTGGCGCATGTACAGAGACCGTAAATTCTTTCGCGGTCTTTAAAGAAATGGAGATAGCAGACTCGAAAGTTACAAAAAAGAATGAAATAATGGGGACACATGGGTCCAGAATGGTCCCAACGAAAAACCGGGTGGATGAGAGAGAAGACGAAATAACGAATAACAGCATAATACCGAACAATAATTTAATAATGAATAACGATATAAACAATATAATACGGAAGGAAGACATAGATGAAAGAAAAGAAATAAGTAAAAGTTGCGAAGTAGTCAAACGGTCCAACGAGCGGAATGATAAAAAGATAATAACTAAAAACGTAGAAAATAAACAGCCAAAGAAAAATAATGATAATGCCAAAATTAAGAACTTTGAAAATAATAAGAAAAGCAGAAGCGTAGAAAATATCGTATGTAAATACTACGCGAAAGGGAACTGCAGATATCGGGATGGGCAATGCATATATGCACATCCCACATTATGCAAACCGTATTACACAAGTGGATACTGCAAATTGATAAGAAATGCATGTTCCACCATCTTACGGTCTGCAACACTTATGCAAGATATGGGAGTTGCAAATACGGAAAAAAATGCTGATACCACCACCCTCAAAGGAACGCAACGAGTGAACAGAAAAAACGAACATCAAAGAAGAGTGCCAATTTTTTAGACGCAGCCAACACATTTCAGCTGCTAAATACTATCCAGCAATTACAAAACCAGCTGACAAATATAAATATAGGAATCCGAGAGCCGGACAGAAGGTACGAACAAAGGCACTTCATGCGTTATCGGGACAATAGGTACCGACAAAGATAAAAAGAGGTAAATTCTCGGAGGACCACAGGGCAACGAAACCGGCACCCCCATTGGAAAACAAATCGGAACCACCTGTATGCGAAAAAGAAAGAGAAAAAATAAAAATAAATCTAGCCAACATACAGGGCCTTAAATCAAACCATTCCACGAACAAAGTTGTATACCTGAAAGGACTCATGCAAGAAGCCGGAGCAGACTTTGTATGTCTCACGGAAACTCATCTAAAGGACTGCCAGGCGAACTGTGAAAACTGTGAGTCCTGTATTGACAAAAACGAAATACAAATTAACAACTATAACATCCTCCGAGCCGACAGAACAGTGAGACGTAAAGGAGGATGTGCTATTTACACACGCGAAAGGCACATAGTAGAAATGGCTATAAGTACCTCAAACAGCTACGTAGAATGTGTACTATTGTGTAGCAGCAAAAATTGAAAAATTAAATATGGTACTAATTGTAATGTACAGACCCCCAAAACGCCAACCTCAAAATTTTCAGATTCCATTGCAGAGGTATGAAACTGGATAAAAGATCTACACTCTCCAACCCCAAATATTTTTCTCTGTGGTGATTTTAATTTCCCATTCATGAAATATAAAAGGATAGGAAAAATATATGTATACACCAGGAGAAGACCAGGAGCAGGTAAAAATGCTACTAGCTCTAGCTGATGAATTTATATGTTAACGCAAGAAATAACAGAAAACACAAGAAAAAACAACTGCCTAGATTTGGTATTCACAAACAACAGTAATCTAATTGATAATGCAGAAATATCCCCAACTATGATATCGGACCACAACATCATTGAAATAACAACTAATATAAAGGCAACAGGAAAGGAAAGAACACGCACAACAGAACGAAGCAAATTCGAAATTTTTAATTTTCACTCCAAAGCTATAAACTGGGAAGATGTGACATCCAACATGGAAGTAATAGATTGGAAAACCATTTTCGAGGCCAAGACAACGGAGGAGATGCTAATGACGTTAGAGGAAAAGACGTTAGAAATTGTAGAAAAACATGTCCCAAAGATACAACAAAGAGGAAAGAGAAGCAGGTTCGAAAGACAAAAGAGGTCATTGTTTCGAAAGAGAAAAAGAGTGACTGCAAAATTAAGTAATTGTAAAGAAACCAAAAGGTGACGCCCCACCAGCCCTCCGTAGAGGGGAGGGAGTCCAGAGCGGATTAGGAGCATCGCGCCGCTTCCTCTCCGGTAAAGAAGGGGAAGCAGGGCGAGCAGTGATCATGAATGGGTCTGGAGGACTCCGACCACGGTGACGCTTCCTCCTCCCCTTCGGGGCATCACCTCCCCCACCCGAGAGACGGGTAGGCAAGGATCCAGACCCCAAGGCCGGAGAGGGAGAAGGGGCCCTTGTAGGCAGGGAATCAGACGTGGTAACTGAAAGTGAGGCAGGGGGACAAGAAGGTCCCGCGGCGCCAGGAGGACCACCAACCCCCGGAACTTCCAGGGGGGGCACCACTCCGGTAGGCGCCGGGTTAGCCCGGGAGGGGCCCGAGGACCCGCCGGAGCCAAGAGCCGCAGCATAGGACAACCCCCGCCACGGCTCCCGGTCACGGACCCTATCGCGCACTAAGGAATTCGGTAGTCCTTAAGGACCGCACCTCGAATTCAAATTTGAAAACGGAGCAGTCCCGAGAGGAGGAAGGTTGGGCCCCCGAGAAGTTCGAGCACCGCGGGGGCTTCGTGCATGGGGGAGGGTGCGCAGGCCCACCGCAGCGGACACATAGCTTACCCTCACGGCGGCACGCAGAGCTAACATGGCCGAACCGGTTGCAGCCAAAGCAGCGAACCGGGTCAGGCACATACGGCCGCACCGAAAACTCGCACGACCGTCGATCACCCATGCCCCAGAACACCTGGGCCGGAGGCACAAGGGAGTCAAAGGACGAGCGGACGGGGTAAGAGCACCATCCCGGCGCGACGAAAAGCGGAAGACCTTCGTGACCCCCTAGGAGGCAAGATCCTCCTGCAACTCGCCGACCGGGATTGACAGCAGACGGGAAGCGAAAATGGTGCCCTGACAACTATTCATTTGCGGATGGGGAGTCACAGAAACTCTGCAACCCAGAACATCATGCAACTGTAGAAGGGACTCAGTCAGCCCAGAAGAACGGGACTTCAAAAGAAGAGACCCATCCTTCAGAGGGCGGATATCATAACGACAGGGAACCCCCACCGTCTTAAGACGCTGAAACACCCATTCCGAGTTGCCCGGAAGGGAGCCAGCGGAAGGGCGGAGAACAAGGAACCTGTCCACCGGACAGAAATTGACAGCAGAGACAGGTCCATGTGTGACGGTAACCGAGAGTGGGCGAGAGAACGAGGGCCGCGAAGACCCCGCCCTACGGCCACCACGAGAGCCAGACGCCGCAGAGGACGAGAGGGGGCCATACGGCTTTGAGGTCAATCCAGCGGAGGCAGAGGCCGCTGAACGACCAGAAGTAGTAGTCTTATCCAAATCTAAGGACGGGCCAGAGTCGTTAACGGGAGGGGATTGAGTTTGAGAAATTTTATCCATAAACAATATAATTATAAGGAAGACAGCCTCGGACCCAAGGCAATGCACCAGTCCGCCACTGCATCCTTCAAGACGCAGGCCCAACGTCCCGGGTAGCCCGACCCCCAACCTAACTGTCGTTTTAAAAACAGCAGATTAGCTCTCCTGGAGTTTTGTCCGTTAAGGGCCTCGCAAAAACCCAATCCAGATGCAGCAGCGGTCTGGGCGCCCATACCATCCCCAGAGCACGGCTCAGCCACGGAGCGATGCCCCCCAGCGGGCGCACCCGATGACCCCAAGACTGCCGGCAAAAACAAACGAGGGGAGGGGGGAATACTACAAGTGACAGAAGCCCAAGACCAAGTCAAGACAAGAGCGATTCCGTAAGATATGGAAAAAGAAGGGGAGCAAAAAGAAAAAGGAAAAAAAAAAAACCCCGCAATTAGATAACTCTCTGCCCACACCCCACGAGGAGTTGAGGAAACCCCAACAACCCACGAGGTGTGCGAGCCCCCTCGGCCGCAAGCCGGAATACCTAATCAAGGGGGATATATATATATATATATATATATATATATATATATATATATAACACATACACGAGGGTAATTCAATAAGTATCCGCACTTTTTATTTGGACTAGAGAAATAGGCGAGTTCATAAACGAGCGTAACAGAGCGTATACACTTAATAAGCGCAATGACACGGCAGCTAACTTTAATAAATACAAAGTCACCGCGCCGTGGCCTAGCCTAGCAACAAACAGTCAGTGTGAAAATGGCGTTCGCAGTGGGCCCCATGACTTGGTGCTCCACAGCTGGCCTCCTAGGTCGCCGGATCTTACACCGTGCGACTTCTTTCTTTGGGGGTACGTTAAGGATACTGTGTACTTGCCACCGTTGCCCACATCTTTGGATGAGCTCCGAACTCGCATTGTTACTGCCGTAGAGTCAGTGACAACGGGCATGCTGGAGCGAGTATGGGAGGAATTCGACTATCGTGTCGACGTTGCTCGTGTAACTAGGGGAAGTCACATAGAGCATTTATGAGGTGAGAGACAAAATTTGGACAGTTTTTCTTTTGGTTGATGTATCACAAATCACTCTGTATTTGTAACATTAAAAAATATTCTCATTTGAAATCAGGTGAATCATTTTGAATAGCCCTGTACTATATCGAGCTTAGACGTCAGGTTAAAAGATCAGTTAGGAATGCTAAGCGTAATTTAGAGATACTTATAGCTGCGGATAGTAAACATAATACAAAAAAGTTTTTTGAATACGTCAATAATCGTAAGCCGATAAAAGATAACATAGGCCTTCTAGTGGATGTTAACGGCGCTTTGGCTTCTGACGCTCAGGCGATGGCGGGTATTTTCAATAACTTTTTTGCGACAGTTTTTACCGTAGAAGACGTAAATAATGTCCCCGACGTGGACGATATCGTTCCATTTAGTAGCGAGACTATTTTGGATGAAATAACTGTTTACGAGGGTGAGATTGCACATTATATCGATAGGCTAAAAGCTAGCAAGGCTCCAGGCCCTGACGCTTTTTATCCCAGACATTTGAAAGATTTGAAAGACGTTATTTTAGGCCCCTCAACGACGATTTTTAATCACTCACTCGAAATGGGGATTATTCCTGAAGACTTCAAATTAGCTAACGTCACGCCTATTTTTAAAAAAGGCGACCGCACAGTAGCTAGCAATTATAGGCCCATTAGCTTAACGTCAATTGTCGATAAACTTTTGGAATCCGTAGTTAGGGATCATATCATCGATCACTTAGAAAGTCGAGATTTGATTAATAGTAGTCAGCATGGGTTTCGACGCCACAGATCTTGTTTAACTAATTTGTTAGAATTTTATAACGAAATAGTGCGCGAATACGATTGGCATAGAGCGGGTGACGTTATTTATTTAGATTTTAAAAAGGCGTTCGATACAGTTCCGCATAGAAGATTAATTGCGAAGGTTAAAGCGCACGGTATACGCCGTCAGGTAGCTAACTGGTTAGAGGAATGGCTTCGTGCTAGGAGACAGAGGGTCGTTGTTAATGGTAGTGAATCGGGGTGTTGGATGTAGGTAGCGGTGTCCCACAGGGTTCAGTGTTAGGCCCATTGCTATTCGTAATTTACATTAACGACATAGATGTAGGATTGACTAGTAACGTGTCAAAATTCGCGGACGATACTAAAATAGGCGGTAAGGTTGTTAACGAGGACGATAGAAATAGGCTCCAAGACGATGTAAATAGGATTATGGAGTGGACGGATAAGTGGCAGATGCAACTTAACGTACACAAATGTAAAGTTTTGCATATAGGTTCTCGTAACCATAATTACACGTACACGATGGATGATAGAGTTAGCGAGCGTTGACGAAGAAGATTTAGGCGTACGCGTATCTAAGGATTTAAAAGTTAGGAACCAGTGCCTGGACTCTTGCGCAAAAGCTAATAGGATGTTAAGCTTCATAGCGAGTAATTTCGAATTTAAATCGAAGGATATTATATTGCCCCTTTACAAGTCCTAGTCAGGCCTCATTTAGAATATGCCGTTCAGTTTTGGTGCCCGTATTTGCGTGAGGATGTTGATAGGTTAGAAAGGGTTCAGCGTCGTGCCACGAAACTAATTCCGTCATTGCGCAACAAGCCTTATGAAGATAGGTTTAAAGTGTTAGACTTGCATTCACTCGAAACTAGAAGATTAAGGGGGGGGAGCTTATTGAAGTTTTCAAAATCGTTAATAACATAAATTTTGACAAACTATTCACTTTCGATAATAGCAATACTGCAATACTCGTAATAACGGATTTAAGTTGCGTGGCAGACGTTTCATTACTAATATCGCTAAAAACTTCTTTACGTTTAAAGTAAATGATAAATGGAATAATCTTCCTGCGTCAGTCGTTAACTCTACCAGCGTTAATGTGTTTAAAAACCGTCTAGACAGACATTTTTTAAAAATATTAACCTTGTTTAAAATAAATAAACAATTGGCAACAGGAACTCTGGGGGTCGTAATCGGGGATGAGTCTGTTGACGTCTAATGCCAGCTTGTGACTGCACAGATATATATACCAGCAAAAAAAAAAAAAAAAAAAAAAAAAAAATTATATATATATATGAGACTAACACGAACGTAGATGTAGCTCGTAGTGTAAACTAACCCACTTTTTGTTTAACTTTACCTACTTTTTTTTTCTTTCCTCTCCTTACTTGCATGTCTGTAGTTTGCATGGTATGACAGTGAGTTAAGACTGTGTTTGCGTGGTTTGTAAGCATTCTTATTTTACTTCTTTTCACCTTTCACCCCTTTCCTATTCTCTTCGACTATTTTTCGGACTTGTCGGCAGTGGCCGGCGGATGATGATGGCGAGTCTCTCTTCTCTTTTTCTGAATGAATGTTAACCCACGAGTGATAGATGTTGCTACTTACTTAACGCCTTATTTTCTTCTCTTAACCCCCTACTCTTTCCTTTCTCTCGGGCTAATCTTACAGTGGATCTTTGGGTCTTTATCTACAGATCTACAGAAGCTAAGGCTAATAGTCTCCCCGTTTCTCAATACACTTAGTTCAGCGATCTACAAGCTTCCTAATGCCATCACAAAAGAATTTTTTGGCTGTGTGCGTAGCCAGTCATGCACCGCCTCCTTCAGGTCATCATCGCCTTGGAATCGCTAATCTCTCAAAGCGTCTTTTAGTTGTTCAAACAGGTAAAAATCCGAAGGTACCAGGTCTGGACTGTAGGCTGGATGGTCGAGAACTTCAAATTTAAGTTCTTGAGGGCATTTTCTAGTCTGTGCAGCGGTATGAGGGCGCGCATTGTCGTGTAACAGACCACCACCTTCCAACAATCTCCCTCTCCGTTTTGTGAGAATTGTTTGCTTTAACTCATTCCGAAGCAGGTCAGAATACGATGCATTTGTTACTGTAGTTCCACGCTCTAGATAATGTTCAAGGATAGGGCCTCGCGTATCCCAAAACAGTATTAGCATAACTTTACCTGCTGACGGCTGCGCTTTGAACTTCCTTGCAACGGGAGATGTTGGATGCTTTCATTGCATGCTCTGTCGTTTGCTTTCTGGTTCACAGTGATGGATCCAGGTTTCATCTCGTGATAATGCGCTCCAAAAAGTTTTCACCTTCATTATGATACCGCGCCAAAAGACGAGAGCAGACGTCCATACGATTATGCTTGTGCTCTTCTGTCAACTGTATGGGCACCCATCTTGCACAAACCTTGTGAAAGCCAAGAATGTCATGAATTATCGAATAGGCTGACCCTTGACTGATGTCTAATGAAGATGCAATTTCTTTTATTGTTAATCTTCTGCCATCGAAAATCATGGCTCTGGCTTCTTCCTGCTTGTCACCACTGGTTGATGTTGACGGTCGTCCTGAGCACTGAGCATCTGTCACACATGTCCAACCTTCCTTGAACATTTGAATCCACTCGTACACACTTCGCCGTGGTAACGCATTATTCCCATACTGAGCACATCACATAAACGCGTGTGAATTTCAGCTCCTTTCACACCTTCTGCCCAGGAAAAACGAACCACGGATCTCTGTTCTTCCTGAGTACAACTTGAAAGCGGCGCAGCTATGCTCACTACTCGTACGATATGTGACAGCTACGAGTAGCCTAAATAAGCCTATAGATCTCTGTTTGGCTCGTTATTACGAGTATATATTAAGCACACCGGACAAAAAATTAGTCACCCCTCTCAGAATGTACCTAATAACGTGTGACGGCGCCTCTGGCCTTGATAACCGCACGAATCCGGCGAGGCAGACACACTACGAGGTTGTGCATGTACTGAACATCGATTTGCTCGTTCATCAGCCGGTCCCGAAGTTCCGCCAGAGTCCGTGGGTGTCTATTCCTGCGCTTCACTTTCTGTTTCCAGCCTGAACAACACCTTCGACGCATTCAGGATTAAAAGCTTCATTGGACCTGCGATGTACTCGCCGCCTCCCATCATTGGAGAACAAACAAAAACGGGACTCATCGGACCAAATTACACGTTTCCAATCTGCCGCAGTTCAGTTTTTGTGCCTCTGAGCCCATTTATAACGTGCCAATTTGTGACTTGCTGTTAACAGCGGCCTCTTCCGTGGTACCCTGCTCCAGATGTCCATCGCATGCAGTTCTCATCGCAATGTCCGTTCGGAAATTGGTCGCTGGAGAACCTCATTGGTTTCTTGGAGCAATTGTTCTCGGGTTTGAAAACGATTTGCAGTTACTAGACGAGAAACATGGCGGCGGCCCCTATTGTCGAGAATTGTTTTCCGGCCACAGTTACGCCGTCGATTGTCAGTTGATTGCGAACTACACCACTCTTTGTAAACTCGCTGGACAGTACGCGTTGACACACCAACAAATTGGGCTACTTCAGACATCTTGTGTCCGTGGGCTCTGCCGAACACGATGGCTCCTTTTTGCCACTGAGTAACGTCTGCCTCACGACCCATTTTGCAGACTATATCCAACACACACTTTGTTCTTCACCACCTCACGAAACAGATCTGATCCTGTGTGCTACGTCACCGCTACTTGTCACTTACCAATGCTACATCAGCGCCCTCTGTGTGACCTTGAACTTCCTACTATCGGTGCTATTAGGGGTGACTAATTTTTTGTCCGGTGTGCTTATATACACACACTATATTATCACTAAATAAGTGTGGATACTTATTGAAGTACCCTATATATATATATATATAATATATATATATATATATATATATATATATATTTGGTAAACGTGTAAAACTGGTAATATTCTGAACCCCTACTTCCCCACACAGATAAGGGCGTGTACTTTATCTTTTCTGTAATGACTCGAATTCAGGTGACTGGCCTAACTTCAACCACGAAGGGGTTGGAAATCGAACCCAGGCAGCCTTATAGCACGAGTCCAGTCTCTAAGCCAACCGAACCATGTAGAAGTTCTTTTGCTCGTGTACTTTCTTTAAGATTTTTGAAGATATTTTCGCTGCAGTGTTTCATTTTAACGGTAAATAAAGAAAAGGCGAAAGTAAAAACATTATTAATAGTTTATTTTACAAAATCTATAAAATATAATTCATAAAATCTCTCAATTTGTAAAAAATTTGCGGTTTTGTACTATTTCTTGGATTTCAATTTAGATTTTTTAGAATGTTTTTGAACAACGGGACTAAGAGAAGCCTGTTTGAGAGTTCTTTTACTGCTTTTGTCCGAATCCAAATTATTCAAATTAGTACTCGGCTTCGAAGATGAAATTCGTTTAGTAAAGAAAGCTTTCTTTTCATATGGAACAGATTTCTTGGCCGCTTTTCTTCCCTTTGGGTCTTCCGTAATAGATGAATCATCCTCCGAGAATGAATCTCTCTCGGTGAAAGATTCCATGAACCCTCCCGAAGGTCTCTTAACAGCTTCTCTGCAACTCGCCGACTCATCATCCTCACCTTCCTTTTTCTGTTTCTTCTTAATAGCTTCTTTATCGAATTCTTTACCGAGGCATTTCTTAGAGTTTCGTCTCAGTTGACTGAATTGTTCCTCTTTCGCGAACGCTTCGGGGCTTTTGAAATGAAGCAAGAGAGTATGAGAAGGATTTTCGCTGGAATCAGTCTCTTGCGACTCTCTGCAAGCGAGCTGTGACCCGCCGATAGTGATGCAACTGATATCGTGACTTTTATTTATAAATGTAATGTTGCTAATAACATTCTGGTTGGAATTAGGAGTACTTATGGCTCTCATTAAATTCTCTCGTATTTCCGCTGAGGGAGCTATCGAGGGCTGTTTAGAAGGCGTACAGGAGCCATTCGATCTATCTTCATCTGAAGTTTTGTCTTTCGCAGGATGAGATGGGCTTTTATTTTGTTCTTGGGTTTCAAGATGAGCGGGGAGATCACTCTGAGAAGCTTCCATGCAACCGGAGACATTCGGTGATTCTGCAATCGTGTCTTCTGTACCATTTTCATTTTCTTCTTCGGTCGCTGCGTTTGCTGGTTTCTCCATTCGCTGTTGAGAAGTAGAAGGACTTCCCTCATTTTCCCCATTTTCTTTATTATTTTCAACTACTTTCGGGGTCGCTCTCTGTCCACTGTCATTTACATCCTCTGAAACGGTAGAGAGGTTTCTTCTCCGCTCGGTTTTCTTCTGACTGTTAATCAATGCTTGTTTAAGTAAAGAAATGTTGTTTTTCTTAAATATTGGTGTCGAAGGAACAGACGTAGTCGCATTGTTTTTGCCGTCTCTGTCATTTTCGGTCTCTGTATCCATAGTAGTAGTAACTGTGTGTTCTCCATTTTGAGGACTCTCTTCCGAGTTTTCAGGGTGCTCTCCATTTTCCGTTTCTTCCTGACCCAAAGCCTGATTTTCCTCATTTTCTTTTGAATTTCTATCCAAGGGAGCGGAAACAGTTTTCCCTCTGTCGGGAAATTTAGGCGAATTTCCTAAAGAAGCTATCTTTTTGTTTCTTTCCTGCTCACTCAACTGCATTTCCTTTTCTTTTTCTTGTTGTACACATTCCAGTTCCTTTTCTCTTTCTTGTTGTACACGTTCCAGTTCCTTCTGCTCTTCCTCTTCCAATTTACGGAGGTCAAATTCAATTTCTTTAGCGAGTTGCCTGTTTCCAGCCAGAATTTCCTTCACCTTTAAAATGGCGAGAAAAGAAAATCAGAAATATCAAAGCCACTTTCCATAATTACACTCCGCATACCTAACTCACTCATCTAGTGAATTTGTAGATTCTAAAACTAAAATGGAAACATTGTTTCAAGTTATTTACTGCCAAATAAAATGTATTACAATTTCTGATCTATAATACTAAAAATAACTGATCTAACAAACGTATAAAAGGAAATAAAAAATTAACTCGTGTCGGGGTTTACCAATTTCAAATGTCTTTTAAATGGCCATTATTAATGATCGTCTGATTTCTTGCATATTAGATGCACACCAAAAACAATCATTTAAGTCCTAACAAACCGCTTATTATAAATTTACACATCCATATAAATGCGTCTTGAGCGCAATAACCGCACTTAATTAAGATAAAAATGGAAAAGGCAATAAAGTGGGGAAAAAAGGAGATCTTATATTTTCCCTTAGTATCCTTCATACATTCCTAACTGCGTGTGAGAAAGTAACTATGCATTAATTACTCATGCATATACACACTATTACGGTACACTCGAGTGCTTCACGCGATTACGATCCTAAAAGGGAATAATAGTTTGCTACTACCTTCGGTTGGAAAACGAAAAACGTACTTCGTTTTTATAATCTTTCATGATTTCCTTAAAATAAAGGAGTAACTGCTTCATTAGAGGAGATCGGTTCTCTGCTAACTTATGCTTCAGCGCGATCAAAATAGGGACAATATTCTCAATCACGTTCCTCTTTACAACCTGAAAAATAGATCATAGTCCAAAATTATCAAAATAAAGTATTTAACCCTCGCACGAAAAATAAACAAAATTTAATCACGCTAACATTTTTTTTAAAAATAAATATGTTAAGTCGAAAAATTAAATAAAGCTCGTAACACAGCGATTTCTACTTCCAAACTGAGGCATTATCAATATCAGCACCATGTAACATTGAAATCAAGGAAGAGAAAAAGTTCCGAGACACGAAGCTTAAAACTACAGAAATGAAGAACTTCTCGCCAAATGAACATTACTAAGAAAGGGATTCTGAAACAATTACAAAATATTCCGAAAGTGCAAAATATATACATATATGCAAAACGTAATTCATTCATTCACACTATCATCATCCAAGTCTCGTTTCCCATTCTTATTTCTTATTGGGGAAAGCAGCCTGACGCTTAAATTTAAAGATTTAAACAAACAACCGATTCCGCCGCAGTCACGCACGGTTCGTCCAACTAGAATGAATTGGTTGAAATTATTACAGGGAATAATGTATGATCCTAGTTTGAGATTAAATATTTTATTGAATAACCTTTATTAATAATAAAATAAATACTGTGTTCTTACAATTTACAATGACAAATAATTGTGAAGCTGGACTATTTATTTTATTTAATTTGGCCCTTAAGCTTCAGGCTTTACTGGGCTCTTATTAAAAATATTAACCTTCAAAACCAATACAAGTTACATGAAACAGTCAAGGTGAAAAACATATTAATGAAGGTCACTCCAATTAGTGATTTTGATTATATTTTTTTAATAACTTTGTGAATTATCAACTATAACACCAAAACCAAATGTTTGAAGCACCAGCTCTGAGATATTTTAGTGTAGGAACCAGAATTATTTTCGTATTGATAATAATAATAATGGGCGCCCGGTAGCTGTGGTTATGGTGGCGGACTCTAAACGGTGAGGCTCTGGTTCGCTCCAGCCCACTGGCTCCTGGGTTAGGTTGAGTTGGATGCTTACCATGTTAATGCTTGAGCTAAAGGTGACCCTTGGAGAACACTTATCCCCACTATGCTGTAGGGAAGTAATAGTTACATACAAATTCCTATGTTAATTTTTTTAACTGAATGAGTAAGTGGGCAACGAATGAATAAATGAAATATTTAATGTTGCAGCATTGGTTATGAACCTTGAAGAAAATGTACTCTTGACTGTTTCGCTGAAAATATCATCGCAACAATTTCAATAAGAGTACAGTACAGTATATGCATTTGAAAACTTACAGGAAGATGCTTTAGGATGACGATTTTCAATGGTCCTCAAGTTCGATTTCTAATGTTTCAAAAGAGGTCTGAGTGATTAACCTTAGTTTTGCTTCCGCCTAAATTGTTCATTCTGACGAAGGCTAAGCTTGTTGCTCCACCTTAGACCTACAGCTTAATGTGGAATCCGAACCACGACCCACCACAAGTGGTTAGAAATTACAAAGTCCTCGCCCGGACTCAATTTCACCACCTCCCGATCAGCAACAGCCCAGTGTCTTAACCACTAGGCTACCCATTTATCTACCAACCAATTTTTATTGTATGGAGATGAACAACTGGGTTGCTGAGCGCCGACTGCCGTCACCGGTAATCGAACCCGGGGCCGGTGGATTCATAGTCAACGATGTTAACCACTACATTACATGACATTAAAACATGGATGCGACTATAAATAGAGGACAAATTTTAGATAATAGGATGTCAAATGTAAAATTTAGACAAAAAAAAATAGGAACTGTGAAAAAACACTTATAGTATAGCAAAATTTCCTCTAGTCGCATATGAAAGTCAAATCAAATATGTTCATTAGTATAGGCTTTACTCATCCCCGCCTTAATGATAATACCAAATTTCAATGTGCCAGGAAAATTCTGAAGTTTGGACAATTCACCACAAAATTAGATTGTAATTTTTCTTTACCTGGAATAAAATAGTTCCCGATTCTTTGCCATTAATTATTATAATAAATAGCGTTACTGAGAAGTGAAAACCGCGGAACTTTCCTGGCCATATCTATAGTAGCCGCTCATTTGAGCTACATTGGAATGATTAGGTTTAGATTTCTGAATCTTAATATAGAAAGCTACAATGAAAGTATGAAGACTTATAAGGACGAGCTTTCACTTGATGTTATGTATGACCCTCCATCCGGAGTGAAAATCGTAACATTTTTGCCCGAAAACTTGTACATAAAATAAATCTTTCGTTGTAGCTTTTTATATTAACTACAATGACTGCAAGAAATCTGGAGTGTCCCCACCATATTCTCAAGTCTATTTCTAGAAGCAGCATGCATTCATTTGTTCGTAAGTTTAATTTATCCTGTTATTTATTTGTTAAATCATTTGCAACGAGTTTCAATGAATAATAATAAAACGAAACTATCCTCCTTCAAAGAGCTACAACTGCTGTCTTCCCTACTCTATAATAAACTATTGGAAGAGAACTTTCACTAGGATAAAATTGTGACTTAAGACCATCTTCCTACTTTCATTTCCGGCCAAAGGAAGAGCAACAAGCTGCCGCTTGTCGTTTATCCGACATGAATTCTTGACAAAAAATTTTGGAAATTAAGATGCATTATCAAGTTATTTTATCTTAACTAAAGGAAATAAAGCATAAAAATAAACCTTGAAGAAAAATTATTAAAAAAAAATATGTTCTTCACAAAAGAAGAGAGAAAAGCGACAGATTTTCCAATAAATGTGCTTGCATTACATACAAATAAAATCAAGCTTCCATGGCAAAACAATATAAACATGTAAATACAAAATAAACACGAGATAAGCACATTACCTGAAGGAGGTTTCTCAGATCCTGGAAAGTTTAGAGTTCATCTAATAATGTACTCGCAGACGAAGATAGAAAATCAGTTAAACTGTGTCCACCTTAAGGACTTTACTACATGAATTAACCTATCTACTTCCTATTACAACAGGATTTCATGTAAGAATAGAGCTTTCAAATGTTATTTATCGAAAAGCCTTCAAAGGAGTCTTAAAGTTTTAACTGCAGTGACGTATCGAAAGTTCGACTGAACACACCAAACTTCTTAGGTTCCTATTTATTAATGCAGACGTCAGTATTAATTTCATAAGTGGCAAGAGGTTCTTTCAAGTCATTTTAAAGAGGAATGGACCATTCATTATCTTCATACTTTTACTCAATCGGGGTGGTTGTCAAGCTAATGTTAAGTACCGGTATGTACCGTCAGTTGGAGTAATTGAGGTTCGCGGGGTAACTGGGTCCGTTCCATTATAGGTCTGGACCTGGGGAGTTTGTAAATTTACTCTGGCCTGGTTAAGGTTACAAATTCCCTAGGTCCTGGACCTACATGGTTCAGAACAAAAAATACTAGTAGAAACGAGATGGTTTCAATTACCCCAGCTAATGGTACATAACTCGTCTACTATTAAATTATATTAATTTTATATTACTTACTTATTTTAATTACGCCATACACTTTATCACAGTCAATCAACTATCACCGTAATTCAAAGTCATATACCGATGAAAAGTTTCAGGGATTAATCCTCCGTCGACGCAGCTGGATCGAATAGTACTTTCTCAAATACGTGTATTCAGACCTAACCCTACAAAAACTCGCGGCGTTAAAGGGTTGAAGGAGGAACATTTTTAAGAATATGATAAAAAGTTATTTTAAATTTGACAGTGACAGATTGCCAAGTAAAAAGATATATTTTCATACAAAATCAGAAGCGATGTGCGTAAGTGAAGGGGTTGAATTCGCTATTATTTGGTCAGATTTTTATTCGTAGGATTTATTCATTCGAGATAGTTATTAAAATCTTGAATGAAATGGTAATGCGAGACTCCGTACATTATTTGATAAAAAAAAGTTAGTAGTATATACGTAAAACGCGGAAAAGACTAATAGTACTTTAACGTTTAAATAATGAAGCTTGTCACTCGCAGGGAAATTTAATGAGAACGGGGAATTAGTAGTAACAGAGAGAATAGTTTAGAAGTATTGTACTTTAACGCGAGTAGCGTACGTAAGAATAACTATTTAAAAACTTCAGCTCATGTTGAAAATTGTTACTGCACTAACTGAATCTGGCTTAAAAATACAGACTGGGATTTTATAGGTGAATAACACATTAAGAGCTACAGAAAACTTTTTAATATGGATGGAAAAGGTAGAACGAGTAGTGGCGTTCTTCTATACTGCAGATATCATCTTCTGCCAGTTCAAAATAGAGTTAATGTTAACGATCAGGTTCGATATAATTATTTCAAGAAGTGACACGCATAATTTCGTCTTTAATTTTGGGGTCATAAATAGGCCTCTTTTAAAGATAATAGAATTAGACGTTGAACTATATTTTTAAGTCGAGTAATCACGCATGAAGAATCAACTACAGTCGGGGACTAAATTGCCGCGACGTTAATTACAGTACAGTACTTAAAAACGCGATGCTGAGGGTGGACGTTTGATAGAATTTTTACAAAAAACTTTCTTTTTCTAAAAGTATTAGAGCAAACGTGTGGTGAGAATACTTTTTAACTTAGTCGTTATTACTAGTGAAAACTTAGTTCAGAATGTAGACGTCGGCGAGCGTTTAAATAGCGATCATGGTACAATACATATTTATTTTTAAAAAAGTCAGTTTATCAGCACGGTGGCCTTTAGCATTCATGGAAGAAATGCTGCGGTGATGAAATTATGACTTCTTGTATATAATAAATAAAAAATAATCCTTAAAAAAATGTATGGTGTAGATTAGATTTAGTAGTCTATTGCTTCATGTTATCCTTAATTTTTCACTGTTCTCTAATTCGTAATTGGGTGCACGAGTTACAAAGCCTAATTTAGGAATATTTAAAAATATGTGAGTATATCAATAAATAAAATAAAGGCAAGATTGATTAATTTTTTCTTAAGGTAAAATTTTAGAGGTACACGACTTTTCTAACGCATAGAAGTTAACCTACTTTTTTTTACTGCGAAAGGACTGAATTACCTTGTTTGAAGCATTTCAGTAATGTAATACAAATCTAATAAGAAAATTAAATATTTTAATACCGATAACCAACTAAATGGTAAAATACCCGTATTATCTGCTTGCTAATACCGATTAGTCGATACATTCCTAAAATTAAATATAATACACAATTAGCCCAATTTGTGATTTCTATGCTTTCGTGATTCTAACTTCTAAGCAGTGAAAACACTTTCTTAAAGTTAGGGGACCTTCGTTTTTACTCGGTATATAAATATATAATAACGTTCCCTCCATTACCTATTCTGCTTATCATCATTAATCCTATTACATAACTTTGTAATGTTTGGTCAAAAACTCGAAACCGAAAGTTTGGTGTATTCGAGGGTATACGTGGGTATATTTAATGCTATTATTAATTTTTAATGTATATGTACATCAAAGTATCAAATGTAACGGATACACGCATTCATGTTCCTTATGTAGTTATTATATCGCGTGCTAACGATTACGAGAAGCGGAGTGCGCTCTCGCTGTAAATATATATTCATCAGAGAAACCAATTATATATATATATATATATATATACACACACACACATGCCTACAAAATATGTGAAGTCGTGGTTCGTCAACTATCGTCCTGCATCAAATACTCGATCAAAACTTGTTGGAAATAAAGAACAAACTGACAATAGCGAAAAATGCTTTGTGGAAACTGTTATAATAAATACGTCATTTATTTTAGTGTTGCATTGAGATAACTTCACGTATGTCATTCTAATTTTTTTTTAGCGTATACCCGAAACAAAACCTACGAATACATCACTGTTGGTAACTAGTAAAATACTCCAAGAAGATATAGCAAATAATAAGGAATGGAGAAGAGTCCATACAAAATGATATAAACGGCCACGAAAAAAGGCTACTTCTCTCATTGAACACTGAATTGGTAGATATTCAATTAATAATAATGACAAATCTAAATTGGATTCTATGTCTAAATAAATTTAATAATGTGGCCTAAAGACTTGACTTAATCTTTTCTCTCATTTGAGGAAGTCCATACTAACATGAAATCACTTATAACTAACTATAACGAATGAAATTCTCCTACTCCACTTAAAACCCTCCTACAAGATTTACAGTACAGTACTTTCACCATAGTTACCCCATAACTACTGAAATCATTTTCACCTTCTGTAACATACCAACTACTTTCAGCTCCCTCACTGACAAACTGCGTATTCAGATTACAACTCGTCTCAATGGAAATTTACCAATGAAAAACTAATTCATTGAGATACAAAAATCAATCAATTTGCAAACTGCGAAATACCAATTATCCCCTAAGATCAGCTAATTAATGAAGCTTAACACAGCAAACAACCCTATTAGCCCTTAAGTGCAAATAGATGACTAGCAGATCTAATTCCACTAACCTACTTTTAAATTCTGAGAACTGACATATTTAATAGGTATGACCTTGAAACATCGAGTAACTAAAGAGCCTATAATAGAAGTGCGCCGGGTCCGATATTTTGGCCAGATGCCGGATATTTTGGCTTTAACATATTGAATCTAATCCCATATATATATATATATATATATATATATATATATATATATATATATATATATATATATATATATATACACACACAACACACAAGTTTTTAAACAAAACATATAACAGGTATCCGTGCTGCACATCTAACTGAACAGTCATTGCACAAGGTACAGTTCATGTATGAAGGTTAAGATGGCATTTGCTGTACTAGGAAAATAAAGCTTAAAGTTAGGAAAAGCAGAATGAAAGGATATGAGCTAATGTTTAAGCATGAAATAAGCATATTTTACTCATTTCTAAAACAATTGTATGGGTAAATCTTTATAAGGCTTGTAAGGCTTATATTATTTTCGTTAGGCCTCTATTTCAAAGTTAATTTTGTTATGCTTTACATCATCATCCAACAATGTCCATAAATACATATCCCGAATAAATAATCCTTGATATTTACTTTCATTCCTTCCCTGATTTCTGTGGCTTCAAGGGCCGACAACCATTAAAACTCGAACTGAGTCCGGTAATCCAGCCAAACCGGCTTAAAAATGTCGGAGATTCGGTGCACCTCTATGCAACAGATTGTTAACATATACAAGAGATTGGTTAAAAGCGTCAACTTTGCGTAAGTAAAGCCAAACTTAAGATTTAAAGTCAGATTAAAATACAAAAGTGCAAAAGTACAATTCGATATGAAAACTTGAGTACTTTTAAGTATGTCAGTGATTTCATCCTTGATATATTTATCCTGCAGGTCAAGAACGTTAATCTGAACAAAACAAATATTGTTTTAGTGCAAAACAATCACTCTTTGTGAACGTTAATAAGTAGAATCAATGAACAAAATTGATGCAGTTAACAATCTCTGCTGCAGTTCATATCATCTGAACTGTGCAAAATGTATCAATCTAACCTGTGATATGATGGTCTTCTTAATAGCGATGCCCGCCATCTCTGCTTGTTCAGCTTGATCAGTGGGTTGATCAGCGTCTTCTTGGCGAGATTTGAGCCAAGCGAGCTTTATCTCATCGCTGGAGAGAACCATTAGCGTGTCTTCGAGCATCGGAAGACTCGAATGAGTTAGTTTGATTCTTCCATCCACGACTCCCCCTAATGTTACAAACTGTATTATATACATTATCTAAAAAAATCCAATTGCCATTCTCGATGGAGTAGGCACAACGCTTGAACGCAGAACTGTAGACACTCGAATCAATTACATACACAAGGATACACAGGGATCACCACTGTAAATATACCTCTGCAATGTCTACCTATCAACGTAAAAGCCAGACACCAGTCCTTTCTTAAATGCTAAAAGGAATTTAAAGTGATCTTCGATTTTTTCATTAAAATGTTTTAAATTTCCTTTCATGATTTACCAAGAACATCTTGACAAAGCTTCTGAGTAACTGCAAACCGCTGGTCATCCAACATGTGATCCAACATAAAACGGTACAACATCATTCTCTGATCTCGGAACCTGGATTCAGCCAACGAAAATAACTGTTTCTCCTGTTTGCTTTGGTTGAACTTATTGTAGCTTTCGTGTTCCTAAAGTACAGAAAAAAGTTGCTCAAAGTAAAAAATTTCACCACTAATAAATGTTCAAAATGTGCAAACTCAGGTGAGGAAGAACTTGTATAAAGCAAGGAAAAAAACAATGAAAGGTCTGTAGCTGAATATTCCAATGGTTAAAAATTTCCTCACAACTACCTCGTAACAATTGTAATGGAATATGCATTCAATGAAATGCTGAAGGAATATCTTCGGAAATCGCTTTAGAAGCCTTTCTGTCATGAAGAAAACGACGGTCCTTCTCATCTCTTCGTCATCATCGCACAAACACTGTGAAAGTTCAAAATAGAATTACAACCTCAAACAAATCTTTTGTTTGATTACTTCCCACTCAATGTCACTCCCATTCGCATTCGCGGTAAGGGCGCCTAATGTAATGGGCGGCTAATGGCTAATATTTCCTAACTTAACCTGAACCAAGGATGAGAATGAGAATGTCATGAATTGGAAGTGAACGTTTTGTTTCTAAAACTGATCAAGTCATCATACGGATATATGGACATTTGCATTGATTTACTTCTTAATCAGTGTAGTATTTTTCTTGCCTGTGCGATGATAAACCATAAAACGAATTTACAACCAATACCAATTTCATATCTTCTAACTCCTGAAGGCCTACTTACAGATATCATACCATACTGGCTTTTAGTACCAAGAGCAATTTTTTGAAAGGTCACACATTGTTGTAACTGTACCCTGAAGCCAGGAGGTTTTTTTACTTATTTATTTAACTATGCTCCTCTAAAGAATTATTTCAATAATTTCTAGTTCAAAGGATAAAATAATTTATCACCTAAAAGATCTTACGCTTAAACTTCAGTAGTTTTTCTACTTTTTCCCATTTATCTTAAAACTTACCTGAAGGATTCTGTAAAAGAAGGATCCTTTGAGTTTCAAGTAATCCTCCTGCAAGAGGTTAATAAGGAGAGTTAAAGTCGTCCTTCGCACTTGAATGTCAGGGTCCCTGAGACAGGCTGTCACTTGAGGCATCAACGGATCTACTAGAGTGGCGTACCTGTATAAACATTTTAAAATTCTCCCTTTTACCAGCTGAATTCAACGTAATATAGTTATATCGTAACAGTGCGATGACATTAGGAAACTCAAATTTACTCTATACCCAACCTGACACACATATCAGACAAAACAATAATGATGTTGATCTTCATTGCTGGAAGAGTGGTTGTGTCAAGCATTCTTCCCATTGCAGGAATGATCCTTTTGGCTTGGTCCTCATGCTGGAGACACATTTTGCCCAAAGTGATCACAGCGAGAGTCTGATGAAGAGTTAAAAAGCAAAAACATTTGAGGTTGTTGAACTCCCTTCGTAACAACGACGGAGAGGACCTACAGTTTTGTGTGTGATCCAAAATATGGGTCGCTACATAATCTGAGCACGAAGGATGGTCACTAGGGCGGCTCGTTTTTACACTTTTTTCGATATTTGATTGGGGGTAGTGCGGAAAAGTTGCGATTTGGAGAGAAAATAAAGTGTGTAAAATTTTTTTGATCTACGTCGATACCTTCCGGTGGCGGCGAGTCCTTAAAAATCGAAAAATAGGCCTAATGGGGTAGATTGGAAAATGGTTTTAAAGACTTACAAAATAAACAATAAAAATTTCAGCACAATCTGTTAATAACTTCCGGTGGCATCTTAGCCATTAAAATATCCAAAATATTGATTTAAAGCAAGTTTTAACAAGATGTTATACAAATGTTAATTCCGGTATATTTCTGTGCAAACAACCCTGAGAACACTATTATAGGCTTGAATAAATTAATAGCAGTCATTGAACAATGAACATTATATAAAAATTATATAAAATATATAAAAATTGTGTGTGTTTTTAGGCCTATTTTTCGATTTTTAAGGACTCGCCGCCACCGGAAGGTAGTGACGTAGATAAAAAAAATTTACACACTATTTTCTCTCCAAATCGCAACTTTTCCGCACTACCCCCAATCAAATATCGAAAAAAGTGTAAAAACGAGCCACCCTAATGGTCACCCATCCAACTACTGAACAGAACCAAAGTCGCTTAACCTCGCTGATCTAACAAGTGTGTTGCGACATAGCCCTAAAATCAATAATTACTGATGAATTTTATTATACATAAAATACTCTTAACACTTGTATACCTGCTGTATATAACAATACACTAA
The DNA here is from genome assembly GCA_023014485.1 of Bathynomus jamesi. Classification (NCBI taxonomy): domain Eukaryota; kingdom Metazoa; phylum Arthropoda; class Malacostraca; order Isopoda; family Cirolanidae; genus Bathynomus; species Bathynomus jamesi. The sequence goes on from JAJOZX010001319.1 coordinate 502,275, forward strand.
GTTATAAACTTGAGTTTAGCAGTGAAGTAATGACCAATTCTTTAACTCTAAAATTTAAAATCAGACTGTTTGGTCGGCGAAACCTTATTTACAAAGGTACAAATGATTTGAATCTCTGCAACTTAACTAAGGTCAGAATCCTTAACAAACACTACATACAGTCTTTCGAAGGATTACCTTAAGCCTCCTTGTTGGATTGAATGACAAAGACAGTGGCTGAGAACTTTGTGTTTGGGTTGAAGGAATCCTTACATTGGGGATGTTGTCCTTTGAGGTATGATTTTGGTGAAAAATAATACTCTGCATCATTAGGAACATTCGCTTGTTCACTTTGGAAGGACACAATTGAGCCACTTCCCCTAATGTAAAAAGATATCTGAAACACGAACATCTTTTCTAGTTACAATACATGAATGAAGTTTATTACATTAACAGATTCTAAATCTGGGCTTATATATTACTGTTTGCTTTCCATTTTAATTCAGATACTGAAGAAACTTCCTAGATTAAAAAATGAAGATTACATTGCTGAGCTTCACAAGAATAAAGGAAAGGGAACAAGTTCCATACTCGTAGTTTGACTGAAAACAAGGTTTCTCAGAGAAATCTGCTGGGAAGTGGAACAAAGTCAAGCTGCACAATGTCGACACATGTAAGGTTGATGGGCACAAAATTGATATTAAACAGTTAGTTTAATGTAGGTTAAATTAAGTTAGGTTAGGTTATGCTGGTAAATTGGGTTAGTCATTTTCATTGAAAAGCTGAAACGTAGTTTAAAATCTAAAATCCATATACAGTACTTGGCTAAGGCCGAAAGTCAACATTATGAAATTTGGTTTTGTTCATGTAACGCAAGTCTGCAAGTGACCATGGCTATTGGAGAGGAAACAGAACTAAGTAAGATTCAAGTGCATATTTTCAACTGAAACAGTTATAAATCCAGACCAAAGATACATCATCACAACAGAAAATGCAAGAAATTTATACAATATTACTACTACTGAATATTAAACATTAGAGATGTACCAACTAGTCGATAAATAGTCAGTAGTCGGCACAGTCAGTCTATTCAGCCAACTATTCGTAGTCAGCTGGCTATTATTGACCAACTAGTCGGCTTAGTTGCTAAATGTTTGCTAAATATCTAATTTATCATTATCATCAGTTTAAGCACAAAACATAACCCATTTTATTTAAGTTTACTTTTCCTTCATATCTGACTCTACTTTGATTCCTTAGTTCGTATCGCTGGATCAGTCTTTCAACCAAAGGTGAATATAATGCATTTTATTATTAACGCTAGGATAAATAATATTCTATTATGATGAAATAACTGATGTCACCATTCAGGCATGCATTAAATTTATATGAAACATATACCAAGAGCTCTAAATTGCATATGCATTACAGATATATTTAAATAAAAATTAATAAGTGTGTAGCAGCCATAAAATTAAAATATTTTTTCTGCAAACCTAAGTAAAAATGAGTTCTTATAGTCAGCCAGTAGTATGGCTGAAAAATGGACGAGTGCAGAACAATTGCAATGTTGATCAAATGAGTGCCAATACCACCCCCCACCCACCCTTATTGCAATGTGCCAACCCACAGGGTGCCAGAAAAAGGGGGTGAATCCACCTAACCTCTTTGGGGGAGAAGGTGGGACAGCCTCACCCCCCAAAGAGGGGAAGAGACCATAAAGCATCTGCGAGATACAGATGCTTAATGAGAGCTCAGGTAGCATCTCTTGGTTTAAACTCAAAATCCACCAGTTGGCTTAGAAGACTTAGATGGCGTAAATGGCATATATATATATATACACTATATGATCAAAAGTATTTGGACACCACATGGTTTTGGGAAAAATGGTTTTATTATGGCATTTAGTAACCAGTAGGTCCACCCTTTGCTTTTATTACAGCGTCAACATGTTGAGGCATACTTTCCACCAGTTTTCGGTAAGTCTGTGCAGGAATGGCTCGCCATTCCTCTTGCAGAGCTGATGCAAGAGATGCAAGTGAAGCCGGGCGTGGTGTGTGGTTTCGTATCCATCACTCCAGTTCGTCCCACATGTGCTCGATTGGGTTGAGATCGGGGCTCTGAGCAGGCCAGTCTAACAAATCCACCTTATTTTCACGAAACCAGTCCTGCACACGCCTTGCAGTATGGCAGGGAGCTCGATCCTGTTGAAACAAACAATGGCCATCTCTGTAGTATTGCCACAGTGTAGGGAGGGCCGAATTGTCCAGAACGTCGAGATAAACGTCAGCGTTCATGGTAGTGGGTATAACAACCAACGGGCCGAGCCCTAGCCAGGAAAAACAACCCCATACCATGATGGACCCTCCACCGAACTTCACCGTTGGACGTACACAGTCAGGAAGAAGCCGTTCTCTGGGCTGTCGCCACACCCAAACACGCCCATCAGACTGGAAGAGTGAATACCGCTACTCATCGCTCCAAAGAACAGTTTTCCAGTCCTCCACAGTCCAGGAACGACGGGAGACACACCAGGCCAAATGACGCGTGGCATTAACTTTTGTAATCAGTGGCTTGTGTACAGCTGCTCTACCATAATAACGGAGTCTGTGCATCTCTCTGCGGATAGTTACAGTACTAACGGAGGTACCGGATGCTCTTCCTACCTCCTCAGTGATGGAAGTGGCAGAGGACGTGCGGGACTTCTTGACATGTCGTACCAGACTACTACTATCACGTTCCATCAGTTTGCGTGGTCGTCCGGAACGTTTTTTCGCGTTAGTTGCACTGTCGTGCTTCCATCTCATGATAACATCCGCTACAGTCGACTTTGGTATATCCTGTTTGGCTGCAATGTTTCGTATAGAAACGTTACTTAAATAACATCCGATGACGAGTCCACGTTGGAACTCAGAGAGTTCACATCCACGCGGCATGGCTTCACAACAGTTACTGATAACTTAACAGAACACCTCAGCATTATAGTTTCGCCACGCTTTTTCCCAGCATACCTTTCGGCGAAGGTGATATTTGCAGAAATGCAGATTTTCCGGGGTGTCCGAATACTTTTGATCATATGGTGTATATATTATATATAATATATATATATATATATATATAATATATATATATATATATATACAGTGAGGCCTTGCATAACGAACGCCTTAATTAGCGAATTTTTGCTTAACGAATTACCTCCATAAGGCTCCATTGATTTAAATAATGATTTTACCTTGCAGAACGAATTTGGTAACGAAAAACGTAATAACACGTTTTCTGTTCAGTTGGAGGTTGGTAGCTGTCGTGAGCAGTTGTGTACAATATAATTGCTCACTATTAAATTTTAATTTATTCGCTTTATAAGTGTATAAAACGTGTAGTCATGGCCCCTAAAAGACCTTCATCATCTGCTAATGCTCCAAAGAAATCCAGGAAAACTATCAGTCTCCAGATGAAGCAGGACATTATTAAAAAAAGCGAATCTGGAATGAGCACCAAAGATCTTGCCACTGAATATGGATTGTCTGCCAGTACAGTTTCGACGATTTTTAAGAAGGAAGAAATTATGAAAACTAAAGTAAGTGATGCTACAAGTAGATTTATTAAAGGAAGGGAAGCTATTGCTGAAATGGAGTGTGTTTTACTGATATGGATTAGAGAAAAGGAAATGATGGGGGAATCCATTACTAAGGCATTCATTAGTGACAAGGCAGTGCAAATATATGAATAAATTAAGGAATCCCTTCCAGCATCAGTTGAAAGATATGAATCATTCAATGCAAGTCATGGGTGGTTTGAAAATTTCAAGAGAAGGTCAGGAATTAAGAACATTATAAGGCATGGTGAGGCTGCAAATGTTGATACTGAGGGAGCAAAGGAATTTAAAATAGAATTTGCAGAACTTGTTGAGGAGGATTATTATTTGCTTCAACAAGTTTTTAACGCCGACGAAACTGGCCTATTTTGGAAAAAGCTACTGAACAGAACCTACATTACTAGAGAAGAGTCCAAACTGCCTGGCCATAAACCAATGAAAGACCGGTTTACTTTACTTATGGCTGGGAATGCATCAGGGAACCTGAAGATTAAGCCTATGCTTGTGTATCATTCCCAAAATCCCAGGATATTCAAGCAGAAGAAGGTGAACCCATTTAAAAAATGGGTAAACAAGCGCAAAAAGGGTCAAAATTTGGGCTCTGGAACAAATTACTGAAAATTAGTGATGGGACAATACCAAAATTTTTAATGATTCCGATTCCAATTCTGATACCACTAAAAAGTCTCGATTCCGATATGATTCTCGATTCCGATTCTCAATATTTTTAAATATAATTCTATACTTGTTTTTCTGGAAATTGTCATATTTTACTCTGGTAAGATTAACTATTTACATTATGAGTATGTTAATATAAATTATAATAGATTGGTTTAAAAATAAAAATCAACTGTAAGTTGTAACAATTCATTTTAATCTTCTTGATTACACATCATGGATATACATGTTTTAATGTATAGCTACAATACAATAAAAATAAAATTCGTTATCTTTCATTTAAATTTTAAAGTTTATATTGCAAAACTGGTTCAATTAAAAGTTAAAGAATCGTTTTAAGAATCGGAAATCATGGTACAATTCTCTCGATTCCGATTCCGATTCCTGAAAAATGCTCGATTCTTCCGATTCTCGATTCCGATTAATCATCCCATCACTACTGAAAATCCCATTGAACTAATGCATTGCATAACAAATTTTTCAGTTAACAAATGACCTTCTGGAACGAATTAAATTCGTTATGCAAGGCCTCACTGTATGTGTGTGTGTGTATATATATATATAAACGTAAAGAACAACGCTTGTATAGAAGACATTCCGCGCAAGATGATGAGGCAGAATGAACAAATGAAAAAATGAGGTAACCACCCAGGAATCGAACCGGGATCTCCCGATTGCTGTTACACCATGGGCCTCACTCGATCAGAAGTCATAATTCTCCTACATACGCGCAGAAACCAATGCCCTGAGGGGGGCACCTCCCACATGCTGCACATATATACATTTTCAACTGCAAAGAACACGCAGTATAATTAACGTAAAGAACGATGCCTGTATAGAAGACATTCTGCGCAAGATGAGGAGGGAGAATGAACAAATGAAAAAATGAGGTAACCACCCAGGAATCGAACCCGGGATCTTTACGTTAATTATACTACGTGTTCTTTGCAGTTGAAAATGTATATATGTGCAGCATGCGGAAGGTGCCCCCCTCGGGGCATTGGTTTCTGCGCGTATGTAGGAGAATTATGACTTCTGATCGAGTGAGGCCCATGGTGTAATGGTTATCATATCTGACCAGCAATCGGAAGATCCCGGGTTCGATTCCCGGGTGGTTACCTCATTTTTTCATTTGTTCATTTTCCCTCCTCATCTTGTGCGGAATGTCTTCTATACAAGCGTCGTTCTTTACATTAATTATACTGCGTGTTCTTTGCAGTTGAAAATGTATATATGTGCAGCATGCGGGAGGTGCCCCCCTTGGGGCATTGGTTTCTGTGCGTATGTAGGAGAATTACGACTTCTGATCGAGGCCCATGGTGTAACAGCAATCGGGAGATCCTGGTTCAATATCCGGGTGGTTACCTCATTTTTTCATTTGTTCGTTTTCCCTCCTCATCTTGCACGGAATGTCTTCTATACAAGCGTCGTTCTTTACGTTAATTATACTGCGTGTTCTTTGCAGTTAAAATGTCTATATATATATAAAATGTTTGAGCTGCCAGATTGCACTATTCAGATATTCTTGACAGTTAGCTTAGAAATCCATTAGTCAGCTTAGAAGGCATAAATAGCGCATATTATATATATATATATATATATATATATATATATATACATTTGAGCTGCCAGACTGTGCTATACAGATATTCTTGACAGTTGGCTTAGAAATCCGTCAGTCGACTTAGAAGGCGTAACCAGCCATTTGGTATGTATACACGAAGGTAATTCAATAAGTATCTGCACTTTTTATTTTCACATCTGATAGATTATAAACACATCACTTCTCAACATAGTCTCCCTGTTTCTCAATACACTTAGTCCAGCAATCTACAAGCTTCCTAATGCCATCACAAAAGAATGTTTTTGGCTGTGTGCGTAGCCAGTCATGCACCACCTCCTTCAGGTCATCATCGCCTTGGAATCGCTGACCTCTCAAAGCATGTTTTAGTGGTCCAAAACAGATAAAAATCTAGAGGTGCCAGGTCTGGACTGTAGGCTGGATGGTCGAGAACTTCAAATTTAAGTTCTTGAAGGCATCTTCTCATCTGTGCAGCGGTATTAGGGTGCGCATTGTCATGTAACAGAATAACACCTTCCTACAATCTCCCTCTCTGTTTTGTGGGAATTGCTTGCTTTAACTCATTCCGAAGCATGTCAGAATCCAAGCTGAGACTCAAACCCAGGACCTTCAGATTAACAGCCTGGCAGTGCTCTACCATTAAACTAATCTGGCAGTTTGTTAGATTAGATTAATGAAGCTAAAGATATGTTGGGTCTGTTCTTTGGCTGGATGGGTAACCATGCTCTGCATGCAGATGTAGCAACATGGGCCTACCATGGCAGGTACAGATGGAACCGATTTCATTCATTGTGAAAAGCAACAACTTATCAAATAAGCCTTTCATGGCCAACGCCATAGTGTCAATAGTGTCGCCTAGCAACAAGCCTGTTGGTTATTAAGTTTGGAGATTGAATAAGATTGAAAATTGAAGAAAACATCCTGCAAGTGGCCTGGTTGGTGAGTAGTGCTGGGGCTCTTGGGAATCATGCTGAAGGTTAAGGCTGCAGCTCAGGGTGGGACTCATGGGAGTGCCCAGGGTGGTAAGCAGTTAGATGGCGGGGTTGCAGGGCATCAGCACCTGAGTTCTGCTGGTACTGGTGCTGGGGTGTCCCATGAGGTCAACTCAGGGTGCAGGGACTGTATCTGGGGTTAGTGGTGCACTGGGGCATATTGCTGAATGTGGTACTTTTGGCACCAATGCTGGTATGGATGCTGTTGGTTCCACCCTACTTTAATGTGTTTGGGTTTTCCTGAGCAGTTAGTAAAAAGTATTTCTGACTATGATGGTGAGGGAGTGGCATTTGTTTGTAGTGAATGAAGAAGTGGTGGATGTGATTGGGCAGAGGGTACAGGTACCACTTTTAAGCAGCTGTTCCAGACACCTAAGATGCTTTGTAACATCATTCACGACTTGGCTTCCCAGGTGCAGGCTTTGGCTGCAGCTGGGCCTCTGGGTGTTCCTCGGGTGCCTGTCTTGGATGATGCACTGAGGGTAATGGTTCATGAGGAGGTGAGAAATGGCTGAGCATGAGAAAAGAAAAACATCCTTAATATTTCATGGTACAGGAGCTCAAAACCCTATTGAGTTAAAAAACAAGATTAAGTCTGTGTGCAGAAGGTTGACTAAAAATGAAGTAGAAGTAGTTGATGTGGTCTGTGTAAGTGTGGAGAAGGACATCTACCATGGTAAAATTTTAAACGATAGTCATAGACAAAATTTAGTTGTTCATGCTAAGGACTTAAGAAAGCATGGGGACCTAAAAAATATATTTATTCATAGGGACCTAACTTATAAGCAAAGACAAGTTCTTCGAGAGAGGCATTTTTTTTTTATGCAGGAAGGAGGGGCCAAGGGCAAATTCTCCTTGTGAAAGTACCCCTCCCAGAGAAGAGAGCTAAAATCAAGGTCTGGGGTTTTTGAGATGCCTGAACATGCTGCGTTTGAAAAATGGGAGGTCACAGACAGGAGGAAAGGTGGATTGAGGAAGATTATTGCAGAGTTGACTGGTTAAGGAGGTGAAAGACTGAAAATACTGATTAACCTTTGCATTAGATAATTGGACAGAAAAGGAATGAGAAAGTGTAGAAAGTCTGGTACTGCATGCTCTCCTTAAAGGAGGGGACATGTAATTAAAGAGGTCAGAAGAGCAATGAATGTCCATTATGATAGTGATAGTAGAGAGAGAGAGAGAGGCAACACTGTGGTGAAGAGAGAGAGATTGAAGACAATCAATAAAAGGCAGGGAATTGATGAGATGAAAAACCTTTGATTCCACAGAGTCAAGTATGGCTGTCTGGGTTGAACCACCCAACACATGAGAAGCATACTCCATACAGGGACAAACAAGACCTGTGTACAGAGACAGCAACTAAGTGGGGATGAAGAAACTGCAGAGGTGGTACAGCACACAGGTCTAACCTCTTAGAAGCTGTTTTAGAAAGAGTATACATGATCTTTCCAGGAAAGATCACGAGAAAAGGAAATGCCAAGAATATTAAGAGAAGAGGAAGGATTCAGTTGTGTGTTGTTGAAGGTAAGGGGATAGTCGTGTGGAAGACTGTGATGAATAGACATAGGTAGGAACTGTGTTTTTGAGGCATTGAAAGCCACAATGTTTTCTCTACCCCAATCAGAAATAGCAGAAGGATCAAAGGTCAGGTGCTCCATAGCTGTACTACATGAATCATGGAGTGACTGTTGAGAGAGGGATGCTTTGGGAAGCAGGTGAACTTGTGAAGTGAAGAGTGGAATCATCAGTATAGGAGTGAATAGGACAGGAAGTGCGAATTAAAAGATCATTAATAAATAAAGGGAAAAGAGAGGGTGACAGGACAGAACCCTGAGGAACACCACTGTTAATAGCTTTTTGAGAAGAACAGTGGCCATCTACAACTGAAGCTACAGATTAGCCAGAAAGGAAATTAGAGATGAAAGAACAGATAGAAGGATAGGAGGATAGGAGGATAGAAAATGAAGGAGGGCAGTTTCAAAATTAAAGATTTGTGCCAGACTCTATCAAAAGCCTTTTATGTCTAGCATAATAGCAAAAGTTTCACCCAAATCCTGAAATGAGGATGACCAAGAGTCAGAGATATGCAAGAAGATTGCCAGTAAACTGTCTCTTCCAAAATCCATACTGACAATCTGAAAGAAGTGTGTGAGAAGAAAGGTGTTTAAGAATCTTCCTATTACGGATAGATTCAAAAACTTTGGAAAGGCAAGAAATCAAAGCAATTGGATGATAGTTGGAGGGTTGACAGCAGTCATCCTTCTTTGGGACAGGCTGAATGAAAGCAAACTTCCAGCAGGAAGGAAAAGTATCCTACCAGATGAGCAGGGTTGGCACCCAAAAACCCAACCCAAAACCCACTGGAATTTTCAATGGGTTTTTGGGTTTTTGTTCTGAGATGTTTATTTTAAAATAATTGAAATTTTTCTGATTGCTACATTGTTCAATTGTAGCTAATTAGAATGATTTGGCATCTTGATTATTTCAAGTAAGCTGACTTATAAAACAATTTTTAAATTATGCAATGTGTAAATAAAGATTATGAAAAATTTAAAAGTTATTAAAAAGGATTTGCACCCATTGTGAACACTATGGGCAATTATTGGATCATTTGATACATTGCTCCAACCATCTTGAATTAAAGTTACAGTAGAATTGACAGTCTTTTTTCATTGAATCCAGTACCTACTTCATTATTCACTTTGATTAGCAAGTCATCAGATAATTTTTTTCTGCTTGGAGGACACTAGCTTGGTCTTAAATTTTGGACCTATTTAATAAATCCTTTATTCTCTACAACTACAAATGGAATATTTGCTGAAAAGAAAAATCTGGCCATTTGCAAATCTAGTTGTTCTTTTTGATCTACAGTTGTTCTAACCATATATGGCATTATCTGACCTTGTTTTCTTGGCTGGAGTAGAATGAAAAAAATGGTATGAAAGATTCAGAAGCGGTTGAAATGAATGAAGTCTCACTACTGTGAATTGTAGTGTCATCATGAACCAGGCTTTCATATGATTTGCTTGAAGAGGGTCTACTCTCAAAACTGCTGTGTCTATGTGTAGGAGGAAGAGTTGCTGATGTAGCTGTATTTGTAAGCTCATCCACTTCATCATCACGAGCCTGTACCCATTTTTTATTGCATTGATCTAAATGATGTTTCACACATTCTATTTTTTTTAGAAAATACACATCTGCAGTATTTGCACCGAACTCTATTTGGTTGGTCACTCAACATTTCTACTTCATTCCATTCAGCAGCTTTAAGTCTGCCACCAGTACGTGCAGGTCTAACTTTCTCTAGATGATGTTTCACTCTCTCAATTTTTCGAGTGATACTTTCTTTGCAATAATTGCATAGTACTCTAGTAGGCTGATCACTTAATAAAGTCACCTCGTCCCATTCACTAGCTTTAGATCTTCCACCTCTATAACTCTGAGTTTGGCATCTTAAAAATTTAAATTAGGTCTAAATAAAGCTGAAATCTGCTGTTAAGAAATAAAGGAAAGATCTAAAATTAAAATGGAGAAAATTCTAATACTGTATGTCATTATCATCTCTCATATCTGAACTTTCTGTGAAATAAAGATGTCTTTTTAATATATATTGTAGATTAGATAAATAAATTAATAAAATAATAGATATATTAGGCACTACATAATTATCAAACCTTTCTAAAAAAAATTTCAACCTATCAAAAACCCAGTTGGGTTGTTTTTTTTGTGAAAAACCTGGGTTTTTGCCAACCCTGCTGATAAGAGACAAAGACGAAAGAGTTTGCCAAGGCAGTGTCAGCACAGAAGCACAGTTCTTAAGAACAACAGGAGGAACACCATCAGGACCATATGCCTTCCTAGAGTTGAGCTCAGATAGGGCAGAAAAAACATCTTTAGAAGAGATTCTAATTTCAGATATAATAAAGTCAGATGGGGGAGATGGAGGAACAGCACTGGAATTGTCCAGGGTTGAATTGTAAGCAAAAGTTTGAGTGAAGAGTTCAAGTTTGGCAGGAGAAGAGACAGCAACTGCTGTCAGAATGGAAGAGAGGAGGGAAAGAAGAGGTTCTTAGCTAGATACCAGAAAGAGCGAGAAGAATTAGAATTGGATAGATTTTCACATTTTTGTCAGATGAAGGAATTTTTGGCAGGCAGAAATATAATCTGAGTGAGAGTCAGGAGTTGGATGGTGACAGTACCTTCTGAAAGCCTCCTCTCTGTTGTGGATAGCATTAGAACAAGTAAAGTTAAACCAAGGTTTTTTTTGCATTAGTAGTAGGAATAGAATATGGAATGTACGCCTCCATGCCCGAGAGAATCACCTCTATGATGTGCTCAGCTGACCAAGAAGGGCCCCCAGCAACAGAAGCAGTAATCCTTCCATGGGAAATCACAGAAGTACTGCCTAAGGGCCTCCCAATCAGTGGTGCTGACATACTAAAGGCACCTCCTCTTGGGAGGATCCAAAGGCCAAATTGGAGTGATAGGACAGGAAACAGATATAAGTGTGTGATCAGAGGAGCCCAACAGAGAGAAAAGTTTCAGAGTAAGAAGGATGAGAGGTAAAAAATAAATCCAGAATGTTGGGCCTATCTCCAACAGGGTTGGCAAAAACCCCAAAACCCAGTTGGTTTTTTGCCAACCCTGATCTCCAAGGTGATCAGGGATACAAGTAGGGTGCAGTACAATCTGTTCTAGGTCATTTAGAATAGAAAAGTTGTAAGCTAGTTCACCAGGGATGTCAGTGAAATGGAAGGAAAGCCAAAGCTGGTGGTGAACATTGAAATCTCCTAAAATGGAGATTTCAGCAGTTGAAGGAAGAATGGGAGAGAATGTATTCCACTTTGGAAGTGAGGTAGTCAAAAAATTTTGGATTGTCAGTAGAATTAGGAGGAAGGTAAAAAGTGAAGATGTATTTAGCTTGAGATTGGCATGTAAGCCATAGCCAGAGGGTATATATAGAATTTGGAAAATTCGAGTTTGGGAACATGAGAACAAGTTAGGTCACTGCACACATATACGCAACATCCACCTTTGGGGTGAAATTGTGTATGGAGAAAGTAAGAGGGTACAGAAAAGGGGTTGCTGTCAGTCATCCCAGACACTCAAGTTTCAGTGAGGAGAAGAAAATGAGGTTTAGACCGAGATGGTGCTGGACCTAATGTGGGTGCTTCTGGTTCTCAAAATGGTCAGCATTCTGGAGTTTGTGAGCCTTTAAACTAGCAAATCAGCAGTACTCTGCCAGGGATCCAGTTTACATATTATTAAATATTCTATTAGCAAATGTCAATATTATTAGAAATAAGCTTAACAATTTCAGAGCAATTTTCTTTATATCTCATTGATATATTTGCTCTAACAGAGACTTGGCTACTGCTGTAGGGATTTGCTGATTCTCATTTCTCAAGTCTCAAGTCTTTTTTTGTTTTAATTCATGTGTTTTTTCTCTTTCCAGACACTCAGCTTCTAGTTAAGAGTGTTGATTAAGTCAATCTAGTCAAGCATAGGCAGATACTGTAATTCATGCAAAAGTGCTTAAATCATTGTAATAGGGCATCTTGCTAGAAACAGCTCTGGACTAGTGTTAAAACCTAGTCCAGTATTTATCCCTGATAGTCCCTGTTGAACTCAAGAAAAGGCAAGATCATAGTCCATAACTGAAGCCAGAAGGTATGCTTTGAAGTTTGGCACTAAGGATCCAGAACTTAAGTGCTCCTTCTAGGCAGACAAGCCAGTGTTGTGCATGGCAGCACGAGTCCAAATTTCTTGAAGCACTGCCAGTGTGCTTTGGCTTATAAACCTTTAATTAAGCTATTGCATGTGAATTCATTAAGTGCCCACACATGTTGTCTTGTCCAGATAAATTGGGAAATAAACAATGAGAAGAATGCCAGTGAATATAATACAGTTGAAATCTAGAAAGTTAAGACCCTATCCAAAGGTTAAGAAAGTTATTTAGAATTCTAGGGTTTTTTACATAAATCATCTTTATATGCTCATTATCATAACTAACCTTATTAACCCCATCATCATTTAATTTAAGATTAAAGTTTCTTATTGTCTAGAACCTCCAGAAGAAATTGTAAATAATTAGTTAAAGTTTTTTGTTCAAGTCTAGAAATGGAAGGTTTCAAGTTGTTTTATTAAATCAAGTTATAAATAAAACTGAAAAACCTAAATTTCTAGTTTGCTTTCCATAAATCATTAAATATCAATCATAGTACATAATGGGGAGATCAGTTCCACATTTGATCATCACAGGGAATAAGACTGGATAAAAAGTCATACACTGGAATAAGGTTTACTAAATTTGGTGATATTTTCAAGTCAAGGGAAAATTCTTGAATTAATTTTCAGTAGCATAGGCCTTGCCTGTACTGTGCTTACTCCTGTTTATTCCTGTTTATCCTGAAGTCCTTTCTCTTCCTTTTCTGCTTGAACACCTTTTTTCTTGCACTCACTCCTTAACATTCCAGCATATACTGTTTATTTCTATTGCTTGAATGCACTGTGGTGGTCTTGCTCTTCCTGCTTGACATTTTTGTGAATGATCCTTGCTCACTTGATGTCCAGTGTACTGCTTGGGAGAAGATCCAGCTTCATCTCCTGCCTTCCAGTCTATTCACTTTGCATGTATAAGGTTGTAACATACTGTATATTCTGCTTGATTTTTTAGTTCATTCAGAACAAAAATTAAATGACTTATAATGACAAATTAATCATCAATATAATTCCCTTCTTTTTTTGTAACTTCCTCCCACCTATAGAAAAGTTTTTTTAGGTCACATTCAAAGAAATCCCTTAGTTTCGAGTTAAAAAAAGTGATCACTTCATTTTGATAGCTTCCCTGGATTGCAACTTTTGTCCATCTAGGTGGTGTTGCAGACTTCTGAATAAATGGTAGTCTGAAGGTACGATGTCTGGAGAATAAGGTGGATGAGGCATTTTTTCCCAACCAAATGCCTCCAATTGGGCAGTAGTGATTCAAGCAGTGTGAGGGTGCGCATCATCCTGGTGGAACAGAACACCTCTGCGATTAATTAATGCAGGATGTTTTTCTTGTAATGCCATCTTCAATCATTGGAGTTGTTGACAGTAGACTTCAGCTGTGATTATTTGGTTATCTGGCAGAAGCTCAAGATGAATAATTCCTTGTATATCCCACCAAATGCATAGCAAAATTTTCTTTGGATGGGGTCCATTCCTTGGCTGAGTTTCAGGCTTTGTTTCATGGCTAAGCCACTGATGTCGATGCTTAACCCTTTCACTCTGAGCCACATAGATCTACATGGAAAGAAAATGGCTGTCACAGCTGAGCCACGTAGATCTACATGGCTCGGGATGAAAAGGTTAAAATATTCTCTCTCTCTCTGCGATTAAATGTATCTCTCTCTCTGCGGTTAAATGTTAATGCTAATGTTAATGCTGTGACAGCCATTTTCTTTCCATGTAGATCTATGTGGTTTGGAGTGAAAGGGTTAATATTGTTATAGAGGACCCATTTTTCATCCCCAATGATGACCCAATTCAAAAATGGTGCCTGCAGTTGCCGAGAATGCAGTGATGTGCAAATATCAATTTGATGTTGAAGATTCGCTTGTGACAAATCATGCGGAACCCATTTTTCAACCTTCACTACTTTTCCTAACAGCTTCAAATGACAATGAATGGTCATATGGCTAGCACCGAGTTGCAGGCCAAGTTCTCTTAAAGTTACTATTGGGTTTTCCTCCACTGTTGCTTTCAGCAACTCTTCATCTAACTCATTTGGTTGTCCTGTTCGTTAATAATCTTTCAGACTGAAGTCCCCATTTCTGAACTTCTCAAATCACCATCTACACATCCATTCGCTCACATCATCATTTCCATAAACTCTTCGAATGTTTCTTGCGGATTCACTAGCGTTAGATCCTTTATGGAACTCATACAGCATCACATGTTGAATATGCTCTTTCTTGGGCTCCATGTTTTTTTCAATTACTGTAATATCGTAGGGGTGGCATTGTAACTATGAAAAACACCAGAGAAAATATTGATTGGCCTAAGTCATTCTGTATCATGATAAAACATGTGCGAACCTGTTGCTGCATGTATTTTGCAACATTTCTAAAACTATTTCACATTATCTTGAGGTTATTCTACTATCTATCATCCATTTTCTAATCAAGCAGAATTTATGTTACAACCTGATAATTTGTGGCTGGCCAGTAGAATTGGATTCCTACCACAGGAAGAACTGTTTCCAGAGTCAAATCCAGGTGGGTTCTCTAGTTTTCCCACAACATTATTTTTGGTGCCCAGACCCGGGAAACCACTTTTGCTGGCTGAGCCTGAAAAGTTAATCAATGACCATGGCAGAGAGGCAAGACTTACAAGAGCAGATTCTTCAGTTAAAGGCCCTACTTGCAGAACAAGTTGAAGCCATGAAAAAATTAAATCAAGAATGGAAGCCCAAGTCTAATGAATTGAAGGAGACTGATCGCCTGGCTAATGAAAATGATGAGCTTTACCTTAAGAACATGAATTGGCAACAAAAGGTGCACCAGATTGAGAGAAAGCAGAAACTACCTGAATTAGGAACTCAAGGGAGGCCTAAGGAGGAGGTCAAACTATCTCAAACCTTGTAACCAGTTCCAGAAATTGAAAGGACATCCAGAAGTGACCCGCTTCCTGATTCAGGGTCATCAGAGGACTTTGATGATTCCATTGTTCAAGCCCCCACAAGAGCTACTGGCATAACCCATTCTGATCTGGATGAATATGATACTGAGTCAGGTAGATCTTTAGCTAAGTATGTGGAGGCTTTTGAATGACATTATGCTGCCCATTTTTCATGTGAGTGTAGGAATTGGGGAGGTACTCTAGGGAAATTACTGAAAAGGAAACTCAAGGACATGTATAATGCATATGGAGGCTGCGGAGTTGAGTATGATGAGATGAAACATAGGCTGTTCAAGTGGTATCATAGAGTCAAGAGAAACATGACTGCTGGCAGGGTAGCTGACTTTAATAGTTCTAAGTTGAATGTTGGTGAATCTCTAGATGTGTTTGCAGCATGTTTGGAAACTGGCTAGACATGACTTTTCCAAGTAAGAGTCTTGAGGTTTGTAAAGAGCTTCAGCGGAAATTTTTAGAAACAATTCCTCCAGCAATGTCCCAGCAGTTGTCCAGAGTAATAATGCAGAAGCCTTATATGGCAAAAAGGTTGGTTGGTCACATATTCTGGATATTATTGCTATGGAGGTCTCAGAGACTTCAAGGAAACAATTGAATCAAACCATTGATGCGTTTCCAGTGCAAGCATCTCAGATCCAATTCTGCGAGAAAATCAACAGGATGAAGAAAACCATAACAACAACACTGGGGAACAAATTTCAACTTTTTGTCTATTGAATTAGATTTGACAGTTAGTTCTAGGTAATTTGGGTGCGCTGAGCACGAATTTTTACTCGGTTTTGCTCTATCAGGTCCTGATTTTGCTCAACACCCCTCCTCTTTCGTCATATTCATAAAAAGGTTTTTTTCTCAATACTCGCTGTCTTTTTGCAGTTACACATTATGCAACTAGGTTTTTATCTAGGTATTTGTACCTATTGTTATGGTATTGTTGTATTATGTATATTTTTATATGTAACACCCTAAAAATATTTTTAATTTGTCATTTTTAACCCATTTTAATATTAGTAAATTAAGCTAAAAATATCATAGAATTCTAAAATTTTCTCGAGCGTTCCTGTTCTCTGTAGAGTATTCTAGAGGGACAACTAAAATATATAAAAGCGACTCGTTTCCAGAGTTAATCAGTCAATTCAATCAGTCAGTCAGTCAGTCAGTCAGTCGAGTTAGTTAATTAAGTTTGGGCATTAACATAATTTTGAATTGGCATATGATTTAGTGAGTAATTTTGGCATCGTGATTTAATATAGTTGATTTAATTAGACGTAATTTATATTGTACCTACTCATCCGTGTTTCTAGTTTAATTTCATAGATTGTAAGTACCTATTTCATAATAAGTACCTATTTAAACTAATTTTTGTGTTATATTTCAGATTTTCTTAAATTTATATGAATTAAGGGCTTTAAATACCTTTACAAATTGGCAGAACAATCAAGCAATATGTCATCAAGCACTAGAAAGTTCAAATGCAAAAACAACCCTGATTCCTTCTGTTATATATGTGGAAATTTTACACTTCCACATCAACGAGCAAATATAACTGACTTCGTAAAAAGAGCTTACTTAGCTTATTTTGGCATAAAACTGGGGGACCAAGATAAATCGTGGGCTCCACATAAAGCCTGCACTATATGCATTGAAAGACTGCGACATTGGACGAAGGGTTCGGATTCAAAAATACCTTTTGGAGTTCCGATGGTAAGTTTATGATTTCATAAAACTACGTAATTTAATCACTAGTATACTGTAACTTACCTAAATGTAATTGTAACTTAGGTACATAAACAAAAATTTACAGAAAATGTTTATAAGAATCTCAAATATTGCATAAGGTTGAAACACATAGAAATGTTAAATGTTTGGGTGATAACTTTTGATAAAATTCATAAAAACAAGTCTCTCGTCGCTTTTGTTAACGCTTTACAATTTTTTTTCCATATCAGGTGTGGCGAGAGCCTACTAACCACGAGACCGATTGCTACCTTGCTTTGTCAAGACTTCGGACTTCACTAAGAAAAATAAACATTGTATCGAGTACCCAAATTTCGACACCGCGATACGACCTGTGCTACATTCAAATGAGATCCCCATTCCAAAATTTAAGGGTCTGCCAACTCAAGAATTAGTTGAAGATGTTCCTGAAAATATTGTTATGCACTTTGAGGAGTCAGACACCGATTTTGACCCCAGCGTATTTGAAAGTCAAAACGATCCGCAAAAGTTTAACCAGGCCGAGTTGAATGATCTTGTAAGGGATCTAAATTTGCCAAAAAAGGCTGCGGAAATTTTAGCTTCAAGACTTAAAGAGAAAAACTTGCTTACTTCAAACACATACATTTCATTTTACAGAAAAAGAGAAGAACTTGTTAAATATTTTAGAACAGAGGATAGTTTAGTATATTGCTGCAACATAGTTGGTTTGTTAAAGAAGATGGGGGTTGAGTCTTACGATGCAAATGATTGGCGCTTGTTTTTAGACAGTTCGAAAAGAAGTCTTAAGTGTGTGTTGTTGCATAATGGCAATCTATACGGCTCGATACCGATTGGGCACTCAACAAAATTAAAAGAAAAGTATGAACATATAGAAAAGGTTTTAAATCTTATCAAATATAGGGAGCACGAGTGGATCATATGTGTTGACTTAAAAATGGTTAATTTTCTGCTAGGACAACAAGGAGGGTATACTAAATATCCCTGCTTCCTTTGCTTATGGGACAGCAGAGCCAAGGAAGAACATTATTTCAAACAAATCTGGCCAGCACAAACATCACTTACTGTCGGAGAAAAAAACGTAATTAATCCACCTTTAGTGAGCAGAGATAAAATCATATTTCCTCCTCTGCATATAAAACTAGGCCTCATTAAACAATATGTAAAAGCTTTAGATACGAACGGCGAGTGTTTCAAATACATAACTTCAAAATTTCCAAGTTTAAGTTATGAAAAAATCAAGGCGGGAATTTTCGATGGTCCACAAATAAGAACAATGATTAAAGACAGCAATTTTCCTAATGTCATGAATGAACGCGAAAAAAATGGCTGGTTCTCATTCGTGGACTTGATAGAAAACGTTTTAGGCAATTATAGGGCAGATAACTACGAAGAAATCGTAAAAAAACTTTTAAGGGACTACAAAGAGTTAGGTTGCAATATGAGCATAAAAATGCATTTTTTGAATAGCCATCTTGACCAATTTCCAAGTAATTTAGGTGATGTAAGTGACGAACAAGGGGAGAGATTCCACCAAGATATCAAAATTATGGAGGAACGGTACCAAGGCCGCTGGGATTCCCACATGATGGCTGATTACTGCTGGTGCTTGAAAAGAGACCTGCCATCAACAAGCAAATACGCTAGAAAGTCTTACAAAAGAAAATTTTTGCCACAGTGAAAGCTTCATATCTGTTTGTTTTTTTATTTTAAGTAATTTCTATCATTATAATGTAATTTTACTGTAGTTTGAACTGCTTGTATTCATGAAACTTGAAAAAAAAATTTAACATGACTTAATTTTTTAGTCCTAATTTGAAAAATCTGGAAAATGGCACATAGGCTGTCGACAAGAATCAGGACCTGATAGAGCCAAACCGAGTTGAAATTCGTATTCAGCACACCCAAATTACCTAGAATCAAGTGTCAGATATCATTCAATAAAATACGTGTTGCCCAGTGTAATAATTAGCCAAAGAATATAAACAGAAATCAAGGTAGAATGCAGAGAAGGTATAGCAAGAATCCTAGATGGTACTATAATTCAAATGGTGGACAACCCAAACCACCTAGGTCTGCATCAGGGTCAAGGTCCTCAGAACCTGCCCCAGCCAGGCCACTGACTTGATGTCAGCCGTGTACAAAATTTGGACATACTGAGGAAATCTGTCGAAGAAAATTAGGAGCATGTTCGGTTTGTGGTTTTCTCAAACATTTTGTAAAAGTGTGTCCACAAATTAGATCTCAAGAAGAAATAATGGTAATCACCAATCTGGGGAGTATTCTTGCTCTGCTTGTAATGGTAGTCATCCATGAATGTTTTGTCCTAGTCGTAGGCCTTCCCAGTCTAGAACCCCAAGTAGGACACCTAAGGTCTAATGAAGAGAACAGTCCAGTCCCAGCTTCTAGTCAGGGAAACTAGGTATCTCCAGGGTTGTCAGGGAGACTCTGGAGACTCAAATAGATTTAGTCCCTGAATACAATCATGAACACCACTCAAACATTAACAGTGATATTGATCAAGTTCTAGGAAACACTGACAGTGCCCCTAATCATGATATCCAGGTAGAGCAAATTACCAAACCCATAGATGATGGTGAGCAGTTGAATGCTCAGCATTTTCTAGATCAGGCTTTTGGTTTGGTTTCTCAAGACACAAATGAGTCACACCCAGGTATTGATAAGATTGAGATCAGAAAAGTTCAGTTTGTGGAACTTGAACCATCTGCTATGATTTTAGATGATGTAGTGGAATCCAAAACAGTCAAGGCTCTAATAGATACAGAGGCTCAGGTTAATTTAGTTACTGCTGAGTTGGTCAGAGATTTGGGATTACTCATGAAACCAGCTCCTTCATGTATTATTCGAGGAATAGGGAAAGGTTTAGTTTTTCACTCAATAGATAATGTGATTCTAGAAATTGGCACTCATGATATTTCCCTAATACCATGCAAGTTCTCAGTTGTTGAGTGTCTGGATAAGGACTATTCAATATTTCTGGGACAGGTTTTTTATTACAAAATGGGTTAAGAATAGATTTAATTAATAGAAGAATTTTAGGTGGATTTGGGGATGATTCAAGTTGGTATATTTATTTAGGAACAAGAAATAGGAAATGTAGGAAATGTGTGTATGCCATTCAATGTCTGGCTGCTCAGAATATGCATAGCAATGATTGTGGACCAATTCAAGTCCCCATCTGTTGGGAACATATAGAAGTGAGTAACTCCTTACAGAGTTCTAGTTGTCATTGTTCGAGTAACCCACAGTCCTTGTTCTATGATGGTAGAATCGAGAGTAGTCATTTAAAGGAAAAAGTTTCAGGAGTTCCAGGAATAATTGACTTAGAGAACCCCTCAGTTCTGTTTAGTTAAGGGAAGCCTCCAGGTAAAATCAAGAGGGGGGGATGTACTAGGTCATCTGTATTCTATTGTAGAAATGTATATTGATGAGGACAGTGAAAGGTGCTATCCAGATACTGTTGATAGGGTTTTACGAAGCATGGGTGCTGATCAAGTAAATAGTGATGAAGAAGATGAAAGCCTTCAGTTAGGTATACAAGAGTGGACTGATGAACGAATGTATCAAGAAATTGATCTAGGGTATATTAATGATAATTAATCAGAAAAGTAAAGTGTGTCAAGTGCTCCAGAAATATAAAACTGTTTAAGTCAAGGAGATTCTGATGTAGGAGAAGCATACATAACTGCCCAGAGAATAAATTATATGATGAGACCCCTATTTATCTGAAACCTCAAAGATTTCCAGAACCAGTGACCCAAGCAGTGAAAAATCAATATCAAGAACTCCAAAAGTTGGGTATCATTGAGCCAACCAACTCACCATGGAGTGCTCCAGTAGTGCCTATTACAAAGCCAGATGGGTCCATACGTTTGTGTGTAGACTACAGGAAACTAACTAAAGTTACAAAACCTGACAGATTTCTAATGGCAAATCTTACAGATGCAGTCTATAGTTTACATGGTGTTAAGATCTTTACAACCTTTGACTTAGTCTGAGGTTATCATCAGATGCCAATTCAAAAATCATGTAGAAATTATGCTGCTTTTTCCACTCCCCATGGGCAGTAGAGGTTTAACAAATTGAGCTTTGGCCTGAAAAATGCTCCAGCAGCTTTCCAAAGAGAAATGCAGGAGGTTCTCAAGAATTTTTCAAGGAAAAATGTAATTGTCTATATTGATGATATTTTAATCATGGAAAAAACTTTTGAGGCTCATCTCCACTTAGTAGAGTGTGTTCTTAAGGTTCTTCAGGAACATGGTATAAAAATCAAGCCCTCAAAGCGTAATTGGTTCAAGTCTAGTGTTCCATTCCTTGGGCACATTGTCAGTGAAAAGGGGTTAACCAAACCACCCAGTTATGTTGAAAAGGTCAAGAATTTCTCAAAGCCCAACAATATTCAAGAACTCGGGAGTTCCTTGGTTTGGTGAATTTTCAGAGGAAGTTTCTTCCACATTATTCAAGTATTGCTAAACCTCTCAGAAATTACAGGTTGGCCTAGTTCTTCTTTGCTTCAGTGGACTCCAGAAATGGAGCAAGCTTTTGAGGCCCTTAAGGCAGAAATGCAAAAAGAAATTGAATTGGCTTTTCCAGATTATAGTGAGAATACAAAAAATCAACCTTTGGGTTGATGCATCTGGCATTGGTGCAGGGGCTTGTTTAACTAAAGAACAGAATGATCAAGTCTGTGTTATAACATATGCCTCTGACATTTTCTAAACCCCAACAAGCATATTCAATAATGGAACAAGAATTGACTGCTATGCATTGGGGAGTCAAAACTTTTAGAGCTTTTTTGTATGGGGTTCCTTTCATTCTAAACACTGATCATCAAGCTCTCCAGTATTTATATAACATGAGGTTGGTTAACCATATACTTGCTAGAACTCTAGAAGATCTAGCTGATTTTGATTTTGAATTGAGGCATACTCCAGGTAAGGATAATCTAGCAGCAGATTCCCTTTCGAGGGAACATTGCCACATCAGTAAACAAACTGATAGTGAAATTCCAGAAACCCTGCCCAAGGGATTGGTGATTAATTTCAAGCCTGATGGTGGGGGTGATGCCATGGAATGGCATGTCTGGAAAAGAATTCCCCTGATTCTTGTTTACAGTTGTAACAGCAGCTTGTTGAGGCAGTTATTCAAAATCCAGCTAAATATGGCATCAAGATGAATGCCAGTAAAGAAAAGGTTGAATTTAATGAAACTTCCTGATCAAATTATTTCTCCAGAGGTTTTTTTGGCATTTTGTAACTTGTATCATGTTGATGATGATGATGATGATGATGATGATGATGTTTTAGTGCATTTTGGCACTAATAAACCACTAGTTTACCAGTGTGGAAAAAGAGTTGATGAAGAATTTAGGGAAACAGTCCATCTACAGTGTCTAGGGGGAGTTCATTATAACCTGTTAGTTGAGACAAAGAAGTTCAAGAAATGTAATTTACATATAATATAGTGTCTCGAAGTAGAACACAACAATACTGGGAATCCAACTGTGGAACCTGTTCAAGATTCCGTATACTTCGACAGAAATGGAATTTGAGGCAGATGAAGAACTGAATTTACAGCCACTAGACTTTAAGGTTCATTTCAGTTGTGGCCACTCATCCTTGTCTGGTTCAGTAGTTCCAGTAGTGTCAAGGAAAGATATTTTGTGGCTTGTTAAATTCAGGTGCAGAAATTAGCTTCATTTCTGATTTTGCCTGGAAAGAGCGTGTGTCTTTAGAAGACAATTATTCTAGTGAATTAATGGTTCAAGTCCAGGGTATTGGAGCTAAACAGACTATGGTAACCAAGTATATCAAGCTCACAGTATCCATTGGTTCTGAAGTGGTTATTCAGAACCGTCCCTTTGCCATAGTTGCAGATAACTCACTTCCATACTGTTTTGTTCTAGGTGCAAATTTCTTGTCACTTGCTCCTTTGGAGTTAGATTTTTCAAGAAACTCTCTTCCGTACCAAGGTAAAGTGATTGAGGTTTTAAAGCCTTTACCAATATTCCAGTTCCCGCATGATGATGACATTATTTCAGAATGCATGGTAGTGGGAACTCCCAAATGTCAACCTTTGTTTGATGATTTCAAGATTACTTCCTTGCAAAAGAATGATTCCACTCTCGAGTACCATATTAATCAAGGAACTCCAAAGTCATTATCCTAAACATTTGGAAAAGTTTAAGTGATATACTCAAGAAATTACAGTGGAAGATGATTTATTAGTCCAGAATAGTCCAGATAGGGAGATTTCAATAGTTCTAGTCCCATTTCCATTTGTGGTCAAGTTAGCAATAACTATTCATCTAGAAATGGCACATATAGGTAGGCAAAAGGTTATAGATATTCTCTCTCGTCAGGTATTTCATCCTTCTTTATATAAGGTAGCTAGTGATGATGTAGCTTCATACTCGCAGTGTCAATTGACCAAAGTTTCAGCTCAATTAGTGGCACCTCCCATGTTAAGGATTGTAACCCAATCACCAGTCAAGTTGGTAGCAGCAGATCTAGTCCAGTTTCCATGTACCTCAAGAGATCATATGGGATGTTTAGTGGTTGTAGACCACTTTTCAAAGTGGGGGTTGCCATTCCTATTAGGAATAAAACTTCTAGAACGGTAGCTAGCACTTTTGAGCATAGAGTATTGCCTGCTTTGCCTAGGAAGCCATATCACTTGCTTACAGACAATGGTCCAGAGTTCCAAAGTCAAGAATTTGAGCGAGTTTTACAAGAGTATGGTGTCCACTAGGGTTTCTCCTTGTATGCAGCTTTCTTCATCCGGGGAAATCCCGGGAATTCCTGGAAAAATGAAGCCAATTTCCAGGATCCCGGGAAATCCAGGAAATGGTTATATATTTAAGAGAATGGTAATTTTTTTTATTGTTCAGTGATAAAATACCCTTTTAGAATTGGGATAACCAATTACTTATGCCTAGATGACCACTTTTGTATTGTAATACTTGAATTGAGTTTACCATCAGTGGTAGCTATTTATTAAACATAATATTTATCATGCTATTCATCTGCAGGGGACAAATAAAAGGCTAAAATATTATATTCCTTTAATTATAATTAAGTGCATTTGCAAATAAAAAAAGAAAAAGAAAAACCTTCATTCAAAAAAAATAATTTATACCTTTTATCTCAACATATTTAGCCAATACAAAAAAAAAAAAACATTTGAAAGAATAATTTCATCCTTTTATCTTAAAATATTTAAAGAGTCAATCAACATTTTTAAAATAGCTTCTTAAAAGACAAACAATTGATACTTCTATCACTAAGATGAGTTCTCAACTTGGTGATAAATAAACCTAATGCAGAAAAGGCTCTTTCTGATTCAACAGAGGTTGGCAGAATGGTTTTCAGTGCATCAAATAAATTCATGATGTTTGAAGTTCTGTTCCCTATTGTCTCGAATAACTGCAGTTCTTACTTCAAATGCTTGCTTAAACTCTGAGCAAGATGAGCTGCCCGTGATCGCTAGATAATATACTGAGACTCAGTTCCTTGTATTATACGCAGCACTAGCAACATTCCCTCGGCCAGTTTTTGGCATACAGGCCCACTTTTAGATTGCTCTAAGTTGCTAATGCTAGTAGGTGTTCATTTAAGAAAGCAGAAAAGTAGAATAAAATGTGGTAAATATTATGCAGTTTTCTTTAATTCTACCCAAGAGCCTTCTAATAACAAAAGAAAAACAAATAAATCAATAAAAAATAAATTAAGTCATTTTAAAATTCTGGGATTTCCCGGGATATTTGTCCAATTTATGGGATTTTCAAATGCAACAAAAACAGCCGGGATCCCGGGAAAGAAACCCTAGTATCCACCATGTATTGACTACCCCCTATAAACCTTCAAGTAATGGGGCAGTAGAAAGAGTTAATAGGACCATCAGTGAATTCCTAAAGGAATTTGACAAAAAGTGACTTCTCTTTAACAAGGGCTATCATGACATATAACACAACTTGGTTTCCCTCGCTTGATAAAAATAACATCCTTATCAACTTTCTTGGTGATTTTTGCAGCAACAAGGAAGTTTTAGTCCTTGGTGATTTCAACTTGCCAACAATAGACTGGAATTCTAATGTGCCTCATCTTATGAATCCTACTGATCAGTCATTTTATGAATGTTTTATCATATTAGGTCTCACACAATGGGTTAAGGAGACTACTTATCTACCATCTGGAAATGTGTTTGATCTGATACTAACATCAGAAGGGGATAGGATGGGATTGGGTAAGTTGCTGCCTCCACTTCCAGGCTGTCATCACTATCCAGTACTTATTATTTCTTCCAAATGGACATTACAGTGAATCCTTTGCCTCAGCAGACTAGAAGAGCCTGGCACCTCAGATATTATAGGAAGATAAATGATCATCTAGAAGCGAGTGATTGGGATTTCGAGTTTAGGTACCTGGATGTAAATCAGATGTATACACGATTGATTAATCTACTTTTTCCTCTTATTGACATATAATATATTCCTTTCAGGCATAATACCATCCCATCTTATAGCACTAGACCTCCTCCTAAATTGTTGCATCGCAGAAGGGATGCTTGGCTTAATTACAAACTATGTCAGTCTCAATCTGGTAGAAATTCTGTAGTTGCAGATGATGCTTTGCAAACTTTTCAGGATATAAATTATGAATGCAGAAATTATATAACCTGTCAGATTAAATATGAAAACACACTTATTGTTAAAATTAAAGCAGATCCTAAGGTACTACATTATTATATAAGAAACAAGAAAGTAGGCAGACCAAGAGTTGGCCCTCTGAGATTGCCTTCCAGTGACCTGATCAAGGATTGTGCAAGGATGGCTGAGAGTTTTTCTGAAGCTTTTGCTTCAGTCTATTCACATAATGATCCTACTTCTCCTTTGCCTCACCAAAGGCTTGGCGGTGTGCTGAAAACAGTAAATTTTACATTTGGCACAGTTGAGGATCTTTTGAATGATCTCAATGTCACTAAAAGTAGTGGGCCAGACAACTTACACCCACAATTGCTGAAAGCATGTGCATCATGCTTGTCAACTCCATTATTTATGATATTTGAGCAAACTTTCAGCAATGGCATACTGCCAGACCTTTGGTTGAGGTCTACAGTAATTCCTATCTTTAAGAAGGGCTCATGGTATGATCCTCTAAATTACAGACCCATTAGTTTAACTTGAGTACCTTGTAAGATGATGGAACAAATAATAGTTCAGCATTTATACAACTACCTTGATGGCAATAATATTCTTTCAGATCATCAGTTTGGGTTTAGGAGTGGCAGATCAGTGGAGCAGGAGCTTCTGTTGACATATCTACAGAAGCTAAGGCTATCAAAGACCCTAAGATCCACTCTAAGGTTAGCCCGAGAGAAAGGAAAGAGTAGGGGGTTAAGAGAAGAGAATAAGGGGTTAATTAAGTAGCAACACCTATCACTCATGGGTTAACAATCATTCAGAAAAAGAGAAAGAAAGGTTCACCATCATCATCAGTCAGCCATTGCCGACAAGTCAGGAAAATAGTCAGAGAATAGGAAAGGGGTGAAAGATGAAAAGTAGTAAAATAAGAACGCTTACAAACCATGCAAACACAGTCTTAACTCACTATCATACCATGCAAACTACAGACATGCAAGTAAGGAGAGGATAAGAAGGGAAGAGAAAAAAAAAAAAGTAGGTAAAGTAAAATAAAAAGTGGGTTAGTTTACGCTACGAGCTACATCAATGATTGTGTTTGTCTAATTTTTTTTTTTCCCCCTGATTTCACACTGGCATTATTGTCAACAGACTCATCCTCGATCACCACCCCTAGAGCTCCTGTTGTTAACTGTTTCATTATATTAAACATTAGTAATTTTAACGAGGGAGAGGTAAAAGGGGGAGGCTGAGAGGTAAAAGGGGGAGGCTGATTATTATTATCGAGTGTGAACAATGTCAAAATTTACATTATTGATGTTATTAATGATTTTGAAAACTTCAATAAGCTTCCCCCTTAATCTCCTAGTTTCGAATGAATACAGGTCTAATTCTTTAATCCTATCTTCATAAGGCTTGTTGGGCAATGACAGAACTAGTTTCGTGGCACGACGCTGAACCCTTTCTAACCTATCAATATCCTCATGCAAGTACGGGCACCAAAACTGAATGGCATATTCTAAATGAGGCCTGACTAGGAACTTGTAAAGGGGCAATATAATATTCTTCAATTTAAATTTGAAATTACGCGCTATGAAGCCTAACATCCTATTAGCTTTTGCGCAAGACTCTAGGCACTGGTTCCTAACCTTTAAATCCTTAGATACGTGCATGCCTAAATCTACTTCCTCATCAACGCTCACTAACTCCCTATCATCCATCGTGTATGTGTAATTATTATGAGAACCTATATGCAAAACTTTACATTTGTCTACGTTAAATTGCATCTGCCACTTATCCATCCACTCCATAATCCTATTTACATCGTCTTGGAGCCTATTTCTATCGTCCTTGTTAACAACCTTACCGCCTATTTTAGTATCATCCACGAATTTTGACACGTTACTAGTCAATCCTACATCTATGTCATTAATGTAAATTACGAATAGCAATGGGCCTAACACTGAACCCTGTGGGACACCGATACCTACATCCAACCACCCTGATTCACTATCATTAACTACGACCCTCTGCCTCCTAGCACGAAACCATTCTTCTAACCAGTTAGCTACCTGACCACGTATATGGTGCGCTTTAACCTTCGCAATTAATCTCCTATGCGGAACTGTATCGAACGCCTTTTCAAAATCTAAATAAATAATATCAGCTGCTCTATGCCTATCATATTCACACACTATTTCGTTATAAAGTTCTAACAAATTAGTTAAAAAAGACCTATGGCGTCGAAACCCATGCTGACTACTATTAATCAAATCTCGACTTTCTAAGTGATCAATGATACGATCCCTAACTATGGATTCCAAAAGTTACTGGACAATTGACATTAAACTAATAGGCCTATAATTGCTAGCTACTGCGCGGTCGCCTTTTTTAAAAATAGGCGTGACGTTAGCTAATTTGAAGTCTTCAGGAATAATCCCCGTTTCGAGTGACTGATTAAAAATCTTCATTAAGGGGCCTACAATAATGTCTTTCAAATCTTTCAAATGTCTGGGATAAATTATCACCATCGTTGGTTCAGTAACCATGTCATAAAAGGTTATCTTCCATAAACTCAATCAATCTCAAACCCTCCTCATTACCAGTAAAAGTCTTGTAATTAACATTAGGGCAGTTAAAGTCTCTGATAATTATACTATTCCGATTGTCAATAAAATTACCATGAAGTGAGTGAAATCTAGTATCTGTATCAAGGGGTTGAATGGGAGATCTATAAACAACAAAATTAAAACTAATACTACGCACCTTAACTTCAACACATATCACAGTAATTGCTGCCAGAAAATCTAAACCTTGATAGCCCTAAAGGAATTACGAATGTACAGCAAAATGCCACCACCACTCCTATGTAACCTATCATTAGTAGAGAGTTTAAAACCCGGTATATCAAGTTCCCCCAACAAGTCCTGAGTCATGGAATTTAACAAAGTTTCAGTGATAGCAACTATATCGTAGTTGCTCGAATAAATTATCGCCTTAAATTCATTTAATTTATTTCTAATACTACGTGCGTTACAATAAAAGACGTTTAAGTTATTTTTTACCACAGGCAGGCGTTTTAAAATATTTTTCACATCGGGCCTGTGTTCCCCAGACCCACAACATTTAAAGAAGGCTTCGACCTATACAGCTTTTACACATTTTCGTCTATTAACCTATCTAGCCTAGCATTACCTATCTCATTAAAATGCACCCCCCATCTTTTATAAAAAGGCTAGGATCACTGAATTCGGACCACAGCTTCATGAAGGGTACATTTTCCTCAGCACAAATCTCTTCTAATTTAGCATTCAAAAAATATCGTTTTAGATGTAATCCTAAGACCCAAACCATGCCTAGGGGTAATACCTAGAACTAAAGACCTATCTGACCTCGCCTTTAGGGACCTAATTAACCCCCTATATCTCTCCAAAAGGTCAGGCACTCTCGTATCAGGCCTATACAGATTGGGTTGATAGTAGTTTCATTGGGGACCTAGTACTTTTTGATTTTTCCAAAGCCTTTGATGTTGTTAACCACGCAGTTCTTCTGTCGAAGCTTAGAGAGTTGAGTATTAGCGGGACTTTGCTTGAATGGATTCACACTTTTTCAATTGGATGACTCACAAGCGTATCTGTTGCAGGAACCTCTAGTGAGCCAAAACAGGTGCTTGAAAGTAAAACAGCTTCTTGGGGGTCTGAACATGAACAGCAAGAAATGTGCTCTATTGCACTTTTGCTGTGGCCATGTGGATTGGAGGGAGCTGGGATCTTATTCTCAGTATTATCTTAATAATGTTCCTATCAAATTAGTTGATTCTCACACTGATCTGGGGGTTGTTGTTGATAGTTCATTGAAGTTTCACCTGTATATCAACTTCATTGCTAATAAAGCTAGTGGACTTGTAACAAATTTTCTCAAGTCTACCTTAAATCAATCGGTGGTTTTTATGATGACCCTCTATTTAACTCGTGTATATCCCATTATGGAATTTTCTTTATGTATATGGAATGTGCGTTACAGAGATCTTAGATTGCTGGGGTCTGTCCAGAGATGGTGGACCCAAGAACATTGATAGTATGCAGGGATTGGGTTATGGTGAATGCCTCATGAGATTAAATTTGTATTCAGTAAAGGGCAGGCTGCTTCGTGCAGACCTGGTTAAGTGTTGGAAAATCCTCCATGGTATGACCACTATTACCCCATATGACTTATTTACCTTTGCTTCAGTTGTTGGTACTTGAGGGCACCAGACATGGGGTCAATTACTGGATTTCTATTACTCTTACTTTTGATTCCTTTTATTACTATTACTTTAATTTTCATCTATTACTATTACTTTTGTATGTGGGGTACTTCACTTATTTGAAAAGGATCTTTATGTCTTTTTAAATGCAATTAGAAGCAGTGTGTTAACAAACAAACAAACACTTTATTTCAGACTCAACAGGTACAAACATTATACAAGAGGTCCATAGAAGATTAAGAGATAGTTGTCTGGAGCACTGACTAAGTAGGCCAGTGAATCACTGTGTATAATGAACATACAAATACATTGATCCAGCCATGAGGTGGTGTGCCAACTATCACTAACAAAAGTAAAGCTACCACCAGGAAGACTACACATGGATGAAAGGGTCAAGTTATTATCTTCACAGAAGGCTTTTAAGTGGTTGTTAAACAAAGAATTACATTCAGCACATTAGCATTAAAATCACCAATAATAGCTACACATGTCATACCCAACTCATCAATAATACTGCTGACCTGCCCCAATTTAATGAGGTAATCATCTTCATTATCAACTGCCTGAAAAAGCATATACATACACAGAATAACAAATTTTTTATTGTCTACACAAATTTCTATTCCAGTTAGCCAATTCAAACCAAGTTTTAATTCACTAATATATTTCCCATACCCCAACCTCCATAGAATAGCTACCCTACCAGGTGGATGGCCTGCAAGGAGACCATCTTGTTTATCTCTGGTGGCTTCCCCTATCCCATGAAAGTTACTGGATGGGCTATTCAGGTCCTTTAAGTCCTGTTTCCTGCAGAGAGAGAATAACAGCATCCTCTAACAGTTTATCAATTATGATCTGCCTGTGTATGCTGTTATTGCCTAAGCTTAGGCCTCTACAGTTATAAGAGATTACCTTGAATGTTGCAATTAGGAAGATGCAGGAGTTCTGCCAGCCATCTCTACATGTTGAATTCCACTTATACCAGGCACAGCAGTCACAGCATTAGACACAGCTGGATTTTCCTCCACAGTACGATGCATGATGTTTCCATAATTACCCTCTCCAGCACTTGCGAGAGGGAATGCAGGTGTTTTTCTCCCCTTCTTCTCATAGAACTGCTATACATATACCTGTTCCAGCCATACTGCTAGATCCATAAATACCCCTGGATCATCACAGACTGCTGTAACGTGAAAGGAACTGTACGTAGTCCATCTGGAGTCAATTTTCCTACATATAACCTGAAGGTTTACTTTATCTTCCACAAATGCCTGCAGCTCCTCAGCTGTAAGATCAGGTTGACATCTTGAGATGAAAATGTTTGCAGTCTTCGTTGATATAGCCATCATACCAGGGTTGGCAAAAACCCCAACTACCCAGCAAAAAACCAGTTGGGTTTTTGCCAACCATGCATCATACAATCTGTTTTGGCAGCCCCTATGATACCCTGCTATTCTCTGCCAGCCTTTGCCACAGGCTGACTCCCTCTAGCCGGTGCATGAGTGGGACCAGACCCCCTTGAGGGGCTACCATCATTAGCTACTGCAATGGTTGCAGTTCTCAGAGAAGTCACTCGCTTCTGGCCCCTCCTTACCACCATTGTCCAAGATGCCTCCTCATCATGACCCCCGACTGCATTCCCAGCATCCCGATTCATCAAAACCCCTTGGGGGATACCCTGTGTGAGATGGTATTGACTATTGAGCTGGCAATGTAGCAGTGTTTGGATTCAGGGATCCAGGATGAGGCTGAGAGGCAGAAGGCTCTGCACTAGGGCGGCTCATTTTTACACTTTTTTCGATATTTGATTGGGGGTAGTGCGGAAAAGTTGCGATTTGGAGAGAAAATAAAGTGTGTAAAATTTTTTTGATCTACATCAATACCTTCCAGTGGCGGCGAGTCCTTAAAAATCGAAAAATATGCCTAAATGCCTAATTATATTTGTGAGTATTTTTGAACGGGGTAGATTGGAAAATGGTTTTAAAGACTTACAAAATAAACAATAAAAATTTCAGCACAATCTGTTAATAACTTCCAGTGGAGTCTTAGCCGTTAAAATATCCAAAATATTGATTTATAGCAAGTTTTAACAAGATGTTATACAAATGTTAATTCCAGTATATTTCTGTGCAAACAACCCTGAGAACACTATTATAGGCTTGAATAAATTAATAGCAGTCATTGAACATTATATAAAATTATATAAAAATTTTGTGTTTTTAGGCATATTTTTTGATTTTTAAGGACTCGCCGCCACCGGAAGGTATTGACGTAGATCAAAAATTTTTACACACTTTATTCTCTCTCCAAATCGCAACTTTTCCGCACTACCCCCAATCAAATATCGAAAAAAGCAGGGCTGTGGAGTCGGAGTCGGAAGCAATTTTGGTGGTGCTGGAGTCGGAGTGGGTAAAAATGTACCGACTCCGACCTCAATATAAATTTTAATAAAATATGTTTTTGTGTGTGATATCACTGGCAGCTATGGTGGTTAAACCACTTAAATAATAAACACAATGTTTTCTATTTCAGACACTAATCCCATTAATTCATTTTTTCTTTTCAGATAATATTTTTTATTTTAATGCTTATTTAATTTAGAGTTCTTTCTAAATTTCATAAGTTTTTAACTTTCAAGTCTAAAACCCCTTTCACAATGGCAAAGACACTTCCAACAAAGTCTGCAGTTTTTTAATATTTTACAATAACCACAGATGGGAAACATTTCGTGTGTCAGAGTATGATAGATGATGATGAAAAATTATGTGAAGCAAAAATCAGTGGTTTTACTGGCTCTGATAAAAATGCACCAACCAGAGCATCAAATTTGAAAAGACATTTGCAGTGTTTCCATCCCAAAATTTTAGAAGTTGTCATTGAGAAAGATAGTAATAAAAACCTTCCAACTACTTCAAAGTTAACAAAAGATCAGAAATCTACTGAACAACAAGCACCACTTACAAGATTCTTTACTACAGACAAAGTTACCGTAACAATGACCACAGATGATGATGCTTCACGTGGTGGTGATGAAATGCCTCTTGTGTAATTATCATCATAGCAGATTTAGAATTAATATACCTTCGGAGTCGGATAGACAAAAAATTGAGGAGTCGGAGTCGGTTTTTTATGTGCCGACTCCACAGCCCTGGAAAAAAGTATAAAAACGAGCCACCCTACTCTGCACTCATGGATCCAGAATGAGGCTGAGGCAGAGGGCTCTGCACTCATGGATCCAGGCTGAGGCTTAAAGGGAGAGGGCTCTGCACTCATGGATCCAGGCTGAGGCTTAAAGGGAGAGGGCTCTGCACTCATGGATCCAGAATGATGCTGAGAGGCAGAAGGCTCTGCACTCATGGATCCAGAATGATGCTGAGAGGCAGAAGGCTCTGCACTCATGGATCCAGGATGATGCTGAGAGGCAGAAGGCTCTGCACTCATGGATCCAGGATGAGGCTGAGTGGCAGAGGGCTCTGCACTCATGGATCCAGGATGAGGCTGAGTGGTAGAGGGCTCTGCACTCATGGATCCAGGATGAGGCTGAGTGGTAGAGGGCTCTGCACTCATGGATCCAGGATGAGGCTGAGTGGCAGCCAAATAACAAATATTTGTTTCAACTAAATCATTACAATTTTAGAGACTGTACATCTTGATAAATTTTACTTTATTGAAGGAAAAATTTGCCACAATATTAGTTCACATACAAGTTTATTTTAGTTTAGAGTAGATTTAGTTCATTTTTCAGTTCTTTGTTCACACTATGTCCATTGCCACTGTAATAGAAAAGTAATAGACTATTATCTATTACTTTGCCTTCTATTACTATTACAGACAAGAAATTATGATCTATTACTATTACTTGAAAAATCCTGTAATAGTCTATTACTATTACCCCATGTCTGGAGGGCACCCTTTTAAACTGCAGCATCAGCATTCATTTTTGGAGCTCAGGTGCCATTTTTTGAATGTCCATTGTGTACCAGTATGGAATGCTTTACCAGCTGCTGTTGTGTGTGTAGAGAGGGTGGATGCATTTAAAAGGAAATTGCATGATGCTTTGGGTTCAAAACTGTTTGAATATGATTCAGGGATTGAGTGTTTGCCCATACTGGATGATATTTGTAGCAAGTGTCTGAATGTGGTGTTTAAGTTTGATGAGTCATGTTGGGTGATGCTTTGTGTTGTATGCTGGATACAAATTGCAGAACTACAAAACCTGCTATGGTACACTTTCCAACCTCAACTCCTTAGGTCCTGGGGAAAGCCAACCAGGTAAGACCAGTATGTCAGATTCCTCTAAGCTGAAAATTCCCCTTCTCACGTGTCCTTGCCATTACAAGGGAGATCAAACAACCCCAAACATTTTTACTATTACAGCTATCCCTCATTTAACGATTGGGTTACGTTCCTAAAAAACACGATCATTAAGTGAACCATTAAACGAGATCGTTATAACATGGGTTCAATGTAGATACATTCTTGATGGTCTGACATATGACTCACAAGTACTTATTTGACCTATAATATATGATGTTTGCGCAAAATAACATGATAATATGAGTTCAAATTCACTTGAAATACAGTACAGTACAATACTGTACAATTCACACGAAGTAGGTAGGCTAGCTTTAGTGCAGGTGTTGATGTACATTTGTGTACCCTATGTGTTGGTAGATATTGTAGGCTAGCCTACGATAAATACACTACAACAGCTTACCATAGTTTAGCTTTAATAAATCACACATTAACACATTGATATGAAATGAAATGCATGAAAAATGTTAAGGATGGACCTGTGGAGTACCAGAAACCAAACTTTGCAATCACTAAACCAAATTTTGGCCAATCATTGTACGAGAAAAGGTGTTAAGAAAAACAGAATGCTAAAGCGAGTGATCATTAAACGAGGGATACCTGTATTATTATTATTTAATGGCATACATGCCTCTAATATTTTTAAAAATGTGTTTCAATCAGTGGTGGGAAAATGTTACATACCAATTCTGATTAACAAATGAGCTTGTCACAAATGTAAGGCCAGCTTGACCAGCCTTCTGTAGCAGTAAGATCAGTTTTATGAGACTTGCCTAAAAAATCGTTCCTCTTCTTCCTTGCTTAAACTGGAAGGCTTTTCAGGAAAGAGAATTTGCTTTAAGTACTCGTCACAAGACTTCAAAATAGGAGCTGCCCAAACTTCAATCGCTTTCTGCCCTAAAATTAGGATGAATTATAATTAAAAGTATTATAAGCAATACAAGTAATTTACCATATTTAAACAGCCCAAGTAGCTCTCTTTTAACCACAATATCCAATAAATCTCAATCTCCCATAGTGATAGATAGTCATAAGCTACATCCCTTCATATACAATATGATTTTACTTTCTCATTTTACTGGGAGGAAGTGACCAAAGACCATCTTCCAAGAAATTAAAAAATAAGTTACCCTTTTCATCATCGCCTTCAAGGCTATAAGAGATGAGAGAGACGATATCCACCATGGGCGATATGAGCTCTACACTCACAGACAATGATGTGATGGTGGAGAGAAGTTCTCTCTGCAGACCCAATGCCCTCTCAGGGGAAATATACTTTACGCTGTGTCCAAGCACTTTGAGGACTTGCTGCAATGTGTATGAGCTGACCTAATGGAAACAATAATCAGTTCTGAACTTACAAACCCATATAGTGGGAAGCATTACACTTTAATTGACAGAGTAAAAAATAGAATAGAATTTGTCTTGAAACAGTGCTACAAAATATTTGGTTTTTACTTTCCAGCAAATTTGCAATAGTAGTCTCTGGGGTAAGATACAGTTAGGTTGGGTTATGCTAGGTTAAGTTAGCTAAAGTTAGGCTAAATTTGATCAAATTTGGATAGGTGAGATTAGATCATTTTGTTTCATTCTTTTTCTTAGTACAAGTTGACACACTTTTGCAGAGTATTTTCATTAAAAAAAAAAAAAAACATGTCTCAAAAACTTAACCCAGCAGTCAAAGGTGTCCATATTATATAGTGGATTACTTTACAAGATATGTTTACCTATCAAATAAGTTAAACAAATAAAATACTACAAAAAAATGTGAAAGTACATGCAACATTACTTTTAAGATTTATGAAAAATTGCAAGACAAAAAACAAACATTTTATAACAACTGAAATGATGTTATTTACCTCATTAATGGACAGAAAATTTTCCTCAAAGTACTTTAGAGCAAACAAAGGATCTTTGACATCCACATATTGAGAAACTAGTGATAGAAATGTCCAAGACTGCTCACTGAATTCACCCCCAATATGAGTCTTTGCAATTGAAATAACCTGAAAGCTTAATGAATAATAAAATTTAAAACATTTTAACTTTAAAAATTTTTAAATTTAAACAAAATAAAATTTAAATACACAGACCAAATCAGAAAATACTTTAAACTTTAAAACTCTTAGAAAACAATTATGCTTTTAAATTTTAGTTTAAAAATTTTTTGTTAACAATATGATGACTGACAGACTGAGTATCTTTCATATGGTAGCTAATGGATGGAATAGTGAACTCAAGTATAAATAACAGCAAGTACAAATCTTTGTGATTCCTACCAACTACAACAGTGAGTGTCAGCCGTGAAGTTACAGTATGTCCTGAATGAATGTTATTTTATCAGAATTTTCTAACTGCACTTAAATTGGCCTAAACTAAAATAAGCTAATCCAAAGGAAATATCAACCAAATGCCTTTTTATTTATTTGCAATTATACCTCTCAAAATTTGAGCAGCAAATAAGAAGAAAGTCACACCTCAGTTACTTGTGTGAAATAAAATGATTTGAAGTTTTATCATGCTGAAGAAAAGGCCACCACAACAATTTGTCCCACTTTCTAAGCCTCAACCGCATAAAAGTAAGGTATATTTACAGAAATAAAGGCAACCTGTCAGTACAGTATGTATTTGGGTAATCAAGCATGGGAGGGAAAAAAAATCACTTTCATTACACCACTCCACAACAACAAAACAGAAAAACAAGTCAAGTGTTGGAGCAGCACACCTTTTGGATATAGGACCCTTGCATAACTTCTATAGTATAGCAAAGAGTAAAAAGGGTAGTTGTACTATGCAAGATCAGGAAAGATATGATAAAATGAATGCAAATAACTAAAGTGTTTTCATAAGAACAATTATCAAATATTTGAACTCGAATAAAATTACCAATATTTTTTAAATTTTTAAATCAAAATTTATACATAGCTTTAATGATGTAAATAGTCCAACATACAACTAACTATTATCATGTTAAGACACATTTTTTGATAGGGCTTACTATTATTACATTGTTATTATTACTGTTATTGTACAGTACTTTGGCAGTTGGCTGAAAGAACCTTTCTTTTTATGGTTAAAATTATTACCATGTTTCTTTCAATATAAATGGCAACTTACCTCATACGATCAGACTTTGACCACATCATAAGGATTTTATTGAAGAACTTATGGAAGGACAGCATTGTGATTGTGTCAAGGATTTTCCATGGCAATTCCTGCTCAGCAGTCAAGGTAGAGCTATTGTAGCGACTCATACGATGAAATATCAATTGATCTACAAACTAAATATATTAATTTTAATTCTCAATTCTATTACTCACATTAAAAGTCAGAAATGTCTAATAATTATAGAAATATTTTGTTCTAGGTTATAATTTTAACCCCAACACTATTACAGCAAGCATATGAAAAAACAAATAGCTATGTAATATGTACTAGATTTTCAATTGGTTATTTTAAAGAAAAAAAAATGGAAGTTCAGATCACTTTGCTAGCCACCCTACCTTTCATGTACGGTAATCAAAGGTACATGAAAGATGAAAGTTCATTTTTGGGCCTCAGTAAGTTTTTTTATTTTGCCAAACAAGAACTGAAACAACAGCAAGCTGATAAACATGATATTCAAGCTTCGTAAACTTCATTTTTGGGTAATTCCAGGATAAATCATGCAGTGCTTAACACCACACCCCTTCCAATTTTCCTAGTAAACCCTCGTCCAATGTGTGCTTGTCCAGTATGAATTTGCTTATACAGTGAGGCCTTGCATAACGAATTTAATTCATTCCAGAAGGTCATTCATTAACTGAAAAATTTGTTACCTATGCAATGCATTAGTTCAATGGGATTTTCAGTAATTTGTTCCAGAGCCCAAATTTTGACCCTTTTTGCGCTTGTTTACCCATTTTTTAAAGGTTTTTTAGTGTAATGTGTTCTTATTGTTATATTAATGTTATTCTATGTATATATTTTAAATAAACATGCTAAATAAATAAATTAAACACAGTTAAAAATAAAAATATTTTTATTTACCTTGGTCTTGGAGGTGATGAGTTTGAGTGGGCTGGAGATGAGGCTTGGAGGAGGATGGGAATTAATGGTTTCTGGAAGGAGAATCTCCTTCCATTAGGACATCTGGGAGGTCAACTGATTTTCTCCTGGGTGTCCTATTGCCAGTTGGACCTGGTTGAGGGTCATCAGGATCAACCACATCCACAGAAGATGTTGAAGTTGAAGCAGTGGGGGCTGTTGTAGACTTGAAGTAGCTGTCAATTTTTCTCTCTTTCTTTTTGCTTTCTGCGAATTCCCTGAAATATGGCAGGGCTTTGTCTTCAAAATGACAGATAGCAAGTTCAGTAACTTCAACATTAGGGTGCTTGCTTGCAATAGCCTTCACCTTGCCCCAATGTAACATTAATTCTTTGACTTTAGCAGAAGTTATTTTCTCTTCTGTTTCATCATCCTCCTCACCAGCATCTGACCCTGACTCTGATTCCTTGGCCAACTGCAGAAGATCTTGTGCAGTCAACTCCTTTCCATGGTCTGCAAGAAGTTCTTCAACGTCCTCTTGATTGACTTCAAGGCCCATCTTGACCCAACTGGACAATTTCAGCCTCTACATTTGGTTCATCTGTTTGAAAACCTTCAAAATCATGCACAGCAGATGGCCACAACTTCTTCCAGGCAGAGTTCATGCAAATTGTTGAGACTTCTCTCCATGCTCTCACAACATTCTTGACAGCCTCCAAAATGTTGTAATGCTGCTTCCACAACTGTGTTACGGTTACAGAATCCTCACTGGAGGTTGCATTATGGCACTGAGCAAACATGAACTTCGTGTATAGCTTCTTGAAGTTTGAAATAACCTGCTGGTCCATAGGTTGGAGCAGTGATGTTGTGTTTGGAGGCAGATATTTCACAGTAATGAAGCTGAAACTTGTCTTGACAATTTTGTCCAGATCTGGGTCATGGGCATTAGCATTGTCAAGAAGCAATAAGACCTTTAAAGGAAGTTTATTGGTCTCCAGGTATTTTTGCACTGTAGGACCAAAAACTTCCACAATCCACTGATTAAATAGGGTTCTTATCACCCATGCCTTTTTATTGTGTTGCCAAAACACCCCAAGAGTAGATGGGTTTACCTTCTTCTGCTTGAATATCCTGGGATTTTGGGAATGATACACAAGCATAGGCTTAATCTTCAGGTCCCTTGATGCATTCCCACCCATAAGTAAAGTAAACCAGTCTTTCATTGGTTTATGGCCAGGCAGTTTGGACTCTTCTCTAGTAATGGAGGTCCTGTTCAGTAGCTTTTTCCAAAATAGGCCAGTTTCATTGGCGTTAAAAACTTGTTGAGGCAAATAATCCTCCTCCTCGACAAGTTCTGCAAATTCTATTTTAAATTCCTTTGCTCCCTCAGTATCAGCACTTGCAGCCTCACCATGCCTTATAATGTTCTTAATTCCTGACCTTCTCTTGAAATTTTCAAACCACCCATGACTTGCATTGAATGGTTCATCTTTCAACTGATGCTGGAAGGGATTCCTTAATTTGTTCATATATCTGCACTGCCTTGTCACTAATGAATGCCTTAGTAATGGATTCCCCCTTCATTTCCTTTTCTCTAATCCATATCCGTAAAACTCTCTCCATTTCAGCAATAGCCTCCCTTCCTTTAATAAATCTACTTGTAGCATCACTTACTTTAGTTTTCATAATTTCTTACTTCTTAAAAATCGTTGAAACTGTACTGGCAGACAATCCATATTCAGCAGCAAGATCTTTGGTGCTCGTTCCAGATTCACTTTTTTTAATAATGTCCTGCTTCATCTGGAGACTGATAGTTTTCCTGGATTTCTTTGGAGCATTAGCAGATGATGAAGGTCTTTTAGGGGCCATGACTACATGTTTTATACACTTATAAAGCTAATAAATTAAAATTTAATAGTGAGCAATTGTGTTTTATTATTGTAACGTGTGTTATCGTAAGCCCACTTGGTTCACTGTAATTCACTTTTTATCTTTATTATGTGCACTGTAATTAACTTTATTTAGCACTAATAATGCTTAAAAGCATTAATTATTATTTATTCACTATATTAATTAATGATATTATAATGATAAATCACTGTAAAGCAAAATTTAAAAAAAAATTGATAGCAATTGTACACAACTGCTCACGACAGCTACCAACCTCCAACTGAACAGAAAACATCTGCCAAACACACACTAATACAGTAGTACTGTATGTGTGCCAATGCATGCTCTAGTGTTTTCTCCTACACTCTCCAACACTCCCGCATCTCCCTCCCTCTCGTGTCACCCCTCACACCACCCTTTGTCTCGGTCTCGCTACTGCGTTAAGTTCAGTGAAGTTCTGTTGGATTGTTTTTGTTGTATTTTGCCATTGTTTTGTTATTACCCTTAGACAGCAGTATGGCACCAAAATGTAAAGCATCTGCAAGTGAGAGTGAAGAGAAGAAAGTCATAAGATTATGACATTAGCTGAAAAAATAAAGATTCTAGATAAGTTGCATGGTGGTATAAGCATAACATCACTTTGCCGCGAGTATCATGTGAATGAATCTACCATACACACCATCCGAAAGTGTGAAGAAAAGATACGTATTATTTTCATTTAATATATTTTTTGTTATATGTAAATATCATTATGTTTATGATTTTATTATGTTCTTATTTCATATACAATATAGGTAGGGAAATTCACTTGTGTGTGAATAAAAAATCTATGTATCTAAGTATTAATGGGAGACTTTACATGGCTGCATTCACATATCCCCATTTATCCCATATGGTATTAAGTTTGTCCAACGTGGATTTACCTAATGCGCCATTCTCGAGGAACCTAACCCCCATGTTGGATGATGGTTTACTGTAATTTGTTGCATAGTATTGTCTATACCAATAAACCCTGAAAATGTCAAGTTTCAGATTGATCGGACTTACGGTTCAAAAGTTATGGCCCTTCCAACTTTGGGGGGGTTCTCAGGTACCCCCAAATTTCAAATTACCATATCTTAGCCATTAATTGAGATAGAAGAATGATTCAAATTACATTTGAAAGGTAATTTGTCAAATATTAAACGAGTTTAGAGATGGATAGCAGCTTAGTTGATGAGTAAAAAAGTTATAACAATTTGTAATAATTAAAGGGGGGGTTTTAACCCCCACTTCAATGGATTTTTTTTAAAAAATTTCACATCAGATTAAGTCCAAACTCTATCTGTATAAATGGCATTAAGAAATTGCTGTGTATTTAGGTGTAAACCATGTGTTTTAAGATTTGATTAGTGATAACCACTGAAAAAATCAAATTTTTTGCAAATTGTTAAATATAAAATTATTTTACCCTTTTTTATTCAACTATACAGCAATGTATTTTATACATATGTCTATGTAAGTACAGCAATGCCCCGATTAGTGCGGGTTCGATTAGTGCGGTATCAACTTTGAAATTAATGCGTGTATTAATTCAATTTAGTGCGGATTTTTAGCACCAATTGTACGTATGGTACATACGTACGTACATACTATACCTCAGTCTGCTGAGGTAGAGCTAGGATTTAAAGAAATAGATAATGGAAGTGTTCAAAAATTGCTCCAGTCTCATGATGATGAACTTAATGAAGACCTTCTTAATCTCGAACAACAATGTGCATACGAAGATCAGGATGATCGTGACGAAGAAAATGAAATTGAAACAGCAACAAAGGAATTCACAATAAAAGAACTTGACGAAGTGTTTTGTGATTTTGAAGCTGTGAAGCAAAAAATAATGGATGCAGATCCTAATGTCAAGTGCGCCATGCAAGTTCGTCGAGAAATGGAAAATGTGATTCGCTGCTATACATTAATGTACTAATAAAAGAAGAAAAAAACTTCGAAGCAAACATATGTTAAAATATTTTGTAAAAAAATAAAAAATATTTCATGCATTTTTTCGTGCACATGCTGGTGCACTTTAATAAACTTATAAAACAAAAAAACTGCATCCAGTTCATTTATTACCTTCTTTATTTACATATACAGTCAACCCTCGCTATAATGGACCCCGTTAAGCGGATATCGGATAAACCAGACACACCACTGGCGACGTTAACCAGGAAAAGAAGAAGCGTGTGACCCTGTCGGTGACCCAGAAGCTGGAATTAATCAAGAAGTTAGAGGCGGGTGCTTCGGTGGCCAAGGTGTGCGCGGAGTATGGCGTGAAAAAGCAAACTGTTTCCGACATTCGTAAGGCCAAGGACAAGCTAACTTTTATATTTTTATTATATTTCATTATTTTCTGTATCATTTATCATGTATCGTGTTCAGCAGACAGTGCACAGTACTGTATATAGTATCTCCATTACCGTATCGTATACGTATACTGTAGGTTACCAGTACCATCGGTTATATCGGACAATCGGCTATAACGGACACCTTTTCCCCCCTATTAGTCCGTTATAATGAGGGTTGACTGTATTTCTCAATTAAATAGGTATAAAACATTCATAATTAAAGTTTTAGTATTATTTTTTGAAATGTTGGCAACAATAACCAATTTTGCATAGCTTACAGTTCCCGATTAGTGTGGTTTCACTTAGTGCAACATTTTTCTAGCACGCATTACCCGCACTAATCGGGGTATTGCTGTATATGTATAAAGGATACAAAATATATAAATAAGTAGAGATAGTCTATTCAAAAGCTATTTAAAAATACCTAAATTAATTAATAAAGATAGCCTGAATCAAAAGCTAGTTAACGCAACTAGCATTAAATACTATTGAGTAATCAAAGGAAGAGTGCTTAGGAAGCAGTGTTCTGTTCTCTTGTTTATTGTATACATGTGTGAAATAATTTGCTTATAGAGGCATATATTGAGGAAATAGTTTTCTTTGCAGAAATTCACAGTGCATAGCTACGTGCAGTACTTAATAGAAAATGGCAACTATACCTTATCAGTGATGTAACCCATTCAAAACACACAAAAAAGTTATTGCAAGTGCTTTGAGAGCACTCCCAAATCATGTTATTGAAAATAGTGATCCTGTACATGACTTCAGTCATTCATCAAAAGTTTGTACAAACTGTTTGAAGAAAATCAATAAAAATGATGAAACAACAGTTATTCAGCAAGAAAGTAAGTTCAGGAAGTGATACTTGTCCACCTGAACCTTCACCACAAAAATCTTTATCAAAGTGCATGAGTGTTCAAGAAGCATACTTTGAAAGAGAGCAGCTAGACAAGACTCTTGAACAGCTTGATGTCACCCCAATAAAATTATGTAAGTATATATTCTATAGTTTTATATATATATATATATATATATATATATATATATATATACATATATATAGGCCCATGTAACTTGTAAATGGATGTATTGGGGTAAATTCAATGTAAATATATCGTATCTCATATACGCGGGTCACGCAAGCACAGAACCCCCATGTAAAACAAGGGATTACTGTATAATATATATTGTACTACAGAAATCCCCAACGTTAACGACCTTCACATTAGCGGAAACTTCACTTGGATGGACTAAATCACTGTCTGGTTGTTAACATTCAGTTTAACATAATACAGGTCATTAAAGTGAAGATTTCCGCTAAAAAGTCTGTTAGCATCACCAAACTTCACTTTAGCGGACTCTGAATCATTAAAGTGAAGGTGACACCACCGGAATATTATTTGAACCAGCCCTCAGATGAGGTTGCAGTCAGTTGTTTCCTTAGTGAGAGTGAAATTGCAGCCAACATTTGTCAGGTCTGAAGACAGATCCACCAATGAACCTCTTGATGATGATGATGATGACACCGAAGATGTCTCCAAGGTTATACTGAAGACTACGTTGAGCCAGGCAAGAGATGCTGC
This sequence comes from Bathynomus jamesi, assembly GCA_023014485.1. Taxonomy (NCBI): domain Eukaryota; kingdom Metazoa; phylum Arthropoda; class Malacostraca; order Isopoda; family Cirolanidae; genus Bathynomus; species Bathynomus jamesi. The sequence continues at coordinate 546,592 of JAJOZX010001319.1, forward strand.
TGATCTACAGAAATTAAGGCTAACAAAGACCCTAAGATCCACTCTAAGGTTAGCCTAAGAGAAAGGAAAGAGTAGGGGGTTAAGAGAAGAGAAGAGAATAAGGGGTTAAGTAAGGAGCAACACCTATCACTCATGGGTTAACATTCATTCAGAAAAAGAGAAAAAAAAAACTCACCATCATCATCCACCGGCCACTGCCAACAAGCCAGAAAAATAGTCGGAGAGAATAGGAGAGGGGTGAAAGATGAAAAGAAGTGAAATAAGAACGCTTACAAACCATGCAAACACAGTCTTAACTCACAGTCATACCATGCAAACTACAAACATGCAAGAAGAGTTACAGACATGCAAAGTAAAAAAGTAGGTAAAGTTAAACAAAAAGTGGGTTAGTTTACGCTACGAGCTACATCTACATTCGTGTTAGTCTAAATTTTTTTTTTTTTTTTAATAATTTTATTGCTGGCATCACATGCTGGCAGTCACAAGCTGGCATTCATCGTCAACAGACTCATCCTCGAGCACCACCATCAGAGCTCCCGTTGCTAACTTTGTTTTTTATATTAAACAACGTTAATACCTTTAAAATGTCTGTCAAGACGGTTCTTAAACATATTAACGCTGGTAGAATGAATGACTGATGCAGGAAGATTATTCCATTTATCAATTACTTTAAACGTAAAGAAGTTTTTAGCGATATTAGTAATGAAACGTCTGCCACGCAACTTAAATGTTATTGCAAGTATTACTATTATCGAAAGTGAACAATGTCAAAATTTACATTATCGATGTTATTAACGATTTTGAAAACTTCAATAAGCTCCCCCTTAATCTCCTAGTTTCGAGTGAATACAGGTCTAACTCTTTAATCCTATCTTCATAAGGCTTATTGCGCAATGACTGAATAAGTTTCGTGGCACGACGCTGAACCCTTTCTAACCTATCAATATCCTCACGCAAGTACGGGCACCAAAACTGAATGGCATATTCTAAATGAGGCCTGACTAGGGACTTGTAAAGGGGCAATATAATATCCTTCGATTTAAATTCGAAATTACGCGCTATGAAGCCTAACATCCTATTAGCTTTTGCGCAAGACTCTAGGCACTGGTTCCTAACCTTTAAATCCTTAGATACACGTACGCCTAAATCTACTTCTTCGTCAATGCTCGCTAACTCCCTATCATCCATCGTGTATGACTGTACGTTAGGGTGCATCAAAATCACCAATGACAAAGTTTCACTTTGTCCCTAAGTTAGAAATGTTCCAATGGTTAAGAAAACCTACTATGTGAATTATTTTTGGATTTGAATGCCATTTATGGGGTCCACACAGACTTCCTATATGCACACCAACCCCACAGTCATTCTGTGATTTGAGATCCAAATAGTAGAAGTTTAAAGATTTTGTTCACTACAAAAATCAGCCCAAGAACATGTAAGTGATATTTCTAAAGGTCATATATACACTTCTAAAAAGTGATAGAAACTTCTATAAAGTGATAGTACCTCTAGAAAGTGATAGAAACCTCTAGAAAGTGCTAGGAAGTGGTGGAAAGTTATAGAATATTCTAAAAGGAACTGCAATGTATAATCTGATATGCAAGTGTTTATGATAAATGTGATTTTTGTGTGTTTATGTTAAATGTTTATGTGCAAGTGTTTACGTTAATAAATTTTGTGTTCTCTTTACACCTGTCGTGCATTATGGCCAGTTCAGGTAGCACAAATGATAAATATGCTGTTAAAACTCGTCAAACTGCTGCCATTTATGGTCTTGGTGCTGGAATCAGCGATGCAGATGCAGAGATAACAGGATCTAGGCTGCCAATGTGCGCAAGTGTTGCGATGCTACATGTTTCATCAGCAAGAAGGTCTACCGTTTAACCGTACAAAATGGAACAATGCTAAATTTGTCTTGCAAAAAGTTATTCCATTTTATCAGAAAGGCAACATTGCCATGATTACCGAGAGGAAAGCTGTTGAAAAAATTATAGCACTATCTGCAAAAAATGCAAAACTTAGGGAACTTCCAGTGGATTGGCGTTCTTCGCCTGGTGCAGTTGCGAAGCTTAAGGGGATCGAAAAGGAGTTACAAGAAACATTACAGTTTTGGCCAAGGAATGCTGAGCAACTCATAAAAGATCCTGAAGATCTGGAGTTCTTGCGGTCAATGAAATCAGGCAGAGTCGCATCGTTTGGAAGCCATGACAAGAAGCTCGCATCAAAAGACCAAAGAAAGCAGGAAAAGGAAATGATGCAAGCAGAACAACAGCTTAAAGCTCATAAAGCCCAAGCATCTACAAGCAAAGTTCAGATTGAGAACAGTGAGGAAAGCAACAGTGATGTTGAGGATGAAGAGGGTGATATAGAGGATTACAAACCAAAAACACAAAAATCTCGCCAAGCAACTCGTTCAGGAACAACTGCTTTTATAAGTCATGACATACTCAAATCCCATAGGATGGTTCCCTGTCTACACGCACGAAGATCACACTGGCCCAACAGGCAGCATTTACCAAAGCCATCATTAAGGATTAGGAGGTGACACAAAAAATGTTTCACACTCATATTCTATCGCCGACAGAGCAAGACGTAAGGTTGGTGAAGAGCTTGCATCATCGGTCAAAGAGTCCTGGGTTCCACCACAGTTCCTGTCTCTTCACTGGGATTCTAAACTGATGTCAACTCTGTCATACCAAACTAAAGCTGAAGAGAGGCTCACCGTAGCAGTTGGCAATTCCTATAACATCAAACTTCTTGGTGTGCCTTCCTACAAGCCAAATACAGATCAGCCAGCTGGTCAAAGCATTGCTAATCTCACCATGGAGCTTCTCCGATCATGGAATTGTGTTGACTCAGTAGTGAACATGACTTTTGACACAACAGCTAGTAACACTGGTCATGTGAGTGCTGCATGTGTTAGCCTGCACCAGGACATAGGTCGAGCTTTACTGTGGTCAGCTTGCCGGCATCACGTTGGCGAGGTAATCCTTACACAAGTCTTCAATGATCTGAAAATAGAACCACCAATGTCACTAGAAGTTACCATATTCTGTCAGTTCCGAAAGCATTTAGACACAGTTCAACACAACAATAATCAGGCACTTAATTTTTTGGATGGTACCTCTTATTCAGATGATGTACAAACCATAATCCATGACTATAGGGCCAGAGCGATTTCATGCGCGCAGTCTGTTGTGAAGCATCAATGTGATGACTACAAAGAATTTTCTGATCTTTGTTTGCTCTACTTGGATGGGACAAGAAGAGAGTTTTCATTTCGACATCCTGGTGCTGTACACAAGGCTAGGTGGATGGCCAAGTTTCTCTACTCCATTAAGATGGTGCTGCTGGAGGAGCAGACCAGCTCTCTTCCCTCTGGAACCATTACCACGGAAGCACAACAACCCAAACTGCGCGAGTTTGTCAACTTTGTTTGCTTGCTGTACAGCTGGTGGTGGATCACCTGTTCAAGCGCGGTCGAGGCTCCATGGAATGACCTGTCTTTACCAAGACATCCTCAGATATGAAAAACTCAGCCCCAGCATATCATCTAGTGCGATAAAAGCTCTCAAGCATCACCTATGGTACCTGACTGCTGAGATGGTACCTCTTGCGCTCTTAATGATGCAGTCCCTGAAGCTGAACGCCGCTATCTGGCTGAGAGACTTATAGCAGTAAAGCCAGCACAAGATCAGGCATCTTTACCACAACATCGATTTGGTACGGGATTTGGGAAACCCAAATTCCAAACTCCATTTCCAGCACGACAAAGCTTGGCGACTTAATCAACAAAGATTCATGGTACATTTTCTCTGTTCTGGAACTTGACAGTTCTTTCCTGACTCATAATATCGAAAATTGGCCAGAATTAGCTTCCTTTCAAACATCCAGAGAACACATCTCAGCAGTTAACGTCGTAAATGATTGTGCTGAGCGTGGGGTGAAGCTAAGTTCTAATCCCTGTTTTGATTATTTAATACTTTACTGGTTCTGATACTTTTGCAAACACGGGAACCGGGATATAAAATGTTTAATTTTTTGGTCAATTTAACTCCAATACTAAATATTGCATCAATGATGTGGACCCCCTAGATGACCACATAAATCTTTGAAATTTGGCCATATGTGCTATTTCAGGCATTGGAACACAGTAATCATAGGGACAGATTGAAATAAAACTTTTTGAAAAATCATGGGAAATTTGATGCACCCTACTGTACGTGTATTGTTGCGAGAACCTATATGCAAAACTTTACATTTGTCTATGTTAAATTGCATCTGCCACTTACCTGTCCACTCCATAATCCTATTTACATCATCTTGGATCCTATTTCTATTGTCCTCGTTAACAACTTTACCACCTATTTTAGTATCATCCGCGAATTTTGACACATTACTAGTCAATCCTACATCTATGTCGTTAATGTAAATTACGAAGAGCAATGGGCCTAACACTGAACCCTGTGGGACACTGCTACCTACATCTAACCACCCGGATTCACTACCATTAACTATGACCCTCTGTCTCCTAGCACGAAGCCATTCTTCTAACCAGTTAGCTACCTGACCGCGTATACTGTGTGCTTTGACCTTCGCAATTAGTCTCCTATGTGGAACTTTATCGAACGCCTTTTTAAAATCTAAATAAATAACGTCAGCTGCTCTATGCCTATCGTATTTGTGCACTATTTAGTTATAAAATTCTAACAAATTAGTTAAATAAGACCTATGGCATCGAAACCCATGCTGACTACTATTAATCAAATCTCTACTTTCTAAGTGTTTGATAATACAATCCCTAACTACGGATTCAAAAAGTTTACTGACAATTGACGTTAAGCTAATGGGCCTATAATTGCTAGCTACTGCATGATGAAACTATGGTACTGCCTAATATTCTCCCTTACTATAACTATATAAGGAAGTGCCAAAATGAAATCATTGCCAGTCAAAACAAAAGGATCAAGCAAATGAAAATTCATGATTTCTTCAAGTTCCCTACTGCCAAGCCCTGATGCACATCCACGCCTATTTCACGCTGAAGCTCCGTTTCAAACGGAATGTCTGACCTTTCACTGCCCACTGAACCATCACCAATGCCAAGTACTAGCAGCAGTGTTGGCTTCACTGTGTCACCACTCCAGTTTCCTAAGAGTGCAAGTACTGGCAGTAGTACTCCTTCGCCAGCCATCCTACTGGAGCCTGAAGTGGAGTTCAGGACCCTCACACCAGACCTGGATTTTCCAGCCATCACACCAGAAATGCCTGATGATATTTTGGAGGATTGACTATATATGGTGAGTACATAAAAATAAATATTTACATGTGCATGTGTTCATAAGTAGGTAAGTCTATGTATGCATTTTCATCTTATGTGTTGAATGTGGAGATTCAAGGGCTATACATACATGTGTAACTGTACTGAAGTATTTTGGTTATGGAAAACCCCACTTTAATGTCCCATAGTCCAGCAAAGTGGGGGTCATCCGTACTTCACTTTAACCTTGTACAGGTTTTTTTGGTTTGTGTTTAGCAAGCCCTTGTCGCATCAAATCCAGTTGGTTGGCATGCTTTTCTCATGGCACTTTTCTTTTCTCCCCTTATTTTTTTTCATTTATTGAACAGATGATGAGATAAGTAACTTTAAAAGGGACAGAACACTTATTCCCCTTGATCCCTATCAGGGGTGATTGTCGAGGCATGTTGAAATGGGCAAGATAGGTGGGTCGTAATCAGGCATTGCCTGACGCATTTTTTTTGAAGAATATAAAATAAAAATTAAATGTAAGGAGGAATTAATGTACATATTTATTATTTGTTTTTAGGTTATATGTAGCAGAATTTTAGTTGGAAGCAAGATTTGAAGCGGCTGAATGGAGGTGGAGAGTTAGTTAGGCTGGACTGAGGTCCTGGCTAGCAGGATCCCTGGCCCTTAAAGGACCATTATGGTAGAAAGTTCCCATTATGGGGGAAGCCATTCCCCAATGTTGTAAGACTAGCTAGGAAGTATATTTAAAATTTAAATAACTTAATCCGTCTGACTCAATCTAATATAACTTAGTTTTGCCCTTGTTATTTTATAAATTTCCTTTTACGCTTGTCATCATCATCTATCAAATGTTACTTTGGAAAATAAAATTTACAAATTGATTTCCTATTAATTTGTACATTAAATTTAAAAACCAAACTAAAATAATTAATTTCTTAAATTAATCAAAATTCTAAGATGTAATACTTTGTATGATTAGCAAGGTATATAAAATTAACCTAAAATGTATAAAATAATTGATCTCTTAAATCAATCAAAATCCTAAAATGTAATACTTTGTGAGAGATGATGAAAGGTATTGTGTGTGTATGAGAATTGTAATGAGTGAGCGTGGAAGGAGGGTGTATGATAATGTACATACTGTACAATTATTGGGGTAAAATAAACCAGGTTTTAGGAAACCCATTTGTTTTTGTTATCCTGTGTCTGATCTCTGATACTGGGGCCCTGGGGAGAAGTTCACAGTTGTCAGTACCTAGATTCAAACCAGCATGACTTCCACTTCACCTCATGAAAAAAGGGGGAATTAACGTGTTCAGGCCTCGTTGGACACAAAAGTATATTAACTTTATAAGAGGGAAGCGCAACTTACCTTTGGCGAATAAGCAGAGAGGAGAGCAAGAACTTAGGAAAGGATCAATCTGTTTTAGTTGGTCTAAACTTTGTAAATCCGAGACCCACTGCAATCTACCTTATAGTACTTAGTCTGCGGGCCTGTCCTGTGCCAATATTCCCCAGTACGTTAAAGTGGGGGTTTTCCATACTTCACTTTAGCAACCACACACTCCCCCAAAAGTGTATGCTAATGTGAGGGTCTACTGTATATTCTACTCTATAGTTTATAATTTTCAATATATACCTAATGGTAGACTTTAAAATATCATAAAATATCATGGCCTGAGCAGTATCAGTAAATCAAAGATGGCATCTAAAAAATAACAGAGTTTCAACATCTCTAAAAAGGAAATTGGAAGACTCAATGTCTGTGACAGTTGAAAATGATGCTGGACCAGCCAATAAACAAGATCTTAAAAAAATGGAGAAAGATATTGCAAGGTATGTAAGAAACTGTATGTAAATTAGATTATTACTTGGTCTCTTTCCTGTAAGAGACCGAGTCACACCACAAATGCAGCTAAATATGATATAAAGCAATTAAATTAACAGTACTTACTTACTGATATACTATGAGAATGATCTTTGAAACTTTTGAATTTTATTCAATTCATAATATTTAGTCAAAAAAATTGTAATGATTTATATTATGTATTTTTCTTCTTTTAAACAGGTATGAGATGAATGATCTCAAAGAAGCATTCAACTCAACATCTTCCTATCAACAAAGACTTCAGATACTTACACTGTCTCCTTTTACAATTATGAGAACCCAAGAGTTTTTTGGTGCCACTAGGTACACTGTTGACAAAGCCAGACATTTGAGAGCTCAATTTGGTATTCTTCCACAAGTTCCCAAGTACAGTAAAGGAAAGGAAAAAAATTGAAGAAACAATATCTGGAGTAAAGGCTTTCCGTGATGATGATGAACTAAGTCAGATATGCGCAAGGAAATGTGTGTGTGTCAGTATAAGAAATAAAGATGGTGAAAAGGAGTACAAACAAAAACATCTCTTACTAAGTAATTTGAAAGAACTGTATGTAAAATATAAGGAAACTGATTATAGTATTGGCTTTCCATCATTTGCAAATTTAAGACCTAAATGGTGTGCTATTGCTGGGGGCTGGGGGGAAAGGAACACACTCAGTTTGTGTTTGTACCTATCACCAAAATCCTAAACTCATGGTATCAGTAATTGGCCAGAAAAGCCTTACATACCATACAACCTTACAAAGGTTCTGCACGATGATTCCTCATTTCGCAAAGGTCAAGTTTGTCACCCCTCCTCTCAAGTTGGCCTGGTGAAGTAGTGAGTTGGTTTCTTGTACTTTCCACCTCACATAGCCAGATACACCTGGCTCATTGGGGATTGTTCTGAGTCAGGTGTCTAATCTTCTTTTGAAGATGTTCACTGCAACTCCCTTTCTTAGATCTTTGGGCAACTGATTGAACAGTTTTGGTCCTCTCACCACAAAACTATTTTCTTTCAGGGTTAAGGATGTTCCCTGTCTTGCCTTTAATTTGGGAATATGACACAGTTTACTGTTTCTACTTCCCACTGTTGTTTGGGGAGTTATAGGGTTCAGAATAAGATTAGGGACTAGTTTCTCCATTATTTTCAAAGTGTAAATAATGGTGTATCTCTCCCTTCTCCTTTCTAGTGAATATAGGTCTAGTTTGCATAACCTTTCCCAGTAATTTAGTTCTTTGCATCCATTGATCTTGGCTGTGAAGCTTCTCTGGATCCCTTCCAGTTGTCTAATGTCTCTTTTTTTATATGGGAATGTTAGGACTGATCAGTATTCCAATTTGAGTATGATCTGGGTTTTCAGTAGAGGAATCATTACATTCCTATCCCTTTGTTTAAAGGTTCTCAATATCTGCCCCGTTATTCTCTTTGCTCTGTTTACTGCTATCTTATTTTGTGTTTCAAATTTGCATCATCTGTCATTACAACCCCTAAATCTTTTGCTCTAGAATTTCTCTGAATTTCCTGTCCATTTGGGGTATAATATTCCATGGATTTTAGGTCTTCTCTTTTTCTGTACCATAACATCTGAAATTTCTCAGTGTTAAACTTCATATTGTTGTCTTCTGTCCACTTGTAGATTCTGTTTATGTCAGTTTGCAGAGATCCTATATCTTCTGAATTTCTTATTTTTCTACTGATCTTTGTGTCATCTGTAAAGGATGTTACTATGCTGTCTCTGGTAACATCTTCATCTATGTCAGTTAGCATGATTATGAAGAGTAGTGGAAATAATACTGTTCCTTGTGGTACTGAGCTGTGGACCTCTGATTCTGATGAAGATACTTCTTATAGGGTCATTCTCTGTCAGATCAACCAGTGCCAAACACCCTCATCTCTCAGATTTTGCTGAAATTTGGTTTATAGGGAGTTTGTGGGCCCTGAATCCATTTCTGAAATTATAAGGTCAATCCGACCAACGGTTCAAGAGATATGACCTCGGGAAATTTGAGGTCACTTGCGAGGTCACTAACATTTGGCGACCCATAACTTGGGTAATAATGGTCACAATTATATAAAAGTATATATATTTAGAATCAGAAAACGACAAGGAATCCAAATATGCAAGTTTTAGAACTCTAGGTTGAAAAATAAAAAAGTTACACTGTAACCAAAATTTGAGGTCACGATTTGACCTCTGGGGTATCAAATGAGAATTTTTTTTTTAAATGTAAAAAATGAAGGCATAGGCATTGGCTATTAGAATCAGCAAAAAAAAGTTTGTTTATGTTAGTATTTTTCATGTAACTAACATATAAGTGAACACCATATTCATAAGTTGTGCGTCAATTCTACCTATTTTTTCACACTTAAGCTCATAATTTGACCTATAGAAATTAAAATTACATTTTTTTATAGATATAAAAACAAAGGCAAAAAATGTAAAATTGTATTTCACTGCTAATCTACACTGGCAATAATAGTTATAATAGTGAAAGGGGAAGACCTACTTAGAGGATTCATGTGCTAGCCTAATACAATTTTTGCATGCTCGATGCTCTCATCAATTTCTTTTTGTGGAAAAATGTATTGAATTCTGCTGCCTCCTCTTAGGGTAGGACAACTCATTACAGTTAATATATGATGTCCTGGCACTGCACATGAATCCTTGTTTGATGGATAATAATATGCACTTGGTCCTGATGACCCAGAGGGATGTAGAAAGTTCACAGTGAAATCATCAAACTCTTCACAATATTCCTCCACAATTCCATACCAAACTTGCATGTCATAAATGCAGCCAACATACTCTCCTGGTTTGACACATTTTAGGTTACCAAGCATTGCAGGTTCATTAGTAAAATGACTTTTCCTTATTCTTTTCTTTTCTCCAATGCCACTTGAAATGGGATACACCATCAGTTCTTCCTTGTTTAGGGGAACAAATCTATGATATTTCTGAGTTCCAGGAATAGCCCTACTATCCTTGAATCGATGTTCCAACCGTTCTTCTGCATCTTTCAAATCAGCTGTAGTTACAAAGAAAAAATTTATCTTCTTGCTCAAGTTTTCTTCACAAAACTGAAACATGTGTTCTGGTGTAAGAATTTGCCTCTCTGTAGTTCTCTGCAAACTGGCACGAGCAGTAGCTCTTTTCACTGTTCCTCCAATCCCATCACATGCATTTTTGCCATGGGATGTAGCAAAGAAGTGCCATTCACAAGACAGACCAAAATCCTCTTCATGGTAACAGAGATTTGTGAAGTTGTATCTGTTCTTATATTGGCCAGCACATCCATCTGAGAAATAGTGCACCTTCTTCAATTGTGGGCATCTGAATTTAACATATGTCATAAGCTTCAATATGAATGAGTAAACCATTATAGTGTTGTGTTTTAGTGATGCAGATAAGAAACAGACACTAAAATGGCTAAGTTCCTGGTCTGCAGATGATCTATAATAGATGACAAAAGGGTGAACTGTACACTGTGAATTGTCCCAGTGAAACCCTTGGGCAGCATCCTGGACAATGAAAGAATAATTCTCAGAGAAATCACCTACTATAACTACCTCGCTCTGAGGTGGTAGTGTTTCTTTCAACTGCTTGAAGTACTGTGATTGTTGCTGAGCAACAAAGTGATGACGAACCATGCGGGATATTTTCATGCTTAGGGATGATAAGTATTCATGAAGTGGCTCCACCTTATCAACCATTGTACAACGGTCAACAGTCACCCATTGCTTGTAAGATATTTCATTTGGAGCTGATTTCACACTGTCAAGTAACTCAAGAAAATCCAGGACACCCTCTTCTCTTGGGCAATCATTGCAAAGTTGCATCATGCAAGTCTCTCTTTCTGTACTGCAGACACTGTAATCCATAAGATCCTTGTATGAAAGACCTCTTTCTCCCAATGCAGCCAGCTGCAATTTTGGATTTTGATGGTATGTGCAGACACAGACACAGAATGAGTCCCACCACTACCGGCAAGCACACAATATGATGGCCGTAATTTTGCAAATGTGGAAAATCCTATTTTGGGATTCTTTTCATCATTTTTATATAGTTCAAACATCTCTCTTAAATTCCCGAGGACCAATCGTTTTTGCACCTTCAGCACTGATAACTTTCACGCAATCCTTTTGGCCAGGACACATACGACTAACCTCTTCTGACTCATAGAATCTTCTAACTATATCTTTGTGTTCTTCAGATATCACTTTTCCTTTGCTCATTAGTGGAATCTTCGGAAGGATTCCATGTTCTGATTTAAGTGAACGGCTTCTTTTCACCATGTATGTTGTAGTTTGAAAGAAACTAGCTGTTTTTTCAATTGTGTATGGTGAGAGTGTCAATATTTGTAGTTTGTGATGGTGACATTTGCTCTCCAGGAATGACTGTTTCAATTCATTCATTAATTTGTCTAGATGTTTTTCAGATTTAGTTTCAGGTCTTGAAGTATCACTTACCTCCTCGGTAATTTGAACACCATAACTGAGTTCTAGCCTCTCCTTCAGGTGTTTCTGAGCAGATGATAGCTTACCACGAGCCTTGCGCTTTTTCTGGCTTAATGACAGCCCTTCTGAAAAGAACAGAAAAAAAGGTTTCACACACCTGAATATTAGTAATTAAATATTAATTATAGTACCTTAAATGCTATATAATTGGCTATATAGTAGATCAAACAGACCTTGTATAAAGTATAAGTTATTATATTAATTTATTACTTACTTTTTTTAACTGGTGTTTGGTCCAGAAATGCTAGAACTGGTTCAACTGAAGTTGAAGGATTTTCCTTTATCAAGCAATCACTGTCATTGTCCAGATCTTGAATTGAAGAGATGTTACTCAAGCCACTGATAGTAGATGATTCATTTGAATCCTGCTCAGACTCGTTGTTTTCAGTGGTACTAAGTATAGTGGGGTTTTTCATTATCAGTGTCCAGCAGTTCACACACAACAATGAGTCTTTTTTCACTCTTCCAGCACATTTTTCAACAAGTACATCAGTCACTTTTCTAAGATTGATTGTTATGCGTTTCTTGTGTTTTTGAATAGGGTCCTGGCAGTATTTCAAGTGCCGAACCATTGTATTTTGATCTGTAAAGATATAGGATTTACAATTAGGTAATATATATTTTTTAGAAAATATATAGCTATACACACTTAATATTTTAGGCCTTGATAGTCTCTGAGGCTCATTAAAACACCATACCCACCAGCCACCCACAGTGCTGGCTGGAACTGTACTAACCTGTAGACAAGGAATTTTGCAACTATCTGTATTGATTCTGCACTTAGACAAGTAGCAACATGTTTCAACAGGTTTGTTTAGGCTACATGTGAGCTTAGTCTTCCCCTTTCACTATTATAACTATTATTGCCAGTGTAGATTAGCAGTGAAATACAATTTTTATTAAATTCTTGGAGCTTGAGGTCAAATTGATAGCTAAGATATAAAAATTCCTTGAAATGACAAGCAATTTATAAATATGGTGTTCACTTATAAGTTAGTTACATGAAAAGTACCAACATAAACAAACTTTTTATGATTGTTTCTATTAGTCAAGAACTCTGACTTTGTTTTTTATATCTATAAAAAATGTAATTTTAATTTCTATAGGTCAAATTATGAGCTTAAGTGTGAAAAAATAGGTAGAATTGACGCACAACTTATGAATATGGTGTTCACTTATATGTTAGTTACATGAAAAATACTAACAAACAAACTTTTTTTGCTGATTCTAATAGCCAATGCCTATGCCTTCATTTTTTACATTTAAAAAAAAAATTCTCATTTGATACCCCAGAGGTCAAATCGTGACCTCAAATTTTGGTTACAGTGTAACTTTTTTATTTTTCAACCTAGTTCTAAAACTTGCATATTTGGATTCCTTGTCATTTTCTGATTCTAAATATATATACTTTTATATAATTATGACAATTATTACCCAAGTTATGGCTCGCCAAATGTTAGTAACCTCGCGAGTGACCTCAAATTGCCCGAGGTCATATCTCTTGAACCGTTGGTCGGATTGACCTTATAATTTCAGAAATGGATTCAGGGCTCACAAACTCCCTATAAACCAAATTTCAGCAAAATATGAGAGATGAGGGTGTTAATTTCAATTTTTTTTGGTTGATCTGACAGAGAATGACCCTAATATACTTAACAACTTGCCACCTCTCACTAAGGAAATTATATATCCATTTCTCTACTTTTCCTGTTATTCCCATATATTTCAGTTTATGTACTGGGTGATCCAGATAAATGGGACCCATAAAAAAAAGCCAAATATTCTTAATATTTAATTCCTTTCATAAAAACTATATATCATTCAAAAGAGTAGAGTTACAAGTTTATTATGAAATATTTATTTTTTTTAAAATGACTCCTTTCAAATGTGCTCCATTAGTTGCCAAGCATTCCAGTGTTCTCGCTTGTAAGTTCTGCATCACTTTTGCAAGTGTGTGCTGTGGTATGGCCTGTATCTCATTTGTGATGGCGGCCTTCAATTCTTGCAAGGTCGTTGGGTTATTTCTGTAGACCCTACTCTTTAAATATCCCCAAAGATAATAATCTAAGGGAGAAAAATCCAGAGACCTTGCGGGCCATTCAACGTCTCCAAATCTTGAGATTATCTCACCTGGAAATGTTTAACGCAAAACTGCCATGCAGTTCCTCGTGGTATGGCAGGTAGCTCCGTCTTGTTGGAACCAGTGGTTTTCTAGACAAAGATCTCTTAATTTAGGAATAAGGAAATCAGTCAACATTTTTTCGTAGCGATCACCATTTACAGTGACCGTGTTTCCGGTGGAATCCTCGAAAAAGTACGGCCCTATGATCTGAGATGCAGTAAGACCACACCAAACAGTTACACGCTGACTATGCAACGGGACTTCGGTAATATTCAATGGATTTTCTGTTGCCCAGAAATGACAATTTTGTTTGTTTACAGTTCCATTCAAGTGAAAATGGGCTTCGTCTGACATAATCAAAGTTGCTAGAAAATTGGTGGTGTCATTTACCTTCTGTTGGATCCATTGACAGAATTGTCGTCTTCGTGCAAAATCTCCATCGTTTAGTTGTTGCACTGTTTGAATTTTATATGGAAAGAGCATTAAATTTTGCTTGAATATACGGTGTGTTGTTCCATATCCAACTCCTAACAGCTGAGAAGCACGTCTGATGCTTATGTTAGGATTATCCTGTACAATTTCATGAGTTCTGTTAATGATCTTGTCTATCCTTGCTGTGCGCACTCTTCCAGTTGGTTTTCTTTTTCCAATGCTGCCAGTTAGGGAAAAATTTCTGACACACCGACGGATTACTTTCTTAGAAGGTGATTTTGACATCTGAAAATTTGTCTTGAAAGATCTTTGAGCTGAAACTACACTTCTTCCATGCTCATAATATTGCTGTTATGAAACGCAGCTGTTCCACAGTCCATGCAGTCATCTTGAAGGGTTAGTTTTAACTAACACTTTTATTTTGTTTTGTATCTTATCTTGTCTTGTATTGTCAAAACCTATACAATCCTGTACAAACTTGTAACTATCCTCTTTCGAATGATGCGTATGATTTTATAAAAGGACTTATACTTTAAGAGTTACATGGGTTTCTTTTGGGTCCCATTTCTCTGGATCACCCTTTATGATGATTCCATGGTCACACTTGTCAAACACTTTAGCAAAGTCTATGTATAGTACATCATAGTTTTCATTACTTTGAAGTGTATCAATAATGTTGTTGTAGTGTTCCATTAGTTGTGATAGGCATGATCTGCCTAACCAAAACCCATGTTGGTTATCATTGAATTTTTTCTGAGTTTCCAAAAAGTCATAGATTTTCTGTCTAACTATTCTTTCAAATATTTTAGTGAGATGAGATGTGAGCGACACTGGCCTATAGTTTTTGGCCTCGGACCAATTTCCTCCTTTATATATTGGGACTATGTTCGCGCTCTTCAGGATGGCCAGTATTTCTCCCGTGTCTAGTGATCATCTCCATATCCAGTATAGGGGCTCAGTGATTGCATTCTTGCAGTTTTTGATCAGTGTGGCATCCCCTTATGGCATAGCCTTATAGAAAAAAGTATTTGTGATATTAATAATTCTAACTGTATGTTACATAGATGTCTAAAATGTCCTGGTAGTATTGGTGTAGCAAACTTTTTGAATACCTTGTCAATATTGATAGATAGAGATACAGTACAATATGTTCAATGGACTACTACAAACCAGTCACTTTTACAAAGCAATACAGCTACAATAGAGGAATTTATTGAAATTCTTTCAGAAGCAATTTTCTCCCTCACTCGTCATCACTACATTGCAAAATGTCAGAATCAACACACGAAGAATATAAAACAGAATCTTCAAAGTAATGATGTACTTGTACTTGGGGATTTTACTGAAAACTATTTATTTATTACTCAGGATGCCCCTCAAAGTTTTCACTGGACAAATGATCAGGCAACACTCCACCCATTTGTAGTCTATCATAAGAAGGATGTGAAATTAAGCCACACTAGTTATTGCATTGTCAGTGACTGTCTTGACCACTCAACTTCAGCAGTTCACACTTTTCAGCAATATTTGATAAAAGATATAAAAGCTAGATTCCCCAATGTAAAAAAAGTTATTTACTTTTCTGATAGATGTGATGGACAACATAAGAATAGATTCAATTTCTCATTCTCTGCTATCATGAACAGGATTTCATTGTCAAAGCCAAGTGGAATTTCTTTGCTACAAGTCATGGTAAAAATGTGTGTGATGGTATTGGAGGAACAGTAAACAGAGGTGTAGCAAAGGCTAGTCTACAATGAACTGATGCTGGTCACATTCTGACACCAAGAGCTTTATATGATTTTAGTACTAAGCACTTCAAATCACTAACTTTTTTCTTTGTTACTAAGGGAGGTTGAATCAAATAAATTACATCTGTCTAATAGGTTTAATGAAGCTATATCAATCAAGGGCACAAGAGGCTTATACAGAATTGTACCTAAGTCAAGGAACCAGACACAGGCTTATCAAACATCTGATTCAGAAAATCCTACTTTGTTAAGAATAAGTCAAGTTGAACAGGGTTAGAGCAGTCCACTAGTAAACAAAGATATTGAATATCATATTGGCCAATATGTTGCTTGTAAGTATGATAGTAAAATCTGGCTTGGAATAATCAAAGACAGTTCAGAAGAATTTGCTGATTACCAAATTAACTTTTTAACATCTTCAGGAGGCCCTAATAAATACCATTTTCCAGAGAAGGAAGATATTTACTGGGTAAGACAAAGCAAAATGATTCAACCAATGTCCAATCCAAATATCCTGCATGGTATTAAAACTGCCTACTCTTTCCATCCAAAAGAGAGAAAATTAGTGGGGTCATAAAAGTTTTTAGTATGGTAGTATATTATACTCACCCAGTTGATGCTTGTACTTCTAAGTTACTGTCATACAAGTTTAAGTGTATATATATTCTTTCTGGTACTTAGTCACAGTTCACAGGTTTCAGTTGAGAAATTTGTTAATTATTATGTTATGTCATATTATGTTTAATGAGTTTGTTGAACCCATGTGCCGTACTCTGTATACATTTTAGAACAAAAATAAAATGCAGTTGCTAATAATTCAATTGTTTACAATTTACAATTAAATAAGTACCGTACTGGTAGTTACATATAAGGCAGTATAATTTTCAGGAAAAAATTAAATTAAATGCAGGTGACAAATCATTATGAAAATGAAAGTATCTTTTTTCAGTGAAGTTATCACTATTCAAATCTCAAAAAACACATAGTTTACACCTAAATACACAGCAATTTCTTAAATGCCACTTATACAGACAGAGTTTGGGTTTAATCTGATATGAAAACTTTTTTTAAAAATACATTGAGGTGGGGGGTAAAACCCCCTTTAATAATACAAATTGTGTCAACTTTTTTACTCCTCAACTAAACTGCTATCCATGTCTATACTAATTTAATATTTGACAAATTACCTTTCAAATGCAATTTGAATCATTCTTCTATCTCAATTAGGGGATAAGATATGGTAATTTGTAATTTTGAGGTCCCTGGGAACCCCCCCAAAGTTGGAAAGGCCATAACTTTTGAACCATAAGTCTGACCAATCTGAAACTTGAAATTTCAGGTTTTTTGGTATAGGCAATGCTATACAACAAATTATATGAAAATTGGAAGGGGTGTGGTGTAAAATTTTTTTTTTTTTAATATGTCCTGGAATTACCCTTGGGTTGAGTTGGGCTCATCACCTACTCTGCTAAAATTCATGCAACTATCAGAGTTCAGACACAATTCTCCTTCTCTATAGGGACATGTAGTGATTCCAGATATCACATTTTTTACCACTGAAAATTTAAAAATATAGCATTTATCAATTTTCCCTTTTTATTCTTACCTCAATAACTTTTTCTTGAACTTTTATCTCAGGATCAAGAATAAGAGGCAAGACTCCCGAGACCCACGTCTTTATGGCTATTTCATTGCTTGGGTAAGCCTCCACAACTGAGGTGAGTGAGTGAACCATTTGCTTTCTTATCAACAGTGCTGGATCCCTGCAATGTTCTACCAAAACCTGAAAGTAAGGGAAGCATTCACTGTTAATTCAACAAACTATTTGTAACTATGCTTTTTATTTTTTCATTTAATTTATACTAATTTATATACCAGAGGCCCTATGTCATATTTTTCAGGTTAACACTAACTATTTAATGTTAGTAAGCTAAGTAGAACTGGGAACCAAGTACATGACATCATATTACTCTTTTAAAAATAAACTTTAGGCTTAAATCCTTTTCATAAATTACTGAATTGTAGAATGCTACAAAACTTTTTAAGTTAAAATATATCCTAAATTAATACAAATCAGGAAGCAAATATGTTATAATGTTATAACATTTCAGACCAACAAAAACCCTAGGATCCACTCATGGCTGGTCTACCTAACTGTGCTTGTAATTGTGTATTACACATGTCCTCCATGGTAGTGGAGGGGACCTACAATTTTACGTGGGTTCTGAACCACAAAAACCTTAATTTTACTGCCTTAAACTATACCCAATCTATCAACATATGCATCTAATCAATTTTTAAACATATTTATAGATGTGCTACTAATTACTTCTACCGGCAAACTATTCCAGCTATTTACTATTCTATGCATAAAAACATTTTTGGCAACTGCTGTCTCAAACCTTCTACTAGTCAGCTTACACCTGTTATTTCTAGTTCTACTATATTCTGTTATTTCGAAAAAGCTCTCTCTATTTATGTTATCAAACCCATTCATAATTTTAAAAATCTGGATTAGATCACCCCTTAGCCTCCTAGTCTCAGGTGTAGTCAGTTTTAACTCCTTAAGCCTATCCTCATACAACTTTGACCTAAGCAACGGAATCATCTTAGTTGCTTGTCTTTGAACTCTTTCAATTTTGTCTATATCCTTATGCATATATGGATTCCAAAAGTGGATCACATACTCCAAATGGGGTCTAACTATAATTTATAAAGAGGAACAATAATATCGCATGATTTGTACTCAAAATTCCTAGCCAAAAAACCTAGCACTTTGTTCGCCTTATTGACTGCTGCTGTACTTTGTTTCACTACTTTCAAATCACCAGTGACTATAACTCACACTCACTAAATAAAATAAATAGCCCAGCTTCACAATTATTTGTCATTATAAATTGTAAAAAATAGTCCAGCTTCACTCTTAAAACCTTTTCCTGATCTATGCTTGCCAACTACTTCCCTGACAAAGGCCTGACATATTATACGCAAAATTATCATTACACGAACCTATATGTAAAATTTTGTACTTATCAATGTTAAATCTCTTTTGCCATGTGACTGACCAATCAATGATTTTATTCAGATTTTCCTGGATTTTACTTCTATCTTCATCATTTATTGCCCTACCACCCAACTTTGTGTCATCCACAAACTTTGAAACTGTACTGACTAGGTTGACATCTAAATTGTTAATATATATATATATATATAAGAAAAAGCAAGAAGCCCAACACAGAACCCCGAGGAACACTCCTCGCTACATTAGCCCAAGACGACTCTGCCCCATCAACAACCACCCTCTGTTTCCTACCTCGCAACCACTCTTCTATCCAATTTATTACTACACCCCTGATTCCATGAGCCTTAGTTTTTTCAATGCGTCTTTTGTGCAGTATGGTGTCAAATGCTTTTTTAAAATCTAAATACACTACATCTACCACCCAATGACTATTGTAAACTTCAACCCATGCTTTGGAAAAATTCTAAAAGATTAATTAAGCAAGATTTGTTTTGCCTAAAACCATGCTGCATATTTCTAATCAAGTTATGCAATTCTAAGTGTTTGACTATACCATCCCTAATTATAGATTCCAGTAGCTTACCTACAACAGATGTTAAACTGATTGGCCTATAATTTTCTGCCACACCTCTATTGCCTTTCTTAAAAATAGGCATTACATTTGCTAACTTGAAATTATCTGATACACACCCCTCAAAAAGATATGCATTAAAAATTATTGTTAATGGCACAACAATGCCTTCCTTTAATTCTCTTAGTTGTATGGGATATATGGAATCCAGCCCTGGTGATCTAAGCATTTTCATTTTGCAAATATAGGGCAGTACCTCCCTTTCACTCACCACAATATTATCTAAAGTATTACCATTATTGAAATGTATTAATGTCTTTGACCATAGGGATATTCATTACATCTTTTATTGTAAAAACTGATGTAAAAAATTCTTTTAGCAGAGTAGCCATTTGCTTGTTCTTGGAAACTAGCTCACCATCAAAACTTCTTGATGGTCCCAAATACACTCTTTACCATATTCCTGTTGTTAATGTATTGAAAATAGTTGCTTGGGGTTTTCTTTGCCATCACGAGCTATAGAAATTTCAAAATTGCACTTAAGACTTTTTTATTGAGCTTTTTGCTTCATGCCTTAAGATATATAGTTGTTTCATAACCACACATTGTCTTTATCACACTTATGTAGCCTATAAGCCCTATCTCTACTCTTTATAATATCCCCTACTCTAGAAGTAAACCACAAGGACTTGTTATTTACTTTTGCACGCTTAATTTTGTACAGTACACATTCCTCATTTATAGTCCTAAACACTGTTTCAAATGATTCCCACATTATTTTTGCATTTGGAGGTTCCAATTACATTTTCCAATTCAACGTGTGACAATTAATTTCTAAATTTACAAATGTCTGTGTGCTGGAAGTCAGGAATTTTAATTGAGTTAGCTGGTTTTGAGTGACTTACCAAGAAGACAAACTCTACCATATTGTGATCACTATTGCTTAACAGTTCTGTTATTTGAAGATCAGTGATAAGCCTATCATACATAGTTATTACTAAATCTAAAATACTGTCCAACCTCATAGGTTCCCCAACCTTTTGAACAAGAAAGTTATCCTTGAGAAAGTTAACTGAATGATTACCTCCCGCATCTCCCTGCATTGTATCGTAATTCACATTAGCGCAATTAAAGTCACCCATAATTAAGGCCTGTTCACTACCTATTATGTATTCTCTTTAGTTCATGATATAATGCTTCATCCATACCTGTTCTTAGTACCATGTACTTAAAAATTAAGAAATATTGAATAAGTCCTGCCTACTATATTACCTCCTCAGTAATTTATCTCAGATTAACTTTAGACTAAAATAAGTTTACTTGAAATTACCTTTAAATAATTAGCTGTAATCATTTCAACATTTAATTTCATTACATTTTCCATTACTTGCAAAGCTGACTTTCTAACAGTTACTCTATCATCAAGGGCCCTGCGCTGCAGCATCGACATAACTATCTCAGCATTTGGGAGCTTCATTTCATCAGTGAATCCCTCACTAGGAGATTCACAGTTGATTTCATTGTCCACAATATGAGGTGTTGTAAAAACAACTGGTTCTTTGTAAAAGAAAATTTGCTTCATGGATTCAATAATGGTTGGATTATTTGATAAAGTACATTCAGAAAGCAAAGCTAAGGCTTTAGATCTCACTGTTGCAGCTGAATCACGACATCTTGAAAAAATAATACAAAGCAAAAACTTGTGCGAAAGAACATGCCTATTTATGGGCAAAGGTATACTGTGATCAGTAGGAACTGAATGAAAACTTTCTGTAACTCTAGTTTCAGAATTTTCACTGCTTTCAACTGAATTTTTACTGGTAACAGCAGATAATGCATTAGTTTGTGTATTGCTTTCAACTGAATCTTTATTTGTAGTAGATGATTCATTAGGTTCCATTTGTCTTTCTTCTTCAGTAAGTAATTTGGATATTACTTCTAAAGTAAAAAGTCTATGTCCTGCTTTTTCATTATGGGAAAATTTGAATAACCATTTTAATAACTGAGAATATTCTTTAAGTGGAAAATTTTTCAAAATTTCTAAGACTGATTTAGCAGTTTTTTCTCTGAAATCTGCCTTGTCTGGAACTCTGAGGCATAAATGTTGTATTAAAATATAAACTCCTTCATAGGTCTCCTTTTTAAGTTGAATCATTAAATATTTGACAAATATTACGGAATGCTCCCTAATCACTCCAAGAGCTCTAGTGGAAAGGTCTGAAGAACCTCGAGATATCATGAGAATATTATACATCAAATATTTCATAATAAGAATGACAGTTTTCTTAATATTCCCATGTAATGGATTACATATAGACTGCAAAACAACATATGCATTATAAGTTAATGCAGTAACAGAATTTGCAGTGTGACGTTGTAGGAAAACTCCTTGAGCATTATGAATTTCACATCTAGTGACTTCCACAAGAATAGAAATAGTTTCATCCAGTGATTCTGCAGAATGCTTTAAAGAAAATCTATTGGACAATCTCAAAAAATCATTTAATAAAATATTTAAAGATCTTATCAATTTACTTGCTTCATTTGGACTTAAATAGGATAATTCAGCATCCTCATCCTCATTGCCCTCTCCTGTAACATCATCACTGGATTTTCTTTGGCTTGGTCTTGAGCCACGACTGCCACCTTTCTTTGGACTTGAGGCTCCAACATTTAGCTTTGTTGTGAGTCTTAAAATATCAAGAGACTTCAGATAGAGAACAGGATGGAAAATTCTGAATGCATTACTTCCAGGAAGAGCTAACAACAGAAAATACAAGCTGGCCGCATGAATTCCAAGTTCTCTGTTGTGTTCATTAGCATCATAATGTTGACCTTCATGTATGTAATAGAAAAGAAATGCTAATAAAGATTTAACATTTAGAACTTTTGTCATACTAATCCAAAACCTGGTGAATATATCAGTATTTTCATAGTCTTCATCACAAAGGCTAGTAGTACTTAAAAAGGAACATGAAACTCTCTTTCCTTCACTTGAACAATTAGAATCATGCTGTATCGAGTCAACATACTGCCTTAGTGTGTTAATAACAGCATCAAAAAGACCCAAGAAATTAGTACTCGAGTGTAAATCTTCAAAATGTAATGGAATGTTTGTTACTTCAGTGAAGTCAGCATTTATTACATTTTTCACCCAATCAGAATCAAGTTCATTCAGATAAAATTTTGTGATCAATTCAATAATTTCCTTTCCTTTTTCATTTAGCTCAGACATTATTTTATAAAAAATGTCATTGCTATTAGCCTATGTAGTTAAAGATAATTTTCCATATCTGTAGATATTAAAAATAAAATATATATTAATAATATACTATTTAGTGGTGTACTGATTAATTGGCACTGGCATCAGCACCAGCAGAATCAGCCATTTTTTGGGCATCAGCATCAGCCAAATTTAGCTGATTCTCTCGCTGATTCTTTGAAAATTTAAAATTTTCATTTCAAAAGAAATCTATATTTATAGAAAATTAAACAGAAAAAAAAAAATAATTTATCATCATTTATACTTATTTCAAAGTGTAATTATATAAAAATATTTTACATTCAACAAAAAGGGAAAGCTTAATAAGTTAAGTTGCCCATAAATTTACATTTTCTCTAACTAGCTAATCTCTAAATATTATAAACTATTGTAATCTCCTACTCTGTATTAACAATTCTATACCTATTAAGTTGTACTTTATAATTTATATATTAAACCATCTTATTATGTTGACTTTATTTTAAGTATTTTGATAATTTTATAAACCCAAATTATATAGGGTGGGGCACGAGAACCAAGTGTTTTTGGAATAATCAGGAAAATGATATTTATTTTTGTAAAGAAAATATATTGGTAGAACAACATTCGTAAGAACATAGCATTTCATGTCATAATAATCATGTACCGAAAATTATATCTGGCATATGATGTCCTTGGCCGTCGACGCATTGTTGAAGGCGTTTACGAAAATTGGCCTCCACTCTTCCCAGCAGGTCTCTGTTGATTTGGATGATTTGTTGATGGATCGCTTCCTTCAATGCATCTAATGTACGGGGCTTGTCCTCGTAGACACGTGACTTGAGGTACCCCCATAGAAAGAAGTCACATGTGGACAAGTCAGGGGACCGAGGGGGCCATGCAATGTCACCAAATCTCGAAATGAGATGGTTGGGAAACGGGGGGCGAAGAACAGCCATTGACGCTCTGGCGGTGTGTGGCGTGGCCCCATCTTGCTGAAACCACAAATGTCGATGAGCAATACGCCTTCTTCGTAACTCAGGGATGAAAAAGGTGTTCACCATCTCAATGTAACGCCCAGATGTTATGGTAACGGTAACCCCATTTTGTTCGAAGAAATAGGGACCGATGACGCCAAACTTTCCCACCGCGCACCAAACTGTAACCTTAGGGCTATGCAGCGGTTTTTCATGGAGTTGTTGCGGATTTTCAGCTGCCCAATACCGACAGTTTTGATTGTTGATGGCCCCATTAAGGTGGAAATGGGCTTCATCACCACCATCATGTTTTCATTCTGCTCAT
Organism: Bathynomus jamesi; assembly: GCA_023014485.1. Classification (NCBI taxonomy): domain Eukaryota; kingdom Metazoa; phylum Arthropoda; class Malacostraca; order Isopoda; family Cirolanidae; genus Bathynomus; species Bathynomus jamesi. Next base: position 570,688 of record JAJOZX010001319.1, read on the forward strand.
AAAGTGCAAGCATTTCCTGTGCAAAATTCAGTCATTGGGGGCAATCGTTTACATTCAATTCCTGCACCATCGCTAACTTGTATGGGTGAAAATGTAATTCTTCATGCAAAATCCGTCTAACAGTACGATTGCTGATTCCGAGTGCAGCTGAATGTCTCCGAGCAGAGCGGCCTGGGCTTTGCAACATCGCTTGTCTGACCCTTTCAACGTTCTCTGGAGTACGCACAGTGCGTTGCGGCCCCTTCGGTTTTGTTTTCATTATTGAGCCTCCTGTTCGAAGATTGTTAACCCAACGTAAGATTGTGTCACGAGCGGGAACAGAGTCATTTCGATGAATGTTGAATCTGCGGCGAAACGCACGCTGAACTGCTGTCACTGACTCGCCACTCCTAACAAAATGATCATACGCGAACATGCGGTGTTCTAACGTCCACTGCTCCATGATGGCACCTGAAAGATAAAGGTGAGTGTTAGTTAAAGTTAAATGCTATGAACCCAGGAATGGAATGCTACCTACCGCACGCCCCTCCCATTCCTAATGGCCGATTACTAGCTATTCAAAAAACACTTGATTCCCGTGCCCCACCCTGTATATCCATTTTTTCATTCAAATTGGCCATCAGGTACTTGAAATTTTTGATGAAAAATTTTGTTGTTATTGACATTGTTGAAGAAAGAAAATACCTTCAACATAAGGAAAAACAATTACTGTATATCCTTTAAATAGTGGTATTCAATTTATGAAACTAAAATACAAATATTTTACTAAGTAATAAAACTTCACATCATTTTAGCTATGATATATGAGTAACAAATTCTGGTGCTGTATTATTGTGGAGTGAGGTAAAGAAAAGCATTTAAACAAGTTTTAAATTTAAAAATATGAAAATTGAAAGTTTTCACATTAAATTAGTAAAATTTATAAAGGGAATTGATTTTTTAAAATATAGTGTATAGGCAAAGAATCAGTAGTTTTTCACAGAATCAGTATTGACAATTTTGGAATCAGTACATCACTAATACTATTAATACATAGTCCAGCTCAACTATTTCACCATATACAGTAGCCTCCAAGATACATCATTTCATTTATACATCAACAACAAATTAGGGACAAGTTTCATATGTACATCGCTGAAGTTTTGCTTCTATGTCTTTTTCACCAAATGCCAAAATTCATTTGAGAACATTCTTGTCATGTGAGACTTGATGAGCAACACTTCCCCGCATTCTGACCAAGCCAGCTGTTTGCTGGAGCTGCATACATTAAGACATTCTGATGCTGTGAAACTATTTAAGTGAAATTATAATTAATTTTACAGTGCTATTTACAATTTTATTGTGATTAAATATAAATTAATAAATAGGGCATAATTTAACAAAGTGATTTAAGTATGGCTTCTGAAAAGGATGTGAAATCTAAATGTGGCATTATGTTGGAGACAAAACTTAAGGTGATAAGACATATTGAGTCAGGACAGTGTGGAACCAAAATCTCTACTGCAATGAAACTTCCTCCAACAATATTGAGCACAATTTTTAAGAACAAGGCTAAAATAAAAGATTGTGCTAACTCAGATACACCTTTGACTGCATCTCAATTGATGACTGTAAATAAAAATCTGATGTAGCAGCATTGCAGAAAGTCATTCATCTTAAACATTAGTTTATTTTAAGCATATACAGGGTGGTTCAAAAGTCCCTATCTATTTTGCTGAAATACAGTCACCCCTTTGTGCTTCGCAGATTTTGCTTATCAGTGGTTGACCATTTGTGACCCTTTTCACAGTTCATGGGTGCAAATTTCACATATCCACGGATTAGCACAACTGGATGAAATTTTATGTATATGGCCACAGATGTGCAAAATGGCAACTAACCCCACTCAACTGACCATTCATGGACTTCTAAGCACCTTAGGGCCCACATACACATCCCTTCTGTCATTACTGAAATTATGTACAATTATGTCTAAAATACTATTTTCATTATTTCTTTCCCAGTACTGTTCAGTAGGTTAAACACTATAGCAGGCATGGGTATATTCCTCAACAAAAATAAGATAACTGGGAGCAAGTCCTGTGCTGTCCCTGACCACTTAGCATATGTTTCCAATTTGAGGCTGCTCTTACTACTAGGGGTGGTCGTTATTTTGAATATTTTGGAATTTTTAAGTGAGGACACCCTCAAAATATGGACCACCAATAGTGAAACTCGGGGTCAAAAAAGATTTTTTATTTTTGACCCCTCTGACCCCCATGTACGATTAAACATACCACCTGAAAGTATACATATGTGTATTATTGTATTTTTCTGCTATATAACCTATATATATTGCCAGATTTGCTTTGTAATATGTCCTTTACAGGGTTTAGAGGGCCAGAGAACAAGAATCTGTACTCAGAATTTTGAAAATCTAATATGGCAGCCAAAAATCTCCATTTTTCATCAAATTGTCATGGATGACAGCATCCCTAATGTTATGATATATACTAAAGAATGTATCAGGTCATCTCATAAGTAATGTCGTTTTTTTAGATCGGAATTTAAAGGACAAAAACCTCAACTGAAACTTTTTAATCTAGTATATATTTTCCATCAGAATCAATGACACTCTGCCAATGTCCTACAAGCTTTTCAATGCCATGTTTATAAAATTCAGGCAGTTTTGAAGCAAAAAACGTACAAAGACTGGTGTGCAGGTCATCTAAAGAAGTATACGGTTTCTCATAAAGATAGTTTTGCAGACTCCTGAAGAGATGATAATCTGAACGCGCAAAGTCTGGAGAATATGGAGGATGTGAAAGTTTTTCCCACCCAAGCTCCTCAATTTTTGCAGAAGTGATCCGAGCAGTATGAGGACGTGTGTTGTCGTGGTGGAACACGATTCCTTTCCAATTAACCAAAGAAGATCTCTTTTCTTTTAGTGCAGTGTTCAATCAATCCAGTTGTTGACAGTAGACTTCAGCGGTGATTGTTTGGTTGTGTGGTAAGGTTTCAAAGTGTATTACACCACCTTTATCCCACCAAACACTAAGCAACACCTTCTGAGGGTAAAGATTTGGTTTTGGCTGCAGTGTCGCTGGTTCTCAAGCACAAACCCACTGTTGACGGTGCTTAACATTCTGGTACAGTATCCACTTTTCATCACCAGTCACTAAACGGTGCAAAAATGGATCTTGGAGTTCACAGGAATGAAGAGCTATGCTAATGTTTACCCGCACCCTCAGATTGTCAACTGACAATTCATGTGGCACCCATTTTCCTAACTTAGGCACTTTCCCGAGTTGTTGCAAATGTTGATGGATGGTGGACATGGATGAATTGAGTTTCTGGGCCAATTCTTCGACAGTTGTTGAACAGTCTTCTTCAAGTATGGCAGGTCATCATCAAACTCAGCAGGGCATCCAGAATGTGCTGCATCTGTCAAACAGCAGTCACCATTCCTAAACTTTTGAAACCATCTTTGACATTTCCTCACATGCAGAATATCATTGCCATAAACATCCTGAATGTTTCGCGTTGCTTCAGTAGCACTATTCCCTTTTTTGAACTTGTAAAGCATTATATGCTTGATATGCTCTTCTGATACTACCATGTTTATGAGGGGGTTCACATAAAGCAAAACATGCGTCTTCACTGGTCAAGGTCTGTAAAGTATGTAGTGAAACACGATAGATCTCCTCTTAGATATAACCTTCGGAAAATTTATGCTTAAACCGAGGACTAGTTTAAACTTAATCTATTGTAAAAAACAACATTACTTATGGGATGACCTGATATTAACGCACACATACAACACAGACATGATAACCTTTCATACCACACTGTCCAGTTGTCAGCCTGATTAGCATCAGCACATAAGTGACACCTAGTGGACCAACATCCAACCACCATATCTAATGCTGGTTTCAAGGACCAAAAATAATAATATGCTTCACTGTGCTACTATGCTTTCATTATGTTGTTGTATATGCCTTTATTTATTCCCTAAGACTCCCATTTCATGCCGCAAGGTTTTCCAGTCTGATGCAATTTTTTTTTTTTCCTATTTTCAGACTTCACACCTGAGTGAATAATGAGCTATGCTCGGATGCCAAGTACACACTTGTCCACCCAGACCTTGGGTTCAACAACCTACATCAAAACTGCTGACTTTTCAAATGGTTTGCTTCCAATGAACAAGGACATTTTGGAAAACATGTTGTATTTACTTTGACTGGTTAGAGCCAGTAAAACTGAAAGGTCAAAGGAAGTTGCTGCTGGAATTCTTGCTGATGTCCTTCAAGAATACTGGAATTTTTTGTAATATATATATACAGTGACCACTAAACTCATCAAACTGAAAATTTTGGAACTGTATGAAAGATTCATCAAATTAGTTCAGACCAGAAAACACTGCCAAAATGACAACTATTATAAAAAAGTCGAAGATTTCAATGAAAAAGTGAAAGAACTTTTCGGTATCTTTTGCACGGACAATGAAGTAAGGAAACACTTAGAAAAGTTTTATGGTGTGAGAATGACTTGAGAAGAATGGGACTTTCTGGAAGACCAAAGACATGATAGAAAAATGTTTTTTGTGAGTTTTATCAACAGAAAATGGAATAAGACCATGGAATGCAGGAAGAGAGATCTGCAGAGTTTGGAGCGAATGAGAGAAGAATAAAGAAATGGCTTCAGTGAACTATCTGAGGATGATCCAAATCATAGTGACTTCCAAATTAGTATATCAGAATCAGATGAGCCTTCCACATCTATGGGTTGGAAGTATCATAAACTATCCTCTAGTCAAAAAAAATTGAAAAGGATGAGTTGCTGCCAAAGTACCAGCACATAAGAGAAAGCATCAGAAAAGTAAGGCCCGAGGTTTACGAAGCAATGGACCAGCTCAAAAGTTCTCATCACGTCAGATAGTCAAGCTGCGAGAGCCATAGTGATTATTGCCAATAAACTATTTGGTTGGAAATGGAAATTTCATGATGAATCGCCAGACTTAGTAGACCTAGACACTCTACTACAGTCTAGCAATATTTGACAAGCTAGAAAGAGCATTGAAGCACTAGCATTGCATGAAATTGCAGAGATCATACAATCAGATCAAAAGTTGGTAGTTACCTATTCTGTTGATGGTTCAAAAAAACAGGGAGCTGGTTCTTTCTTGGTGCAGGGAATGACAGTAAATGGAAAATACAGACCTCTCCCGACATTTCCGATTGCTACAGAAAGTAGAGAGAACTTGGCGGATTTGAAAGTTGCCATGTTGAACATACTGGAAGTTCATGTTCAATCGAGTGATCACTAAACAATGGACTGAAATAGAAAATGCCATTGGGCAAGATAAAATATATTCCAGCTTTCTCGTCAATGCCACAACTTCATCCTTGAGTGTGACCGAACAAGCACTGGACTGTATAACCAGATTGATAAGTCATGACTGACCACAAACCGTGGAACAAAGCCAACGATTTTGATACTCATATCGCGCCGAAGGGAAACAAAGCTGTCAGTCTAAAAGATGAACATTTCAACAGATTGACATTGCCACATGCCATAACTTTATATCACATTGACGATGTGGGAACATTTCTCAGAAAATTTGAGCATGTGACGAACCAATTGGTCTGCATCATACGATGCTTCCTGGATCTGGACTTCTTGAGTGTTATGTACACGGCTAGAGCTCTCATTGCACTGCATTTAGTGGAGCCATTCCTTTCACTGATGACATCGACCAGTACAAATTATTCAAAGCTAATTCCAGCATACCAACAGTTATACCAAGACCTTGTTTCTACTGATCCAGCTAAACTGTTGGAAGTGGATACGCCAGCATTTGAGTTTATGTCTGTTGAAAGATTCCAACAAACATGATATGACGATGATATTTGCAATGCTATCAAAGCTACAGCTCTCCAAATGAGTACTGAAGTCACAAAGGTTTTGGGTATGATATTGCCAAAGCCTGCTGAAGGATGAATCAGTGGAACATGCTCTCTCAAAAATGGACTGCGAAAAACTGGACAAGGCACCAATTCACAACTTGGACTCTAAGTGCAGTGTAAGGTTCATCAACTATGAACTCAGCAGAAGAGGCACCAAGCAACTCGCGTGGTGTCAGCAGCACAGGTCAAAGCTAAATCTCTTGTGTTGATTAAAAAACAACCAACAGGGTCTTTTGAAGACTATAGGAAAATTGGAACTACAAAAATTCCGGAAATAATGAGAGTGGAGTGTATGACAAGAACAATTACAGAAGCAAGGATTACAGACTAATGAGATTGCAAATGTCCCTGTAGACTGCAGGAGAAATAAAGACCTGGAGGAATTAAAACGACTAGGAGGGCCATTCACAGCTAGTGAGCAAGTGGATAATTATCTCAAAGAATCAAATGTGAATGATTCACAGAAGCTGAGCCATCTTTATCTCAAAGTCAGATATGCACAAGATACCGCTCTTTCTGTGCCAAAGACTAGCGATATATTTCATCTAATGAAGAACTACAGAAAATTGCCCGTCAACGTATGCCACTAATTTGAAGCTTTATCTCAGCAATCAGCTGTAAAGCTCAGGTCACAATCAGTGAGTTTAACCATGCAATAGACACATTACTGAAATGAACAATATGCGTGTATGGTAATTATACTATGATTTTTATACAAATATAGAATGTGTGAAAATCATCTTGAAATCAGTCTTTGTGCACTAGGGTGGTCCAAAAAATTAAAAGTTGAAATTTTAATTTAGGCATGTGTCTAAATTAAAATTTCAGTTTCGTATCTCAATATTCAGGGGTCCCGCAAAACTTCAACTTCCTGGTCATCACAAAAAATTGACAATTATCTCAAATAAGCTCACGGAAAATGAAAGGCATCATTGTAGATTCTAAGTTTATTTCAGGAAGACAGCTTTTGACATAGAGGGCATATCCTTCCTGTGCTGAGCTACAACTTTCAGGAGGTACTGCTTCTGGGTCTCATACTTGGTGATGGATGAGTTGAATTGTGTGATCAGAGCAATACCCCTTTCTGCGCTGTTGTTCACAACCTTCAGTGAAGCGACAGAGGCCATGAATTGTTGGTAGGTTTCATCTTTGTTCCAAGAAGAAGGTGGCTTGGCGAGGAAGGATTCCGACTCCTGATGACCATTCAGGAGAATGAGGTCAAAGATGTTCTTGGTCTTGGCAGTCACGAAGTCAGGAAGCGGTGTTTGAGGGGAGAATCTCTTGCCATCAATTCTCTTCAGTCCCTTCCGCTCTCTCTTGAAATTTTCCACCATTACAACTTTCTCCTCTTCTCCAATCTGGTCATCAAAGAATGCAAGACCGATCAATTCCTCGGACACATACCACAGGTGGCGTTTGAGGGCTGTGAGGGCAGTGTTTGCCAGCTGATGATTCGGAATTCCACCCTCAAGATCCTTCATGAAATCCAAGTCATTTTTGGGGGCATATGATGCAATCGTTGCTTGATGCCAGTACCTGGTGTAGAACACCAGAAATGAAGAGGCTGAGATTCCGCACCGCACACATTTCATGAGCAGTGAGGGTGAACTGCTCTCTGAAGAGGAAGATCTTAAGAGCATAAATGGCCTTTGCCATCCATCTGGCTTGGTGGAAGGCCCCAGGTGCCCTAATCTTCATACCTCCCTCTGGAATTTCCCCCAAGAAGGTGTATGACAGGACAAGGAGTTCCTTGTAATCGTCCCTGAGGTGAGCCTTTGACTTGATTGCCACCTTCAGGTCCTTCAGCGCCCTTTCTTTGAATCCTGCCAGGGGACCAGAGAATTCTTCCACGATATTCTCATCATGCGTTGCTGGCTTCCAGCAGGTTCCATCAATGAATCTCCACTGCTCTTGGAACCGCATGAACAAGCGGATATTGGGGCCGCTGGATGGTCTGTACTTCTTCTTGAAGACATCAGAGAGAACAACTTCCAGGATATGGTGACAGCAAGCAATCCAAATAATCTCCCAGTTGATGGCAGCCTGTATCTTTGTGCAAGCTCCCTTGGAGAGACCAGTGTTTGAGGCCGTGGTGTCGAACACCAAGCCTCACACATGCATGACTCCAGATTTGAAAAAATTTACTGGAGCACAGCTCTGAATTTACTTTTTTTCCCCTTACACCACTAGATAGGTTAATGATAGTAAACTCTTGAATTGACGACATACTAATTACAAATTGTTTTAGCTAAACATAATAATACAATAATGTACAGTTTATAACTCACCTTAAGTTTATTTATTCATTGCAGCAGCAACAGTGGACGATGTTAGACCTTGCATGTAGGCATTTGTTGTGAATTTACTGCCATGTATGCTTGGCCACTGATCAATGGCTTTCTGTGTGATCATTACAGCAGATCTAGTGCCTGGAGCTGGACCCTCCTTCACAATTCTGCACAGCTTAGTCAAATGAGATGGCTTAATGGATCCTTTGTGTTCAACAATGTAACCAAGAATGGAAAATGTCCCTTCAGCTGGTGCTTCACTCCAGGCAGTTGATCCATCTTTATCAAAATGCTTTAATCTCTCTGTGATTCCTTTCCACAGCTGTTCTATATATTCTGTCAGCCAATTTATCACTGAGTCTTTTGTAAAACTACTTTCAGATCTGGTTCTGGATGGTCTAGCAACTTCAGCAACCTGGTAGTAATCAGAACGTTTCTTGATGTATTTGTAAACTTCATTTAGGATGTAATCCTCAGCTGTTAGTTCCTTTTGCTGCCCTGTGGTATCGTGCTTAAATTCAGAAACTACATCATTTGCATTTCCTCCATTAGCTAATTTGGAAATTGTTTCCATCACTCTTAACATAACAGTTTTCCCTCCTTCTTTATAAATATATTTTCTACAAATTCTGCACTAACTGTGGTTTTTTGAGCTACTTGCAACATAATCTTTGTTACATAGGAAATCAATACATAGAACTTGGCACTAATTTCTTTCTCTTGTGGATGATAAAAAAAAACAATTTTCCACAAATCTGTCAAATTGATCAAATTCGTAATTAACCATGCGAGTATCAGATTTGAGTTTTGGTCTCTTAAAACCAATGATATTGTCAAGAACCATATTGGTATAGTCAAGGCCTGATCTCAGATTTGAAGTGTGATTCTGAATAAAGTCTAAAAGCTCACTTAGTTTACAAATTTTCTTCAATGCATCAACGTGGGCTCTGTTCACAAGATGCATTAAGTCCCATCGAAATTTGAAATTTTCTCCAAACATCTTTTTCATTTCATTTTTAAATGGCTCGTTGTCCTTACAAAAAGCCCCATCTCCAACCATTCCAGATACCTTGGATTTAATTGCTTCTTCAGATAGTTTCAAGTGATTAGGAGACTTCAACACATCAAAAATTTCATTGGCCAAATAAACTCCTGATTTGCTGCGTACTAAATTTATCCTAGCAAGTTTTACAGTCTTATCTTCTTCACTCATAACTAATACAACTAGCATGCTTAATCCCAAAATTGTTCCAATGTCAGCTGTTATTGTTACTGAAGTTTGTTCTAAGAACCACTTTACAGTTTGTTCTTTAAGTTGATTATCTAATAGCTCACAAATTGTCTCGCACACATGTGTGCTATGATTCAAATTTCCAACCTCACAACCTGACCTATGTAATACAGCTAGAAGTACTGGATATAGAGCCCATGCAGTGTTTGTTTTCATTTCATCTTGATTATCATCATCTTCATCCTCAACAGCTATATCTACATCAGGCATATTAGTGTCACAATTTGCAATGTTTTCCATTATATCACTTGGTACTGAAAATGAATCATCAGAATGCCCTAGATCCTTCTTTTCCACCAATTTGAATGTAGATTTGATCAAATCATTGTTCAGGATTTCTTGTATTGATTTACACTTGCTTAAATGGGCTATGGAAATGTCAAATTTGTTGCTTTTTGCTTTATTAGATTTGGATGCAACACTTGAACTTGAAGGCATATTTTGACTCTTCTCTTTATTAACCACAACAGCTTGGTGAGTTTCTTTTGTTAGGCGCAAAATTGCATTCAATGTCTTCTGGATTTGGGAATTTTCAAATTCCTCTAAAGCAGTTTTGTTAGTCTGATGCGCAGATTCCTCACTTACCTTTTGTTTCTTAGGTGGAGGAGAAGCACTTTCTTCAGTGTGTGAAACATCTAGTGAAAAAGTTTCATTTTCTAGATTAGCAGTTGATGAAGTTGGTTCATTTTTCTGAGGTCTAGCACTAGCACATTTTGTGAACAAACTAAATGACTGCTTTGCCGTATCTCTTTGCTGCACTTCATCCTGGTATTTCTTTACTGCAATATCTAAGCTGTGGGCCCAAACTCTGGGACCTCTTGTATTGTAACAAATATTTTTTTTGGAATTAAAATGTTCCTCCCAGTTTTGCTTCTTTGAATATTTGTTCTTGCATTGACCACAAAAGTAACCCCTTTTAACACCCTCACTTTTCTCTCCAACTTCATCAATATTAGGATCCATTATTGATTATTGACTACCTGAAAAAATACAAAATAAGTAAAAGTTAGTAAATATAGTATGGTAAAAGTGAGTAAAAGTAAGTAAATATAGTACAATGAAAGTAAGTAAAAGTAAGTGCTTTGAACTTAGTAAAAGTAAGGAAGAGTAAGTAAAAGTAGGTAAGTTAAAGTAAGTAAAAGTAAGTTTAAATTTAACTAAACTTTTCAATTCTAGAGTCATGGTGGATTACTTAAAACCACACAAGTAATTATCTGGCCAATTTATCAAACCTGGCCGAGATCAATGGAACATAGTCCAATCCTGATAATTTTATATTAAAAAAATATACGTTTTAATAAAATTTTAATTATCAAAACATTGAAGCTTAACAAAAAATAAAAATAATTGTTAAATATGGAATTACCAACTAAACTTAAAATAACTAAATTTGTAATTTAAAAAAATTGGTTTGTACAAGAATGTATACGCAAAAAAATTGCATAACGTCTAGCGGATGAACAAAACCCAAACCCAAATTTACTTTTTCTCATGGTCAAATTTACTGGAGCAATGCTCCCAAGATCCCAGGAATCTGGAGTCATACACACATGATCCATGAGGTTCCACTCCTGAAGAGCAGTGATGCAAGCATTCGAATGGTTCACACCTGTGCTGCTGCCAATCTTGGGGACCCCGAGAAGGATCTCTTGGTTGCCTCCTGTGACCAGGATGGCAATCCTGTCAACCTTCTCGGACTTGGACACATCAGGAAGAAGCTTTGAATCCCAGTGGAGGAGGAGTGGGGTTTTGGGAGGGAGGGAGGTTCAGGTTCTTATTTGTCTTTGCGAATGCTTCCCTATTGGCCATCCTGTGTCATCAAATTGAACTTCGTGCCTGAGAGCATCATCATCTTCAGGTTCTGCCCCGATGCCTTTGCCAGGGCTCCCAAAAGGCCCATGGCAGCCCTGTTGGAGATGTTGAACCAATCTATGGCTGCAGTCACTTTTGGGCTGAACAGAACATGTTGATTCTCCTTCCTTCGTTGCAGTGACCTGCCATCTTTGAGTGTAAACTCGGCATCATTCTCTTCTGTATCTGTTTCTGAGGAGGAAGGCAGTGAAATCTGCGAGGAATCAGAGACTTCAAATAACACCTTCTCTCCTTCTGTTGCTTAATCACCTCCTCTTGTTTCCTCTTTTCCGCACTGATTTTGGTGTGAATAACATCAATCCCGGTCATGGAGGATGATGTTCGATCTTCCCTTTGGCTCACCAAGAAGGCCTTATCCTCTTCATTTGACATGATAATCATCGCATCCTTGTGAGCCACATCAGAGAGATCCTCGAGCTGGTCCCAGAACATTGCCTCTTGAGTACAACAGGTCTCGGAGTCTTAATTGCAGTTTTTCTTGAGCTTGTTGTACTCATCAATCATTTTCAAAAGTTTGGCTTTGCTGTAAGCCAGGGTTGATGTTGGAATTTTAGCCTTTTCCCATATCTCTAGCACTGCTTGAATAGATGCTTTTGCAGCATCTGCTTTTGTTTGCTTCATGACAGTGATGAAGTAATATTTCCTAAGCACTTGGCCTCTGGAAGGCGATCAAGCACCGGTGATATCTAGGTCTGGGTGGCCAAAAAGCCAAAAGGCTGGCCCACTTCATGTCACCATATCCATTATCCAATCAAAAACACTACCTGTGGACACAAAAAACTAGAAATTAGGTCTCATAGGCATAACTATAGAAAGATATAGGCTACAACTAATAATTTTCAAAGAATTAAAGGAAATTGGCTGTTTTGCTAGAATTTTATGAGACTAAAATAACTAAACATTTTGCAGGACCCCTAAACATCATCCAATTTTCTTCAAATTTTATACAAAACTATTGTACATGAAGTGCAATGAGGGCACCACGTGCTCGCTAGGTTCAGACAACTTTCAAATTTTTACCCTAAATTTGGACCACCCTATTGTGCACTTAGCACTCTCCTTATTGTCCTTGGTGGTCTCAGATAGGTTGAAAGTTCATAATTTAACTGTATTAGTTCCCACAAATACCTTGTTAACTGCATAATTCTGTTCAGTGTTGTCGCAAACCCCCAAACTTTATTATTTACTCTACTTTCTGCTCTCTATTGCATTTCTCTTTACTCATTTCCACAATACTTTATAACGCATAGTAGGTAGCTGAGCTAGCAGAAAACGTTAGCCTAATGCAAGGGGGGAGGGGGAGTTCATTAACACTTTATTTAATTCCAAAAATGGTTTAGTTAAACGGGGAACGCGAGTGGGAGATTCAATTATAATAATTTTACGTCGGAGAGGGACACAAAACAATTAATTTAATTTTGTTACATGGTCCCACCAAAACACCTTACGGGCCCAGCGCCACCTGAATGACTCTCAGGTATTTTTAGAAACCCAGCCTTTGTGGGCTGGCTCCTTGTGTTACCCATTCGTATTTAATAATTTTAATAAACAAACCATCATTTATCTTAATTTTTACATATCATCATCTTCATTAATTGAACATTATTAAAATTCTTAATTAGACACTACTATACTCAACCATAATTTATTGTAATTACATCCATTAAATATTATTATATTCTTTTAATTTGCACTCCCAACTCATATTTTATAAGTTTAATATATTTGAACATTAATTTATAAACAAACATTTAATTCTTAATTAGACATTACTATAATAGTTGTCTTATACCTAATACATATATATGAAATTATCTAAAAAATATACTTAGTTCAGAAATTCAGATTGTTGCCACTAGATGTCATACAAGTTTATATTTATTAATTAATTGTATTTCAAATATTTTTCAGATGCCCTGAGCAGTGGAAGTAGATCAAAGGCAGTTTCACAAAATTACAAAAAAGCTTCAACCTCCCTCAAGAGGAAGTTAGAAACTGCATTTGCCACTTAAGTTCAAGATGTTGGTGAGCCACTGAGTAAACAGCATCTCAAAGAAGCAGATTTGGAGAGGCAAGAAACTAAAAATAATTAATGAGATAACTTTGAACTATTAATGTATGTATGTAAATACCTGTACATAGGTACAGTATTATAGGTTGTCATGTTTGGATATATATATAGAATATAGATATTAGCTATATTTCCTAAAATGTGACATCATTCCATATACTAAATATACTGGTATATGTTCAAATTCATGAAGTACAGTACTTCCTTAATTCTTGAATAATATAAATCATGTACCTACATCCTTAATATTGTACAGTAATTTGGGGTTATGCTTTTTCATAGGTACAAAAACCTCATGAGCAGAGGTGGGGAGTTGGAGTTAGGAGTTGGGAATTGGCCCTTTTTTGAGTTTTTTAGAGGAGTCGGGAGTCAGAGTCGGTAAAAATAAATGACTCCCAACTCTTAAATGATTTTAATGATTTTAAAACTTCAATATTATTATCCATATTTAACTTTATAATATGTTAAAAAATATATTATTTAGTAAACTATTTTTTATATTGAAGCTCTGGCCAATTTCATTTGGTTTAAATTAGATAGACTATATATGTATTTTATTTTCAAAAGGAATTTATTGGAAAAAAATTATTTTAGTTGCTATAAAGATTTATTTATTTTTATATCTACATATTAAGCAAAATAAAATTTAATTAAGACTGAGATTTATTATTTATTCTGCTAAATCCTTTAGTACCTTAGGGTGTATCTTTAAAGCTAAGTGCAATGCCTCTGTCATAGGGTTGAGGCTTGTGATAGTCTGCTCATCTCACCCGACTCTGTTTGAGGGCCTTCTTAGGTCTTACATATACAGATTTGGACCCCTAACCCTCTCCAATGGGAAAAGAGGATTAGGTTAATGCTACAGCTATAATACTGTAGTGTATAGAATTATTGCAGGGAGTTAGGAGTTAGGAGTTAGTTTCAAAAAACTGACTCAAGAGTCAGGAGTCAGAATTTTTTGGGCCGACTCCCCACCTCTGCTCATGAGTGATCTTGCACAAGACTTCAAATCCACATCATCGTACAAAAGGAGGCTTCAGATACTTATACTCTCACCATTTCCTATTTCTCAGACAATGGATTTGTTTGGTGCAACCAGATACATGGTTGACAAAGCCAGACATTTGAAACATACATTTGGTATTATGCCACAGATTCCTATCTACAGTAAAGGAAGAAAACTAACTGAAGATATAATCTCTGAAATAAAGGAATTCTATGAAGATGATGAAGTCAGTCATTTGTGTGAAGGGAAATCTGATTGTGTTAGCATAAGAAATAAAGATGGTGAAGAGTACAAGCAAAAATGTCTATTACTAGGAAATTTAAAAGAATTATATTCAAAATATAAAGAAAACAATGATAATAGCATGGGGTTTTCTACCTTTGCCAATCTGAGGCCTAAATGGTGTGTAATTACTGGAGGCAAAGGAACCCACTCAGTTTGTTTGCACCCACCACCAGAATCCTAAACTCATGGTATCAGCAATTGCAGAGAAAAACTTAACCTATTACACCCTTATGGAAAAAAGTGTTTGATATAAATTCTTCTATGTGCATGTTACATGGATGTCGAGAATGTCCTGGTAGCAGAGGCATATTTAATTTCTTAAATACTATACCTTCTTTGACAAGCAGAGATTCTGTTGAATATGTTCAGTGGACTAATACAGATAGATCAACATTGGAAACGCATAGCTTCTCCAGATGAATTTATTGAACACCTTTCAGAAAATATTTTCTCTCTTACTAAGCACCACTACATTGCAAAAAGCCAGTCAGTATTTGAAGACTATGAAACAGAATCTTCACTGTGATGAAATACTTGTGCTAGGGGATTTTGCAGAAAACTATTCTTTCATCACTCAAGATGAACCACAAAGTTTTCACTGGACAAATGACCAGGTGACCCTGCATCCATTTGTGGTGTATCACATGAAGGATGAAGAATTAATTCATACTAGTTACTGTATTATTAGAGATTGTCTTGAGCACTCAACATCAGCAGTTCACACTTTTCAGCAATATTTAATGAAGGATATTAAACATAAATTCCCCAACATACAAAAAGTAATTTACTTCTCTGATGGGTGTGGAAGCCAATACAAAAACAAATATAATTTCAGCAAACTATGCTATCATGAACAGGATTTTGGTGTGAAGGGTGAGTGGAATTTCTTTGCCAAAAGTCATGGGAAAAATGCTTGTGATGGTATTGGAGGAACTATTAAAAGAGTTGTAGCAAAGGCTAGTTTGCAACGTACTGATACTGGTCATATTCTAACACCAAGAGCTTTCTATGATTTTTGCACTGAACACTTTAATTCAATTATTTGTTTGTGTGTTACAAAGGAGGAGGTTCATGTGGATAAATTCAATCTTTCTAGTAGGTTTAATGAAGCTTTACCTGTTAAAAGTACACAGGGTTTCCACAGGTTTGTACCAGAGTCAGAAAACTTTATACAAGTTTATCAGACATCTGATTCTGATAATTGTAAATTGTTTAGAATAAGTACTGGGGCTGGACCAGATAAAGACAGTCAACTAGTTGAAAAAGATGAATATGGTGATTATAAAATCAGTTTCCTCACCTCATCAGGATCTACCACTCAGTATTATTTTCCAATGAAAGAGGATGTTTACTGGATAAAACAAAGTGATATGATTTCTATCATGATGACACCAAATATGAAGCCTGGTGTTAAGATTATTTACTCCTTCAATCCAAAGCAAGTTCAAGAACTTAGTGGGAGTTTGGAACCAAAACTAGGATAAAAATCTGTTGAAAATTAACTATATATAAGCTTAGGTAGGTATAGATTATTAGCATTAAAGAATTACTGCACCATGTGTAAATTGCAATGTATTAATTACCTAACAGCTTACATGAATTTGTAAAAATTAGTCTTTTAGGTAAAAGTAGCCATTTTGAAATCTGTAACTAGCTACCTATTTTATATGCAAATACACACACATTTCTTTTTATATATTGATAGAATAAGGTTGAAACTCATTTTTTATATGAAAATTTAAAAAATCTGCAATTTAGGGGGGGCAGGACCCCTTCAAATGGAATAAAGTCGTAACTTTTTTTCTGTTAATTTTAGCCATTTTTTCTACTTATGTTAATTTGTTGTGTGTGCAATTACCTTTCATAAACACTTTTAAATCACTGTTCTATGTCAATTAAGAACTGAGTTATGGTGGTTTGAATATTTACAGTTTTCATCCCCTACCAAAAAAAAAAAGGGGGAGCATAACTTTTGAATCATAACTCCGATTGAGCTGATATTTGAAATTTGGTACTTACTTGCATATACCATTTATAAACCAAATTTAAGCAAAATCTATGAGGGTGTGGTTTTGACCATGATTTGTCATGGAATGACCCGGGTGTCAACAGTGTTCTCTACCTTACTATGTGGTTATTCAATGCTGTTTTAACAACAACACTGAGGCTATCAACATTTTCAAAAAACATAGTAGCTATATTGTTGAGTGATCCAGTGTGTCCAAAGTGCTCTCATCAGCTTGCATATCATGCTGAACAGCATTTACATTATTGTACATATGAGTGTAGAAAAGCGCTCTAAGAAAAAAGTTTGTATTCGATGTAAATATTCTATATCTGCATTTTGGGGTACTTGGCTGGACCATACGCATATCTCACTGAGCCAGAATCTTTTGTTTTGGCATGAATTTTTGAAGTCTTTCAACCAACATGATGTCCAACACTCTAGGCACTTCCTCAGAAACTGCAGTGAACTGGAAATCATTTTGCTTTGAAGTGTGGGAGAATTAGCTGCTTAATCAGGAACCTATCAGTGGCCCAGGTATCTCAGTCGAGATAGACAAGTCTAAGTACATTGCTCATTATTTGTTTCGGTAATGGTTCAGAATACGGGCACCACTTAATTAAGCAAAATTTAGAGAAATACCATAGAAACAAAGTTGTTTCTCTCATTAAAATACATTGATTGCATGTGTCGCATAGTCAAAACAGCGAAATTAGAAAATTATGAAAATATATATATATATCTACTTCAGTGCTTCTTGGGTATGAATCTAGGAAATTTTGAGTTGGCAACCCTACTATCATTCATTCACTTCAGTTCAGTTCAGTTTGAAAATGGCTTCGGTCTGTGACAGATGTGCGATGACACTAGTATTTTTTGTAATTGTTACGCTAACCTAACCTAAGTTATTACCTACATTATCATTTGTATAATTTAGGTCTTGGGGGTATGGGAGGCAGAGCCCCTGTAAAGATCACGCATCACAAATTGATCAGTATAGGGTTTTATATTTAAACCTAGTTACTTTTTATGGTAATGGTTCAGAATAAGGGCCACCTCAATTTTTGTATTTTTTCCTCCAAAACATGCTAAAACCATTGGTTTCCTGTTTAGGATAAATCTGACCATCGCTATTATAGTAAATTATTGCTTGTGCTGTGTTCCCCCACCCAAAACCCACAGTTCCCACGGTGGTCCCCCCAGATTGTAGGAGGGGTTGGGAGGTGAAATCACTTCAAACAATAATTTACTGTAATGGCAATGGTCACATTCATCCTAAACAACAGGAAACCAATGGTTTTAGCATATTTTGGTGGAAAAAACACAAAAATTGAGGTAGCACCCCTATTCTGAACCATTACCTTTGCTTCAAGCACACTTTTCCAACCAAGATACCCACCTGCATCACTGCCTTATCGAGGCAGCTAAACTGTACCCTCCACCACCTCTCTAGTAAGGTAAGAAAAATAGGCCTGTTAAGTATTACTTTCACAACTCCATGAAAATCAACTTTTTAGTTATAAAAGTTATGTATTTATATAGATATAGAATAAGTAAAAACCCTATCTCTAATTTTTTTCAAAATTTCTCCAAAAATTTTGGATTAATGTTTTTAATAAGAACTACTTTGTGCCATTCCACCGCATGATTACCTATAAAATATGGCAATGAGGTGGAAATGAGTCAGTTTAGAGTGTAATGTTATTGATGATAGATGTGTGTACTGGATGTTCCATCAGTGGGCTTAAACTAGTTACAGAGGATTGTGTTAAATTTAGCCAAAGTAGCAGAAAAAAAAATCAAGAATTATCATCAAATAATGCAGAAAAAATAATAATTATCACCAATGAAATAACTAAGGTTAATTGAATGCTCAGTTAGGTCAACTGTATGCCCTTGATGATTGGTTAGATTGTAATGATATTTTTGTTAATTAATAAAAATAACTAAATCTAACCAATCATCAAGGGTGTACACAGTTGACCTAACCAGCCATTCAACTGACCTAACTAGGCATTCAAGTAACCATGGTTATTTAATTGGTCATGATTAGTTTTTTCTGCATTATTTGGTGATAATTCTTGATTTTTCTAGTACCCTAGCATAGGGTTAGGTTAGGTTATAATGTTATAATGTTTCAGACCAACAGAGACCCTAGGATCCACTCATGGCTGGTCTACCTAACTGTGTTTGTAATCGTGTATTGTGTATGTCCTCCGTGGTGGCGGAGGGGACCTACAATTTTACGTGGGTTCCAAACTACAAGAACATAAGAAATTTATGTAAAAACTGCCGGTAATTTGGCAACGACCAATTTTTACGAAACTAAATAATTATCAATTTAAAACTAATTAATTATCAATTTAAAACTAAAGATAGAATCTCTGGATCCAGAGGATCAAGTCATAATAGACTACTATCAACGAATATTACACTCTATATCTATTTATAACGGACATGCAAATATATCAGATCCAAAGAATCCAGTCAATTTCATTATGGTATCCATCAAGTCATGGTCCATATCGATTGCAGACCAAGTCAAAATTTACAACCATATACATTACAATATATACACTTACGAGGAAAAGTGTAGGTGTGGCTGTAAAGACTGTACAGTAATGTAGAAATGTGTGTGCACCCATTATGGGTCTCCCATTTAAAGGTGTTTGTGGGGCAAGTGAAGATCACGAGTTTTTCAATACCTCACAGTACTATGGGGGGCACCGCTCGGCAGAGGAATCTCTTTAAATGGGGTGTGTAAGGACAGAGAGTATCCCCTAACCCAAGACGCTGCCTCCCTATATCCCACAACACTTGTGTTGAGCTGTGGGATCTATCCCCACAAAGCCTTAATTTTACTACCTTAAATTATACCCTTTCTATCAACATGCACGTCTAATCGATTTTTAAACATGTTTATAGACATGCTACTAATTACTTCTACTGGCAAACTATTCCAGCTATTTACTATTCTATGCGTAAAAAAGTTTTTCGCAACTGCTGTCTCGAACCTTCTACTTGTCAACTTACACCCGTTATTTCTAGTCCTATTATATTGAGATATTTCAAAAAAGCTATCTCTATCTACGTTATCAAACCCATTCATAATTTTGAAAACCTGGATTAGATCACCCCTTAACCTCCTAGTCTCGAGAGTAGTCAATTTTAACTCCTTAAGCCTATCCTCGTACGACTTTGACCTAAGAGACGGAATCATCTTAGTTACTCGTCTTTGAACTCTTTCGATTTTGTCTATATCTTTGCGCATATGCGGACTCCAAAATTGGACCGCGTACTCCAAATGGGGTCTAACTAATGATTTATAAAGAGGAACTATAATATCGCGCAATTTATACTCAAAATTTCGAGCTATAAACCCTAACACTTTGTTCACCTTATTGACCGCTGCTGTACTTTATATATATATATATATATATACTGTATATGATAAAACTATTAAAGAATTTATTTATTACACATTTGCACAAGAAATGAAGGTCACATTTGCATGAAATATCAGAAAAACCTATTTTCATGCAACGATTAGGTTCCTGGTACTAAACTGAATCTTTACCTAACCAGCTAAGCTGAATGTAAGAGTGACCCCAATTAGCCTGAAGTATTAGCCTAAATGAATGGATCACCAAAATCTGGTCTCCCTAAAACTTAAGTCTACTAGCCAAATTTTCACTCTATATTATGTATCATGTGCAAGTAATTTTAGAATTTATGTGATGCATCAGAAAAATCCAGCAGATTGTCCAGTCTGGCCTTTTACCCTGGTTTGCCGTAGGTCCCATTTACCAATTTTATGCTCATATGCTACACTTATTAGTATTTAGGATCCAATTATTATCGTTATAATTATTATTATCATTATAATAATAGCTGAATTATAATAATAATACAGGATTATAATAACAATAATAATTATTAATATAAGGTACTTCGCTATTTACAAATTTACTCGTAAATTCATGTTTATTTTCACGCCTGTCGGAGATTAAAATTAATGATACTGGAAAATCTTTCAAAGTTCAAACAGAAAACTTTTCGAAGATACTGAAATTCAAAACTTCAAATTTCAAAAATCTGTTGCATCCCAGTTCTGAACTTGACAACCTACAAACTTAGTTGGTTGATTGGTCCTTTTGGGCTGGTTTGTTTAGTTTAAGGTTACATACATACATAATAATTATAATATGCATAGTGAAAATATAATAAAACCCATGATAATATTAAATTACATTTCATTTGGAAAACATGAAGCCACTAGGGCCTATCGAGTATACCAAATCGGTTAATATGAGTTTTATCCCACTCAGAATATCAAAAGCAAATATAATTATAAAATATTAAAGCATAATTTTCTCATCATTTTCATATAAGTCACTATGCTCGCAGATGCGTACTTAACAAATTATGTACATTTGAATATTATGACATTTTTGCATTTTTTTTCCCGCCCTTCCAATATTTTGATTGGTGACGTCATGAGAACATGATATATGAGCTAGATTTTTTAAGTTCTTAGGCCTTTTAAGTTGCTAGTCTACTTCTGTTAGTTTTTGATAGATGTTTGTGGCGATGACATGTGAACGGTGCGAATATTATTTTGAGGATTTAATATACTCTAGGCTAGGTTAGCCAGGGTTAGGCTAGGTTAGCCAGGGTTAGGCTAGGTTAGTCAGGGTTAGGTTAGGTTAGGTAAAGTTAGGTTAATTAATACCAAAATACATTTTCCTAGTAATATTTGATGTGTTTTGCTTAGATTTTGACTTCCATTTCCTTTGAAAATGAGCCAAACTTCAAAGTACTATAACTTTGTTGGATCTCATTTCTGACGGAAATGGAGGTCATATTTGAACAAATCACATCAAATACTACTAGAAAAATGTATTTTGGTGTGTAAAATGACTGAGTGACTTAAAACACATAATTACCTTAAAATCTTGCAAAATGTTAATCTCAAGTAAGCTATTTAGCATACAACTATTTACTATTATCAAAGTAACCTACATAACTTAAACTAAGAATATACGAAACAAAACAAAACAAACAAACAAACATCTTTATTGCGGATCATTCACAATCCATAGCCACTTAACCGAACACACAAATACAATCTTACGTATTATACACTGAAGTTAATAAAAAAATGGGGCCAACATAGCCACTTAACCTAGCATACTGGCATACTGTTTGATTAATTATCTGGCAATTTTATATATATTGTTATTACACGAGACATCATTAACTTAAAAAGATCATTTGTATACGTAGGAGAAAATAATTGTAGCTTAATGAAAAAATCAGAGAAATTATGAAAATAAAAGAATTT
Organism: Bathynomus jamesi; assembly: GCA_023014485.1. NCBI lineage: Eukaryota > Metazoa > Arthropoda > Malacostraca > Isopoda > Cirolanidae > Bathynomus > Bathynomus jamesi. The sequence goes on from JAJOZX010001319.1 coordinate 592,795, forward strand.
AATAAAAATGCTGATGAATTATGGGAAGCTGAGTTCGGATATGATTTTGTGGAAACTATATTTTAAATTATTAATGATACAACAAACAAACAAAACATCTTTATTGCGGATCATTCACAATCCATAGCCACTTAACTAACATACAAGTACAATCTTACGTATACACTGAACTTAATACAAAAATAAGGACAACATAGCCACTTGACCTAGCATACTGGCATACTGTTTGATTAATTATCTGAAAATTTTATGTATATTGACATTGTTATTACATGAGATATCATTAACTGAAAAAATAATTTGTATACGAAAGAGAAAATAATTGTAGCTTAATGAAAAAATCAGAGAAATTATGAAAATAAAAAGAGTTTAATAAAAATGCTGATGAATTATGGGAAGCTGAGTTCAGATATGATCTTTGTTGCGGATCATTCACAATCCATAGCCACTTAACCTAACATACAAGTACAATCTTACGTATAATACACTGAACGTAATACAAAAATAAGACCAACATAGCCACTTAACTTAACATACAAGTACAAAAATAAGGCTACCATAGCCATTTAACCCAACATACAATATGCATATATAATCTTTGCTACATTAACAAAAAATAAGGTATTGTAAACCAGCAGTTGTCTGAACCAAGACTGCCATATAGGTGAGAGGTACACAGTATCTGAAGACAGGACATTGCACAATAACACATTAGAGCTGTTTTGGACCCTAGTAATGGAATTATATATATTCTTCCGGATTAACATTTGGCTGGTAGGTAGGTAGGTTATGCGCAGTAAACATAAAACTGGCACTGTACCAATTTGGTTCTCTACATAGCATGCAAAAAATATTATTATAAGTAACAGAGTTTATTCATAGCAATTTTTGTATAGTTCCACCACAAATGGAATGTATACAATGTAGTACAGAAAATTCGAAAAAGATAAGTTTTAACCTGTTCTGAACACATACCAAATTTCCTTACTAGCATGTTGCCCTATACACAGGGCCGGATTTAGGAGTGGGCAAAGTGGGCAGCTGCCCATAGGCCTCCACATATTGACAAGCCATTATCAAAATAGAAAAAACCCGAAACTAGAAAAACCCAATAGATGATCAACAAAAAAACACGCGCATCCAATACCACTGAAGTACATAAACTTTTACCAATTACTATTTGTTGTGTACTGATTATTATTTTGTTTTTATTACTCCTTTAGGCCTACTCTCACTATAATGGAATACCCGAGTAACCCGAGGCTTTCATTTTTTGCAGAAATGAGTGGAATGGACAGACACAAGAGTGCACGATGTTTTGAAAGTGTATGTATGTTAATTATATTATGAATCTTATGGATGACTTCAATTATGTCTTCCCCTAAGGTAGGGGGGCCTCCACATGGAGGCTGCCCAGGGCCTCCACACGTCTAAATCCGGCTCTGCCTATACATACAGCTTTTTACATTGCCTCTCAATATCGAGTTCATCTCACAACTCGTGAGTAATTACATGACCTAAGTGTTTACATGTGTCTTTGACAGGTATAGTCTGACCATTCATTTCAAAAGACCCACATGATATCTATTTCAGTAGATTACACCTAAAAATCAAACTACAACTCTTTGCCCCATTCTAGGTGATGTCATTTTCTATACCATATTGTTCACATATCTCTCAGCCCATGGGGAGAGGGTGACAGAAGAACAAGCTCATCATCATACATTAAATAATTAATTTTTCCTTTCCAATGACAGCCAGTACGTGCAGTTTTTAGTTCATTGGTAAAGTCATCCATGCATATATAGAAAAGATAGGGTGATAATATATCTCCTTGCTTAACACCATTAGTTACCTTAAAACCTGGTGATACAGTGTTTTTCCATCTTACAAACAGGGTCTGCTCTATATACCAGAATGCAAGTATCCTAAGTATATATTTAGGTAACCCTCGACACAAGAGTTTTTTGAAAAGTTTGTGATGGTTAACTCGGTAATTATGCAGCTAAGGGGCGTCAACGAATTCGGTGATAATTTTTGTTTTTTCTGCATGTTTTTTCATGTTTTATGTAGTAGCTATTGTGAATAGTTGTGGAATTATAAAAAAAACACCAGTTTTAAGGTGTTTTGGATAGACAAGTACCACTGCACAAAGCACGAAAAAGTAGCAGAGAAAAACAAGAATTATCACCAAATAATGCAGAAAAAACAATAATTATCACCAAATAATGCAGAAAAAAACAATAATTATCACCAATTAAATAACTAAGGTTAATTGAATGCCCAGTTTGGTCAATTGAATGGCCGGTTAGGTCAACTGTACGCCCTTGACGATTGGCTAGGTTAAGTCGTGATATTTTCGTTAAAACTAATGAAAATATCATGACTTAACCTAACCAATCGTCAAGGGTGTACAGTTGACCTAACCAGGCATTCAATTGACCGGGTGCAACTCACAAGTAGATAGATCACAGCACTGCATTATGACATGCTCACACTACAACAATAATTAAAAAAAATAACGATGAACTTCGATATAATTAAGATTGCAAGTTTCGCACACCATGTTCGAATTTAGACTGAGAAATGGCACGATTTTAAACCTGGGATAGAGCCGGGTTTAAATTTGATTGGCTGGATGACGTCACGAGAGCAGCGTGTCGCTTGATGATTGGTTGACGTCCGTCATGTTGATCATGGCGGCGATAGCGGCAAATTCGAATTTTTTCTAACATAATTTCCATAAACTTCACCATAAAATGATATTTCCCCAGTATATAATTAATTGTAGTGTGATGTACATATATTTCTAAAGTCGAAAAGGGTAGTGTATATTTATAAAGCCGCGACGCCCCTTAGCTGCATAATAGCCGTGAGCAGAATGTAGGGCATGGGTGGACAACAGTTAGTAAAAGGGGTTTGCGTCAGAAAAAGAAACGGGACTCTGGGTGTTATTTTATTTATTTGTTGGGTTCAAAATCCCAGCTGAGCCGTGAACGGCCAAATTCTAAAGGGCCAGTTCTACCTACAACCCAAGTTAGGCTAAAATTAAAACTTACGGATTTGAGATCCTATTAGGTCCTACCTCAGGGTTGCTGACTCGATGCGGGCCTACCTTAGACCTTTGTTACATGAATTTAATATAAACAAAAGGGGTACTATTTATGGTCTTCTTTCTCAACCTTGCAACAACAACGCAACCTGGACTATTGCACGATGCAACAATCTTGTATCTAAACAACCAAACTGAATTGCAAGAGAGCTCTCTAACAGACCACACCCTGTACGTACGACATCCCACAAACGAGTAGAAAGAACGCGCAGCGCCCCAAAATGATGCCAACAGTGTGACCAAACAATGATGCCACAAGAGCTCAAAAATGCTAGCTCTAAATTAAGTTAATTTTTCACTAATCTTACAATTATGAGATGGATATATACACACCTTAACTTAATATATACAAGAAATGCTGCATCAATCAGCTTAGTCATCATATCGCCTTGGAACAACAATGGTTCTTCCTCTTCTACATTTTCTAACACTGGGAACCCCTCTCCATCCAGAAGAGAACCACGGCTAGGGCTAGCAATGAATACAACAATTAAGGCAGTGAAAATATCTCGGCAGGCCCATGTATTTGCGTTCCGTTTCCCACCTGACCAATCTGCTTCAGAACTAGAAGAATACCTGCGTGAAATGACAAAAATTGGGACTACCTGCTCCAAATTAACCAGTAAACGACCAGATACCTACAGCTCTTTCTACATTAAGGCAAAATATGAGGACTCCTCTGTATTTATGGGGCCAGAAGTCTGGCCTGAAGGAATCTACTATAGTTGGTATAACATGAACTTCAGGAAAAACTCAGTCCACAACCAACCAAAATCAAATCTAATTAATACGCAGTCAGGGCATGACGAGGTGTACTTCTGAATACACGAAAGGTCTTGGAATAATTTTTCTTTTTCCTTGTGGGTTTGCATTATTTATATACAGGGTGGGCCGAACTTATTAAAAGATGTCCCGGCGATTGATCCTAAAAGATTTCTACAGATTAACCCCAAACTCCCCCACATTTACGGCCTACCCAAAACCCATAAGATTAATATACCACTCCGTCCCATTATTTCACACAGGGGTTCCTTTAGTTACAGGTTATCTAAATTTCTTGCAGATAAATTATCCCCATTAGTTGGTAAATTTTCAGGCTCGCACATCACTAATTCCTGTGACTTTATTAACAAAGTTATGTCCTTAGATTTAAAACAGGGAAGAATGATAAGTTTTGATGTTGAGTCCTTGTTTACGAAAGTTCCCATTGATGATGTACTTAGTTTTTTAGATAGAAAATTGCCAACATGTAACGTAGAACTAGGCATGCCCACATCTATATTTTTAGAACTGATAAAACTCTGTGTCACCAATAATGCCTTCTCCTTCGGTGAAGAATTTTATTTGCAACGTTTTGGTATGGGAATGGGGTCCCCTTTATCCCCAATACTGAGTACATTATATATGGAGTATTATGAGTCGGAATTGTTGCAAACAATATGTCCCAGGAATCTAATTTGGTTTCGTTATGTAGATGATATTTTCTCATTTTGGCCTGACCACTGGAACAACTTTGACACTTTCTTTCAGTCATTAAATAATCTTGTTCCCTCTATTAAATTTTAAATATATGAATGGGAGAACGACAAACAATTACCTTTTCTAGATGTTTTGGTCATTAACGAAAGCGGAAAGCCCAATTTCACGGTCTATAGAAAACCTACTCATTGTAATTCGTACATTCATTATTTTTCATATCATGATGAAGGGGTTAAAAGCTCAATTATTTCTTCCATGTTTCTAAGAGCACTCAGGATTTGTAGCCCACATTTGCTGGATCCGGAAAATTCAAAGATTTGGAACATTTTTAAGGATTTAAAATATCCTGAGTGGTTTATCAGAAAGGCGTATTTTAAAGCCAGAAAATCTTTTTATGCCCCTCGGGAACCTTCAGTTAACCAAAAACAATATGTGAGTTTGCCTTACATTGCCGGCTTAGAAAGAGTAAAACCGTTGACGAAAGAATTTAAGTTTGCTTTGGCGTTCAAATATTCGTCTACCGTGAAAAGTAAATTGGTTAGGAATAACGTTGCAAAAGAGGAACAAGCCTGTGTCTACAGCATTCCCTGTAAAAGTTGTGATTTAGTATACGTGGGAGAAACTGGAAGAAATATTGAAACCCGTATCAAAGAACACAAATATGCCTTCAGAAGTTGTAATACTAATAATGCCATTTTTTATCACGCTAGCCAAAATAATCATGCTATAGATTGGGAATCAAGTAAGGTACTTTATAAATGTAATAATTATGTCAAAAGAAAAATAATAGAATCTGTGTGTATAGAAAAAGTAGATAATTTTAATTTGTGCGAAGGTACTTATAAGTTAGACCCTTTAATGAGATTCTTGGTCAATAAATCCCTTACGGAGTCGTGGGAACGTGTTCGAACCTAAGTGTGAATTTCTTAAATGTCTCTGGATTGGAATGTTTCCTTACTCGCTTTTAGTAAATGTAATAATGGAAGTAATTAATGTGGAAATAAATATATGCAGTAATTATGTCAAAACATTAGGATCTGTATGTATAGAACAAGAAGATATTTTTAATTTGTGGAAATGTAGTTATAAGCTGACCCTGTAATAAAATGCCCTTCTGGTTTCGGGAGAACGATATCTAACCTAGGTGCGAATTTCTCAATGGTCTCTGGATTATTTCCTAATCGCCTTTTTTCATTCGTTTTTCGGTTTATAATTTCTGTATAATAAACAACAATGTAATAACCAATGTAATAATAAATTTATAATTTCTGTAATTAATAATTCTGCAATATTAAATGTAATAAATTTAATTATAAATGTAATAATTATGTAAAAATAATAGAATCTGTATGTTTAGAACAGGAAGATAGTTTTAAAATTTGTGCGAATGTACTTAATGAAAATGCCCCTCCTGTCTCGAGAGAATGGAATCCAACCTAGGTGCGAATTTCTTAACGGTCGATCCCTGAACTGTTTTTCCCTCTTGTTTTGTTTCATTTGTGTTTCTGTATCCACCCGAGGAGGATGCCAGTGGGCGTCGAAACTGTCGTGGAAATAAACTCTGTCTATTAGAGTGGGTTTTTATTCTCAAATGGTAAATACTTAAAATGAATATCACCTTTAACGCGTATCCGTGATACTGTACAGTAGTTCGTACTCCAGTATAAATACTCAAATACTTTTTTTTATTTCAGCCCAGAAATGGCTTCGAATCTAACGACAGAAGACCGGGTAGAAATTGTGCTCATGTACGCAAGACAGGGCGCTACACACAGAGAAGTTGCTACCGAATTCAATAGAAATCATCCTGATAAGCATCCAGTAACACATGCGACTGTTGGCAAGTTGTTTAAACGTTTCAAAGAAACAGGAAGTGTACATGATCGACGGCGTTCTGGTCGTCCAAAAACTGCAAATGATGAAAATACCTCTGCAATGGTACGTGAAACTTTAACGAATACTCCAGTAAAGTCAACAAGAAGAGTATCACATGAAACACGCATCTCGAGAACGTCAATTCGAAGAATTATTAAAAATCATAAATTCCATCCCTAAGTATCTCGATGTCAGAAGCCGCCAATTTGAGCATTTGTTATAATTTGTTGTTTATACTGGAGTACGAACCACTGTACAGTATCACGGATACGCATTTACGAGTTAAAGTTGATATTCATTTTAAGTATTTACCATTTGTTGTAATTTATGTATTAAAATAAATATTTTCCTATGGATCCAGACTTTCGGCCCACCCTGTATATATATATATATATAGCTGTTCATTACAATATGAAAGTTACTCATGAAAATCATAGAAAACGTTGAAGTAGAAAGAGACTTTTTTGCAATCCCAAACTAAACTGTCACTTACTTAAACTATTACAGAGGAGACCATTATCAACAGTAGGCCACAGGCCTTTCTTCTTTTAGTTACGTCTCTGATAATAATAATATATATATTTATATAGCGCACAATATCAATGAATAACGTTTTCAAAGGCGTTTAGAAAAAAGGTATATGAGGAAATTATTGGGGGTTTGGATTGTAGGTTTGGGCATGCAGGTTCTTGGGATCTAGGCTGAACTGGCTGGGCCCTGCTGGCCATTATTCAGCTCCTAAGATATGTGTTTAAAGCTTAAAAATATAAAAAATTAACAATTACTTAAATAAAAATTCAGTAAATTACTAACGTTATAAAGATCAAGAGCAAAAAATCGGCGCGCCAGCACAAATGCAACACCGGTTAAAAAATATTTTAATATTTATTTTATTTACTTAATTTTATTTTTCGCGCCAAATATAGTGTCTTAGAGTGCTGATTGATTATACTAGAAATCTCAGAAATGCGTTTGGCAACATAGCGATTTTTACATATTTATTTAATTAATTTTCAACAAATAAAATAAATATATTATAATAAATATATTTAAACGGACATAATTTATCAACGAATAAACTAAAGTTTATAATCCTAAACAATTTAAATATAAATTATTTTACTAGTATTAAAAAAAAGTGGAAAATTTTTAATGCCGTTTTGTCGCCAACGTACATTACCGTGTTGGCACTTTTTTTGACCCATATAAACATCCTTGAGGTCTTATATAGTAATACGTCGAACAAATTTAGGGCCCCCAACGAAAAGGGCCCACCGGACCGGCCAGGGCCAGTCCGCGCCTGCATTTCCGTCGCAAATGATTTGTTAAAGAGTTATTGAAGCTTAAAGCTTTTAAAACTTTTTACTCTTTTTTACCTGGGGACCCCCAGTGGGAACCGGGAGTTTTTGGGTGGGGAGAATCACAAAAACGAGTGGTTTCTGAAGATTTTGAAAGTCAGATTAATACAAAACACATGAAAAACCATAGGAAAAACATAAATTTCACCTTCAAAATTGGCCGAACCTAAAATAACCTAAACAAACCTAACCTAACCCGTTAGAGAGTTTAAGCTTCAATAACTCTTTAACAAATCATTTGCGACGGAAATGAGAGTAATTATGTATATAGACACGTTCAGTCATTTTACACACCAAAATACATTTTTCTAGTAGTATTTGATGTGATTTGTTCAAATCTGACCTCCATTTCCCTCAGAAATGAGATCCATCAAAGTTATAGTACTTTGAAGTTTGGCTCATTTTCAAGGGAAATGGAGGTCAAAATCTAAGCAAAACACATCAAATATTACTAGAAAAATGTATATTGGTATTAATTAACCTAACCTTACCTAACCAATTTTCGAATACGCGTTGCACTGAAATGTATGGCGAGATTCTATTAACGAGCACTCGTTTCCGCACAATTCGCACTTGCGGGTCGATGGTAAAATATTGTGTTTTGTAAACATTTCTATTGCTCGGGAGTCATTAGAATACACTTCGTATATTAAATCCTCAAAATAATATTCGCACCCTTCACATGTCATCGCGACCAACATCTATGAAAAACTAACATAAGTGGAAGTAGTAACCTAAAAAGCCTAGCTCATATATCATGTTTTCATGACGTCACCAAGCAAATATTGGAAGGGCGGAAAAAAAATGCCGCAAAAATGTCATAATATTCAAATTTACATAATTTGGTAAGGACGCATCTGCGAACATAGTGACCTACCGTATATCAAAATGATGAGAAAATTATGTTTTAATATTTTATAATTATATTTGCTTTTGATGTTCTGAACGTGACGATACTCATATTATCCGAAATGAGTATAATTTTTGAATTCAGCATATTGAAAAAAATTGAAAACCAAAACTTTCTACCAGAGACCGGTGTAATAGTAAAGAAATACCCAATTGGTTCAGTATTGGGGGCAACTAAAAGTCCTAGAATTTTCCAGGTGTAGGTTAGGATGTATCTTTGAAACCCCCTCTCCATGGAATAAAGGTCAAGGTCTCTGAGCATATCGGAGTAGTTTAATGTTTTTTCTCACCTGTTGCATAGGAACAAGAAATTTTTATAGTGGGCACACTAGGGGCCACTTCGGCCCATCGAGGTGGCTCCATTATGTAAAAATTGCCTGTACATTGGCAACAACCAATTTTTACAAAACTAATTAAGAACATAAGAACAATAAGAAATTTTTATAGTGGGCAGGCTGGGCACACTAGGGGCCACTCCGGCCCATCGAGGTGGCTCCACTATGTAAAAACTGCCTGAACATTGGCAATAACCAATTTTTACAAAACTAATTAAGTATCAATTTAAAACTAATTAATTATCGATTTAAAACTAAAGATAGAATCTCTGGATCCAGAGGATCAAAGTCATAATAGGCTAATATCCACAAATATGTTACACACTATATCTATTTATAACTGACATGCAAATATATCAGATCCAAAGAATCCAGTCAATTTCGTTATGGTACCCATCAATACCAGTACCGTGCCAACCAAAAATAAGTCATGGTCCATATCAATTGTGGACCAAGTCACAATTTACATCCATATACATTACAATATATATACTTAGGAGGAAAAGTGTAGGTGTGGCTATAAAGATTGTACAGTAATGTAGAAATGTGTGTGCACCCATTTTGGGTCTCACATTTAAAGGTGTTTGTGGGGCAAGTGAAGATCATGGGTTTTTCAATACCTCACGGTATTATAGGGGGCACCACTTGGCAGAGGAATCTCTTTAAATGGGGTGTGTAAGGACAGAATATCCCCTAACCCAAGATGCTGCCTCCCTATATCCCACAATACTTGTGTTGAGCTGTGGGATCTATCACCTAAATGCACATAATATATATGAAATAAACTAGTACCATCATGCAATAAAAATGGGCTTAAACATTATCACCAGATGTCCCTTGCAGACATCAAACTATCAAACCTTCTTTTGAAAGAATCAAGTGTATCTGAAGTCACCACTTCTGTCAGACTGTTCCAAAACTTAATTACTCTGTAAAACTATGTTTTCTTAAATTTGTTCTATATCTTGGCTTAAATAATTTCATACAATGACCTCTAGTCTGGTTATTGTGATCTTTAATGAAAAGAGAATCAAAATTTATCTTATCCAACCCTTTTATCATGTTCTCCTTTTTAATGAGAACATGTTTAGATAGGCGAGTCTTTCTTTATATGTCAATTGTCTTAGAGATGGGATCATTCTTGTTGCTCGTTTTTGTATTTTTTTCAGTTTTTCAATATCTTGTATCAAATAGGTACTATTAAATTGAATACAGTATTCCAGGAGGGGTCTCACATATGAAATGTATAGTTGCCTTATAATATTGGGTGATTTGTATTCAATGTGTGTGTGCATGAGATTGAGTCTAGCATTTGCTTTATTTCTGATTTCCATACGGTGATTTGAGGGTTTAAGTTCATTAGTCACAGTGACACCCAAGTCTTTCTCTTTATCATCATTTTTAATCCAAATTCCATTCATATTGTGCTCAAATTCTGGATTTTTTGGCCCAATATGCATAACCTTGCACTTATCATTAAATCTCATCTCCCACTTATCTGCCCAGGCTGTTACTCTGTCGAAGTCTTTTTGTATTGTCATTGCTCCTGCTACTGACAACATTATGGTCTAATTTTGTATCATCAGCAAATTTTGAGGTTTTACATGATAGGCCTTTCTCTAGATCATTTATATAGACAACAAAAAGCAGAGGTCCCAGCACAGACCCCTGTGGGACTCCGCTCAATACGGGTCTCCAAGTAGACTTATTTCCATTTAGATGAACTCTCTGTTTTCTGTTTCTCAGCCATTCTTCTATCCAGTCAGCTATATGACCTCTTATACCATGGGCTCTGAGTTTTACCAATAATCTTGCACGAGGAACAGTATCAAATGCCAGTTAATATTTGTCTTTTAACCCGTTCACGCATGGTTAAAACAGTATAATATATTGAATTGCCATTCAAAACTGACTAAGAAAATATATATCTTATGTTGTGCAAATTTGTTCAAATATACTTTTTTTTAATAAAATATATTTCCTGTTTTGGCTATAATGTACTTTTTTCCAAATATTTTTCCTGATTGGGCTATTTTTTCCAGAGGTGGGGAGTCGGGAGTCAGGGTTTTTTTGAAGAGTCGGGAGTTGGTAAAAACGACCGACTCCTGACTCTTTGATTCAATTTCTATATGCCAACAATTTACCAGAATACTACTCTGCCCTAAATAAATATCTTCCTGAACTAATTCTAGATTCACATTTCCACACTTAATTTATTGTTCTGGTAAATCTTAGCAAATGAATTTCATATTTCTATTTTAGGATACTAGGTACCATATAAAAATTAGCAATATATTAATTATTAATTTAATTAGCCCCTATTAGTAATGAGTCATGGGTAGGGTGCATTAAATGCCCCATGATTTTCAAAAGGTTGTTGGATTTTAATGTCTATTCCCTCAAATGTTACACTTGTTGGTAGAAGTATGTATGCAAAAAATAAATCAAATCGAAGGTGGTTCTGGGTGGCCACCGGCCACTTTTATATATTTAGAAGTGATGCACCGAATATTCGGCAAATATTCGGTATTACTTATAATACTAATATACAAATATTCAGTATTACTATACTTACATTGATTGAAAGTTGAAAATGTATAAAACACAACGCCAATGTCACTACTCCAACTTTGCTCATTTCCGCAAATTTGGCCTCGCTTTGCGGTCACATTCAACCACTTGAAGATTTTGGAAGTGGTCTTCTCCTCTTGCAGCTGAGACAAAATCAGTTGTGAGCTTTACTGCTCTCTCTGCAGGGTCATTCACAACATTTAACCCATCCACAATGGACTTGGCTGCCTTGAAGTGGTCATTGTTCTGCCAATTGTCAACATCCTCTGTTAGGAAGGTCATATCCAGGTGAAGAAGGTTCACTGTAAACCACGAGTCCTCGTTCACAAGATCAGCCAGGGTTGTCGCTTCTGTAATTTTTGGAAATGACGGTTTGCCATATCCAGAACCGTAGTGGTGTTTTGGAGTGCTTGGCATTTCATCTGGTTGTATGGCCAGTAACACATCTGCAAGGGCACGACGCTCCTTTTGAGGTACTGCATTGCTGAACAGTGCCAAAACAACCAGTTCTGGGGTTAAATACCACAAATGTCTATCAAAGGCTTTCACAGCGCTGACTGAAATGATTGAGTTGACAGCTTTATAGTTGAGCAGAGTCTTGTATAAGCACAAATCAAACCATGGGGCATTTGAAGCAGACTGACATATGAGCCACCAATCACAATAAATATAAACAACAAAAACAACAAACTCCTTCAGTTTTTCCTGTTGATGTTGTGTTGTTACAGTTCCTCGAGGTAGTACAGAAATTTGCTCTTCAAGTAGGCATATTTTGATGGAATAAAGAATCTTTGACATCCACCTTGCTTTATGGATGGCCCCAGGTCTGTGGAGTGTTCCTTGTTTTGTGACATCATCATCGAGGACTACCTGGCAGAGTTGTGCCATTTCCTTGTAGTCTTCCCTACAGTATGAAGCGCTTGTGCGGATTGTGCTTAAAACCTTGTTTTTGCAGGATAAAAGCAGTTGTTGTGCATCGTCATTGTACATTGAAATGTCAATTTTGGTTAAACTTTCATCCTTTGCATGCGATATGCATTCCCAATTCTTCTGGAATCTTTGGAACAAAGATGCTTCTGGAGACTTTGATGTCTCAATTTTGAGAGCGTCAAACACATGATCCAGGATTACCTCTCCAACATGATGGCGACATGCACACCACAGAAGAGCACGGTCCAGTTTTGATTGAATGGTAACACAGGCAGCTGTAACGTGTCCAGTGTTTGATGCTGTTGTGTCAAAACATAAGTTGACAACTGACTGTTTGCACTTCCATGAATGTAGAAACGTGTAAGTGTGCTCGGCAATGATGTCACCTGATGACATATCACTTCCACGAGGATATCTAGCCACTCCCAGTAGCTTTACATCAGTGGCATTCCCAACCAACACTGGCAATCTTTCTTCCTTGCCATTCTTGTTTGTGAGCGTATGCATCTGCTTGCCATCCCAGTGAAGTGTTGCAGCTGTTGGGGCGATCCAATTTTCTCGAATATCTTTGGCGATAGCACTTGTTATTGATCGTCGAGCCTTATCAGCAGTTGAATACGACTTGGCCACACGACGTGGATCACCTCCTGCCTCTTGAATTACAGCTTCGGTGAGCACAGCCTGTTGAACAGGAGTTATGTTTAGTCGAGTAGCAACAGACACGACTGAAGGCCTTTTCAGAATATCATGAGGAATAAAGGCAGACGTACCTGCATATGTTGATCTGTGGTGACTACGCTTCCTTTGAAGCTCTGGAATCGCCTCTTCTTCAGTTTCTTCCAAGCTATCTGCAGAGGCACTATCATCAGAGCATACAGAACTTTTCATCTCTTGTACACTGGATGATTCATGACGTTCTCGTCTTGAAGCTTCCGCTAAGATGTGTTTTTCTTTTCTACGATCTTTATCAGCTTTCTTCTTGTCAACACTACCAAATGAGGCTACTCTGTCAGATTTCATTGACTCTAAAAATGCTCTATCTTCCTCATTCTTAATGTTTGTCATTGCATCTTTTGTCCATACACCAAAGGTCTTATCAAGACGTTCATTCATGGATTGCAACTTAGCCAAAGTGTTTGGAGATTCTCTGCGAGAAACAGGTATTTGACGCAATTTGTTATTGTCATTAAGAAGGTCAAGTATTAGTTTGCAGCATTGATGGTCTGAAAGCATAGGAATATTTGCTTTAGTGTAGAATGTTTTCAGCTGGATAAGGACTATGCTGGCAGATTTCCATTTGAGTGGCTGTGTTTGTTTGCCTTCACATATTTCTTTCTGGATGTGCCACATCACGCATCGAAGAACCTGCCGGCAAGTTGGGAGGCGGACTCCTGTCAATGTACCATCTCCTTCTGTAAGAGCATTGCCAAGACCAAAAATGGCACTTGCTAATCTGGTCTTCTTAGCTTCCATTGTTACAGCTTCCATTGTTTCTGAAAGACAATAAAGGATATTATTAGACTATAAGTGAAGTTTCGTTTATGGTACATGTTTTATGTAAATCACCCCTTTAGGGTGCATCAAACGCCCTTAGGTTCTTGGATTTTAATGTCTATTCTCTCAAATGTTATGTAAATCACCCCTTAGCAACTCTATATTAAAAGAAACAATGTAAATAGTCAACTGGTTGGTAAATAAAAAAAATAGATATTTTTACATAGCGCGGCCCCCGAAAATTGCCGCGAAAATATAAAAGTGACCGGTGGCCACCCAGGACCACCTCCGATTTAATTAAGTTTTGGCATACACACTTCTAGCAACAAGTGTAACATTTGAGAGAATAGACATTAAAATCCAAGAACATAAGGGCATTTGATGCACCCTAGTCATGGGCCTAGTAGAAAATCAGCAGTCTTTCAATATTTTAAGCTAAATGAGGATGAAAGTATTTTTATTTGTCAAGTAGAAAAGGATGGTAAAGAGTGTAATGCAAAAATTAGTGCTTATACTGGGAAACATGCTAATGCTCCAACTAGAGCCTCAAACTTGAAATGCCATCTACGAAACAAACATCCCAATATTTATAAGGTTGTAGATCAGCATGATAAGGAAAGAGTCGGGAGTCAGAGTCGGTTTTTAAAAATACCGACTCAGGAGTCGGGAGTCAGTTGTTTTTGGCCGACTCCCCATCCCTGATTTTTTCGTTACTCTGCGACTTAATTAGTTGGTTAGGTTTTGTTCTGGCTATTTTTTTATTTTTTTTAATTGGATTTAGTTTAGTGGTGTTTGTGATAGAATTATGATGTGCCATTCATGTGATTTTGACTTTGAGAACTTGATTCGTCATGTGCCCTAGATGAAGACAAAGGATTGGATGTTTTTATCAATTATGGCATTATTCTCTCATCCTTAACTTGCCTGAAATGTGACATTGAGTGCCTAATACGAAAAGATCAGGAGATATTTAGGTGAAATAACCAATATTAACCTGTTAGGTTAATTGAATGCCCGGTTAGGTTAATTGAATGCCCGGTTAGGTTAATTGAATGCCCGGTTAGGTTAATTGAATGCCCGGTTAGGTTGGTTGAATGCCCGGTTAGGTTGGTTGAATGCCCGGTTAGGTTGGTTGAATGCCCGGTTAGGTTGGTTGAATGCCCGGTTAGGTTGGTTGAATGCCCGGTTAGGTTGGTTGAATGCCCGGTTAGGTTGGTTGAATGCCCGGTTAGGTTGGTTGAATGCCCGGTTAGGTTGGTTGAATGCCCGGTTAGGTTGGTTGAATGCCCGGTTAGGTTGGTTGAATGCCCGGTTAGGTTGGTTGAATGCCCGGTTAGGTTGGTTGAATGCCCGGTTAGGTTGGTTGAATGCCCGGTTAGGTTGGTTGAATGCCCGGTTAGGTTGGTTGAATGCCCGGTTAGGTTGGTTGAATGCCCGGTTAGGTTGGTTGAATGCCCGGTTAGGTTGGTTGAATGCCCGGTTAGGTTGGTTGAATGCCCGGTTAGGTCAACTGTACACCCTTGATGATTGGTTTGGTTAAATCACGATATTTTCATTAGTTTAAATTAAAATGATGAGAGCAAACTTTTCTGGTTAATTTTGAGGTGTTTTGTACGAAACTGCCATCCATTTCCTGTGCAAATGCATAGTTTTTGAGATGACGATATCTCGAAAACTATGTATTTGCACAGGAAATGGATGGCAGATTCGTGCAAAACACCTCAAAATTGACCAGAAAAGTTTTTCATCATAAAAATAGACTGGGTGTAAAAATGAATAATTACCCAAATGCCTTTGCAAAATCTACGTATACAACAGTGCCCGCGAAAAGTATCCAATCACCCTTGAAATTTGTATTTTTTACATAAAAAACAATGTTTAAATGTATACTAACCTTATATTAGTATTTTGTCATCTGTCCTTTGGTTTGGATGACTTGTTCTAGACGTTTTGGCATGGATTTAATCAAGTTTTGACAAACTTCCACTGATATTTCCTTGCACCATACCTTTTTGATGGCCTCTTGTAATTTTTCGACTGAGCCAGTGTCGTGGCATTCAACCTTATTTTTTATTATTAGCCACAGATTTTCTATCGGATTGAGATCTGGACTATTACCAGGCCAATCCAAAATATCAAATTTATTGTCAGTAATCCATTTTGTCACTATTTTGGCCCTGTGACATGGTGCACCATCATGCATGTATGTTTTTGTCCTTTGGATTGCCATTGCCATTGGAAGTTTATCCTGTAGCATTGCTAAATACCGTGCACCATTCATAGTTGTGTTCTTCGGAAGAAAATATAAGTTTCCACGCCCATAGTAACCGAAACAACCCCAAACCATCACACTTGGAGGGTGTTTCATTGTCTTTAGGGTGTATTTAGGGTCCATCCTATTTGAGCCAATAGGCCGGCGAACCTTTTTGGACAACTTCTGAATGTCAAAAATGTCGACTCATCGCTAAATAAAACCTTCTTCCAGTCATCAACAGTCCAATGAATGTATTTTTTACAAAATGCGACACGTTTTTTACGCATTTTTTCATTAATGAACGGTTTCTTAGCAGCATGGCGAGATGGCAATCCGAGTTCTTTTTGGAGCCGCTCCTGGATAGTTCGTTCAGAAACACCAGATAACAAATTATTCATATTAAATTTTATTTCTTTCGCAGTTATTGTTGGGTTTTTCAATACTAAATGTTTCATAAGTTTGTCTGTTCGCGAATTTGTTTTTCTCGGTCTGCCAGATCGTTTTTTAGGGACTGGCGTGGTTAGGCCACCATTGTTCTTAGCCCGTGAAACCCATAAATTAACGGTACTTTGGGATATGTTTAATTCCTTAGCTATCTGTCTCTGTGATTTCCCACATGCATGCAAAGCAACAATAGCACCTCGACAATCACTCTTAAGTTGTTTTTTAGCACACATTATATATAAATTTTATTTACACGACTTTCTGTAAAAAAAAAAAATATCAAGAAATTTACACAAACAGTGAAATCTGACAAATTTGAGACACAGCCACCCGCAACGAAGGCTACCAGAACACTAATTTGAGAATGCGTTGGATAGCTCTCATATCAGCGAGCAACCTCAAAGTTACCAGATGTCGCTAGAACAAATAGAAAGTGAATTACGTGTCTCTGAATATCAAGGGAAAATATTGTATTTTCTTGAGTGATCGGATACTTTTCGCGGGCACTGTATATCTACTGGCTCTTTATTGTCCAAATGCAATAGGACTCCATCATAAAATTCAATCAGGTTTAATATATGAGGTAAAGGTTCTTTGTAGGCCTTCAATTTTTTGCAATTCATTCTGTTTGTGGGGAAACCTAATTGAGAGTACCGAGAGCAGTATTCAGTGTGTGGAAGAACAAGTGATTTCCACAGGGTAAGCATGGTTATACTGTCCCTAGTTCTGAATATCCTCAGTATATATCCTATTAGTTGTTTGCGTGATGAGGTTACTTTGTCAATGTGCCTGTTGAATGTTGCATCTTCAGATAATATAACCCCTAGATCTAGGGCTGGATTAAGCCCTAGTAGGCCTGATAGGCTATTTGTAAAAGTGGCCTGTCATGTCTAGGCTCACGCTAACATCTGCCTAGACCAGTTGTTCTGAACCTTTTGATGTTCGCAGCACATTTTTGAGGCAAAAAATATTGCGTGGCACAGTACTTAAAATATATATAGAAAAATACTAGTTTGATGTTTTAGTCACTCATGAAAAAATCACACAAAAGTGTTTTGTCTTGGCCAGCAATATCAAGAACAGATGAATGCTGGGTGCCATTCCAACATGTTATCTGTGTAATAAGTTCACCAACTGTCCAGGGAAGAGGTGCTCATCATTATACCCTAAACCCAAGTGACCTTAACAAAATTCAAACACTATTTCCTATATTTCTTTAGAGTGCTTTAAGTATGAGATGAATGTTGAGTAATCAAGTAATTCATTTGTAGGAACTTCACTTTTAACACATGTTTAAGCAGTACATATTTACTAAACTGAGGACATGGTGAATTTAACAAATTGAATATTTAAGTTGGAATCTTGATTTCAGAAATATTTTTCAGTTTCAGGTCCCTTATTAAATGACAGAAGGATATAAAGTTGTATCTGTAATTCTAGAATGTTTCAGATGATCATTTTTCATGATATATGTATGTGTAATGCTGAAATATATTCATGTTACTCTGATATTTTTACTTTGCATTTTTGTGTAAATTATGGTAATTTTGAAAAAAAAAATTAAATTGAAGGAAGCTGACAACCAAACTGTGACTGTAGTTTGCCTAAATGTATATGAACATATGGTAAAAATATGAAGTGATGGCTAACTGTCCTGATGGGGTAATAATGGCATGAATATAGGCTTTTTTAAATTGTAAAAATAAAATTTTCCAATTTTTTTATTATTTATTGTTTCCAATTCTATAGATAATAGAGAGCTTTTGAAAGCATTTCTGACTACAAATACATTATGACTAGGGCCCGGATGTTTAGGCACTAATAAACTACAAAATAGGCAGGCCAAAAGGGAAAATAAAATACAGAAAAAGGCACAAAAAAGGCACTTATTTTCTTATAGTTCAAACAAAACATCAACACATGAAATACAAAGAAAGAAAAATTGCATGAAAAAAAATGTTTTTATTGATTGCAATAAATGACAAGCATTTTTTTTAAAATTTTACGTTTAATTTTACACTTCAATGCACTGACTTTAGGCATTGTGACACGTGCGTTAGGGTGGTCCACTCTTATAGGGGTGGAATTTTTTTTTGTGATTTGTTTTTATTGCTGGGTTGTAACTTATGAGGATGGATGAGAAAACACCTCTGGGAAAGTTTTATTTGAATCAGTTAATTTGTAGGGGTAGCACATGACACTTGAAGTTTTGGTATAATCTGAAAATCACAGCAAAGTTAATCTTGGTGACAGTATATGACTATTAGGGTAACTAACAATTCCGAAATGAATTGACTAACAATTCCCTTTGCACCTCATTTGATCTTTGTTTTCTCGCCCAGTTGCCAGGCTGACTTCAGTGGTTGAGGAAACTGCTTCCTGTAGTTAGCAACAACTTGCAGGAGATACTGCAGTTGTTCCTCATTCCTGGTGTGGCAGCCATTGTATTCATTAATGAGAGCAACCCCCCTCTCTGCATGATCGTTCACGACAGAGAGGTTTGCCACTGATTTCTTCGCTATTTGGTAATCAGGATCACTGTCCCAATCCCGCACCTCCTTCCTCAGGTATCCCACACCTGACCCCAGAGACAACAGCAGTCTTTTTGAGTTTGCTGTTGCTAGTGACTCGATTGAAGCCCCCTCAGCAACACCTTGCTTTCCTTCAACTTCCTCCATCGCCTTCACCATTGCTGTTTTAGTCTCTTCAGACACCTCAGGATCGAAAATCGTGAGGCCTACCATCTCCTCCGAAAGATACCAAAGATGACCGCTGAGTTTTTTTAATGCCACTTCCGAAATTTTGGGGTCATGGTATTCCCGAAGACTCTGCAGAAGACTGAGGTCGCTGCGAGGCGCAGCAGCAGCTATTGGCGCTGTCATCCATGCCTGCAGGTAGATGGAAACAGCGAAGACACTGACATCCTTAAGACACTTTTGCTCTCGTGGAGTGAGGGCTGGGATTTGTCCCCTGAACAGCCACATCTTCAATGAATAGATCACCTTAGATAACCATCTGGCTTGGTGCATGGGGCCAGGTCGCTTGAAGGTGTAGTTGTCAATGCTCCCTCCCAAGAAAATGATGGACAGATCGAGGAATTCCTGATAGTCATCTCGAAAGGATTTTGAGGAGTGTTTTTCCTCAACAAAGCAGAGAATCCAATCTCTAATGGGGGCCAAGAGTCGATGCACCTCTTCATCATCCCATCCGGTGCCGTATGTTCCTGTGTCGATGAAGGTCCATTTGCTCTGAAACCTGCTGAACAATGGAACATCAGGTCCACTCGTTGGGCCATAGCAAGCAGTGAAAACTCCACCGATCATCACTTCCATGATGTGATGATGGCAGGCAAAATGGAGAAGGTCTTTCTTCAACTTCTGCTCCAACAACACACACACTCCATTCAAACGACCATCATTGGAGGCAGTGGTGTCGAAACACATCCCCACGACAGATTCTTCGAGGCCCCAATCAGTCAATAATTCAAAAACTGCGCTGGCTTGGTGTTCTCCTGATCCAGTTGGTATTTTGGGGACTCCAAGGAGCTGAGATTGACCCGAAAAGGAGGAAATGAGCACAGGCAGCCGATCCACATGCGCATGGTCTCTGGTGTTGAGGAGGTCTGGAATAAGTTTTCCATCCCAGTGGATGATTGCAGGACCGGACTGAAAGGAAGCTTTTAGGCTACTGCAGATCATGATCCGATGTCGTTCTCTCTGCCATTTGATGGAGGTCCGGGTGATGTTAAAATTCATTGGGCTGTGGCCAAGGCTCAATGCAGTCTCTGCTATTATGTAGGTTGCCATCCTGTCCGTAGTGTGTGTCCAATCTAGGGCAGCAGCTAGATTTGATGTTATCACATTCTTGACTCTTTTCACCTGTTTTGGAGGTCGCTTTCCACCTTTTGCCCATTCATCTTCGGTGGAGGATGACTCATCAGTGACTGAGGATTCTGTTGAGGACACCAATACTGCTGTACCCGACGTTGATGCACCTTCATTGACTGCCTGCAATACAATCGAAGAAAATGGACAATTTGTTAACGAACAACCTAATCATTGCAATCAAATGAAAGTAGGAATTTGAAGAACAATCTCACCTTTCTCTTTCGCATCTCCTCCTCCATCTTCCTGTGGGCAGCTTGTTTTTCTTTTTCTGCTGTTTTTCTGTCTACTCCCACCATGCATCCCTGTCTTCCAGGCTCTCGCTGGGCCAGCAAGAAGGCCTTGTCTTCTGGGTTTTTGATTAGAGACAAGGCATCAGCATGTGCCATATCAAATAGGTTCCGAAGTGTCTCCTTGAATCCCTCTTCGTTGTACACCTAAATATAAATAATAAATATATATATATATATGATAAATGTATTGACTGTTGTACAGTATAATATGTCATACTCTCGAGAAACTATTTTAGTTATCATTGATCATCCAACTCACCTGCTTCTGGTTCCTCCTCATTCGTCCTTTTTTTATTTTGATCCAATCTTGGTGAAGGTCCAAGATCTTTTGGATTCCTTTGTATTTTTCCCTTGTCGGGATTCAAGCTTTGTTCCAAAATATTTCAAGTTGACCCCACACTACTTGAGCACTTTCCTTCAACTCCTTCTTGAGATTAGTGTGGTGATGAAGGAAGCATGACAATACTTCTCCACGTGATGGTAATTTGCTTCCAAGAAGCTTGTCCTTCACTTTATCTCCTTCAAGGAGATAAAAGCAAGAGCTTCGAACTTGTCATCATATATCCAACCACTAAACACAACCAATGAACACTACACCAATAATCTGTCAAGGAAAAGATGTATTACTGGAACTGGAACATAATATACAAGTAAATCTACTAGGTAGTGCAAAAGTGCAAAAATGAAGTACTGTGTGCTACCTAGTGATGTAAAAAAAACGTTTTTTTTTGTTTTATTTTTTTATTTATTTTTTATTTTTTATTTTTTTTGTTTTTTTGTTTTTTTTAATAATTAATATAGATATTGCCAATTTAATTATAAGGTATACTTTTGCAATGATATATATTATAAAAATAAATAAATAAATAATAAAATAGGCCATATGGTACCAGTATAGAATGTCCTTTTCAGCCTATTTACAGAAAAAACTGGCCTCTTTCTTGCACTGAAAGTCTTGTATCTTGAGATCCATTAAACTTGCGAGAACACTGGCTGGGAGCTGACTGCCCATTGTCCAACCTTCCCAGGACTCTCCCATCCATGCCTCGGATTTTGAATCTCCCACTTAACTATCCTTTAGACCCGTGATGACATATTCCCCCCCCCCCCCGAGACCATCCATATATATACATACACATACACCCATATACATATATACCAATATATACATAAATACTTATATACACATTTATATCTATTGTATACCCCATACACATGCATACATCCAGAATTCCAGATACATACGCATGCATACTCACATATATACCTACACAAACTCATACACCTCTATTTCGCCCTTTCATTATCTCCGAGATCATTTAGCACATACAGTAATATCCATACAGCCAAAAGAAACCAATTAAGCACAGACAGAGCAGCAAAGCTAGTATTTATATCCCAAAATGCAAAATTCCAAGAAAGTGAAGTAAAACATGGTGCTACATTGGCTTCGTCAACATCCAAATCTGCAATAAATACCAGTACCTGTGATATTAAAACTATTTGCTTTAATCAATCTAGTGATAATGATTCTTCAATGGAAATAGAATCAGATAATGAAAGTTAAACAGCATTAGGTTAACACAAAGGTTAAAGAAAGAGATGAATATTTATATTTTTTTTATTTTTCTATTTGGAATATATATATATATATTATATATAATATATATATAATATATATATATATATATATATATATACACACACTGGTATTCTTGCCAATCACAATTATATCTATTGTTTTATACCAGTATTATGGATATTATACCAGTACCTGTGATATTGAAACTAGCATATATGCTCTACCCAATCTAGTGATGATTCTTCCATGGAAATGAAGGTTAACCAACATTAGGTTAACAAAAAGGTTCAAAAAAGGTGAATATTTTTTTTTTCGATCTGGAATATATATACTGGTACTCTTGCCAATCACAATTATGTATATTGTTTGAAACGAGGAAGAATGTTTTATGTTCTAGTTAAAAATATATATACATATAAAAATGAGGTTTGTTTTTCCTTTCTATTATATACTTTTTGCGTGATTCAATTTTTCTAAAAGATGACTATATATACTAGGTATAACCGTATAAGCATGGTAGTATAGTAAATTATAGGTAATACTAATATACTTATTAGATTAAAGGAAGAAAAATATGGAATAAGTTTAAAACAATAAAAAACAAAAAAAACAAAAAAAACAGACTACCTTCGTTTTAAACAAAAAAAATGACAAAAAAAACGACACAATAAAAAACGACTCACATCACTAGACTGCTACCCCTAAAAAGTGATTGATTTGGGAAAAAATTGGCTAGAGGTGTTTTCTCATTCGTCCTCATATTCGTCCCCAACCAAACCCTTTTCCCTGAAATCTCCCTCCACACAATCTCTCCATCTTCTTCTTGGCCTGCCTCTCCTCCTTCTCCCTTCCACCTCCATGTCCATAACCCTCTTCCCTACATAATTTTCCTCCCTTCTCATCACATGGCCGTACCATTGTAGCCTTCTCTCTTGAACTTTCTTTGATATTTTCACTACTTTAGTCGTTCCTCTAATCTTTTCATTTCTAATCCTATCCAACCTCGTAACTCCACACATCCATCTCAACATCCTCATTTCTGCTACCTCCAACTTCTTCTCCTGGGCCTTTTTGATGGGCCAGGCCTCCTCTCCGTACAACATCGCAGGTCTCACCACCGTTTTATACACCTTTCCCTTCACTCTTGCGCTGATCTTTTTGTCACATAACACACCCGAAGCATTCTTCCAATTTCTCCATCTTGCTTGGATTCTATGGCTAATTTCAGAGTCGAGCGTACCGTCTGAAGTCTGATGCCATATGGGAACCTAAATATTTAAAAGTGTTTACCCTTTTAAGCTTCTCGCCGAGTAGTGTTACATCCCCGATTCCCTCTTCTCCATTAAAAACCATATACTCCGTCTTCTTTCGACTGATCTTAAGCCCTCTATCCTCCATCGCCCTTCTCCATCGTTCCAATTTCTGCTCTACTCCTTCTCTGGTGGTGTCTATGAGGGCTATATCATCTGCTATTGAGCTATCACCTTATGGGAATAATATTTATTAAGTATTTAATATTTATATATATTTAATTTGGAGATAATAGCACTCAGAAAAGTTTGCACAATTTTTCACCATGAATCTAAATGTATGCACAATGAAAATTTCTTGCGCACACTGACTAAAAAAAATTAGAGGGAACATTGCTTGAGAGCTGAAATTAATTTTATAGTTTGTCATAATTAGAGCCAGGATGTTCAGGCAAAATGCCATAAAATGCCTTTTCCGCCTATTTATAAGGTAACTGCCTATATCAATGTAAAGTGCCATTTTTGTCATATTTTTCATTAATTATAAAAGGATTTTAAAATATGATGTTATCATTAGCCTAAATATGATTGAAATTACGATAATGCTTAATGCGACTAGTTTAAGGGTTAATTGTTCTGCATTTGTGAATTTATTTCCTAACTGGCAACCAGTTTCATCGTAGAACCCTGCGTGACACATGGTCATTCGTTTTCTGCTGTACGCACGTTAGGGTGGTCCATAAAATTGAAGTTTTGATTTTTTGTTATTGCTGGGCGGTAACTTGTGAGGATGAATGTGTCAAAATTCGCGGATGATACTAAAATAGGCAGTAAGGTTGTTAACTAGGATGATAGAAATAGCCTCCAAGATGATGTAAATAGGATCATGGAGTGGATGGATAAGTGGCAGATGCAATTTAACGTAGACAAATATAAAGTTTTGCATATAGGTTCTCGTAACAATACACATACACGATGGGTGATAGAGAGCTAGTGAGTGTTGGTGAAGAAGTAGATTTAGGCATACGCGTATATAAGGATTTAAAAGTTAGGAACCAGTGCCTGGAGTCTTGTGCTAAAGCTAATAGAATGTTAGGCTTCATAGCGCGTAATTTCGAATTTAAATCAAAGAATATTATATTGCCCCTTTACAAGTCCCTAGTCAGGCCTCATTTAGAATATGCCATTCAGTTTTGGTGCCTGTATTTGCATGAGGATATTGATAGGTTAGAAAGGGTTCGGTGTCGTGTCACGAAACTAATTCCATCATTGCGCAATAAGCCGTATGAAGATAGGATTAAAGAGTTAGACTTGCATTCACTCGAAACTAGGAGATTAAGGGGTGAGCTTAGTGAAGTTTTCAAAATTGCGTGGCAGACGTTTCATTACGGTACTAGTATTGCTAAAAACTTCTCTTATGTTTAAAGTAATTGATAAATGGAATAATCTTCCCGTGCCTGTCATGAACTCTACCAGTGTTAATATGTTTAAGAACTGTTTAGATAGGCATTTTAAAAATATTAATGTTTAATATAATAATAAAACTCACCCTTTTCCCCTCTCAGCCTCCCCCTTTTCCCCTCTCAGCCTCCCCCTTTTCCCCTCTTAGCCTCCCCCTTTTCCCCTCTCAGCCTCATTAAAATTATTAACATTGTTTAATATAATAAAACAATTAGCAACAGGAGCTCTGGGGGTGGTGATTGAGGATGAGTCTGTTGATGATAATGCCAGCTTGTGACATGCCAGTGTGTGATGCCAGCAAAAAAAAAAAAATTAGATTAACACGATCATAGATGTAGCTTGTAGCGTAAACTAACCCACTTTTTGTTTTACTTTACCTACTTTTTTTTTTCTTATCCTCTCCTTACTTGCATGTCTGTAACTCTCCTTACTTGGATGTCTGAAACTCACTCTACTTGCATGTCTGTAGTTTGCACAGTATGACTGAGTTAAGACTGTGTTTGCATGGTTTGTAAGTGTTCTTATTTTACTTCTTTTCATCTTTCACCCCTTTCCTATTCTCTCTGACTATTTTTGACTTGTCGGCAGTGGTTGACTGATGGTGATGGTGAGTCTTTCTTTCTCTTTTTCTGAATGAATTTTAACCCAAGAATGATAGGTTTTGCTACTTACTTAACCCCCTCCTCTTTCCTTTCTCTCAGGCTAACCTTAGAGTGGATCTTAGGGTCTTTGTTAGCCTTAGCTTCTGTAGATCTGTAGATGTAGAACCTCAAAATCATTGGATGGAACCAAATCTAAGATTGCTTGGTCTCTAGTTGGTTTGTTTACAAATTGCTTTAGAAAGCTGTCATTATAGCACCCAATGAAGAAGTTACCTTTTCCATTCAACTTCCTGCGTTTGGTTTGGAGGTCTGTGAAATGCAACTATCCAAATGTACTCTTTACTTGGTACATGGTGACTGGTCAAAATGTCCCCATTTTAAAGTAACCCAGCTAGGTTAATTGAATGCCCAGTTGGGCAGTTAGGTCAACTGAATGCCCTTGATGATTGGTGAGGTTAAATTATAATAGTTTCATTAAAACTAACAAAAATATCATATTTTTGTATGGTTAGTTTTATCACCATTATATAGTATTCTATACAAGGGTTAGATTCTATTATTTTTATGCATATAGATTCTATTATTAACATCACTTCTATACTTTTGACTTGGGGATGTTTTGACCAGTAACCTTGGTACACAAATATCAACCCAAATTGATTTTACCTTGTCTAATTTAAGACTATCATTCTGAACTGAAGTAAACCATGCCCCTGCTTGTCCATTCTCTGATAAATATACTGTACATTGTATAGCCATTTAACTCATACTCTGCTCTAGTGTTATTGAAAACTGCATCACTAATCTATGCCTCACTAGGGTATCCCATTTATGACCAACTTTTTTTTCCTGGGTCCAACCTCCTAATATTATGCCTGTTGCTCTAAGTAAGAAAATAGCATTTACTTTCTATTTGATGAAAATTTCGGACCCCCTAGGTCTACAAAACCAATTTTCCCCTTTTCTTTATCAAAAATAGTTAATTTTCAGAAGTCTTTTGGTTGTAAATTTCTTGCATTTTATAACCTCATTCAGTGTACATTTTTGGGTATTATTCTACTATTACACCCGTCTAACGTCCAGCAATTATTATATGTTCATTAAGTAGATTTTTTAATTCTAAGACACTTTCCTTCTATAGCGTTTCCGTCGCAAATGCTTCGTTTTCGAGATATAAACATTTTTTTGGTGTGTATCTAGTGTGTGTTTGTGTGTTCGTACCTTCGTGTGTGTGTGTGTTCGTTTGTGTTGCCATCACATGTCTGCCCAATCAGAGCACTCCATCCATTTCGAATTTGAATTAGTTTGCTACCGGAATGGCTTCGTGTGACGTGTGTTCATTCGATTATTACCGCTGTATTGTCGCTTTCTATGAAAATTTAGAAAAAAGTGTTGAGTTTCTGCGTGCTCACAGTGTTCTACTGACAGTAGTGAAGTGTCCACATTGTAAAATGGAGTGCACATATCGTCAAGACCAGAAACTGTGGCGTTATAGAAAAAGTTAGGTTGTGCTTAAAACGAAGAAAAGACGGTACTGTGATTATTCTGTCTTAGATTTTAAAGGTAATTCCTATTTTTCTTTTAGGTTAGGATAGGTTAGGTTTAGTTAAGTTAGGATAGGTTAGGTCAGGATAGGTTAGGTCAATTTTGAAGGTGAAATTTGTTTTTCCTATGGTTTTTGATGTTTTGAACGAATCTGACCTTCAAAACCATCGGAAATGATTCATTTTCTGTGATTTCCCCCACATTGCCGGCTGGGGGGGTATCAAAAACGAGTCATTTCCGACGGTTTTGAAGGTCAGATTTGTTTTTAACATCAAAACCATAGGAAAAATTTCACCTCGAAAGGGAGACGGGTGTAATACTGTACATTTACCCATTTTTGGATAGAAAATTAAAATAGCTATCAAATGATACCTAATTTACTATGCTTTTATACCAAAATAGAAAATTAAAAGGAAAAAATGTCCATTTTTTTTTAACATTTTCTTCTCCATTTCTGACCCTAAAGCCATATAAAACTATATATATATATAATATTGTGCCACCCATTCCCCAGGCAGGCGAACCCTGCCTCAGGGAGATCGAGGGAGCAGGACAGGTGGGTAACTGTTAATAGTTGCCCATCCCAAAGGTCTCCTCAACCAGTCTACACGGCGGCGAGGCCACCAATGGAGAATCTCACCCTATTTGTGTCGTGAATTCAGCTCTTGAACGAGGCAAGCGATATTTGACACATGATAGAAGAAATCATTGGCGAACACAGTATAGTGATAGTTAATAAACTAAACATGAAATCTCTGTATTATAACTTTTAAAGTAATAATTAAAGGTGTAAATGCGCATTTCAACCTGTATAATATGAGTCAATGGCCAGATGGTATTATTGTTAAGGAGTTTATTCACTTTTCCAGGAGATTTGATAACAGACAAAATAATAATAATAATAATACCTAATAGGCACCCTAACGGTAATGCCTGAAAGTTGTACTGTGTATAATAATAATACTTACTAATAATAATAATAATCTTACTAATAATAAATCCTCTATCATCGTTGAAAATAGTCTCATATAATGTAAGGTCAGTGAGGAATTCAACTGTAGATGTTCATAAAATCTGCGACAATGCAGATTTGATACTCCTGCAAGAGCACTGGCTACCTAAGCAAGAGCTAAAATTCCTCTCTACCATCCATGATGACTTTATGTACCATGCATCATCAGCAGTAGACTTGTCAGATGAATTAATGTATGGTAGGCCTTATGGTGGTGGTGCTTTCTTATTAAGGAAAAATTTGTCAAAACATATAAGATTTTTAACAAGCAATAATGTAAGGTTGTTAGGCATTGAATTACAAGTGAACAATGATTGCATATTAATTGTAAACTGCTATTTACCATACAACAATGGCAGTAATCTAGATGAATACATTGATTTGCTGTACAAAATTAAGTCATTATCAGATAACCCCAAATATTCTCACTGTATAATAATGGGGGACTTTAACGCACATGTGAACTCGGAATTCTTTGTAGAATTGGGTAACATGTGTGAGTCGGCCAATTTAAGTATAAGTGATGTAGATGTATTAGGGGTAGCCAGTGGTAATTTTACATACGTTAGTGATATGAGTGGTACCACCAGGTGGATTGATCATTGTCTCACTAGTAATAATCTAAAGGATCGAATTGTTAGAGTTCATATTTTGCATGATTTCCTTCTTTCTGATCATAGACCATTAGAAATATTAATTAACGTTACCAATTTATGCGCAACACGACTTAACAAGAACTCAATAGGTAAGAATAATCACGTTGATTGGTCCAATGTTAATATGCAGCAGAGAACAGAATACAAAGACAGAACAAGTCACCTCTTTAATAATTTAGAAATTTTGCACCTTTCCTGGAATAATCTTTGCTCAAATGATTCTCACTGTAAACTCATAGATAGGTATTATAGTAAGATAATATCCCTGTTAAGAGAAGCAGGAAGCCCCCTGATTAAATCTTACAACTATCATACTAAGGTTATTCCTGGATGGAATGATTTTATTGCTCCCCTGAAGAGGGAATCGAAAGACGCCTATGATGTGTGGTGCTTTCATGGTAGACCCAGATTAGGACCAGTATACATAAATATGTGTAGAAGTTGGGGTCAGTATAAGGCGGCCATAAGGCGATGTAAACAGGAAGAAGAGTCTATTCGAGCATCAAAAGCTTGTGAAGCTCGCATAAATAACGATAACAAATTTTGGAAATTTGTTAAGAATCAAATGGGTGTCAAAAATGTCCTCCCTCCGACAATCAATGGGGTGTCGGTGGAGGATGAAATTGCAAAGCTGTGGAAAAACCACTACTGTAACATTCTTAACAGCGTGAGTAGGGATAGTCTTAAGATAGATTACAGCAAAACGATTGTGGGAGGGACAAGGGAAAATATTTTGATATCATTTTCTGAAGTAAAGAGGTTAATTAAAGAGTTAAAGACTGGTTCTGTGTCAGGGGTAGATGACTTATTGAATGAGCACTTAAAATATACAAATGACGTAGTATGTCTGCATATATCATTGCTCATAGCTATATCCCTGCAGAGTTCATGAGGGTATATATCTTGCCCCTGGTCAAAAATAAGTAAGGAGACATTCTGTCCAACAATAATTACAGGCCTATTGCTGTTGCTTCCTGCTTCTCAAAACTACTAGAAAAACTCGTTACTCCGATTAAATGATTTCCTATGGACATCTCCTAATCAGTTTGGCTTTAAAAGGTCCCACTCAACTGACCTGTGTATCTATGTACTTAAAGAAACAATATCTAAATACATTGACAGTAATTCAACCATTTATAGCTGTTTCCTTGATATAAGTAAGGCATATGATAGGGTGAACCACAATATTTTATTTGCAGAACTAGAAGACAGGAAGGTTCCCATGTACATATTAAATTTATTGAAATTTTGGTATTCCCACCAATCTTTCACTGTTAGGTGGGGCAATGTACTATCCGAGTGTTTTGGCTCTTCTTGAGGGGTGAGACAAGGCTCCTTGCTCTATCCTATGCTGTTTAATGTGTATATTGACGGATTAATTGCTTCACTTAATTAGGCAGCAGTGAGATGATGTATAGATAACACAAGGATAAATAACTTAGTTTATGCCGATGATATGGTGTTAATAAGTCCCTCTGTTAAAGGTCTGGATCAGCTACTAAATGTCTGCGAAGTGTATTCGCAGAAACATATTCTTTTTAATGTTACAAAAACTAAGGTTATGCAATTTCATCCTAAAAGCTGTAATCAGCCAGCTGATATAAGGTTTAAAATGAATGGTGAAGTAATTGAGGAAGTACAAGAGTTTAAGTATTTGGGTCAAACTATTACCAGCTCTTTGAGTGATGACTCGGATATAAGAAAACAATCTTGAAGCCTGTGTGCTAAAGCAAATATGACCATAAGGAACTTTCGTTTCTGTACAAGTGAAGCTAAAGACACACTCTTTCGTACTTTCTGCAGTAATATATACGGTCAGCAACTCTGGATGAATTATAAAAAAGGTTCTGGTAGAACCCTAAATTTGCTGTACAACAGGTCTTTTAGACTCTTACATAAATTACCCCTGAGATGCTCAGCTTCGCAAATGCTTGCTACCCGCAATGTCCCGAGCTTCCCGGAGGTAACAAGACATGCTCAACACAGTCTAATGCAAAGAATTAAAAAATCAACCAACCTGATCATCCAAGCTATCCATGAGTCCTGCCATTTATCCTCTAAGCTATGGACTTCTTGGTACGAAAATATCTGTCTGTAGCTCCACTTAACTTCGACAGTGCAGTATTATTTCTAATCAATTGTATATATTTCTATCCTTAGTATATGAACTGCCATTGTATTAATAATATTTGTCATATGGACTATAGTCTGCCAATAAACATTTTCGTATGTATGTATGTATGTACGTACGTACATACATACTAACTGTACTTCTATTTATGTTCAGATTTATGATTTATGATATGATTATGATATGATTATGATACAAATTTCTGATTAGATTAGTTAGACTAAAATGGCTTGTGTAAAAGTTGAAACTCGTACCATGGATAAGCCAGAAGATTGGTTTCTCATAAACTAATTCATAATTTGGAACCTCAGAAAGGGTCTCTCTTGCCATCTAATAGTGACATCTTATGTCACTATCTATTTTTATTAAGAGGACCTATGAAAAAGAAATCAGTCATATGTGATCCAAGAAATACTAAGAAAAGTTAAAAAATTTTGGGATTGGGCTGGCATCACATGCCAAGATACTTCAAAAAGCTGCCATCTGAGAAAAAAAGTAGAACAATTGATAAAGCAATATGAATACTTCTCAAAAAACAAAACATAGGAAGAAAGAATAAATAAGAAGAGACCATCTTTCTTGAAGGAATTAAAGGAGTTATTTGATATTTGTTCTCAAAATGCCATAGAAATAATAAAAAAAGATCCATTAAGAACTTCAGTAACAAAGCAGCAAGATATAGAGTTTCTAATAGACCAAAGAGGACCCAAAAAGATAAAAGCTATCAAAACAAGTTTGAGAGTCAAGTGAAAAAGAGTGGAGTGTGAAAAATTACTTAGAGAAGGAACTGGAGAGACAGGAAAAACTCGGCATGACCTTGAAAACAGATATTGAAGGAGAAATAGTGATTCCTAATGAACCAAATCCTATTCCAAGTACATCATACGCTAGAGATGAGAATTATACAGCATACGTCTCCTCCATGAAAATCTTCATGCAAAAGAAAAAATATTGTACAGAATCCTATTGTTTCAAATATGGCAGATTGTCTTAACCTTTCTGTTCACCAAAGAATAGGGTTTGCTGCTGTTATTGCAAGTCAGTGCAATAGAGACCTGAGTGATATCACTTTATTAAAATCAATGTTGCATAGACAAGGGATAAAAAGCAGAATTGAAATGGCTAAAATGGTCAAAGAAAAGTTTATACCACCTGAACATTGTGCTCTGCACTGGGATGGGAAGCTTGTTTCTGATAACAGTGGGAAAATAGGAGAAAGGCTAGCAATAATTGTGTCAGGGATCCCTTCAGCACCTGAGGGAAAAGTTTTTGCTATTCCAACTATTCTGGATTCCTCTGGTAAAAGCAAGCAAATGCTGCATTTAATGCTGCAAAAGATTGGAACTTGGACCAAAACATTTGTGCACTGGTTTTTGATACAATGGTGTCCAATACAGGTTGGATAAATGGAGCCTGCATCATTTTAGAAGAGCTTCTAGAAAGGAAGATAATGTGGTTTGCATGTAGGCATCACATTTATGAAAGAGTCTTGGCTGCTGCATTTACTCAAATATTTGGCACTACCACAGACCCAGAAAATATATTATTTAAACAGTTTTGAGATAAATGGAAGCCATTAGACATTGAGATGGTGTGGCTAAAACCCCAAGTTTTGTGGGAACTTCTACAGTTAGGAAGGATTCCTGAGAGCTCCCAAACCCCTCAGTAGGGCCTGGGAGGTTTCAGTAATCCCCATTAGGCCAGAGCTTTCTTGGAAAGCCAGGCCTTCAGAGTTAATAAAAGTATTTTTCTTCTCCTTTTTAATTGATTATGACAGATTTGAAACTCTTTCAGTACAGAATAATCAGAACTTTGAGGCAATCATATGCCCATTTCTGGAGATGGGAAAGCATCTCACTTCTTGATGGTGTGGTAGGTGATCCTATAGTCTTGTTTTTACCATTGGTATTTTGTATTTCTTAACCATTAGCTAAAAGGACCATGTCTAACATATTTGGATCACTTAAAATTATCATGTAAATATCATAATCGTTTTTGAATGCCTGATTTCATTTATAAAGACCTTGTTGAAAAACCTAACTTCAGTTATCAATATGCATCACAATGGATTTTCAGCTTTCTCAGGCTGTGAACTAAATTGTACCTTTAAACTGCCTTATGAGCAACATATTAATGCAAACACATATCCCAAAATTTTAGAACCTTAATTATTATTGTTAATTTTGCCCCCTTTTCTGGCATTATTGCACTCGTGGATTCCTGTGGGTCCACTGATGCCAGTGCTGGGGGATAATCCCTAAATGTTTGTTGGTTTTTCTCTTTATCAGAGATTTGTTTTTGGTTGGGACATTTGCTTATTGAAGTGAATTTGGACAAAGCTTTTGCTCCCTCAATACCTGCACAAATGCTGAAGCCAGAGCTCACACATGTTTTTTGTTATAAACATTGCTTTTGTTTGCACTGATTAAGCCAAGAATACCTTTAATGATTATGATATGAAGGATAGTGTGTTTGGAGTATAAAATGACACATCTGGGACTTATCAGGTTTACACAATTTGGATAAACATTCACTGACCTTGCCCAAGTGACTAATATTCTTTGTTTTTTTGTATTAGTTATGTAAGTTCCTTTTATTCTGTAAGTCTTGTCTCCTTTGTGTGGTAATGGGCTGGTGATGGCCAATAATTTAATGGTTTTATTTTATGTTGACATTTTTGTACGTGGTACCTATGGGACTAATGATGTTTGTTTCTTTCATTTGTGCAATATTTTTTTTTTTTACCCAAGTGCTTAGTTGGTTCTGAATGCACATTGGTGTATGATCAATAAAATTGTTCATATTTTCTTTAGTTACCTGTAAAAACTTGCCTGCTGATGCAATTAACCTTGTAAGACTGGCTATGCCCCAGAGATCTTAAAGGTGAGAACCCAGTTTCAAATTAATAGGAG
Source organism: Bathynomus jamesi (assembly GCA_023014485.1). Classification (NCBI taxonomy): domain Eukaryota; kingdom Metazoa; phylum Arthropoda; class Malacostraca; order Isopoda; family Cirolanidae; genus Bathynomus; species Bathynomus jamesi. Next base: position 626,884 of record JAJOZX010001319.1, read on the forward strand.
CTGCCTATCTGACATAATCTCAACCACACTAAAATTGGGAACTTGCTCACCCTGATTTCTCTCATTCTTAGCAGTGTGGGTGGTGCTGAAGTCAAAGGATTTATTTTTATTCAATTTGAAGGCCCTCTGGGTGGTCCTCACTGGCAGCTCAATCTCCCATCTCGGCAACCAGCAGCTGCTGCTGTAAGCATGGGTGTACAGGATAAGTAGTCTCTTGGGGGTCCAGGTGTTTGGACCCAACAAGAAATATGTTGTTTGAACCTGACAGGAAGGAATCACTTATAATGATACTATTATGTAAATTACTCTTCAGTTTTATGTATTTAAAATGAGATGCATACGAGACAAGAACTGTACAGGTGTATACAACCATACAAGTGGTCAAATAAAATTAATTTGTAAAATAATTTCAGTTTACAGTTTTGCCTTCTAATCCTGTTTTCCTCCCTTTTTAATTTTTCTCATTGAGATGTGATGGACTCGACAAAGTGAGGCAAAATGGACCTGACACAAAGGTTGACAGGGGTCCAGGAACCCCCCCAGACCTCCTGCCTCCTACACCCATGGCTGTGACCCCACTAACAGAATATCTGGTAGGTGAGTAACACAAACACATTCTTACAAGAAACACTTGCTGGCATCATGCCCCCATTTCAACATCACAAAACCTTATACAACTTTGAAAATTACAGAGAGAGAGATGAAACCAAAGATGCAATGAGTAACCCAAGTTTTGAAGATGTTAAGTGATACAGATACTGGAAACATATTTCTCAGGAATGATTATACAGAATGCACAGAAGCTGTTCTCCAAATTCTTGGACATATACCACCTAACAGAGTTCGTTGGCTCCATCTGGGAGCAATTCATAATGCTTGCTGGATGGCAACTATTCTCCGTTCTGCTAAAATGCTGGCATTCAGCAAACAAATGGATTATTTTGAAGAATATGTGAAACACTTAGAGGAGTTCTGCTTATTCACTGCTTTATATATACAACCATGGCTCAAAGCACCAAATGCATCGGATACAGCAATCAATGATTTGACTTTCTATAGTGACCTTCACATATATGGTGACACAGTGGACATTATTTTCTTTATGCATATCTGATGAAGAGAAAAGAAGCATTGCTACAGAAATTATTAGATAACATAGAAATGATAAAAACAGCTCATATGCCCAAAGTGGCAAACCAGTATTTCCTTTGATCAATAAATCGACCAAACTAGCTTCCCTAGCTGGACCAAAATCTTGGTTTTTCTTTGATGTTTTACATAGCAATGGAAAATGGTTAAATAAACCTGTTAAAACATGGAAAGATGACAGATTTTATTCAAATCTCCAATTTTTTTACACATTGTTAAGGTTGTTAATGATGCAGCCAAGTGTGGAGTAGAATTAATTGAAGATTTTGTAAATTGCATCACAACAGATGAAGAACAAAGACAACAACTCCTGCAAGTTGTGGAATATCAAAGAAGTTTGTTGCCATCTTTTAAAAAGAGTTCCTTAGTTCAACTGCTAGAATAGCTTCAGTCATTATCAGTATTCACATTTTATTTCATACATTCATTTGCTTTACTAAGTAATTTTTCTGTTCAAGGTATTGTATGTTTGTTGAATAAAAAAAAAATGATGGGGCTCAAGAGCTGGCATGAAATGTTCAATCTCTCGAGTTGTTCCCATCTTGGAAATATTGTGTCTTAAATATATTCCAAGGCCCATTGCCGCAAAGCTGCATTGGGATGATGCTTCATGGGTGGCAGTAACACCTATTCTTTAAATCCCATTCAAGACAAAATATAGAAGAAAATGTTAAAAAAATAGACATTTTTGCCTTTTAATTTTCTATTTTGGTAAAAAAGCATAGTAAATTAGGTATCATTTGATAGCTATTTTAATTTTCTTTCCAAAAATGTATATTGAATGAGGTTATAATAAAATGCAAGAAATTTATAACCGAAATACTTCTGAAAATTAGCAATTTTTGATAAAGAAAAGGGGAAAATTGGTTTTGTAGGCCTAGGGGGTCCGAAATTTTCATAAAATAAAAACTAATTACTATTTTCTTACTTAGAGCGACAGGCATAATGATATTAGGAGGTTGGACCCAGGAAAAAAAGAAGTTGGTCAAAAATGGGACACCCTAATGCCTCACTAATACAGATTATATCCTCCAGATTTTCACTAATCATAATTCATGTGCAAATTTAATGTAATGATTTGAAAAAAGTTATTCATCAAAATTGTTTCAAGTTGAGTTCATCATATAAATAACAAAAGTCATTTATGAGTTTGTGAATATTATCTCACTGGAAATAATTTGTTTGAAAATGCACAAAAAATTTCATTAAGTGTTTAAGATCAAATAAAGACTTGTGAGCCATATTTTATAAAGTTTGTTATTATTGTAGCTTTTTGTAGGGTGCAGAGGATTAACTTAGTCTCTATGTACAGTAGGGTGCATCAAAAATTGGCAACTTTCAAAAATTGATTTGGCCCTACGTTATTATGTTTACATTCCCTAAAAAAAATTCACATGCAAAATTTCAGGTCAATTGATTAATATCTACTGGGTCCACCTAGCTCCTAAACTTTTACAAAAATGACAATTTTTGGGATAAATTGCCTTAAATTATTTTTTTCACATATACCTTTATTTTATTGAATTGAATGATCCTTAAGGTACTATAGGCCTAGTATGTTTAGTTTGCTTGTGTTTAAGCCATAGCTACTATTAATAAACATCATTTGCCATCATGAAATACCTATAGCTATTTTTTCTTATTTTCAGGCATGTAGACTACTTTAATATTAATCTATGTTTCTATTACAGGTCAATTTTTGATATATGTTGGTGATAATAGTTGATATAATGGATAATAGTGGTAAAGCCAGTGAAGCCACTTCTAGTGGTAAAACTTGTTCAAGTGGTGCAGATAAAGTTGATGTAAAAACATGAAAAAAACCCTGTATATTTGGATTAGGTCCTGGCATCACAAATAATGATGCAAAGATTGTAGGATGTTGCTTGCCAACAAGTGAACAAGTTCTTAGATGTTTCCTATTTCACCAGCAACAGGGTCTAAAAGAGAGAGGAACTAAGCGAGATATAGCTAAAATTGTTTTAACAGAAATTCAACCATTCTACAATAAAGCCAACATACCAATGATTACTGAGAAAAAAGCATGTGAGAAAATAATTTCATTGTCAGAAAAGAATGCGAAACAGAGAGAAATTCCATTGAAAAGAAGAGAGCTACAAAGTACAAAGACAAGACTATCTAGAAGATATGGAAATGCAACTTAAAATGACTTTTCCACTGTGGATTAAAAATGCCAAAAAAATTATGAGTAATCCAGAAGATATACAATTTCTTCAATCTATGCAAGGGGATAGAATTGCTTCTTTTGGAGCTCATTTAGCATCCAAAATGAAGCGCATTAATTTTTGAAAATGTGAAGAAAATGCGAGAAAAGAAAAGGAATTGAGAGACACTGAAGCTTCTTGCAGTTATGTTGAATTAGAAAGCAGTAGCACAAGCGATACAACTACCATTGAGAGTGAGTCAGAAGCTAATGATGGAGCTGAAAAAGATGGAAAATCCACACAGTCAACAGTCTGTTTAGGTACTCAAGCTATCATTCCTCATGATATTCTGAAAAGACCGAAACTTGTTTCTTTGGCATCAAGAATGAAAATGACTCTGGCACAACAGGCTGCATTCACAAAAGCTTTTGTTGAAGAATGTGGTGGTAACACTAAGGCAGTGGCAACTTCATATGCTACAGCTGATAGAGCAAGACGCGAAGTAGCCCAAAAAATTTCAAGTTCCATTAAAAAATCCTGGAATCCTTCTAAATTGGCCTCTCTTCATTGGGATTCGAAAATAATTTCTACTCTGCAGGATAAATATGTTACAGAAGAACGATTAGCCATATCAGTTGGAAATTCAATGGATCTCAAACTACTTGGTATTCCATCATATCATCCTAGTGCTGGTGGCAGTGGCCAATCTGGGAAAAACTTGACTGAAGAAGTTATGAAGCTACTGAAATTGTGGAATTGCTCCGATTCAATAGTGAACTTGGTTTTTGACACTACAGCAACCAACACGGGACATGTGAGTGCTGCATGCATAACTATCCAACAAGAGATTGGACGGCCTTTATTATGGTCTGCATGCAGGCATCATGTTGGTGAAGTTGTTATGAGTCATGTGTTTCAGGACATGAAAGTAGAAACTTTGAGTGGACCAGAAATTAATGTCTTTAACAGATTTCGAGAAAAGTTTCAGTGGATTTCCAAGGATGAAAAATTGAAAAAATTGACTTCAATCAGTACTCCAAAGCTGTCCAGGAGATTCTTCAGGAATGGACTGATTATGCAATTCAAATAAGCAATATAGAAAAGCAACATACACGATATGACTACAAACAATTTTCTGACTTAGTTGTGTTATACTTAAATGCAGGACCTAGTGATAAGGATATAACCCTTCAGTGACCTGGTGCTATACATAGAGCCAGATGGATGAGTAAGCAATATATGCTCTAAAAATTGCATTACTAGAAGATAATATCTCGAAACTACCTTCAGTAACAATCACAAACAAGCAACTAATTCTGAAACTAAGAGACTTTGCAACCTTCATTTCACTGATTTACTACCCATGGTGGATGACCTGCTCTTCAGTTTTTGATGCACCATGGCACGATTTGCAGCTTTACAAAAAGCTTCTTAGATACGAGGAAGTAAACGAGCAAATAGCAAAAAGTGCTCTAACATCTTTGAAACATCATCTCTGGTACCTTTCATCAGAGATGATTCCTCTTGTATTATTCAGCGATTTGGTTCCAAAAAATGAACTTCATGCTATAACAAACCATCTACTTTCCTATAAACCACACAAGATTGAGACAGTGGTTCCAGAAGGTAGACATGGATCTAGTTTTGGAAAGCCTAATTTCCCTACCAATCTACGATCGGAAACCACACTAGCTGACTTGGTTGACAAAAACTCATGGTTCATATTCTCTTCGCTACAGTTAGACTATGATTTTTTAATGGTTGAGATTGTTGAATGGAAAACAACAGCATCATTTATATCTTCCAAAGAAAACTTTTGGCTATAAATGTCATAAATGATGGCTCTGAGAGGGCAGTAAAACTATGCAGTGACTTTTATGAGGCTGCAAGGACTGAAGAACATCTTCAAAATGTTCTCCAAGTTGTAGAAGCTGACAGAAAAGCCACTCCTAATCTGAGAAAGAGACAAGCTTCTTTATCATCTGTTTTAAAAGAAAAAAAGGACAAAGAAGAATAATTAAGATATCAATAAGCAATAAATCAATTTTTAAAAGTATTTTATCATGAAATACCATTTTTAATAGGTGGAGGTGGTCGGTGGGATGCTTGGCAAGTTGGGTCCTCGTCCCGCATCCTGGTAACTCACTTCATGATTCTCAGAATAATACAAAAAAAAGTCTAAAAAGACAGATAATTTCATGAATTGAGGCTAAAACTTGCCTGAAACTAACTATATTTAAAAAAAAATTTTCAAACAAAATCTACAATGCTTACACATAAGATTTTCTAGTAAAACCATAAAATTCCACAATTGTCAAATTTTCATCTTCGAGGTGGACCCACTAAATATTGTCAGAACAGCTTGAAACGTGGACACTGAAGGTTTGTTGGGGATTGTAACCATAATATCATAGGGCCGAATCAATATCCGAAGTTCGAAATTTCACCCCTTATAGGCTGATGCACCCTAATGTACAGTTAGGCCTTGCTCACGCCCCTATCCAACCCTCTTGTGTTCAAACAGGTTTTCAAATAGGGTTCCACCACACCCTCTCATCTTAAACCAATGTTCCAACTAGTGATGTTAAAAAACCGTTTTTTTTATGTCATTTTTTTTTTTTTTTTATTGTTTTTTTTGTATTTTTTTTTTTTTTTTTTAATAATTAATATAGATATTGCCAATTTAATTATAAGGTATACTTTTGCAATGATATATATTATAAAAATAAATAAATAAATAATAAAATAGGCCATATGGTACCAGTATAGAATGTCCTTTTCAGCCTATTTACAGAAAAAAACTGGCCTCTTTCTTGCACTGAAAGTCTTGTATCTTGAGATCCGTTAAACTTGCGAGAACACTGGCTGGGAGCTGACTGCCCATTGTCCAACCTTTCCAGGACTCTCCCATCCATGCCTCAGATTTTGAATCTCCCACTTAACTATCCTTTAGACCTGCGATGACATATTCCCCCCCCCCCCCCCCCCCGAGACCATCCATATATACATACACACACACCCATATACATATATACCAATATATACATAAATACTTATACACACATATTTATATCTATTATATACCCCATACACACGCATACATCCATAATTCCAGATACATACGCATGCATACTCGCATATATACCTACACAAACTCATACACCTCTATTTTTCCCTTTCATTACCTCTGAGATCATTTAGCACATACAGTAATATCCATACAGCCAAAAGAAACTGATTAAGTACAGACAGAGCAGCAAAGCTAGTATTTATATCCCAAAATGCAAAATTCCAAGAAAGTGAAGTAAAACATGGTGCTACATTGGCTTTGTCAACATCCAAATCTGCAATAAGTACCAGTACCTGTGATATTGAAACTATATGCTCTAATCAATCTAGTGATAATGAGAGTCTTCAATGGAAATAGAATCAGATAATGAAAGTTAAACAGCATTAGGTTAACACAAAGGTTAAAGAAAGAGATGAATATTTTTATTTTTTAAATTTTTCTATTTGGAATATATATATATATATATATATACACACACTGGTATTCTTGCCAATCACAATTATATATATTGTTTTATACCAGTATTAGGTATTTTTTATTATGTATATTAAACCAGTACCTGTGATATTGAAACTAGCATATATGCTCTACCCAATCTAGTGATGATTCTTCCATGGAAATGAAGGTTAAACAACATTAGGTTAACAAAAAGGTTAAAAAAAAGGTGAATATTTTCCTTTTCTATCTGGAATATATATACTGGTACTCTTGCCAATCACAATTATGTATATTGTTTGAAATGAGGAAGAATGTTTTATGTTCTAGTTAAAAAATATATATACATATAAAAAATGAGGGTTTGTTTTTCTTTTCTATTATATACTTTTTGCGTGATTCAGTTTTTCTAAAAGATGACTATATATACTAGGTATAACCGTATAAGCATGGTAGTATAGTAAATTATAGGTAATACTAATATACTTATTAGATTAAAGGAAGAAAAATATGGAATAAGTTTAAAACAATAAAAAACAAAAAAAAAACAAAAAAAATGACAAAAAAAAAGACTAAAAAATGACTCACATCACTAGTTCCAACATTTGCAGAAGGTAGCCTAAATGCAGATTTTGTTTAATGTTCAGGTAGTGTATCACTGTAGGTTTAACATTGTGTTCTTAACTTTGCATGGTAACTTTAAGCATTTCATTTATAAGGAGCTTGGCAATATATTAAATTAGGTTAGGTTAGTTACATTAGGTTAGTAATTAGGGTCCTAAGGACTATCTCTGAACACTATCTGGATAGTGAAGTTTTACCAGAGCAACTTTATACTTGATATAGTGACTAATATTAAGTTTCTGGGATCACAAAATTTTGGCGATTCCACCCACTTCATAATTTTGGCTAATCAGAGTGACTCTTAAATCTGGGTTACATTACATTTGGAAAACATGAAGCCACTCAGGCCTATCGAGGTAATCCAAGTCATGAGCTACATTTTTTAATAATAATAAAACTTTGCAAGATGTCAAACTCAAGTCAGCCAATTAATATACAACTATTTACTACCACCATAGTAGCCTAGCTATATAACTGAAGCAAGAATATACACTATATACAATCTACAAACTCTCTCTTTCACTCATGAAAGTGTCTAAATTTTTCTTAAAATTAACTAATGAGCTACTGTTTACCACATCATATGGCAAGTCATTCCAAAAATCTACTACTATATGACAAGTATTTTCGTAGATCAAGTTTACAAGTCTGTTTTCTAATTTTCTTCTATACCCATGAGTTATCCCATCAGTATCTAGTGAGAAAAGTTATGTACATCTAAATTGTCCAAACCTGAAAACATTTTGAACATCTTTACAGTATCATATCTCCCCTCATACAATGTTTCTCAAAATTAAACATACATAATTCCTTTAATCTATCCTTGTATTCCATTCTTAGGTTAGGGATAAGCTTGGTTGCCCTACATTGCACACCTTCAAGCATATCAATATCATGTCTAAGGTGAGGGGCCAAGCTTGAATGCAGTTTTCTGAGTGAGGCATAACATAAGAATTATATAATTTACAGATGACTTCCTTACTCTTGTAACTAACATTCCTCTTAATAATACCTAACATTTTATTTGCTTTATTTCTAGCCTCTAAGCATTGCTTAGAAAATTTTAGATCACTACAAACTATAACACCAAGATCCCTTTCCTTTCTAACATCCAACTATTTGTGGAAATAGTGGCATTGAGGTGGCATATATAGCATTTAATGATGATTTTTCATCAAAACCATGGATATTTTGTACACAAATAACGTGTGACAATGATGAGATATAATTTTTTGGAGGGTTGCATTTTAAAACATAAAAACCCAAAATTTTGCATACTGCGCCCGCCTGACAGTAATTTGCCGCCCCTCCCTTGATACACCACTGCTAACATCCTCCAACCAGTTCCCTTGCATTTCATAACTGAAATTTTCATTATTTCTACCAAAATGCATGACTTTGCATTTTTGAACGTTGAATTCCATCTGCCATTTACTAGCCCAAGCAACTAATCTATCAAGATCCTTTTGCAATTTATAAGAATTTTCTATATTTGTAACTGGAGCAACTACCTTTGTATCATCTGCAAATTTAGAAATTTTATAAACCTACTCCTTTCTCTAAATCATTTAGATATGAAATAAAGTTACACTAAATTAGATTGTTGTTCTAGGTTGGTTAATTATACATCACCAACTTTTGGCCAATTGGGGGCCTAAACAACTGGTGTCCCCAAAACTTAATATTTACCAATATAGCCTTGGGGCCTAGATCTAGCTGTAACCCTAAAATGTATGCTGGCTCCCAAGATTAAATTTTTGTACTCCTTGCCAGTCATTTACTTAATGGTAGAAATGGTGAAAAAATTTCTTCCCAAGTCTGTAAATTGTTAGAGTTAAATAATGTCCAAATTGTCTGTCCATTAAGGTTGTTAAAATTGTTATAAATGTGAGACCCAGGCAGTCCCTGTACAGCACTATATATATATATACAGTATACCATAAAGGTTTTTTTTTTTTAATAGCTCATAACTTGGATAACCTTGATAGGCCCTGGTGGCTTCATGTTTTCCAAATGTAATGTAATACAAATTTTTAATTTCTATTCCTTAAACCTTAAATAATTTTCTTGTACACAGGTCTGAGGCTCTGCTATATTGCAGTATTAATCAGAAAATAGAAATAAAAAATATATAGAAGGACTATCTTATATCTGTTTATCTTTTTATATTTGAATCAGTTCTTACATTTATTCTTGTGATAATTAATTTATCATACTTTTCCTATTTAACCCTATATGGACAACTGTTACAAATTTCTAACTTTTCATATACACACATTTATAACTTAACCCTACAGAAAATTCTGTCCATAGAGAGTTAATAAGTGACAGCATGTGTAAAAATACCTTAATTACACTATGCATTAGCCAGGAGATCCTTAATCTGATAATTGTGAATGCTTAACAGATACCAGGTTCTTGAAAGAGGAGCATATAACTGACAGAGAATCTACGTTATAAATGGAAAAGTTTGTCCCAAGACAAAAACCTCCCCAACCAAAAACACTAAATGTAAGTAGACTTAGATTGGAAAAAAAAAAAGAGGCACAGTTTAAATTTAATGATTAATAGCTACCTTATGAAGTGTAATTAAGAAAGTTAATTATGCCCCTGACCAAATAAGTTTAGATGGGCCATACTGAATTGCACTTGTTTATTCATCCATCTATATATCACACTTTTGTGTCCATACTGTAACTTTTTGAACCACTCAACATAAATTGATGAAACCACACATGTGTATAGATCATTGCAAACCAGTGTGTCATGAACAAAAATCAGGTCTCTGCATTAAAGGTCAAATGGAGGCCCACACCATAAACTTTGAACCATCTATGTAGCCTGTTCTCACAAGATATGTTGTGAGCAAGAATTAGGACCATGAATTAAAGGTCAAGGGCACAGATATAGACACTAGGCAGGGAGATTGATGTCCTTCCAACACAGTTTTTGTTTTAAAAACAGACTGTATACAGGAGACCCTCGCCATTCGCATATATTTGTTCATGTTTGTGGATTTGCTTATTCACAGTTTGTGGCAACCCCTTGCAGATTGTGGCCCAGGTGCTCGACTATTCATGGGTTGCAGTGAACAAAGTAGTCCCCACAGAAGAATACAAGTTGTTCTGTGTATCTTGTGATTTTATTTGCCATTTCAAATGCCCTTAGTAACTTTTTGATCATGGCATCTAAGAGAAAAGGAAAGTGTTGTTTTATTTTTATTGCAGCTATTTTTGTTTTTAATAACCCATTCTTTTACAGTAAAGTACCCTATACAGTGGAACCTCGACTTACGAATTTAATTCGTTCCGAGACCCTGTTTGCACCTCGAATTGGTCGTAAATCGAATCCATTTTTTCCATTGAAATTAATGTAAATTTAATTAATCCGTTCCAGCACCCCAGATAATTGTACTTTTAATGCTTTGTAAGAGTTTATAAAGAGAAAATAGAAGAGAAAAAAATTATACTAAATTTAATAAGCTGTATAATTTTACTGTACCTTTGTGGAGGATAATCGCTGGCATGAGTGGATGGTGATGAGGAAAGGAAGGGGCAGGGAAGTTACTGTTTGGAAGGAGAGTCCCCTTCCATAAGAACACTGGGCACCTCTCCTTCAGGGGTTTTCTCTCTTTTCTGTCTCTTTAATTCAATGGTTATTTTAAGTTTTCTTTTTTCACTGCCACTATCACTCTTCACTTTCTTGGGAGCCATAATGAAGGGCTTATTAAAGCAATAAACGAAAAATCACGGAGCAAATATGCGAGAGATAAAGCAATAAACAAAAAATAAAATCACGGAGCAAATATGTGAGAGAGAAAGCAATAAACAAAAAATCACGGAGCAAATATGCGAGAGATCCACTCGCAATCGCAATCGAAGTGCCCGGCGTATGTTCGTATGTTGATTTGGTCGTAAATAGAGGCATCCGTAAGTCGAGGTTCCACTGTATATCACAAAAACAATGCACAAACTCATATATATAAAGGATAAAATATTGCAGAAAGGGTAAAAATTTTTAGATGAAGTACCTAACCTTATTTTCCCCATAATCCTTTAAGTTTGCACATCATGGATTTGCCATTCATGGCAAAATCCAAAAACCTAGCCCTGTGAATGGTGAGGGGTGAGTGTACATGTTTTATAAATGTAGTTAGCTGCTCTAAATTCATAATTGTGATATGTAAATACAAATATTCCAAGCACAAGAAAATGGATGGTCATTATAATCATCATGTATTAAAATGTTAACAAATTATTTGCATAAATCAGTTGGAATTAAAACTGGAAATTGGACACTACCGGTACTTCATTTATTAAATATGGATGGATGTTTGCTACTTGCATCTATCTGGAAGGTGCAAGAGGGGTTAATCCTCCTGAGAGGGTTGATGGATAATCAAGCTACAACCTGCAGTGGTTTGGTAGAAGTACAGTATATACTGACACTGCTTCCCAGGTGGAGGCACTAGAAAGATGGAGGGTGCAGTCTTTCCCACCAACATTTGCCAAGCCCCACCTCTGTGAGGGTTCCATCAAAGTATGATGGGACAAGAGTACAGGGGCTCTCTCATCTTCCTCCACAGTACCTAGGCACACCCCACTCGGAAATGGAGCACTGCAGGAGGAATCCCTCTTCTTCTAGATGGTCAAAGACCTGTGAGGGGCAGGGTGCAGCCCACTTCCAGATACATGAGTGCAGAGCCCTCTGGCACTCAGCCTACTTCCAGATACATGAGTGCAGAGCCCTTTGCTGCTCAGCCTCATCCTGGATCCATGAGTGCAGAGCCTTCTGCCTCTCAGCCTCATCCTGGATCCATGAGTGCAGAGCCCTCTGCTTCTGTCTCATCCTGGAATGCAGTTGGGGGTCATGATGAGGAGGCATCTTGGACAATGGTGGTAAGGAGGGGCTGGAAGCAAGTGATTCCTCCAAGAACTGCAACCACTGCAGTAGCTAATGGTGGTGGTCCCTCAAGGGGGTTGTCCCATTATTGTCCCACTCATGCACCAGCTAGAGGGAGTCAGCCTGTGGCAAAGGCTGGCAGAGAATGGTGGGGTATCATAGGGGCTGCCAAAACAGATCGTATGATGGCTGTACCAACGAAGACTGCAAACATTTTTGTCTCAAGATGTAAACCTGATCTTACAGCTGAGGAGCTGCAAGCATTTGTGGAAGATAAAGTGAACCTTCAGGTTACATGTAGGGAAATTGATTCCAGATTGACCATGTACAGTTCCCTTCAAGTTACAGCAGTTTGTGATGATCTAGGTGGTATTTATGGATCCAGCAGTATGGCTGGAATGGGTATATGTATGGCTGTTCTATGAGAAGAAGGGAAGAAAAACACTTGCAGCCCCTCTCGCAAGTGCTGGAGATGGTAATTATGGAGACATCATGCATCATACTTTGGAGGAAAATCCAGCTGGGTTTAATGCTTTAACTGCTGTGCCTGGTGTAAGTGGAATTCAACATGTAGAGATGGCTGGCAGAACTCCTGCATCTTCCTAATTGCAACATTCAAGGTAATCTCTTATAGCTGTAGAGGCCTAAGCTTAGACAATAACAGCAAACACAGGTGGATCATAATTGATAAGCTGTTAGAGGATGCTGATTAGGGTTATGACATTTTTATAACCTCATGTTCCTGTATCATAAATCGATGAACTTTTGCCCCCTGACAATGAAAATAACAGTTTTTTGATATATTTTGAAAAAACTTCACCCCAAAAGAAAAAATTAATAAAATAAATAGAAATTTGCATGTTTATTTCACAATTATTATACATAAACATATATTATATTATACAACATTATACCTATACAATACATATTAATTATACAAATACAATATTATACATTTACTCTATTATTGTTTTAATTGTTTTACTTATTGCTTAAAATAAACCTGTAACCTCGATGGTGTAGTGGTTAGCGTCGCTGACTATGAATCCATCGGCCCCGGGTTCGAGACCCGACGGCAGCCGGCGCGCAGCAAAACCCAGCTGTTCATCCTTCCACACAATAAAGAAAGTGGTTGGTAGATAAATGGGTACCTTAGGTGGCCTAGTGGTTAAGACACTGGGCTGCTGATGGGGTGTGGTTCGGATTCCACGTTAAACTGTAGGTCTAAGGTGGAGTGAAAAGCTTGACCTTCGTCAGAATGAACAATTTGGGTGGAAGCTAACCAAAGGTATATACTATATTTGCTTTTGGGGTGACATTTTTTTTTAATTCTGAAGAATTAGGCCCTTTTTTATTGTTTTCAAGCAAAAGTTCATCGATTGATGATACAGGAAACAATATTTATGACAAAAAATTAAAAAGTCATAACCCTAATGCTGATATTCTGTCTGCAGGAAACATGGCTATAGAAACGACTTAAAGGACCTGAATAGCCTGTCCAGTAACTTTCATGGGATAGGGGAGGCCACCAGAGATAAACAAGATGGTCTCCTTGCAGGCCACCCACCTGGTGGGGTAGCTATTCTATGGAGGTTGGGGTATGGGAAATATATTAGTGAATTAAAACTTGGTTTGAACTGGCTAACTGGAATAGAAATTTGTGTAGACAATAAAAAATTTGTAATTCTGTGTATCTATATGCCTTTTCAGGCAGTTCATAATGAAGAAGATTACCTTGTTAAATTGGGGCACGTCAGCAGTATTATTGATGAGTTGGATATGACATTGTGTAGCTATTATTGGTGATTTTAATGCTAATGTGCTTAATGATAATTCTTTGTTTAACAACCACTTAAAAGCCTTCTGTGAAGATAATAACTTGACCCTTTTATCCATGTGTAGTCTTCCTGGCTTTACTTTTGTTAGTGATGGTTGGCACACCACCTCATGGTTGGATCATTGTATTTGTACACCTGATGCAAATCAGGCAGTTCTGAATATGGCAGTTTTGTACTCCTATGCTAGTCCTGAAGTACTGACCACATGCCCCTATTAATTGAGTTTAACATTAATTGTATTCCAATGCTATCACAGGTAAATGATACATGTAAAGCGAAGTTAGACTGGTCCAAAGTTGATGATGAGGGCATTGTATTGTAATAAGTCTGATGTATTGCTAAGTAATACTGTATATCTATCCCTAATGTTGCTCTAGCTTGTCAGGATGTAAACTGTAGAATTCAAACCATTTGGCATTTAAAGACATGTATGAACAAATTGTCTCCTCTCTCAATAATGCTAGCCTAGACTTAAATACCTTTAGAAGAAAAAATTATACATGTAGACCTGGCTGGAGTGATTATGTGGCTGAACTTCATAATGCATCCAGAGATGCTTTTTTAATGTGGTGTGAACAAGGGAAGCCAAGGCAAGGCCCTGTATTACAACAGAAACAGAGGGCTAATGCCAGGTTCAAGTATGCATTAAGATATATAAAAAAATCATGAGGGTGAGTTAAGCAGGGATACTCTGGCTATAAAAATCCAAGAAGCTTTTGGGATGAATTAAAAACAATGAATAATAGTGCAATGTGTCTCCCTGCTAATATTGAAAGTGTAACTGGGACTGAGAATGTAGTCAAATTATGGAAGGAACACTACAGTGAGTTATTCAACTCTGTACATAAGAACAATAATGTTAATTGTGATGCTACTTATAGTCCAGATATAAGAATTAGTGTATTTGAGACTAAACAGGCCATAAAGTGTTTAGATTGTAATAAATCATGTGGTATTGATGGTATTTCTGCTGAGCATCTGAAACTTAGTAGTGTCAGATTAGTGCCTCTGTTAGCTTTGTGCTTTACAGGTTTACTCATACATGGTGTTTTGCTGGATACAATGTTATCTGTTGTTTTGCTGCCAGTACTGAAAGATAAAAAGGGTTTTTAGTTAGAAAATTTCATATGTGTACATTAGATGTTAAGTTGATTTTTTCAAAACTTTTTGTACTCCAATGTATACAGCTCATTGGTGGTGGAACTACAGGATGTATAATTTTAGGAAATTATATGTTGCATATAATAATATTTTTAGAAGTTTATTAAGGACTCCAAAATTTGTAAATGGTGCTCCTTCTAGTGTCAGTATGCTGTTCGTAGTCAATAAGGTGCCTAACTGTGCCAGTGTCATTCGCAATTTTATATTTAGATTTATCACTAGGCTTGGTGAGTCAGTCAATAAGATAATAGAAGCCATGGTTAGTGGATTGGTCTCCAATATATTTTATAAATCTCAAATCTGGAGGCATTGGCATAGGCAATTGTATGTTCATTATACACAGTGATTCACTGGCCTACTTAGCGCTCCAGACAACTATCTCTTAATCTTCTATGGACCTCTTGTATAATGTTTGTACCTCTTGAGTCTGAAATAAAGTGTTTGTTTGTTTGTATTATACTTGCTCTTCTTATATTCCAGATAGAAGAACCTACATATGCTGTCCCAGATGTTACCCTCATGTTTGACAGTGATGATAGCCTTATTTGGAAACCTGGTGAAAATCCTCAAGCATTAATAAAGAAAAATAAAAGTGACCTACTTCACTATGAATTTGTTTCCAAAAATAACTCCAAGAATGAAAATACAGCAGTTCATTTAAGATTGGGCAAAGAAAATGTTGCTTCAGTAGAAACTAAGAACATTAAGGAACTCCAAAATATTACTGTAGAGCAATCACAGCATCCACACAATTTTCTTAATAGTCCAGTAGTTTCTATACCATTAGTAGATAGGCCTGCATCAGTTTCTAATTTTTTACCAGTTTCAAAAAGCAACAAATTTGATTATAATCCTGAGCTTTACATTTCTCCAAAATCAGTTAAAACGTCTGCAGAAGTTTCTGAAAGTTTGAAATCTTGTATTGTCTACCATAACAAACAGGAACCTGAAAGAAGTAGAGAAAGTTCTTCAAATTGCCTTGATAACACATCACAAAACCCTCAACCTTCTGATGAGGGTATGAGGACAAAAGCTGTAAACTTTCAAGAAAAACTGCAGCAGATCAACACTGGATCTTCAAATTATGATTCATATAAAAGAAGTGGGAATTATGCAGATGAGAGAGTTAGATGTTCATCTTCATTTTCCAAGTCACCTTTCCTCAAGCAGCCAAGTCAGAGTATTGGTCTTAACCATGATGTACATATTATGAAACTTATTGAAGGACAAAATCAACAAATTCTATATTTACACAAAGTCTTAGAAAAAGTTTTAGATAAGTCAAATAGTGATCGATTTGAACTTGGCACACAAGAGGAACATTATGAGCATTGTTCCTGCAACAAAGGGGAACCTGTAAACTCAAAGAAAAAAGTAGCAATTGTTCAGACTTCATTTTCCGATTTTAAACCAGAAACCAAAACAGTAGCAACAAATACAGATGTGTCTTGGGTTGATATTTTGTGTTTCCTTGAAGATAAAGAGAATAAAAGGGAAAATTTTGGTAAGGCACCCAAGTCTGGCAATCCTTTAGATAATAAAACTCAAAATGTTGGTCATAAAAATAGAGCAGGTCCTTATCTCCCATCAGCCAATAGAGATATCTCATTAACTCTTAATGGTATTGAAATGGAAACTGCTTGTGACCTACTTAGCCCTGAACCTTCTCTACATATAAATGTTCCTGAGTATGAAGATGACCAGTGTCTCATTGACAACTGCACCATTGACCAACAGTAAGTGATATTCTGATCAGTTTAATTTCTTGACCAGAGTAAATATCAATTCAAAATCTTTGTAAAATAAATGTTACAATATCTGCTATGATACAATGAACTAATGTCATTTGGGCTATTTATTTTATTTAATATGTCCTTAACCCTTTAACCCCGGTATACCGGCCCAGCACTGTCCCCGTGGAGGCAAAAAATTGAGAAAAATCAAATTTTTTAAAAATTCATTTTTAATTAATTATGATCATATATGCGATAAAAGAATAGACATAATGGAGGCGTAAACCTTATATTTACTATATATTATTGTTATGTAACGTAAAATATATTATAACACTCACCAGTGGCACATGTGCTGTATAATGTCTTTCAGAGAAATTTACTGCTGCAAGCCTATCTATGTTTCCTGTGCTTTGTCTGCCAGGTCTTACCGCTGTCAAAGCACCATACCTTTCTATTACCTGTCTTATCACATTTCGGCTAAAATCTTTTAGCCTTAGATGTACATTGCCAGTTTTCACTAGATACATATTGTAACAATTTAGCATAACTAAGTCCATCAAATGAAAAACAATCTTTTTATACCACTTCACTGATTTGCGAACGTGAAAATATTCACTTTCTCGAGCATCCTCAGCAACTAAAAAGTCGTCTGTAATACCCGGATTTCCTTCAAATACGTATTTATGCGGAGAAAATTCCAACACATCATCCCATTCAATTGTATTTGTTTCGTCATTATCAGATTCACTAACACTTATATCATCACTGTGTTTCACTTTGTTCACTATCAGTATCAGAAAATCTTTCTTCCTCCTCACTCAAGTCATCAAGCATTTGGGCTATCTGATTGTCACTAATATTTTGTTTCCTGGGCCTACTGCCCACACCACTTGTACTTGGCACATTCATCCTTGTAAATCAATCAATCGGAACTGACACTTTTCATGAAAAATCAAAAGTCAATGACGTATTTGAAAGAGATGGCCAACCCGCTCAGCCCCACCCACTGTTTTAGCCAATGAGATTATTATTTACGTCATATGTCAAATCTGCAAACAATCACGGTCTGCTACGTCACTGTTGGCTTGTAAGCCAAAACTGTATCTCTGACACAGCACGCTGGTCATGCGTTGGCTTCTAAGCCAACGCTGTTTCATGGGCACAGCGAGACCATTGGCTTCAGAGCCAAGCCCGGGGTTAAAGGGTTAAGCTTTAGGCTTTACTGGGCTCTCAGATTAATTAAAGATAAAATATCTATGATTAAATTGTGATTAAATAATACATAAATTCATGAATAAGAACTATTGATTACTTTAGAATGCATGGGTGAACTGCTAATTGAAAATATAGTATATATTACATCTTAAATCATTATTATAGATATGATACAAATACAGATAGAAAGGTAGAAAGTAGTATTAAAAAAAGTGTCTTAATAGCAGTCTGTAAATTTTGTAGCCATAGGCCTAATATAGTTAGATAAAATTAAACTTGTAAACCAGAGTGAATGAAAAGTCTTTATTGATGAAAGTAAATATTACTATTATAATTGGTACAATACAGTATTACAATAATTGTAATATAGAATATACAATTGTTAATTGGACTGTTGATATTTATTTTTATTTAATTTTGCCCCTAAGCTTTAGGCTTTACTGCATGACAACAGCCCACTATCTGACTTCGGTGCCCCCATGAAAATATTTTGAAAATAGTCTATTAAAGTAAAGGAGTCCTAGCCCTCTTGGATGTAGCTGTAAATAGAAACTTGTGTATTAGAAAACTGTGTATTTCCTAATAATTACAAGTTTTAGATATGACTAAACATTGAGTTAGTCAGCCAATTTAAATTTTGATTGTAAGATTTGACAGTTTGTAATAAAAAAAAAAACCCTTTGTTTACATAACTATATCATAAAGCCTATATGGTTTCCATTTTCCAAAACCCCACAATTTAAAGAAACCTAGAAAGGAATTTGAGAATATTGGCAAGATAAATAGCTTTAGTTATTAGCTGTGTAATAGCTTTAGGGTATAAAAATAATTAAACTTTCTTTTGAAATGAATGCATCTAATGCCATTTGTAAGAAAAATATTCTGGGTTTTGGTAATGTGCAGCATTAGTTCTGATTATTTTCGTAAGAGAAGTTTCAACATAAATAAAACTTTGAGTTCTTTGCTTTATCTTTCAAGCTATTTACATCTATTGGTGCAGAAGTCTCTCTTCAAAATCATTCTGCAGTATGATAAAATGATACTGATATACAGGGTGTTTCACAACTGGTCTGCCATACTTTGGGGGGGTGATATCAAGTAAAAAAGTTAATACAACATAGGTGCTATTTCCAACTGTTGCAGAGCTACGGACGTTTTAAGGTGCACAAAAAGAAATAAATGAGAGTATTAATCTGATGTATTTATTGCTACATTTTGTGAGATACACCTTATCAATGTTCAAAATGTCCACCTTGGTTTTCAATGCACAGCCTTGCTTGTTCCAAACAAGAGTCCACTGCCCATTGAATCATTTCAGGGTGTTCTTGCATGTAAGCAGCGGCATTGATAATCCAGTGCAAGAGTTCCTCTCTCATTTGTACTTTGGTCTTGTAGACTATCTCTTTCATAAGGCCCCATAAAAAAATCTAATGAGGTTAGGTCTGGAGATCTCAGGGGGAGGGCCATGATGTTGGACCCACATGACCAATCCAATGATTCCCGTATTGCTGATTCAAGTAATCTGTAACATGATTACCAAAATGTGGTGGTGCCCCATCATGCTGAAAGAACATCCTGCGCCTTGTCTGCAAGGGCATGTCCTCCATCAAAAGCAGCAATTTGTTCATCAGGAAGTTCAGATAAATATCAGCAGTTAATCATTGTTCCAAAATGAATGGTCCAATCAGCTGATCTCCAATTACTTCTTTGGAAGTTGATGTTGAAAGTTTCCTTCAATGATACTGTGGGGATTATCAGCAGACTGCAAGTGGGAATTTTGTCTATTGTTAATTCCATCCCGAATGAATTATGCTTCATCACTAAACAGTAGGTGATTAAGAATTTGGTGATACATAACCATCCATTGGCAAAATTGAACACGTTTATCATCATCCAGTTGAAGAGCTTGCACACATTGCAAAAGATAGGGATACAAACCCTCATCATGTATGGTTCGTCATACACGCGATGCAGATTCACCAATTCATCTAGAAATCCTTCAAACACTGGTAGTTGGGCTACGTTGTACTAGGTCTAGTATGCACTCCTCCACAGCAATGGTCCATCATACTACATGTTCTTGGTTACATAGAACAATTGTCCCTGCTTCCCTTAATATCTGGTGTGTGTCACTAAACACTTGCCTTTTCAGTATTCACTATTCAGTGGTTTGGAAAATGTCTTCAATATTCCTCAACTGCCGCCCTGCTGTTACCATCATTGAATCCATGAATGAAATGGATATCAATGTATTCAGCGGGTGTGAACTGTTGATTCATTTTGATTGTTCATGTTAGTGCAACACAGTGTCTTGTACCACAGATCAGAACCATCTGAAAGAAAAAACTGAGGATTAGTAGTGGGTCATTCTCTGTCAGATCAACCAAAAAAAATTGAAATTAACACCCTCATCTCTCATATTTTGCTGAAATTTGGTTTATAGGGAGTTTGTGAGCCCTGAATCCATTTCTGAAATTATAAGGTCAATCCGACCAACGGTTCAAGAGATATGACCTTGGGCAATTTGAGGTCACTCGCGAGGTTACTAACATTTGGCGAGCCATAACTTGGGTAATAATTGTCATAATTATATAAAAGTATATATATTTAGAATCAGAAAATGACAAGGAATCCAAATATGCAAGTTTTAGAACTAGGTTGAAAAATAAAAAAGTTACACTGTAACCAAAATTTGAGGTCACGATTTGACCTCTGGGGTATCAAATGAGAATTTTTTTTTTAAATGTAAAAAATGAAGGCATAGGCATTGGCTATTAGAATCAGCAAAAAAAAGTTTGTTTATGTTAGTATTTTTCATGTAACTAACATATAAGTGAACACCATATTCATAAGTTGTGCGTCAATTCTACCTATTTTTTCACACTTAAGCTCATAATTTGACCTATAGAAATTAAAATTACATTTTTTATAGATATAAAAAACAAAGTCAGAGTTCTTGACTAATAGAAACAATCATAAAAAGTTTGTTTATGTTGGTACTTTTCATGTAACTAACTTATAAGTGAACACCATATTTATAAATTGCTTGTCATTTCAAGGAATTTTTATATCTTAGCTATCAATTTGACCTCAAGCTCCAAGAATTTAATAAAAATTGTATTTCACTGCTAATCTACACTGGCAATAATAGTTATAATAGTGAAAGGGGAAGACAGCTCACATGTAGCCTAAACAAACCTGTTGAAACATGTTGCTACTTGTCTAAGTGCAGAATCAACACAGATAGTTGCAAAATTCCTTGTCTACAGGTTAGTACAGTTCCAGCCAGCACTGTGGGTGGCTGGTGGGTATGGTGTTTTAATGAGCCTTAGAGACTATCAAGGCCTAAAATATTAAGTGTGTATAGCTATATATTTTCTAAAAAATATATATTACCTAATTGTAAATCCTATATCTTTACAGATCAAAATACAATGGTTCGGCACTTGAAATACTGCCAGGACCCTATTCAAAAACACAAGAAACGCATAACAATCAATCTTAGAAAAGTGAATGCAAAAAACTTCACTTTTTTACGTGAAGGTCAAAATATGAGAATAAAAACCCACTCTAATAGACAGAGTTTATTTCCACGACAGTTTCGACGCCCACTGGCATCCTCCTCGGGTGGATACAGAAACACAAATGAAACAAAACAAGAGGGAAAAACAGTTCAGGGATCGACCGTTAAGAAATTCGCACCTAGGTTGGATTCCATTCTCTCGAGACAGGAGGGGCATTTTCATTAAGTACATTCGCACAAATTTTAAAACTATCTTCCTGTTCTAAACATACAGATTCTATTATTTTTACATAATTATTACATTTATAATTAAATTTATTACATTTAATATTGCATAATTATTAATTACAGAAATTATAAATTTATTATTACATTGGTTATTACATTGTTGTTTATTATACAGAAATTATAAACCGAAAAACGAATGAAAAAAGGCGATTAGGAAATAATCCAGAGACCATTGAGAAATTCGCACCTAGGTTAGATATCGTTCTCCCGAAACCAGAAGGGCATTTTATTACAGGGTCAGCTTATAACTACATTTCCACAAATTAAAAATATCTTCTTGTTCTATACATACAGATCCTAATGTTTGACATAATTACTGCATATATTTATTTCCACATTAATTACTTCCATTATTACATTTACTAAAAGCGAGTAAGGAACATTCCAATCCAGAGACATTTAAGAAATTTACACTTAGGTTCGAACACGTTCCCACGACTCCGTAAGGGATTTATTGACCAAGAATCTCATTAAAGGGTCTAACTTATAAGTACCTTCGCACAAATTAAAATTATCTACTTTTTCTATACACACAGATTCTATTATTTTTCTTTTGACATAATTATTACATTTATAAAGTACCTTACTTGATTCCCAATCTATAGCATGATTATTTTGGCTAGCGTGATAAAAAATGGCATTATTAGTATTACAACTTCTGAAGGCATATTTGTGTTCTTTGATACGGGTTTCAATATTTCTTCCAGTTTCTCCCACGTATACTAAATCACAACTGGAAGAAATATTGAAACCCGTATCAAAGAACACAAATATGCCTTCAGAAGTTGTAATACTAATAATGCCATTTTTTATCACGCTAGCCAAAATAATCATGCTATAGATTGGGAATCAAGTAAGGTACTTTATAAATGTAATAATTATGTCAAAAGAAAAATAATAGAATCTGTGTGTATAGAAAAAGTAGATAATTTTAATTTGTGCGAAGGTACTTATAAGTTAGACCCTTTAATGAGATTCTTGGTCAATAAATCCCTTACGGAGTCGTGGGAACGTGTTCGAACCTAAGTGTAAATTTCTTAAATGTCTCTGGATTGGAATGTTTCCTTACTCGCTTTTAGTAAATGTAATAATGGAAGTAATTAATGTGGAAATAAAATATGCAGTAATTATGTCAAACATTAGGATCTGTATGTATAGAACAAGAAGATATTTTTAATTTGTGGAAATGTAGTTATAAGCTGACCCTGTAATAAAATGCCCTTCTGGTTTCAGGAGAACGATATCTAACCTAGGTGCGAATTTCTCAATGGTCTCTGGATTATTTCCTAATCGCCTTTTTTCATTCGTTTTTCGGTTTATAATTTCTGTATAATAAACAACAATGTAATAACCAATGTAATAATAAATTTATAATTTCTGTAATTAATAATTATGCAATATTAAATGTAATAAATTTAATTATAAATGTAATAATTATGTAAAAATAATAGAATCTGTATGTTTAGAACAGGAAGATAGTTTTAAAATTTGTGCGAATGTACTTAATGAAAATGCCCCTCCTGTCTCGAGAGAATGGAATCCAACCTAGGTGCGAATTTCTTAACGGTCGATCCCTGAACTGTTTTTCCCTCTTGTTTTGTTTCATTTGTGTTTCTGTATCCACCCGAGGAGGATGCCAGTGGGCGTCGAAACTGTCGTGGAAATAAACTCTGTCTATTAGAGTGGGTTTTTATTCTCATACTTAGAAAAGTGATTGATGTACTTGTTGAAAAATGTGCTGGAAGAGTGAAAAAAGACTCATTGTTGTGTGTGAACTGCTGGACACTGATAATGAAAAACCCCACTATACTTAGTACCACTGAAAACAACGAGTCTGAGCAGGATTCAAATGAATCATCTACTATCAGTGGCTTGAGTAACATCTCTTCAATTCAAGATCTGGACAATGACAGTGATTGCTTGATAAAGGAAAATCCTTCAACTTCAGTTGAACCAGTTCTAGCATTTCTGGACCAAACACCAGTTAAAAAAAGTAAGTAATAAATTAATATAATAACTTATACTTTACTACAAGGTCTGTTTGATCTACTATATAGCCAATTATATAGCATTTAAGGTACTATAATTAATATTTAATTACTAATATTCAGGTGTGTGAAACCTTTTTTCTGTTCTTTTCAGAAGGGCTGTCATTAAGCCAGAAAAAGCGCAAGGCTCGTGGTAAGCTATCATCTGCTCAGAAACACCTGAAGGAGAGGCTAGAACTCAGTTATGGTGTTCAAATTACCGAGGAGGTAAGTGATACTTCAAGACCTGAAACTAAATCTGAAAAACATCTAGACAAATTAATGAATGAATTGAAACAGTCATTCCTGGAGAGCAAATGTCACCATCACAAACTACAAATATTGACACTCTCACCATACACAATTGAAAAAACAGCTAGTTTCTTTCAAACTACAACATACATGGTGAAAAGAAGCCGTTCACTTAAATCAGAACATGGAATCCTTCCGAAGATTCCACTAATGAGCAAAGGAAAAGTGATATCTGAAGAACACAAAGATATAGTTAGAAGATTCTATGAGTCAGAAGAGGTTAGTCGTATGTGTCCTGGCCAAAAGGATTGCGTGAAAGTTATCAGTGCTGAAGGTGCAAAAACGATTGGTCCTCGGGAATTTAAGAGAGATGTTTGAACTATATAAAAATGATGAAAAGAATCCCAAAATAGGATTTTCCACATTTGCAAAATTACGGCCATCATATTGTGTGCTTGCCGGTAGTGGTGGGACTCATTCTGTGTCTGTGTCTGCACATACCATCAAAATCCAAAATTGCAGCTGGCTGCATTGGGAGAAAGAGGTCTTTCATACAAGGATCTTATGGATTACAGTGTCTGCAGTACAGAAAGAGAGACTTGCATGATGCAACTTTGCAATGATTGCCCAAGAGAAGAGGGTGTCCTGGATTTTCTTGAGTTACTTGACAGTGTGAAATCAGCTCCAAATGAAATATCTTACAAGCAATGGGTGACTGTTGACCGTTGTACAATGGTTGATAAGGTGGAGCCACTTCATGAATACTTATCATCCCTAAGCATGAAAATATCCCGCATGGTTCGTCATCACTTTGTTGCTCAGCAACAATCACAGTACTTCAAGCAGTTGAAAGAAACACTACCACCTCAGAGCGAGGTAGTTATAGTAGGTGATTTCTCTGAGAATTATTCTTTCATTGTCCAGGATGCTGCCCAAGGGTTTCACTGGGACAATTCACAGTGTACAGTTCACCCTTTTGTCATCTATTATAGATCATCTGCAGACCAGGAACTTAGCCATTTTAGTGTCTGTTTCTTATCTGCATCACTAAAACACAACACTATAATGGTTTACTCATTCATATTGAAGCTTATGACATATGTTAAATTCAGATGCCCACAATTGAAGAAGGTGCACTATTTCTCAGATGGATGTGCTGGCCAATATAAGAACAGATACAACTTCACAAATCTCTGTTACCATGAAGAGGATTTTGGTCTGTCTTGTGAATGGCACTTCTTTGCTACATCCCATGGCAAAAATGCATGTGATGGGATTGGAGGAACAGTGAAAAGAGCTACTGCTCGTGCCAGTTTGCAGAGAACTACAGAGAGGCAAATTCTTACACCAGAACACATGTTTCAGTTTTGTGAAGAAAACTTGAGCAAGAAGATAAATTTTTTCTTTGTAACTACAGCTGATTTGAAAGATGCAGAAGAACGGTTGGAACATCGATTCAAGGATAGTAGGGCTATTCCTGGAACTCAGAAATATCATAGATTTGTTCCCCTAAACAAGGAAGAACTGATGGTGTATCCCATTTCAAGTGGCATTGGAGAAAAGAAAAGAATAAGGAAAAGTCATTTTACTAATGAACCTGCAATGCTTGGTAACCTAAAATGTGTCAAACCAGGAGAGTATGTTGGCTGCATTTATGACATGCAAGTTTGGTATGGAATTGTGGAGGAATATTGTGAAGAGTTTGATGATTTCACTGTGAACTTTCTACATCCCTCTGGGTCATCAGGATCAAGTGCATATTATTATCCATCAAACAAGGATTCATGTGCAGTGCCAGGACATCATATATTAACTGTAATGAGTTGTCCTACCCTAAGAGGAGGCAGCCGAATTCAATACATTTTTCCACAAAAAGAAATTGATGAGAGCATCGAGCATGCAAAAATTGTATTAGGCTAGCACATGAATCCTCTAAGTAGGTCTTCCCCTTTCACTATTATAACTATTATTGCCAGTGTAGATTAGCAGTGAAATACAATTTTACATTTTTTGCCTTTGTTTTTATATCTATAAAAAAATGTAATTTTAATTTCTATAGGTCAAATTATGAGCTTAAGTGTGAAAAAATAGGTAGAATTGACGCACAACTTATGAATATGGTGTTCACTTATATGTTAGTTACATGAAAAATACTAACATAAACAAACTTTTTTTTGCTGATTCTAATAGCCAATGCCTATGCCTTCATTTTTTACATTTAAAAAAAAATTCTCATTTGATACCCCAGAGGTCAAATCGTGACCTCAAATTTTGGTTACAGTGTAACTTTTTTATTTTTCAACCTAGAGTTCTAAAACTTGCATATTTGGATTCCTTGTCGTTTTCTGATTCTAAATATATATACCTTTATATAATTGTGACCATTATTACCCAAGTTATGGGTCGCCAAATGTTAGTGACCTCGCGAGTGACCTCAAATTTCCCGAGGTCATATCTCTTGAACCGTTGGTCGGATTGACCTTATAATTTCAGAAATGGATTCAAGGCCCACAAACTCCCTATAAACCAAATTTCAGCAAAATCTGAGAGATGAGGGTGTTAGGCACTGGTTGATCTGACAGAGAATGACCCTAGTGGTAACTTCGTTAACTGAAACTACCACCAGTGCTGTCATCTATTGAATTACACACAAGTAGAGATTTGTTTGCACATCTTAAAACGTCCATAGCTCCGCAATGGTTCGAAATAGCACCTATGTTGTATTACATTTTTTACTCTATATTATGCCCCAAAGTATGGCAGACTGGTTATGAAACACCCTGTATACATATTTATATGTGTATTAGGATAGACTTGTACAAGGCGTCCAAAATGTTAATACACATTCAAATAAAAAAAATTCATAATTTCAATGGAAAAAACTTGGGATTTATCTTAAAGCTCAAAAGTTTTCTCTTTCAAATAGTACAAAGGACATTGCGAAACATTTAAAAATACAAATCTAGCTAACCAATTCTTTGAGGGTCATTTTGTACTTCAAGTTATCACTGACAAACAAGTTTTGATGTGAGTAGTACTTAGTCATATTACCAATCATTCATTGATTTAGCCACTTTCCTTCCTGTTATTGGTATCACCCTTTTAAAATGATTGTTTTGCCAAAATTATTTTTTTAAATAATTATTAATGTATGTTCATCCTTTTTCAAGTAAAATTTGTCAGTTTTATGGTGCATATTGCTGCTTATTGTAGTGAAGGTATATTGTCTGTACAGGGTTTTATATATATTCTCATTTAGACTAATGATGCCTGTGATGACAGTTAAACTAAGAAGAAAGTAAACCTGAATTTCTTATTTCATTTTATCCTGTTTCCATCATTATTATTGTTCAAGATTTAGTAGGTACATAAATGCAGTAGGATTGTTTTATTAGTTTAACCCATTGAAAACAAGGTTGTTGGAAGTGTATGACCTATCAGACAAAATTTTTATTTGAGGAAAATTTCTGTTTGAAAAGAATAGCCTAATCATGATTAGCATAATAAAATTTTGCCTAAATATAAATGATTTAGCATTGGAAGCAGAAGCCATAAACAACTCAATTTCTCTTTATCTAGTTTTGCATGCATTTTACCCTTAAAAATGGAATGTAACTTAGCATTTGGTAAGTAATTATCTTGTCCTTGAAAACACTATTCTTTTTCAGACAGAATGATGTAGTTGAAAGGGATGAGGAACTTAATGCACAGGATTTTCCTCTGGTTGGGGAATCTGCTTTGGTTTATAATGAGCGACACAAACAGAATGAGGCAATAATGAAACATAAAATCAATGAAGAAACTTCACAGAAGCCAACTATTGGAACATTTTATAATAATGCGTTGGTAATTCTTTTTTTTTTTTCAATAAGCACTTTCAGTACTAAATAGTGAGTGTGTGTGCGCGCGCGCGCGCTCTCAATGTACCGCGATAGTCGTTGCCGATAGAATAGACAAACAGCGCGTTTAAGGCTCCTGGGCCAGACCAGTTTCTCCCCAGAGTGTTGGAGATGGGCCAGGTGCCTGGTGACTGGAGGGAAACCAACGTGACCCCTATCTTTAAGAAAGGGGATCACGAAAGTCCAGGGAACTATCGTCGCATTAGTCTCACTTCAGTTGTAGGTAAATTATTAGAGGGGATAATAGCGGATAGGATCGTTCACCATTTGGATTCCTACAAGCTGCTTGGGGACTCCCAACATGGGTTTAGACGGCATAGGTCGTGTCTCACCAACTTGCTCGAGTTTTTCCACGTCATGTTGAGTGAGTATGATAAGAGTAGGGCGATTGATATACTTTATCTCGACTTTCAGAAAGCCTTTGATAAGGTACCTCACCGCCGGCTAATGGCGAAAGTGCGCGCGCTGGGTATCGGTGGTGAAGTAGGTAGGTGGATTGAAAACTGGCTGAAGAATGGGCGGCAGAGGGTTGTAATTAAAGGAGCTAGTTCGCGTTGGGCCTCGGTCACTAGCGGGGTTCCTCAGGTTCCGTTTTGGGGCTGCTGTTGTTTATCATTTACATAAATGATATAGACGGTGGCATCGTTAGTCGGATCGCCAAATTCGCTGATGACACCAAGCTTGGGGCCAATGTTCGGACGCCGGAGGCGATCGAGCAACTGCGTGCGGGCCTAGGTAGGATAGGAGAGTGGTCCGAAAAATGGCAAATGCCGTTTAACTTGGGTAAATGCAAGGTGATGCACATTGGCTACGCCAATCCCAAGTCGGAGTACTCGATGTTGGGGAGTAATATCGAGGCGACTGATTTGGAAAAGGACTTGGGTGTACTAATTAGCAGTGACCTTAAGTTTACGAAACAGTGCGTAGAGGTGGAAAAGAAAGCCCAGAAGCTGTTGGGTTATATCAGGAGGCAATTTCAGTTTCGGAACAAGGAGATTGTGCTCTCTCTGTACAATTCCCTGGTTCGGCCGCACCTGGAGTATGCTGTGCAGTAGGGTGCATCAGCCTATAAGGGGTGAAATTTCGAACTTCGGATATTGATTCGGCCCTATGATATTATGGTTACAATCCCCAACAAACCTTCAGTGTCCACGTTTCAAGCTGTTCTAACAATATTTAGTGGGTCCACCTCGAAGATGAAAATTTGACAATTGTGGAATTTTATGGTTTGACTAGAAAATATTGTGTTAGCGTTGTAGATTTTGTTTGAAAAAAAAATTGTAAATATAGTTAGTTTTAGGCAAGTTTTAGCCTCAATTCATGAAATTATCTGTCTTTTTAGACTTTTTTTTGTATTATTCTGAGAATCATGAAGTGAGTTACCAGGATGCGGGACGAGGACCCAACTTGCCAAGCATCCCACCGACCACCTCCACCTATTAAAAATGGTATTTCATGATAAAATACTTGTAAAAATTGATTTATTGTTTATTGATATCTTAATTCTTCTTTGTCCTTTTTTCTTCTAAAACAGATGATGAAGCTTGTCTCTTTCTCAGATTAGGAGTGGCTTTTCTGTCAGCTTCTATAACTTGGAGAACATTTTGAAGATGTTCTTCTGTCCTTGCAGCCTCATAAAAGTCACTGCATAGTTTTACTGCCCTCTCAGAGCCATCATTTATGACATTTATAGCCAAAAGTTTTTCTTTGGAAGATATAAATGATGCTGTTGTTTTTCATTCAACAATCTCAACCATTAAAAAATCATAGTCTAACTGTAGTGAAGAGAATATGAACCATGAGTTTTTGTCAACCAAGTCAGCTAGTGTGGTTTCCGATCGTAGATTGGTAGGGAAATTAGGCTTTCCAAAACTAGATCCATGTCTACCTTCTGGAACCACTGTCTCAATCTTGTGTGGTTTATAGGAAAGTAGATGGTTTGTTATAGCACGAAGTTCATTTTTTGGAACCAAATCGCTGAATAATACAAGAGGAATCATCTCTGATGAAAGGTACCAGAGATGACGTTTCAAAGATGTTAGAGCACTTTTTGCTATTTGCTTGTTTACTAACTCGTATCTAAGAAGCTTTTTGTAAAGCTGCAAATCGTGCCATGGTGCATCAAAAACTGAAGAGCAGGTCATCCACCATGGGTAGTAAATCAGTGAAATGAAGGTTGCAAAGTCTCTTAGTTTCAGAATTTGTTGCTTGTTTGTGATTGTTACTGAAGGTAGTTTCAAGATATTATGTTCTAGTAATGCAATTTTTAGAGCATATATTGCTTTACTCATCCATCTGGCTCTATGTATAGCACCAGGTCACTGAAGGGTTATATCCTTATCACTAGGTCCTCCATTTAAGTATAACACAACTAAGTCAGAAAATTGTTTGTAGTCATATCGTGTATGTTGCTTTTCTATGTTACTTATTTGAATTGCATAATCAGTCCATTCCTGAAGAATCTCCTGGACAGCTTTGGAGTACTGATTGAAGTCAATTTTTGTCAATTTTTCATCCTTGGAAATCCACTGAAACTTTTCTCGAAATCTGTTAAAGACATTAATTTCTGGTCCACTCGAAGTTTCTACTTTCATGTCCTGAAACACATGACTCATAATAACTTCACCAACATGATGCCTGCATGCAGACCATAATAAAGGCCGTCCAATCTCTTGTTGGATAGTTATGCATGCAGCGCTCACATGTCCCATGTTGGTTGCTGTAGTGTCGAAAACCAAGTTCACTATTGAATCGGAGCAGTTCCACAATTTCAGTAGCTTCATAACTTCTTCAGTCAAGTTTTTCCCAGATTGGCCACTGCCACCAGCACTAGGATGATATGATGGAATACCAAGTAGTTTGAGATCCATTGAATTTCCAACTGATACGGCTAATCGTTCTTCTGTAACATATTTATCCTGCAGAGTAGAAATTATTTTCGAATCCCAATGAAGAGAGGCCAATTTAGGAGGATTCCAGGATTTTTTAATGGAACTTGAAATTTTTTGGGCTACTTCGCGTCTTGCTCTATCAGCTGTAGCATATGAAGTTGCCACTGCCTTAGTGTTACCACCACATTCTTCAACAAAAGCTTTTGTGAATGCAGCCTGTTGTGCCAGTCATTTTCATTCTTGATGCCAAAGAAACAAGTTTCGGTCTTTTCAGAATATCATGAGGAATGATAGCTTGAGTACCTAAACAGACTGTTGACTGTGTGGATTTTCCATCTTTTTCAGCTCCATCATTAGCTTCTGACTCACTCTCAATGGTAGTTGTATCGCTTGTGCTACTGCTTTCTAATTCAACATAACTGCAAGAAGCTTCAGTGTCTCAATTCCTTTTCTCTTCTCGCATTTTCTTCACATTTTCGAAAATTAATGCGCTTCATTTTGGATGCTAAAGTTTGATCATGAGCTCCAAAAGAAGCAATTCTATCCCCTTGCATAGATTGAAGAAATTGTATATCTTCTGGATTACTCATAATTTTTTTGGCATTTTTAATCCACAGTGGAAAAGTCATTTTAAGTTGCATTTCCATATCTTCTAGATAGTCTTGTCTTTGTACTTTGTAGCTCTCTTCTTTTCAATGGAATTTCTCTGTTTCACGTTCTTTTCTGACAACGAAATTATTTTCTCATGCTTTTTTCTCAGCAATCATTGGTATATTGGCTTTATTGTAGAATGGTTGAATTTCTGTTAAAACAATTTTAGCTATATCTCGCTTAGTTCTTCTCTCTTTTAGACCCTGTTGCTGGTGAAATAGGAAACATCTAAGAACTTGTTCACTTGTTGGCAAGCGACATCCTACAATCTTTGCATCATTATTTGTGATGCCAGGACCTAATCCAAATATACAGGTTTTTTTCGTGTTTTTACATCAACTTTATCTGCACCACTTGTACAAGTTTTACCACTAGAAGTGGCTTCACTGGCTTTACCATTATTATCCATTATATCATATATCAACTATTATCACCAACATATATCAAAAATTGACCTGTAATAGAAACATAGATTAATATTAAAGTAGTCTACATGCCTGGAAATAAGAAAAAATAGCTATAGGTATTTGATGATGGCAAATGATGTTTATTAATAGTAGCTATGGCTTAAACACAAGCAAACTAAACATACTAGGCCTATAGTACCTTAAGGATCATTCAATTCAATAAAATAAAGGTATATGTGGAAAAAATAATTTAAGGCAATTTATCCCAAAAATTGTCATTTTTGTAAAAGTTTAGGAGCTAGGTGGACCCAGTAGATATTAATCAATTGACCTGAAATTTTGCATGTGAATTTTTTTTAGGGAATGTCACCATAATAACGTAGGGCCAAATCAATTTTTGAAAGTTGCCATTTTTGATGCACCCAACTGTGCAGTTCTGGTCGCTCACCCTCAGGAAAGATATTGAGAGGCTGGAGCGAGTGCAGGCGAGGGCCACAAAATTAATCCCTTCCGTTAAGCATATGGGCTACAATCGACGGTTACGCGCCCTGAACTTGTTTTCGCTGGAAACTCGGAGGCTGCGCGGTCAACTGATCGTGGTTTTCAAGCTCTTACGCGGGTTCAACGATGTCGATTTTAGGAGCATGTTTAGTTTAAATGATAAATCAACTCGTAACAATGGTTGGAAGTTGGATTTGAAACGGTTTAGGACTAGTGTGTGTGGGACTTACTTTACGAATAAGATCTGTGACACGTGGAACAGGTTACCTTCAGAAGTTGTGAACAGTTCCTCTGTGGATCATTTCAAGAAAAGGTTGACCAAATCTTGCACACTATTTGAGGGTGTAGAAAATTTTCCCTGGCACTGTTGCCATTGGTACATCCTCGGTATGGGCTGCAAGGCCTTTTGAGGTATTTCTCTTCCTTCCTCTCCCTCTCCCTGTATAACATATTAGCTTTGAATTGGGGCAGGACTTCTGGAACACCCTGTGTATATATATATATATATAAAATTTATTCAGGAAACTACCGCATTTCCCTCGCGGTAGCACAAGTTACGAAACTCCATGTCAAAGATCTTGTGGAAAACAGGATTGGTGCCTTGGAGGTGAAAATCAACTTGCGTCACTGCACATTACATAAAATAAATGACGTTAAAGTGGCGCTTATAAGTATTCGTACAGAGAAATATTTATATTCGTGTTTATCTTTTGTACCATGCATTGGATAGTTATGAAAAGTTTACCGTTCGTTTGAAAAAATGTAATAAAAAAATTAGTTTATCTCTAACATATAATGTAAAGCATCAAAGAATTTGCTGAAAATAAAAAAAAACTGAAATGCAAAAGTTTTCATGCATTTATTTGCAAAATTATTTAATACTTTGTGTGTCCACCTTAGACTTGAAGAATTTAAAATCTTTATCAGTAGACTGTTTATTGATTAGAGACTTGGCAATTCTGAATTCTAGAATTTTCTCTGTGAATCTTCAATGAAGATTGATGAATGTACAAGCCATTAGTAAGCAATGGGTCGTCGTGGTAAAGTTTTGTCTACATATCTTAAGAGATCTGTTATTGCTGCACACGAGCCTGGAAAGAGTTATGGGAAGATAGGAGGAGAGCTTCGAATTCAATTTACGACGGTTGCTGTAGCAATAAAGAAATGGAAAGGCTTTGGAACAATCAAAACTCTACCAAAGCGTGGGCGACCTTGGAAGATTTCAGAACATACAGCTAGATGGATTGAAAGAATGGCTGCTGCGAATGCACCAGTGACTGCAGGTGATATATGTAAAACATTAAGACTCTCTGAGATCGGTGTTCGTCACTCTACTGTACGAGTACGTTGTACATTGAGAAAGAATGGTCTGCATGGAAGAGTTGCACGAAGAAAACCTCTACTATGAAAAACGCACGAAGAAACTCGTTTAAAGTACGCCAATGATCATGAAAGTGATGGATTTGCATTCTGGAAGAAAGTTCTCAGGACAGCTGAGACCAAATTGGAAATATTTGGGAGCAACGAACAACAATATGTTTGGTGAAAATCAAATACTGCATTCAGTGAAAAAACATCCATCCTACGGTTAAACATGGTGACGGTAGTTTGCTTCTTTGGAGATGCTTTAGTGCGTCTGGTCCAGGAAAGCTTGTTGTCATCAATAGAATCTTGAATTTGAAGAAATCGGAAAATTTAGAAGAAAATGTATTTCCTTCAGTTCGGGAGTTGTGAATGGGTCGCAGATGGGTACTGCAACAAGATAATGATCTAAAACATAATAAGAGCTTCAACAAAAGAACTTTAAGCTTCTCGAGTGGTCCAGTCAAAGCCCAGATCTCCGTTTAAACGAAAACCTTTCGTTTGATTTGAAGAAAGCTGTCTGCAAGAGAAACCCTTCGAATTTGGATGAATTGCAACAATTTTTTTGAGAAGAATGGGCTGAAATTTCTATTGAGAGATGTCGAAAACTTGTAGAAAAGTACCCAAAATGAATCATTGAAGTCATTCAAACAAAAGGTGGACACACAAAGATTAAATAATTTTTAAGTAAATGTATGAAAACTTTCATTTTAACTTTTTTTCCCCTCAAATTCGTTGATGTTTTGCAGTTATATGTTGGAGTTGAACTAATTTTTTTATTTGTCAAATTTTTCCAAACGAACGATAAACTTTTCATAACTATCCTATGCATGGTACAAAAGATAAGGACGAGTATAACTTTCCTTTCAACTTTTCAAATGTTCCGTGCGATAATTCCTCAATTCACGAAGGTCAAGTTTGTCGCCCCTCCTCTCGAGTTGGCCTAGTGAAGTGGAGAGTTGGTTTCTTGTACTCTCCACCTCAAATAGCCAGGTACGCCCGGCTCATCTGGGATTGTTCTGAGCCAGGCGTCTAATCATCTTTGGAAGATGTCCACCGCAACACCTCTCTTGTTCCTTAGTTCCCTGGGTAGCTGGTTAAACAGTCTTTGTCCTCTCTTAACAAAACTATTTTCTTTAGGGTTAAGGATGTTCCCTGTCTAGCCTTTAATTTGGGAACACGACACAGTCTTCCTTTTCTACTTTCCACTGTTGTTTGGGGGTGTTTTAGGGTTCAGAGTAAGATTAGGGGTAATTTCTCTATTATTTTCCAAGTGTAAATAATGGTGCATCTCTCTTCTTCTTTCCAGTGAATATAGGTTTAATTCACGTAACCTTTCCCAGTAGTTTAGTTCTTTGCACCTATTTCTCTGTACGAATACTTATGAGCGCCACTCTGCAGGTGGCCCAGATGCTAAATACATAATTAAACTTTTACATTAAAAACAAAACATTTAAGACACCAACCGCTGTGAGAGTTGGGCTAACGACAACTGATCAATTTTACATAAAATTGAAAATTATTCTGGGTTAGATTAAGTTAGGTTAGTATAGGTAGTTACAGTAGGTTTAGTTAGTTTTTTAGTGTCGATGGTACGTCTTGCCGACCAAATTGGTATACTCGTATAATTGAAAAGATAATATTGATGTAAATTGAACAAAATTTAGTGATTTCAATACTTTTAATAATTGCTTATGTCTAGTATTGTAATACATATCTCTTGGTGCCATCGTATGTTTTGTTACACAGCTTCTGAGGCAGCTGGAATGTTTACTTTTAACACTGCTTCCGCTTCGCCACATGACAAAGATTTACACTTTTCTTAGTCAGTTCCAGAATGAACAGGGGAAGTTTACGAATGCATGAAATAGTTCTACACAAGTTTATCGCATTTATTTGCATTCATAGTACTGTTGGTTTTCTTTCTTTCCAGATAAATGTTCGGCAAATTCTTCAGGAAACGAAAGGGAATGAAGAAAATTGTGGGCCATCAAAGGTTATTTTCTTTAAAAGTCTGAGTATCTTTTAAATTGCAGTACTTCAAACTCGTTGAAACAAGTCCATGACTGAACCTTCAACGCAGAGTGATAGAATTGTTTATCACCTGATAGCGAGGCATAAATATGTAGGGAAAGTTGTTACGCCTTGGTGGTGTAGTGGTTAGCGTCACTGACTACGATTCCATAGGCCCCGGGATCGCGACCCGGTGACGGCAGCGGCGCGCAGCAAAACCCAGCTCTTCATCCTTTCACACAATAAAGAAATTGGTTGTTAGATAAATGGGTACCCTGGGTAGCTTAGTGGTTAAGACGCTGGGCTGCTGGTGGGGCGTTGTTCGGATTCCACGTTAAACTGTAGGTCTAAGGTGGAGTGACAAGCGTGACCTTTGTCATGAACAATTCGGGCAGAAGCAAAACCAAGGTTAACCAGGGTTATTGATTTTTCAGTTTGTAATGTTCATGAACTTGCTTTTAAAATTTAATACTTGAAATTACGCAAAATAGTCTAAGTACATAGTCATACGAAAATACATAAACATTTTGTCTGTGTAAACTAACCTATTCCTAATAAATTTAACTGTTTTCAGTTTTTGAGAAAAGGTTACTCGGGTGTATGTCTTCGCTGGACTGCACTTTGATTTAATTAAAAAAAAAGTAAATTCCTGCCCTCTTTCGTTCTTTTTATTTTTTTTTATCAATTCTGTAACAGGAGAACCACAAAGAACGAGGTAATACTATTTTAAATACGTCACCAAAGAAAGGTCCTTCTGCAAATCAGTTACAGCTTCAACAATTTGGAATAAGTTTTTTAGATCCCACAACTCTAGTTGATAGACGCAAGTAAGGTTTTGGTCTACTTGTAATTTAAGTCAGGATATAACGGGTCAGATCGTTATTAAAGTGTAAAAACTGTAACTTCCTGTTACGGGTTACGTTCAACATGTTCTGTCTACGAAGGCATTTTCATTGTGAAGTGTAAATTGTGTAAGGAATGCTGAATAGCACTCTGAACAGAATTTGGAACCAAGAATTAATGGCCCTTTGGCATTTGGTGAAGAAAAAAAGTGCCGATTAGTCTGGCCCCATGGATGTAAGCGCCTATTGCACAAGATGTTCTGATGTGAGTTTCTGAATGTTTTCAAAGATCTTCCCAAAATCAAGTAAAGTCACACGTTGGGGGTTGACTTACATTGTATGTAATCTCCACAATAAAAATGCGTTGGATGTGTTGATTGTATCCCAAAGCAGGAAGACCGCCTACCATGTTTTGATTTTGTATAAAAGTGAGAATAATAACGTACGTTGTTTCTGAGGTTTCACCAGGAAGTAATGCATAGTTGAAGTTCATTCAATGAAAAATTTTATCATGATAGGTTCATTGGGTATAATGTTAGAAATGTTTTATTTGTTGTGGTTTTATATACTGTACCTGGTAAACCTGGTAAAAGTTCCGTGCATCGGTCTCTCTTCACACGAAGGTCAAGTTGGTGGTTCCACCTGGCCTGGGCTGACGGAGGAGCGAGTTGCTTTCCTGCGATTTCCACCTCACATATCAGGCACACCCGGCTCATCTGGTACCGTCCTGAGCCAAGCATCTAGTCTTTTGAAGATTTCAACTTTGACCCATGTGACATTCCAGAGGTCCTTTGGAAGTTGTTTAAAAAGTTTGGACCCCTGACAACCAAGCTATTTTCCATGAGTGACAACGGACCCTTTAGTTTGGGAACACTACACATTCTACCTTTCTTATTTTCCACTATTGTTTGCATGTTGATTGGGTTTAGTTTGAGCTTAGGTACCAGGTTTTTGATCATTTTCAATATGTAAATTATGGTATCCAACGAATACAGATTTAATTTTACGTAGTCTTTCCCAGTAGTTGCGTTCTTTGCGGCCATCAATCTTGGCTGTGAAATTACTCTGGTCTTCTAGTTTATTAATTTATTCTTTTTTGTATGGGGACCTCAAGACTGACTGAGCAGTATTCAAACTTTGGTATGATCAGTGTTTTCAGCAGAGGAATCATTACCTTCTCGTTCCTTTTGAAGGTTCTTGGTAGCTGTCCCGTAACTGTTTTGCTCTGTTTATCGTTATCTGATTGTGTGTGTCATATTTTTCATCATCAGTCATTATTACCCCTAAATCTTTTGCTTTCATGCTTCTCTGAGAGTCCTGTCTCTCTGGGGCATAGTATGCTGTCTTAAGTTCTTCATTTCTTCCATATCTCAAAAGTTGAAATTTCTCAGTGTTAAAATTCATGTTGTCTTCTGACCATTTGTATATTCTTTGTGTCCCTCTGCATTGCCAATTTTTCTGCTGATCTTTGTACCATCAGCAAAGGACGTTTATATACTGTTGTCGTCTACTTAGTTGTATATGTCTGTCAACATGATAATGAATAGGAGTGAGGAGAATACTGTTCCTTGTGGAACGGAGCTGCGTACTTGCTATTCTGATGATGATTATACCTTGTACCTTGGATTTTTACGACTTGCTGCCGTTCCCTGAGGAAGTTGTAGATCTGTTTGCCCACTTTGCTTGTTATTCCCATGTTTCATTTTATGTGCTATTATGTCATGATGACACTTATTGAATGCTTTAGCAAAATCAGTGTATATTACATCGTAGTTATCATTACTATCAAGTGCGTCTATAATATTGTTATAGTGCTCTATTAGTTGTGATAGGCACGACCTTCCTGATAGGAATCCGTGCTGGTTTTCATTGAATCTTTCCTGCGTCTCCAAAAAGTCGTATATTTTCTCCCTGACTATTCTTTCAAATATTTTGGCGAGATGTGATGTTTGTGACACCGGTCTTATAGGTCTTTGCTTGAGACCTATCCCCCCCTTTATATATAGAAACAATGTTTGCTCTTTTTATTATGCTCTGTGTTTCGCCCCGTGTCCAGGGATGTTCTCCATATCCATTGAAGGGGTGTAGCTATTTCGTTCTTAGTTTTTAATCAACAAGGCATTCCATTTGTCGGGGCCTGCATCTGAATATAATTTCATTTGTCTTATAGCTTTGGCTATATTTTCTGTGGTAAATTCAAAATCAATTATACACTTTCCATTTAATTCCTCTTCAGAGAATGTATTTCTGTCAGGTACTGTACTGCTTTGTCTCTATTTCGGGTACTGAAAGCTGATTCATATTGAAATGTCAATATTTCAGATATTTCTTTCAGATCGTCGCTAAGCTAATTATTTTCTTTCCTTAAGGGTGCGATAGTGGTCATCGTTTTTGTTTTTCTTTTCGTGAAGCTATAGAAGTATTTTGGGTTATCTTTTGTTGTTTTCACCGCATCTTCCTCTTCTCTCTCTGAATGGACCTTAATTAGGGTTTGTATTTCCGTCTGTACTTTCCAATTTTACTTGATTCAAGTTTTTGGTGGTTGTATTTGTGCAATTCACCTTGCTTTGGAGATAGGAGAATGTTAGACGGTTACGGTTCTTCAATATACAGCTTGGAATACAGCTTTCCAAGCTGTATATTGAAGAAAATTGAAATGAAAATAGAAATACATTCTTATTCATTATTATCTTTATTAAAGGAAATTCACTATTGTACATTCTTGACTGAAAAGTTATTTATACAGGGTGTCCCAGAATTAACTATTTCAATGAAATCGGACAAATTTTTTAAAAACACACTTTTATTTATGTTTATCATGTTTAATATGTGTTAAAAATGTATAAATTTCTAAATTTTTTTCATAATTTTTTCATTATCTGGTCCAATGAAAGACCGTCTGAAGTCATAGAATGGCAAAGAGACTCTCCAAAAGTTAACGTGTGGCTTGGAATGACCAAATCCAAAATTTATGGCCCATTCTTCTTTGCGGAAGCAACTGTAACAGGTACCGTCTACCTTGATATGCTTCAGCAGTTTCTCGAACCACAGCTTCTTGATGATGGCATTCTTGATAATGTTGTGTTTCAACAAGATGGAGCACCATGTCATTATGCTCTAATTGTTCGAGAATACCTCAACAGACGCCTTCCGAATCGGTGGATTGGACGTGGAGGACCTCGACCTTGGCCTCCGCGTTCTCCGGATTTGACACCCCTGGATTTCTTTGCATGGGGGTTTCATAAAAACAAAGGTTTATCGCCAAAAGATCAATGCTTCTTGTTGAAACAACATTATCAAGAATGCCATCATCAAGAAGCTGTGGTTCGAGAAACTGCTGAAGCATATCAAGGTAGACGGTACCTGTTACAGTTGCTTCCGCAAAGAAGAATGGGCCATAAATTTTGGATTTGGTCATTCCAAGCCACACGTTAACTTTTGGAGAGTCTCTTTGCCATTCTATGACTTCAGACGGTCTTTCATTGGACCAGATAATGAAAAAATTATGAAAATAAAATTATGAAAAAAATTTAGAAATTTATACATTTTTAACACATATTAAACATGATAAACATAAATAAGTGTGTTTTTTTTAAATTTGTCCGATTTCATTGAAATAGATAGTTAATTCTGGGACACCCTGTATATATTTTTTCATTCATATTTTTTGCATAGCGACGTAGCTACTAATTTCTAAAATTTTTATATTGTCCCATATTCATTTTGAGTTTCTTTTTTTTTGTATTTGTAGAAATCTGCCATTAATGTAAAGAATTTTAGGATGACTTTCATCATAAAATTTGACAAATTAGTAATATCAAATGAATATTTTCATACATCATTATAATAAAAGTAGAATACATTCTGTAAATGGGATATAAATACTTTCAGAACTGAGCCAGTTTTCGATACCATTTACTTGCCTGGATATTTTCAAGGGGAAATTGCCCCATCCGACTTAGAGATTTTGGATGGGCCTCGGCGGGAGAGAAGACCGATAGCTTCCAATCACCTCACTGACGCTCATTTGGTAGCCATTGCTCAGAATTCTCCAGGTCAGGCAGTAGAAATTTAAATGTACCATAATTTCATAAAACTTGTTCACGACGCATTTTTTAAGTTGAAACCTTTCGTTGTGAAGAATCGTTAGTGGTAATTCCATAAGCAAAAGGGTTACGTCGTGGCCACATCTTAACACCGTTTCCCGTTAGATCAGGAAGGTTAGGCGACATTTGGTCTGTTCAGTAGTTGGATAGGTGACCCGTAAGTGGTTCGGACTCCTCAAAGGAGGTCAAACCAAACCCCCATGCATTATTATTATTATTTTCTTCAAATAACGCCATCAACAGATTTATTTGTGGTAAAACTTGATCAAGAAGACTGAAAGCTAAGGTCTTTAGGCCCGGAATTGCCTTATTATTAGCCAAATTAGGTTTGTCCCCCCCCCCCCCCCCCCCCCTTTTCCACCACCAGAAAAGAAAAGAATTTCGTATTACAGCGTACGAAATAAAATTGAAGAAACTTTAGCTAAAATATGCTATTCCTGATGATAAAGCCGTTTTCTTTTCGTCCAAAACACTACTTGACTTGTCCACATTCTTTCAGACCTGAAGTCAGATTTATGGACCAAATTAACGCGGCAACTTTATTTTGTGACTTCAAATGTCAAACAAAATCAGGCCCAATCTTGGCGAGGCCTACTTCAATACAGGGCAACATGGTCCAAATTTCAGCTGCTTCAATCATGAATCGAACCCACGGTAAAGTTCAATAATTTAAATTAGAACTGGAAAAGGCAGTGAAGTGGGAAACGGAGGTAGTGGGACTCGAATTCGTATAGCGTGGTTTGTGTGTTAGCACTCTTACCGATCACGCCATCCAGAACCCCCCTAAAAATACTGGCCTCGCTCGAACGAACCCTTTCCATCTATACAAGAGTATCCTTAAGTTGAAGTGGTTCAGGGCTTCAGCCATTGTCTCTTTCAATACACAAATCACTTCAGAAATTATGCAAATTCAGCCCTGATTTAAATGTCGAACTTTTTAGGTTCCACGTTCAACATCATTGTATGTTAATTAGCTTGAAATATTACATTTTCAAAAGTTAACTTTACTTGTATCAGTACTGCCATTTTTATTTAGACCTCCAGTATGATTATTTCATAATCACATTTCTTCATGAAACTTAGATACTATAGTATGATGAAGTATTTAATTTTTTTCTTTTTTTTTCCATTTTAGGAGCGAAATTTGGAACGCACTTAGAGCAAAAAGTCAGATTCCCAAAAGATAAACATGAATCATATCGACTTGAAAATGATTTTTCTTTTGCTACTAAACAATTTCTTGGTAAATATGAACTGGATAAATGATAGGAAAGTCCCCATATAAATATATATTTTCAAGTTACAGTTGAATAACATTCATATCCTTTTAATATATATTTTATAGTTTTCCAGTAAATGAACTAAAAAAAAAAAAAAAAAAAGTGTCCTTTCCTTAGTCCATATTTCATAGAATTCTGTTTGTAGCTAATAACTATGATACAGAATTTAATCCAAATTACAAACTTTGGTGACGGAATCCGAAGGAAAATATTTTACAAATGTAAATATCAAAATAAAATATCTAATAAAAACTACTGTAAATAACTTATCCAATATTAGGTAGGCAAACTCATGACTAAAAGAATGCAATAATTTATTAAATAGAGAAACTCTCTCCGCAACCACACGTCCCTTTAATATTTGGATTATTGAAAACGAATTCAGAAGCCAGTTTCGTCTCTACATAATCCATCTCTGTTCCGAGAAGAGTCAGTTGTGCTTTCTTGTCTATGATGATGCGAACTCCTGAAACAAAAAATTTCATTAACCACGAGGCTATTTTAAAACCTTATAAGGCAGTTCTCACTTATCGCAGGGGTTGTGTTCCTAAAAAGGGCTGCGATATTTGACACACATTTTCCTATAGAAACTAGTGTATTAAGGTGGGGATTGGAAGTGCGCGTTAAATCGAAATTGCTATAAGCGAACTTGCGATAAACGGGGACTGCCTATACTCTAAATTAAATTAATCTGCGTGATTCTAACTAACGTAGCATGCATGACTAAGCCATAGACTATTCACTTACCATCTTGTATAACTTCTTCATCGAATTTAGACTTTTCATTAGCGTAATCTAAGACATAGCTAAGACCATTGCACCCTCTCTGTCGCACTCCAATTTTGAGTCCAATCTTATTAAAAAAAAAATTGTTAATGTAAGTCTATACATTACAAAATATTTTATGGAAAAAAGTTTCAGGACTTAGTTAGTAGGTAGAGTTAATTAATATGAGGTGCTGATATTGCAAATGATGGCAGATGCTTGCCAGGAAAATTGAAAGCCAGTCTTGGTTTGTGTGTGTGTGTGTGTGTGTATATATATATATATATATAATATATATATATATATATATACAGACTGCATGGAACAAGGAACTCTTCTGGGATTTTATATATATATATATATATATCACGAAAGTGACACGTGAAAAATATTTATGATGAATAAAACCACGAAGGGAAAAGAAACACAAAGCACCACTTTGTGTTTCTTTTCCCTTCGTGGTTTTATTCATCATATCTGTACGGCTTAGTAAAAACACACAAAGTTAATAATCCCATGAGGCCTATTGTTAGCTCAGTGGGCTCCGTAACCTATAAGCTATCAAAATGGTTAGTTAGTTTATTAACGCCGTTAGTTGGCTCTATTTCTGAGTCACATATTGTAGCATGGATCTTATTGACAAACTGAAATTCCCTAATGACCCTAATTTCAAATTGGTAAGCTTCGATGTATGCTCGCTATTCACAAAAGTCCCTGTTGATGACCTACTTGATTTTTTAAAAGATAAGATCTCTGAATATTCTTTCCCTGTTCAACACAACACTCTTATTGAGTTAATTAAGCTTTGTGTCAAAGATTGTAAATTTCGGTTTGAAAATAAGTTTTATGCTATGTCGTTTGGATTGGCTATGGGAAATCCCCTTTCACCTGTACTAGCTAATTTATATATGGAATTTTTTGAAAGTAGAATTTTGCCTACGATTGTTAATTTTAACCTGGTTTGGTACAGGTATATAGATGATATTTTATGCCTTTGGCCTAATAATTTGGATGTGGACTTATTTCTTGGTAGGCTCAACAATTTAGTCCCATCTATTAAGTTTACAGTTGAAAAAGAAAATGATGGAAGCCTATCTTTTCTTGATCTAAAAATTTGGAGATGCTCTAATCAGTTCAAATATGAAGTCTACCGTAAGCCTACTAATAATAACTCTTATGTGCATTTTATTCTGACCATCATCCTTCGATTAAATCCTCTATTTTCTCTGCTATGTTTCTTCGAGCATTGAGAGTTGTCAGTCCTGAATTTTTAGATTCCGAGTTATGCAATATGAGTATTGGTACTAAATTATGTTATCCTGCTTCATTTTTAGATAACTGTCTTAAGAAAGCCAAGAATAGGTATTATAATAATGTAATTGTAAAGGAATTTCAGCGTAAAAATATCCTTAGCCTACCTTACCATGTTAATTTTCAATACCTTCCAACTGTACTTAAAGCAATTGGCATTAATGT
This sequence comes from Bathynomus jamesi, assembly GCA_023014485.1. NCBI lineage: Eukaryota > Metazoa > Arthropoda > Malacostraca > Isopoda > Cirolanidae > Bathynomus > Bathynomus jamesi. Next base: position 671,462 of record JAJOZX010001319.1, read on the forward strand.
AATCTTTAAGTATAATAATACTGTTATATCACGCCTAATAAAGAATAGCCTTGATAATGTTGTTGGCTGTGTGTATTCGATTGGATGTACACAATGTAACTCAGTATATGTATATAGGCCAAACCGGTAAAACGTCAGATATTAGGGTAAAACAGCATAAATATGCGTGTAGAACAGCTAATACTTCCAATGCTTTATTTAACCATATGTATAGATGTAACCATAGCATCAAGTGGGATAGTTCTAAAGCGCTTGTTAAAAACATATATATAATAGAAAGAAATATTCTAGAATGTGCATTTATTCATTTTAAAAACACTTTCAATAACAGTGCGGGGACGTATAACATTGACGACATCATGTTAAAATTTCTTTTGCCTCTCATTAACCCTTGTTAAGTATGTGCTAATTGTTTTGGTTTTCCTGTACGTTGTATATATTTATGGGCTTCTCGCCTTTTATCTTCATTCCCTGACGAGGTGTAGCTTTGAATACACGAAAGGCCTTGGAATCGTTTTTGTTTTTCCTTGTGGGTTTGCAGCATTTATTAATTTCACGTGTTTTATTGTGAAATTCATCATATATATATACTTACTTACTTCGTAGCCCCCGGGTTCTCTTATGCGAACCCGGCGGCACTCAGGTATCCCGCTACCACCGTGGGACGGGTCCATAGGTCTCGTAGAGAGGTAATGTTGGAGTTGTGTCTTTGTTGAGAGAGAGAGTGTGGCAGTGTAAGAGTAGGTGTTCTGTGTCCTCAGGGTGGAGGTGTCAGCTAGGTGGAGTCTGTGTCTGTATTGTTGGAGGGAGGGGTGGTGGCCTGAACGGAGCCTGGCCAGAGTAACTTGTTTTCCTTGGGAGGGTTTGTTCGCTCTGATGGACTACAGGGGTAGTATCGTGAAGGACAGTGTTGTGTGGTTGGTCGAGTAGGTATTTCCGGGTAAATTCTGTGTGGAGATGTTTAATGGGGTTGATGTTTAGGGGAGGAGGGGGATATTGTTCAGTAGCTGCGAATAGTGAGCAGCAGGAGTACGTTTTTTGTTGCGGGGTGGGGATTGTGTAATGTGAGATGGTGACAGGGTGGTCTGGGACCAGTGCTCTGGAGAAGAATTGAGTCCCTGTCATGTTGTGTTCGATGGGGAGTATTTTCGTATCTGCATGTAGATGTGGGATGGGTGTGGTTCGGAGGCAGCCAGTAATGCTTCTGAGACCTCTGTTTTGTGTGGTCTGTATCTTTTTCTGGTTTGTGTGGGAGATGGACGGGGACCAGGCGGGGGCAGCGTAAGTTAGGGTAGTACGTACAAACTGTTTGTATAGGATACTAAGGGATTCCTTCTGCTGACCGAATGTTGTGGAGGTGAGTGTTCTGAGAGCGTTGAGTTTTTTTGTTGCTTTGGAGCAAATGTTTGATATGTGAGGGGAAAAGGACATGTGTGTGTCTAGGGTGAGGCCGAGGATTGTTGGGGTTTTGTTTAGAGGTAGGGGATGTCCCATGAGGGTGACTCTCGGGTGTGCTTGGGATTCGTGGCGGTCTGAGGTTAGGAGGGTGATGGAGGATTTTTGAGGGGATGCTGACATCCTATTATTAGTCAGCCAGAGTTCCAGATTGGTAATGTACTGCTGGATCAGGCGTGTGGCGGTGTTATGGTCAGGTCATCTGCATAAGAGGAAACGTGGACATGGGGGGAGAGAGGTTGTGGGAGGTCGTGCATGAAAAGGTTGAAGAGGATTGGAGAGAGTATGGAGCCCTGTGGGACGCCATTGTATAGTCTGTAGGTTTTGGATGAGTGTTGTTTGTGTATGACTTTGCCAAGTCGGCCTGCAATGAGATTAGTAAGCCATTTCTTGTCATTGGTGGGGATGTCGAGATCAATAATCTTTTGTGCAAGAATGTGGCGTGGGACAGTGTCGAAAGCTTTGTTGATGTCGATGGCAACAAGGACTGTGCGGGCAGGGGCGGATTGTTGGTTGAAGCCATCTAAGATGTGTTGGCCCTGTTGGGTTTGTGAAAATGTAATGTGTGGTTGTATGCGTCTTAATATCAGTTTTTCGAGGACTTTGGAAATGGTTGAGAGAAGGGAGATTGGCCGGTATGAAGCAGGTAGGTTGGGGGGTTTATTAGGTTTCAGTATCGGGATGATGTGTGCCAGCTTCCAGGTAGAAGGTATGACATTGTGAAGCCAGGAGTAATTGAATATGTTTGTGAGGGCTGCAAGAGCAATTGGACCAAGGTGTTTGAGATATATGTTTGAAATGTGGTCTGGGCCTTCGGCATGAGGGTTTTTAAGGGATTTTATGGCTGCAGCTGTGCCTTGGGGTGTAAATGGATGTGGTTATTGTGGGTCGGCCGAGAGTTTCCGTATGTTTTTGAGGATTTTTCTATTATTGGGAACAGTGATTTTGTGGCTAATTTTTGAGTATATATATATATAATATATATTATATACATACATACAGGGTGGGCCGTAAGTTTCCATACATAGGAAAAATAAACATTTTTTTATGGACAACCATTTTTTTTATATAATATGCTCTACATGGTTGCCATTGTTTTGAAAACACATTTCAATACATGTTCCCCACTGTTGATGAACACGCATTAGCACAGTTGACGTTATGCTTGTAATGGCGTTGGTGATACGTTCCTTTAGATGATTTATGTCTCGTATCTTTTCCTGATACACCATGGCCTTCAAGTGCCCCCAAAGATAGAAATCAAGGGGGGTGAGATCTGGGGATCTGGGAGGCCACTCCACAGGACCACGCCGACCAATCCAAGCATCCGGAAACTGCTGATCCAAATACCGACGCACGTGAAGACCATAATGAGGTGGAGCTCCATCTTGCTGGAAGTAAACTGGGAAGTTACTTTCCTCGTTTAGCAGGGATGGGAAAATCTCTTCTTGCAACATGTTAAGATACCTTTCGGCATTAAGATTTCCACTGACAAAAATTGGTCCAATAATTCTGTCACCCCATATCCCGGCCCACACCATCACTTTACCGGCACCTTGCATCTTCGTCGGACTCAGCCAGTTAGGGTTAGCATTACTCCAATAACGTATGTTTTGCCAATTAACCTCTCCATTGACGTAAAAATTTGCTTCATCAGTAAACAAGATCTTACGTCAAACGCATATTCTTAGGGTATCTGAAACATAAAAACAAACGTTTAATTTTTCCTATGTATGGAAACTTACGGCCCACCCTGTGTATATATATATATATATATTATAATTCACCCCATTATAAGCCTTAATAAATTCGTTATTATAGGAGCTATCTTAAAACGGTTTGCGGCAATTAATAACAACTCAAGAAATGTTTTTCTTTATTTCGCAGAACATCCACTAGGGGCATAATGGCGACAGTGAAGGAGAAAGCAATGTGTGTGCTGTGGATGTTGGAAACCAAATCTTCAATTACTGTACAGAGACGTTTTCGGGAGAAATATCAGAAAACTCCACCAACAAAGCAATCACTCAAGCGATGGCTGAAACAATTTCAAGAAACTGGCAGTGTGCTACATCAGAAAGGAG